>JAGVSL010000179.1:0-743844 GCA_022494535.1 Himalopsyche phryganea | reverse complement strand
TTACATTTTTGATTGCTCTCTTAGCAGGAAAGACATTGTTGAATTTTATTTTATTTATTTTATTCAGTAATTTTATAAAATATAAGCACATGCAGTACTTTTTAGGTTGTAAGCATATTTTTATCTGATTTAATTGCGATATTATTATGACTTTTTTTATTATAACGTCAAGGGAACTCATTTTTCGATTAAATAATTTAACACTGTTAAAATTTTTAATCCCAAATGAGAATTTCCATGATTTTCAATCAGTTTATGAATGTGAATTCAAATAAAGGAATGTATAAGACATTTTTTTTTAATGTAATGGTTTAAATGGTTCACTAATTTTTCCTTATAATTTCCCTGATTCATAATTGTATATTATATTAGTAACGTCATTAAAAATTTTGTTCAGCTAAATGGACTTTAAATGTAGTTAAATTTGTGATTAGTATTTAATGATTTGCAAGAGGTCCATAACATTTTAATTGGAGACTCTTTCATTTGATTTATGTATAATTTGTTTGCTAGTCAGTATTTTCTTGTCTCTCTTTATGAACCATCAGTTTTATATACCTTCATTTTTACACTCAATTTTATATAAATAAGCCTGTTATGTTTGTATTTTTATCAGTTGATAATGCTCGTGATGAGCGAAACCGGTCCTGATATATGATACTATAAGAAATTGCCAAGATGGGTACTTTCCTTCTTGGTTAAACTATTTTCGTTCATTGAGTTATTTATTTAAATTTAAAAGTTTGAATTTCCGTAAATTTAGTTTTTTATTGAAAAAAATGTAAGCTTTATAGAATAGGTGTGATTGTAGAAAAAGAAAATATAAATCATTTTTGCCTATTTTTATTAAAAAAACGGTACTTTTTATTTCTTCAATTTAAGATTATTAAGCCCCACAACAAATGAATTGAGTCAAATTACACCCAGGACAGAGTATATTTTATCACGGATTTTACAAAAAAAATGATTTTTTTTTGTCGCACAGATAAGGAAACTGACTTCGTATTTCTTACGATGACTGATGAAAACCTGTCAACGGAGTCCATAAATCTTGGCTCTGGTGACGTAGTCACGTTTGAAGTAAGTTATCCACTGCTCTAACGTCAACAAAAAACTTGAGAATTTATTATTATTTGATTATCATGCGAGATCTCAAAAGACGTACTAGATTATTATTTATGTTTGTGTTTTGTTAAACCTTTCAAGGGCGAGCTCATATTTTCAAATAAAAAATGCTACCTCGTGAAATTAAATGATGTATTAGTCAAATAATAGTAAATTGATATAATATAATGTAGATAAACACAACGATTGAGTGACTGGCCTTCATATGACATGCTCGTATTCAAATTTCATATCAATTTGACTATGTCGACTATCATAAGGTAACGAAATAAATTGATGATGGTTAATGTGATTAAATTGTGATATCGACACTGCTTTTGTTGTATCCGACATTTCATCCAATATGGCTTTCATTTTTTCAAATCTTAGGTTACTGTCATCAAACATGCAAATAACTGAGAATTAGTCAAGGAAAAAAAGTATTTTCTGGTAAGCTTTTCAATGACTAACGTATTGATAAAATCAAAACTGCTGTTATTTTAGTCATCGCTCAATATATACTTAACTTTTAATATACATATATATATATATTTCAAAGTTATCGACAGTATTCATAGTGTTCTTTCAATTTCAAAAATATTAAGTTGCATTGGTGAAACTTAAAATTTTAAGCTTTTCAAGCAAAAACTGTCAGTGATCACCTTAAAAGTGATTAATATTCCACAGCTAAAAGTATGTTAAAGTGAATTTTAATCACTTCGTTATCCTTTTTCACAGAGTAAAGTTTTTCTGTAAAACGAATGATGTAAATTTTCATATTTTGTAGTTGTAGAAAATAATATTTTTGTGATAAAATGTCAGCAAATAAAAGTTCACAGCTTACATATAACACCTCTACGTTTCATAAAAGCTTTCAAACAAAACAAAAGTTTTTAACCCATCCCGAACAATCATTATTGTTCTCATATATTTAAAAAGCTCTAAGTATAATTTAATTCGATTTACGTATCGTAGAATCATAATAATTGTAACTTCACTGTATATATTTAATTAAAATTTTAATTCTAACGTCTATCTATACGTCTATTAAGAATATTTTTTTTATTTTACTACTGTTAAGACTATGTTATTATTTAGCTTTCCTGCATGTAAGTTAACACAAGCACAGTCAAGGAATCTATGTCCCAAAATGTATTTTTCCGTTCTGTCACATCGGTGCAGCATTAATTATCTTTGCAGATGCTCAATTTCTTTCGAGAGCCAACTTTGCAGTCGAATTTATGTATATTTCTAGATACTTTTTTTAATTTATAAAGGCTTTTTTATAAACACACAAATATATCTCTCAAATCTTACAACGGGGGATGCTCGTCTTAGTCTCCTTGGCCACAAGATATTTGCCATTATGGGTTTCCATTGTGTAAACGACCGTAGCGTTTTAACAAATGAGGTACCTAAAAACAGATATATCTATATTTTGTCAAAATCTAAAAAAAATACGAACATGTAGTATAAGTCATTCCAAATAACACCCGACAAAACATAGTAAAAACCGATCCATTCAATGACGATATGTCCAATTTTATTACGGTTATATTGTTTGCAATCAGCGGTTGACTGGCTATAAAAACAGATTTGTTATTCTATATTTTGAATAAAGAATGGAAACAATAAACTATTGATAATACAAAACATTTCAGGGTAACGCACAATAACGTGACTTACTACTAACGTCGGAAAGTGGACATAGCAGTTATAGCTTTTAGACGTCTCAAATATAACTAATTTGGGCTTCTCTATATTATGCCTAAAATCTAATTACTATGGTTTAACTTTTCCGCGAGGTGAAACTAATTAATGTTTCAGCAGTTATTGTATGTGTGGAGTTTATGTGTGGTATGAAATAGGTGCACTTGTTGCACAAGTGCTCATAACTCGCTTGAAACTCAAAATATTGATATGAGTAAAGAGACAGTGTATCAGAATAATTATTATCATTGTATAATAACATCATGAGATGTTCCAACTTAGAGTGAAAAAGAAGTTCACAACAAAACAAACTACTGACCAAGAGATGTTTAAATTTCGGAAACCTGAGAGTCGCAGTGCATTGAAATTGTCTTATGTAAACTATAATATGTAACATGAACTTTTTACATACAGTTTTCCTCAATATTTGTGAGATCAATTTACCAATGAGATATTTGATTCAATTTAAAAAAAACATATGTAGTTAAATTTACCCAAAAAATATGTGCTGAGAAAAAAGATATGAATAAAATGTATGTTATTTCGATTATTTATTGAAGTTATACATTATTAAGAGATAAAAAACGAGGAGAAATACTGGAATACATTGTCTGTTAAATGTGTTTACTTTGAGATTGACACAAATAAAATACATTTACGACGTATTGGTCACTTAATGGTTTGTAAAAAATATACTTTCTACTCTCTAAGCCTAATAAAATAAGAAAAAAACTAGAACCACGCTGTGTTTACGATAGCATTTTTTATCTTATAAATAGCATATTTATTGACCGAGGCGTATTAAGTATTTATTTCTATATATTTTTTTGCCAGCGATGGTGACATTATTTTGCAAAAATATTGTTATGTTATAAACAAGGGTTTTTTTAGACTGACCTATATAGTATTTTATAAATATTGGCCATAGTGAGATAAACAGTATTTACGTTATATTTTTTTCGAGCTCTTTCGTGGTTATCGTTTTTATTGCTATAACGAACTCAGAAATTTTTTTTATAAGTTTTAGTCTATACTCTAGGTACATTTAATGTATTTCTGATTATAAGTGAAAAAAATTAAAAGGACATTAGGATTCTTAGACGATAGACGTCATCACGAAGTTTTAATCGACGATTATGATTATTGACAATATATTGAATAACCGTTCACCGTTCAATTATTATAGCTAATGTATAAATTTTTATATTGTGGTCTTTATCAATATTTTTAATTCCCCCGCTGATATTTATTTGGTGTTTCGTTTTTCAATATTATTGAATGTGGTATTCAATAATGGCATCAAAATTCATTAATATATCTTAAATTATTTTACAGTATAACATTCTAGCCATCGTGTTTAATCTGAAACGTAAAACAGTAATAAAATCTTTGTCGGTGTGATAAAAATAAAGCCCAATTTACTGAAAGTTTTTATTCCATGATTTTATATTTGAATCAGTGTCAGTTTTATTCGGTGATAAGGCATCTTTATCTTAGTTCCCCAGTTACGACATTCGATTCATATTTATGAAAACAATTTATTTTTAACATGAATAAGAGAGCACTCGCCAATCAAGTGAACATGTAATTAAATTAAAGAATAATTAATAATAAATTTGAAATCTTTTATACCTTCACAAAAAACGGTAGTATGTTTTAAAACTATGTATTGTTAAAAGCTTAGGTATTTTTGTTCAACGAATTAACATCAGAAAAATAATGACATACTGTTTACAAATGTTGTTTTGATTTAAACTTAAAACATAAGCCAGTACAAAATACGGTGAATGAATTAAAAAGAAGATAATTTCGTTGTCTTATTCAGCTTAGTAAATATTTTGATAAATGAAATATTGTGAACTTCAATATCAATATTCATATAGAAGATCAATATTTTTTAGAGTGTTTGAGAAGTTTAAGTATGCTTACACACCTACCTATGTGAAATTTTCCATCATAACATAAACCTCTTTTAAAATAAATTATTCATAAATATCTCAAGCCTCAAATTAAACTTAGGGCAAACCTAATTTGCTAAAGTTTCATTTATAACGCGTATTTTAGTTTAATTTACTTGTAAATTTACACAAATTTAAGCGGCGGTCTTAAAATGAACTCAAATTCAATTAACTATTCAGTCTGTCGGATAAATGAAGGCCTCGCTTGTTTAAGTTTTCAAACTTTAATATATAGAAACCTAAAAAGTTGGCTTTGTTAATTTGGGAATGTTGAAATATAACAATAAATATAATAAGTAAAGGCATGTACCTAACTGAGTTAAGAGTTGATGAACGAAAACGAAATTGTTAATTCGTCGGTCAACAATTTTTTAACATTATATAAACAATCAGAAAGTGAACTTGTTTTCTTTCTCATTTTGTAAACATCAATTGTTGTGCGTTATAAAGTTTATAGTATTTCTGGGTTCTTCTGTTAGATTAAAACATTCAAGCGGTGAGCATTGAGGACACGAAATATCTCAGTTTATTATGACAGGTTGGCCATGATTTATGTGACTGTTTTCAACTCAATACTTCCTCCTAATCACGAGTGATGAGTTGAAAAGCCGGTTGTTTTTTTTATAGTAATGCTATGAATCTTATCTATGTTTTTGTTTAGGTTAGGTAAGTTTAGTTTATATTTTGTTGGCAACATAATAATCACGTAGTTAATAAGTTTGTAGTCTCTAATATTATTTTCACTCCAAATTAAGAGGTCTTGAAGATGAAGAGCTACATAACCAATTATTTTCAGAGAAGGTTTGGATAGAAAGATGAGGTTGGGAAAAACTAATGGTAAGCCGTTATCTTTTGAGAGCATTTTCATTATCAGATACATCACATTACATCACAAGCATAATAATTATAATTAATGTCTTTGATCACAAACCCATAATTTGAAAGATGTAAAATATTATTAACAAACCCAACAGATAAAATTAAGGTAAAAATATCAAAGTATGTAGTTCTACAAGAATTAAATGACGTTTATGCTATTAAAATGGAGTTCTACCAAGTGAATAAATGGAAAATACGTTTTATTTATTAATACAATCTTACGTTTTACATCATAACTCCGTGAGGTTATAAATGCTTTGTTACATTTTAAGCCGCTTGAATCCCATGAGGACTCCGGTGTCTAAGACTTTTCAAAAATCAACTACATGGTATTCCAACAGGATTTTAGTTGGATTATTATGAATAAACATAGTGACGTCCATATAGAGCTAATTTAAAATCTTAAAATAAATCTCCTTTATATATATATATAAAAATGTAGGTTTGTTTGTTTGTTTGTTTGTTTGTTTGTCCTCTATGCATTCTTTATTATTCATCCGATTTCGATTAAATTTTGGTGTGTTGTTTTACGTACACCCGTAGAGGTTTCTGATGAAAAAAATTTAAAATCTAAAAAAAAGAATCAAATACGAACAAAGGACACCTCAGAAAACCCAAAATAGAGGTATGTATGGGCCCGGGCTCGGGCGGGTAAAGACAATTCAGATTCGGGCTCGGACCGAGTCCGGGTAAGGAATTCAAATTTAAGAATAATATTTCGTACTATGTTTGGGTCAGCCATAAGGCAATAGTATTCATAGCTTAAATAACTTATTTCACATGTGCTATGAATATCGTTGGAGATATGGAAACAATAACATAATAATTATATTGTTTGAAAAGTATAAATGAATTACTATATTTAAAAAATCGGGCTTTCATGGGGCAGAGAAAAATAAATCTGGGCTTCGGGTTGGGTTCGGGTAGCAAGTGTGATATTGAATCTCTGGCCTGGGCCTGGTCGGGATTGAAGATGACAAGCTTGGATAGGGTAATTTTATGAAATTTCTACCTGTGCAAGCCTTTAATCCAAAAGCACTTTAATAAACAGAATTAAAACACAAACCCTTTCTTTCTTTGAGTGGCATTGCAACGCAAGCCGGTTACTCACTAGTATTACATCAAATGAATAATATCCCCAAACGTGTCGTATTGATGGGGCAAGGGCTACATGGAACAGATTATTATTTTGATTTATGACAATCGTTTCAAATTCAATTTTTATCTTTGAATCGGGTAAACGAGATGACCGAAATTCATATTTTTTTACATTCATTCCAAAAACTCATCTGCTCTCACTTAAGGCATTTGTAAGTGTTTCAAGACTTATTGTGATATAGACCGATGCTGAGCTAAATTTTGAAGAGTTATTTTTATAAAAGACTATTTTATTGCAACCAGAATTTTATAATACAATTTTGTGTAAAAAACTTGATTATTTGTGTAAAAATGTGACAATTTTAGAAAAAAAAAATATTACAAAATTTGTTGTAACCCTAATATTATAACATCATTTTTAGATATAAATAATTTAGTTAATTTATGTTTAAAATGAAAGTCATGTCATAAAAAAATGTGAACAGTTTTATGAAAAAAATACATTATTATAGGTTGTCTGTCACCCATCAATACGGACGTGAAAAATCTTGAAAAAATATAAATAATATTTCTTCATTTTTCAGGGGCTCAGAAAATACCTCAGTACTCAACCGGCTTTAAATACAATCACAATTTGAGACACATTCTGAGTAGAAAAAAAGTCGCATTTAAACTTTTAAGAATTTCTTTGTCGGTATCGATTTAAAACGCTAAGAATGGTATCTTTCAGGAGATAAATGGTATGTGTAAATAATGTTGAATCTGAAAGGCGATTCTTTTACTTCTATTTTTAGTGATGGAATGCATTGGAGGTATTTTGCAGTAGGAATCCATTTACATCAAACGGTTCTGTTTGGAGCAAACACTGCTATAGGAATTTCTCTCCAAGCTAGTAAGTGTTATGGTAGTCAATATCTTTACTACTGTATTCATTTGACATTCATAAATAAGGACGTGCTTTGCATAATATATAATTATAATGAATGCGTGTTCAATAAAAAGTAATATTTAAAAGACTTTGTGAAAATTGATAAAATAATGATTATTTGAAAAGCGCTACGGACTGTGATTAGCAACCCAGGAGTGTTTTATATTTTTTTTTATCTTGTCCATATCGACAACGTCAAATTCTTTTATGAAGATCAAACAAAATTGAAATGATAACAGAATTTTAGTTATATCGTAAGAATATTACAATAAAAATATCCTGGACTTATTCTTTTATGATTTTAATTTGTAAAAAGTATCTATGATTATGGATTAGAAATTAGAACACAGCTTCATCCTCATTCAAGTCTGACTTAGAACACAGCTTGATTCAAGTATGAGTTAATGCATATTTGCACGATTTTTTGTAATCAAAATAGTCTAGGAAAATACATTAAGCCCCTTAGTGCGTTTTTGCTGTATGCATGTATGTGCTTTTGACTTGAAATAGAATTTATCTTTGCCAATTGAATTGATATAACCTTTAGTATTATGGTAAACAATAGAGCATACAGCAAATAACATAACCTCATCATTAAGTCGAAACAGTCAAATTTTGACTTAATGCCTCTCAGCAGTATAAAGACGATACACATCATTTTCCTATTAACACTTATAGGTACAGTATAGTCATTATTTTATAATTGTGATGTATAAATCTAGTGGTTCTACTGATATACAACAAAAATCAATAGGTCTTAAATTACAACGCGAGAGAAATGTGCCTTATAATCAAGACAGTATTGAAATTATACAATGTATAGGGTGCGCTTGGAAACAGTGTGATTATTAATTTTAATGTCAAAAATCTTTTCCACATACGTTTAATTATTCTGAATTATTCCTTTTCATAAGTGAAGAAAGTTCATATTCATAATTAATTATCACCAATTTCAAAGATTATCAACACATTCCTAGCTGTCCTGAGTGTAAGTCTATTATTTTGAATTGAAAAAGGCAATTAATAGTTAAGTTAATTATTGGTTTGTGTTAACAGTTTTTAATTAATTATATTTTTTCATAATATTTCTCATAATTATTCGTCATAACTATTCAATATAATTATATAAGGTATAACTGACATTCTGTTATCAAGCTATATTAAATTCACCATGTTTTTTTCGTCTTATTTGTGATATGCGACTTACTAACAAAACACACTCTTTTGGAGACAGCATTTTTAAAAATGAATAGAAAATTCAGTAGATAATAAATAAATAAAAATTGTTATATATGCATAATCAGTACAAGCTGTATTCCATTAATCATGTTTTCTTCCGAAACAGAACCGATATTTATTTCAGTAGCTCTTCGAAGTTAAGTTAAATAATAAAATACATTATTATCGAAGGTAAAAATGTTAAGATGCATATTTATCTTTATTAAACAGTTAATTTAATATGATGAAAATATCAACACACAACAAAGCAAGAGTAAATACACCCATATCTATAAAAATAGCTTGTAGAATAAAACAAACTACTAGATTCTTTTTATACTGTTGTATTTTTGTTCCTAAAAACAGGACCTGATGAAAAGCTGGCAAGCCTAGAGAAAGTCATTTAAGTTTGAATAAAAAAGACGTATTTTATCTGAACTTTAGCTACATCAGAATTAACCCTCTATTCCACAGTGCAACAGTGGCAAGCCGCACACGCTAGGAAATATTCTCCTTTAAAATTTTAATTACGTATGTGATCACCTCAAGTTATAGCGAAAAGCCGCATGAAAAGACTTATGAACGGTCTGGATGTATTTAAATTTTAAAATCTGTATGCAAATCTTTTAAAACGAGCTGAACAGAAAAAAGTAACTAAACGATTTTTTTTACAGAACCGTAACGAAAAAAATAGCGGCTTGGGTCCCTGATTCATCCTTTATTGTGATTCAAACTGGCCGTACTTTTTATCATTTTTTCTAAGAATTTATATTTGCAGTAGCGGAATTTTATCTCAAGTGCTGAAATAACCGGATTAATATAATATACATTCATCCAGTATTAAAATTCCAATTCAAAAGTAAATAAATGCAAGTTGAATTTGATTCACAAAATTGCAGCGTAATATGAGACTTCACTGACAAAAAGCATGGAGAAAAAATATGATTATTTTGTTGCAAAACCAATATGCAGTGTAAATGACAGAAGAAATGCAACCAACAGACGAAGACTAGACGGGATTTGACGATATTAAGATAGAGAAATTCAATAAAGATAGTACAAAATATCTTGAAATAACAAGGACTTCCTAGTCATTTTTTTAAAACGATTGATAACATCTAAAATATATATTGTAGTTTTGTATTTATAAATATAGAATACGATTTGTTTGATTTAATTCCAAAATAAATTATATTTAATAACCAGGACCATTTTCGCAAATCGCAAGCATTTTCAACTATGTTTAGAAAATACACTTGCTTAATTTCTTATTAACGGATTTGCCATGCTACTTTTAGCGATAGATTGACGTCGATAAAAAATGTTTTCTTGTATATTCTTCGTGTTGAAAATTGTCAAAATTATTTCATTTTTTTAAGTATATTTATTTGCTTAATTTTTTCCGAATGCGTTAAGAAATACTTTACAAAGACGGTGACACTAAGGGTAGAGTTTATTATTTAAATATTTTCTGAAAACAAGATAGATAACAAATAAAAATTTTCAAATGAGAAAATGTTGGGTATTCCGTTTATAAATTATTAGATAGTTGATATTGCTGTGTAGGTAGGTACACAAGTCTCCTTTGAGATAGTCATAACACTAATAACTAAAATTTTAAACACCCAAATAGTAATGCGTCACAAACTAAAGCATATTGTACTTCGTTTGAGATATTGTGATAACTTACATGGCGCAGAGTTAAATATCTTCAATTAGAAAGTCTTAATAAACAACTGCTGTATGTCTTGTTGAAACTTTACTTGATGAAAAAAATTTAATTCATAACAAAATACAAATTTTGCGGAAAAAATCTTATTGTCATTAAAAAACATTGACATATTACATTTTTAGTGCAAAATAAAAATTGATATCGCTTGAATTCTACATGTTTTGTTACAAATGTAATATATTGCTTTAAAAATCATGATATTTTTATTGTTTTTGCTGGTTTTAAACTAGTCAATTAATAAAGGTTTTTAAAATTAAATATTGATGGATTTTCTATCGTCGATCTGGCGTGCAGAGGTTTTATTTTGTCAAATATAGAAGTCATGGGATAATAGAAGAATTTTATAAATGTGATATACATGGATACAAAGATTTATTTTTGAAATACGTGTATCGCCTGCATGCTTAAAGAAGCCAAATTTAGAAATATCTGTGAAATGGATTGCAATACGATTATTAAAGAAAGCGGGATGCTGGTATTTCAGCTATTTTTTCAACACCGACACACCGTTTTCTAAAATGCAACAAACTGGTATTTCGGTACTACAATAAAAATATGCTATAATTACTTAATGAATGTTTGCCTAATATAATCGTTGAAGCTTCTCCTCTCATTCCTATTGATGATGAAGAAATACCATATAAAGAGTAGCGTCAAATACTAATAGCTTTTATCCATTGAAATATTAGATAAGAGACTTCTGACGATAATTAAAATAAAACGCAACACATACATACAAAATTCACATTAAAATTGTTATGAAATTGATCTCAGTGAAGTCACATATCTAATATAATATTTAATCATTTAGTGTTTGCTCGATAAGCGTTTGATCTGACAGTACCCTTTCTGCAGTCGGATTTCATTTACATGAAGATTCGATCAAGCTTGAATGATTCCAGATGATTGATGAACTAGCCTTTTAAGGTCATACTTTAATTCAAAGACGTTAATAAAAGTCATCATTTTTTGCTAATGATAAATACTTATTTTTATTTTAGTATTTAATATATAGATATTCTTATAAATTTTATACGTATTGAATGTTGTTAAAAAAAATAGCTAAAATTCTTGATATTTCATTTTATAATGAATTTCGTCTTTGAAAGTCTATTTTAGTGAGATAAAATAATATGCTTTTGTGTTCTCTAAAAATATTTATTTTATATTTTCAATATTTCATTATAGAAGCTCTTTTTTTAGTACCAGGATATTTGAATAGGAAAATTGTAGTACCTAAAGCACGTTAAAAAAAATGAAAAATGCGATGTCAATAAATACTATCAAAATTGCTATCTGAATTGAGGGATATTCAAATATAAATTCACGATCTGCGCAAAAATATTGTATTCCCAGGCCAACATAAATCACAGGAGATGTGGAAAACGTAACCGTGTAACACAATTTTAAATACAGATCCTATAAATTTCTTTGGGCATTGAGAATTGTGTTGTCAACATCGGACTTTAGAGATGTAAAAAAAAAGTTTTCTTACTCGGCACATCTGCCACCCTGATACCTAAACAATCGCTTTGTTTTTAGTTTATAATGTATACTTGTCAAAGAAATATTTTTATAGTTAAAAAGAACACTTTTACTGGTGCAACTGGCGTGAATAGAAAAATACTAGGAAAGTCATATAAATGATGATGAAAACCTTGCGGTAAATAAATCGGGTTTGTTATTTAATAAGTAGTATTTCATTTTGATAAGGTTGAATAGTAATTCATTAAGTTTTAAATTAATTATCAAATATCCATAAAACTGTTTCTGTTCCTCACCATCTTCAAAACTGTGTTCAGGCAAATTAATATTGTCTCAAACTATTTCTCGAAAAAATATTAATAATTATTGAAAGATATACCCTCCGTTTCATCAAAATTTCCAACGATGTACAATTTGATATTTTTACCTTACCTTACAATCTTATTTGATGAATTTCGATTTAGCAAACTCTTTCGGCGAAGCAACCTGTATTCGAGGTAAGTATTTAAATCTGGAGCCATGTAAAAATGGTTTCAAAAACGATTCTCCGCGCCTTTTGTATTCGCAACATTTGCACCGCCACAGAATGGGTCTAATCGTGACATACGTAGATCATAAATACAAGGAATCAAATGTTTTAATTCTAGTAAACGCATTTTGTTTTTATATGAATCTTATGATTACAGACACTTGTTAAAAATTCAACTCAAGTATAACTCATTTACATTATCTTATCACAATAATTTCCTTTTATTTGCCATCATTAATTTTGAAAGTAATTATAATTAATTAATATTTTCCCATGATACTTAAATCAAATTATTGTTAAAATATAAACTTTCATCTCATATCATGGATCAACGAATAAAAAAATCTACTATTTTGAATAACTGTTATTGTTAGAAGAATTTTAAATACCCAAAACACATGAAGCAAGTAAGATAGTACAGTTTTTAAGCATTTGATGAATCAAGCTAATAGATTGATGAAGAACGTAGTTACTTAAAAAATCAAAAAAAACAACACTCATGCCCCCAAAATTAAATAAATGATAATATGAAAAATAGTCAAAGAATTGTATTTTGCTTATTCCACAGCTCGTAGACCATTTTCCTTATGAGCATTAAACTCACGCCTTTGGATACAAAATGTGTTCGTTGCTCATTCGTCCAAGTGTTAACTAGTTATTACCTATTATAGTTATTAATAATTGTTCTTAAATGTGAACATGGCTACAAAAACGAAGAAAACTTCATAAGCAGTCCACACTGTTCGCGACAAAGTTAGGAAACAGTATTTTATTTGATTAACAGAAAAAAATGGTTAATCTAGGTTCCTTGTAAAACGTAAACACGTTTCTTCGTCTTGATGTGAAAAATAGAATGAAATAAAAGCTTTTTAAGATTCCAGAAATAATCGCTATGACGTATTGGGTATCCGGGGTATATTTTTCCTGTCGGCTAACGACTCGAAACTTCAACTACACACTTGCCATCGTGATTTTATTTTTAATTTCGTTGTTCGAACAAAACAATCACACATTGTAACAATGTGATCACATCGTGGAATATTTGCCGGTTTTATCGTTTGAGCAGATGCTTGTTGGTGGTTAGCTAATCCTTTTACTAGAAAATAATTAATTAAATCGCTATTTATGAAAGCAGCGCCATGAAAAAGAAACGTAGACATGATTTATGACATAGATAAATATACAGTTTTGTCGTACTCTACCATCAAAGCAGAGCATTGCTCCAACCACACTATTTATATATGGCACAAATTATGGAAATAATGTGAATTTTTTAAATAACAATTTGGTAATCCTAGGTCCATCCGTTATGTGTATGCAGTAGAGGTCTGCACGGGAAGAAATTTGATGAAATTACCCGGCCCGAGCCCATTCACCTCAAGCCCGATCAGGCCCGAGGCCGAGTCTTAATACCACACTTGTTACCCGAGCCCGACCCGAAGCCTAAATTTATACAGTCACCACTTTTCAACATTTTCTTTATATCGTTGAAACTCATTTTTAACGAATCTTTTGTATATTTTTATAATGAATATTTTGGCACACGAAACAGTTTACTACCTAAAAGGAATAGGAAGCAGATACTGAATAATACCACACTATATCAATTTACGAATTATTTAAACTTACCATCGGTGATGATTAAACGAACAAAGCATTGTTTCACCGATCAATAGCAATTTTATGAGCTCGGTTTCAGTTTACCAACATATAAAATGATGTCTCCATACTTATCAAATCAACAACTCTATTGTGTCCAATGCTATTCGAAACGTAATAAATTATTTTATTTATTGCCTTTTTGTTATCAACAGTATTTATTTATATCGAAATATTTTTTTGAAGAACAAATCTCTTACACGGGCCCGGCCCGAGCCCGAATATCAATTGTCTCTACCCGCCTGAACCCGGCCCACGGCCCGAGCCCGGGCCAGTGCAGACCTCTAGTATGCAGCCACCATTCCATGGTTACCTCCCATATCGCAATAACGATCAAGAAACGAAATACATTTACTCTTCATGTTATTATCTCTACTGCACCGGAACGGTCTTTTGGCCATGGACTATTGTGTTTATAAAAAAATAAATCAAATAAAGATCCACTTAGATTAAGAGATGTAAAATTATCCGTGGAGTTGAAATTACTATATCCCACTTTGAATCTTAAGTGGAATCAAATATATCCCGTTCTTCATATGATGTTCCACAAATTTATCGAAGTCTGATGATTTTTATACTAACAGTTAGCAATTTATCTGCTGTAAAAAATACTATAGAATTACGAATAAGTAAAATATTTATGAATCGTACAACATTGGTTTGTTTTTTTATTTCTTGAGACGGAAAGTTGTTATCAAATTTACACGACCATAAAATTGTTAGGATACCTACATTGTTTGATTTGATAGGTGTCAGATTATGCTTTCTTATATCAAATCATAACGCCAAAATAATTTTATGAATGATGGCTTGTATCGTAGACTATTATCAAAAAACACATTCGTTGAAAAACTACCACAACAAAAAATGGTAAATTCAGAAGGCGAAAATGGTTATCAAAGATAAATTGCTTATCACTTTTAAGGTGTTAACTGTCAATTCTTGGTGAAATCAACTGATGATAATGATCGCGAAACCCGTCCTGATCATTATAAATATGTGGAAGTAGTACAAATGAATTGTTTTATTTTTTAAAAAATAAATTGCTTAGCTGAATAATTTTTTAGCATGATTAAGTGTCATTCAGGTGTCGAATAAACAATGTAAAATAACTGAGAATTAATTTTTTCAACATTTTATTAGTCCGAATTTTATCTTTATGTTAAACAGGATCAGAAATATTCGTAACTTATTCAGTACTTAAGATTTCCTCAATAAATATAAAGTGCACTTTATTTGTTTCACTTCTAACTTGAGAAGACACCCAAGTGTGGTTGGTGGTAGAAATAAAAAGTTGAATATAAAAACCCTATAATGTCTAAAATTAAAAAGCAACGTGTGATGAAGATGCCCATGGGAGATTGAATCCCGGTTGCCACTTTTTACTATGTGATAGATTCTCTTGTTCTGGAAAGTAATTAATTATTATTTTTGGGATGTGCTCGATGAAATTAGAATTCGCTGCAATGACTTCAGAGGAAGCAAGAGATATTGACAGAAGATGGAAGATGTTTGATGCACCGTATAGCCCCTGACATACTAAGAATAGAGAGCGAGAAGAAAAAGGAATTTGTAATGCTGAGAAAAACAAATCCTGATATTTACAATATTCAATAAATTTTAATCAGAAATCGATTCAATAGTCAAGAGTAAATGTTTAAAATCGTATTATTTCATGTAAATTACTATCAAACATAAGATATTCATAAAATAATTAAAGGCGAATGAAGACGAGATCCGAAATGTCAGTATTATTATTTCTCTGTCATACAAATTGTTCAACAGCCCTCATTAAGTTATCGTAAAATTTGCATAAGCGTTATAAATGTGGAAAATATAATCTTGCTGCCAAGTTTCGCAGGAAGTCGTGATTGTTTTTAGTAGAGCTTGAATTATAAAGCTTGCAGCATACAACAAAATGTGTTTCGAAAGGCAAACATTCCATCGGCTAATCGTACACAAGAACAAAGGCAAATTTTCAATCAGTACACAACAAACAGTGCCATGAATAATGTATGGGCAAGACCGATTCATAATGGTATATAGATATATATCTGGCATCTACATATTATTATACAAGGTGAAGTTTAATCATATTTACAATTTAGACTGTACCTTAATTGTATCATTGGCTAGGAAATTTAGTAATAAGCACTTAAATTATTTTCAATTTTCAATGCATTGACGTTGACTTTAACGACTCTGACCTTGCTAATGCTCAGACGCAATGTCATTTAATGTATAACTACATACATATTTAAGTTGTGTAACTTTTCTAAACTGAAGACAAAAACATAAATTAACGATTCTCAGTGTAATGTTTTTCAATACTATTATATTAAACAAATTTCTTTAACGAATTAAAGTTGAAATTCAAATGCAAATAGGACCTATTAAAAACTATTTAACACTTATCAAGAATAATATTGTTTATATTTAATATATTTTTATATATCTTTTCCCGTTAAACACAATCAACAGTGCCAGTCCATGATGTAAGAGGACAAGGTGAGCTGGATCGTTATTTTTGTATTATATGTAACGTCACTTTGATGAACCAAATTTTTATTGTCACCAAAACACCGTTGTAAACATAGTACATTGTAATTGAATAAGCACGTAGTGACGTTAAAAAATATAAAAATGGCGACTGTCACCTTTTATCCAGCTCACCTTGTACTTCTTACCCCATGGTGCCAGTCCATTATTCACACTCTCTTTTTCATTATAATCGCTGTAGTACATGCAATCGAGTTATGAGAAATTTTCCTTGGAAATTTCTAGCAAAAAGTGAAACATGATTATTGTTATAATATGGGAGCTACGACTTTCGCGGCCGAGACAAATGATCTTGGGCATTCGCCCTACGTATACCCAAATTGAAAGGTTCATACTGTAGTAATATTTGTTCTTCACTCCAAATATGGTCTTTTGTACAAATGCATGGATATCTGTGGTGTTTTCATTTTTCTTCGTCAACCTTCTAAATCCGATACTCAACAGGATGTGAAGAGAGCGAAAAGCTAACTTACCGTTCTTTCTTGGCTTGGCCGTTCGATTTCAGCTAATTCTCCATATGTTTCTAGGTACTCAACAAGAACTCTATTGCCTAAAAATTGGGACGAGATATTTAGAAAAATGCATTCTATTAAAAAAAATACAGGTTCTTAATAAATATATTTTTTTCAATTAAGTAAAACTGATTGATAAAAGATAAACTAAGTGAATTGTAACTATTACCTGCCCGTATACCATTCAAAACTGTTATAAACATGATATTAATAACATCACAACATGTCAAATATTATTTTTTAAACCATTATAGAATTTTAAAGTGAAAAACATGGTGCGCTGGACAAATTTATAAACGCCGGTGTCGCATCAAATCGTATGCAAGCGCATTTGCATGTGAATTGGGTAAATTTGGATATAAATAACATTCTCAAAATGTGTTTTTCATAATATTCTATTCGAAGTATTTGGTATGCTGTATGCTATCTGGTCCTTATTAAATAAATTGTATATGTTTTTTTATTACTTTAGTTACCTGGGTACAACAGGTAAGTTCTTCTGTGGATGATCTTATCAAACCTTTTGCAACAAAAATTTTGCTTTAAATGTTAAAAAACTCCAAAACGATAACTAGAAACAAGTATCAGTGGATTATGCATTTTTCAATATTTTTTCATTATTATTGCACAACATGTGGCCTGTATGAAAAAGGTTACATTACAATATAATGGACATTTGTATAATATGTGTTCACTTATTGTTGTTGTACCACGAAGATTTAATGAAAATATTAAAAATAATTATTGTGAATATTATTCACAATTAATGGTTTTTCTTATATTATTTCAGAATATAATCTGCATTTCTCTAATATCCATCTTTTTATTATGGCGAGTTAGTTATATTTTCATCAAGTTATAAAAACAGCTATGTTTTTTTTTCTTGTATGAATTGAAAAAAAATAAATCCCGAGGTATACTGATCATATTGTATAAATAGGGTCAAATACTTTTGAATTTTCCAAGGTCTTCCAACTTTTTAAGGCCAATTGAGATCAACTCGAAAAGAAATGATATCGCAAACACCAATGTCAAAGATTTTGAATTTAAATCGAAAAAATCTAAATTTGATCTTGATTAACAGTAAAAAATTAATATTTTGAAGGCATTAACACTTGCTACTATGAGTGTACCTACTAATTAAATGAATTCTTCGAACAATACCTATATTTGACATTTCCTACCGTTACGATAAAATCAATCAAACATTTTGAGAGTCACTGAACTTTACAAACAAATCTGCACACAATACCTACATATGCCTATTTATGTACGATATTATATACATGCCCTGTATACATATAGCCTACTACGATGGAGTAAACATCCGGTAGAATATCGCACCATTTGCTCCGGAAACCGCACGAACCAGCGTGGCCGCCTATTGCCCTAGTGTCGTTTTATAGGGGCATTGTGTAAGGGTTCATATCACTGTCAGCCATTGTGGCAAAAATTAGCCGGAAGTTTTTTCATAAATTGACAGCTTACCTCTTTTTACCCATTGATTGGAGCAATTCTATTTATTTCTTTTTTACAATTCAATAAAGTTTAACCAGATAATGGCTTTGAAAAAGACAATATAAGTCAAATAGCTATTTTTTCATTCGGGCAAAAAGCATGGTAAAACTATAACTCACCGATACCAAATCTTATGATTTGTATGCCAAAAAGATTATATTTTATAATGTATAAAATATGTTTATGAAAAACAAGCAATTGTAATTGAAAGATAGAGTACTTTGAAAAGGAAATAATGCGTTAAATGCGATTTTCTCAAAACATATTTTTATGACTTAATAATCTGTCAGTATAATCTCTATATAAAAAATTTCACCTACCACTTTATTAAACGTTTACTCTGTCAACTATAATATACTAATATTAATAATATACTAATATAAGGCTAACTAACAATCCAGTCAACGCAATAATAATGATAATTCGGCTGCTTCTAAATTTCTAAACATGCATTGCATACCTCATGGTATTCAGATATTTGAGTCTTCTGAAATAGGTTTCCGAAGAAATAAAATCCTGATTCTAGTTTATTTTTGTCTGCCAACAATTATAGTACTCCATACATAAAAATATGTCTAAGGGCACAATTTTATAGATTAACTTTATTAAAATTAAAATAAAAAAACTGAAATCGTAGTTTGTGTTTTATTTATAAAAATATAGTATATTAACGCTTCTTCCTTGGCTATATTTTTGCTTTTGAATGTAATGAGAACAATTGTATGATGCTAATTTATAATTTATTTAGTGAAAGAATTGTTACCAAGAACATTTTATTATGTTTGTATTAAAATTTGAATGCAAGAAATTATCAATTAATATCGGTGTCTTTTCCTTTTAGCGGATATGTTTGTAGTAGTTTTACTTTTATAAATTATTTTCATAAAAACCTTTGATATTTATGAGATATTCATCATTTTTTTGCTTAAATTATTTATTTTGCAAATCTGGTTTATTGAATATAATTTTATAAATGAGTTATTTGCCAAGAAGCCACCGACAAATTTACTAAAAAAATATAGAAAAAGCAAAAGTTTACTTTATTTTCAATCGCAGAGTAAATTTATTTTAACACCTACGCAAATATTTTTCTATAACGCCACGTTGCACAGATCTAAAAAAAAGGTGAATACAATAAGTATACCATGGGCTTATAAAATTATTCTTATATTTGGGTACATTATTCATGAATTCTTATTGAAAACTTTGCAAAGCTTTGAAGTTGAAAAGTTAGACAAAGAACATCAGCCTTAAGTCAGGAGATGGATTTATTATTCAGATTATTCAAAAGTTGCCACTACACTCAGTCGTACTTTGTAAATATAAGAAATGACAGAATTTAAAAAAAGAAATCAGAAAGATAAAATTGTAAAATGTAAGGTTCTGTAAATAAATCAGAAGAAGTTTGAACAATATGTAAACTGTAAGCATAAATTTCAAAGTCAGTTAAGTATAAAATATTTTTTATGATTCTGGTTTCTATGTCAAGCCATGTCACTAATTGCGTAATCTTTATTGGTATTTACATAAAATTACAATGCGAATTAAATTATATTTAAAAAAAAAAACACAATTTGTTTTGTACTAATTCCATATTTTTATAATGAAACAAAACAAATTGTGCTTTATTTTCAATAAATAATGAATTTCCAACAAAAATTGACAGTTGACACCTTAAATCAATGAATACAATATTATTTCAATAGCAAAAATATCAATTACTGTTTGGTTTTATAACTCACTAGTGTTTTTTACTCGGCTTCGCCTAAGATGGTGAACGCTTATATTAGGTTATTTAATTTAGACGTTGGCTAGCTAATGCTGAAATTTTAAAATATCACCGTCAACCGTACTTCCTTTGTTACACCTACAAATATGGTTCACCAATTAATAAAAATGTTAAGAGTTGAAACTAGCTAAAATAAAAGATGACAATTCTGCCACCTAAATATACTCTTGTTATGACGTGGCAGATAGACAGCTTGTTGATCTGCATTAAATAACGGCTTCTACAGGGCCACAAACTTAATATACGATCAGAGCTATACGCTAATTCTCGATGACGATTTCAGATGAACACCAAGTTGTACGAATTTACCAGTCACTTTCTACCAAATCACAACTATGAAACTCAATATTTGAACACAAATATCTACATATAATTTAAAACATCGACTGAGGGTGCTTGATGGAATTTCAATATCAAATTTGAATAGTTAATGACAAAATACATGGAAGTGTAAAAATCTCAATAATTCAAATTTAACAAATATCTACGTTCGCGTTACTATCTCAACTGTCGCATGCAGAATATATTAGTATTGACGTGTTGCTAGGCGACTATTACTATCACTTTTTTCATCCCGTATTTAAATGTCAAAAATATCGCGTTTTCAGTTTTAGGTTAAGCGTTAAATGTTGAGAGTTGAGAGTTGAAAACAGCGCAGTTGAAGTAACAATTGCAACTAAAATGACGCGTGAAAATTTCACTTCGCTAATGTGCGCCGTTTGGGAGGAGTTGTTCTGACCGACAGACATACAAACATACATATTCCTACATGTATGTTGTGCTATATAGTAGAGATATAGTAGAGATGTATTAATTTTGTATATTGTTATTTTCCTAAACTTACTATTCTGGAAAATATAGCTAATTCAGAAAGGATTCATTTTTTGTCTTTAATTTTGTAAAATTTAATAAGATTTCTTAGACATTATTTTGTCAGATTGACCATGAAAATGAAAAAAAAACGAAATATTTTATGTTAGTTTATAAAACATAATTTTTTTATTTTGTAAAATGCTTTTGTTGATAAATTTGAAAACAAATTATTTTTAAAAAAATTGCTCAGATATAAATATGAAACGTGTATTTTTCTCTAATAAAACGTAACATTCTTTGTTCATATATAAATTCTAAATCTTCTTAAATATCTAAGACTTTCGTTATTACACGACACACTAAAAAATATTCACATATTAAATTTTTAGCAAGTTTTACTGAAGCCCAGATTCTTTGTAGAAAAAAGTTAAATTATCTACATGAAGTATGTTAGCCATTTAAAACGGAACAATAAAAACATACTTTTGAATACTATTAAATTAATACGTCATTAATTATATTTCTTTCATTGATAACAAAATAAAAATAAGTATTCATAATCATTAAAATTTATTGAAAAAAAAATGTTTTTTGTCCATTTCGTTCACTTTTGATGAATGAAAAAAAAAATTTTTTTCTTCTAATTCAGTAAAATAAAACCTCTTAGGTGATTCAAAATACAATACAATAAAGTTGATTGAGTCTAGTATCTCAATTATCTTTATTATATCAACCCTGATTGATTTTAGTGTCAATAAATATCATTTTTATAGTATAAATATCTATTTCCCTCATCTAAAACAAATCATATAATTTACTACATTCCGTTAGTTTTATAGGTTTTACAATTAATTGAATTGATTTTATCTTTCCAAAATAAATTATCTGTACATAAATATTAAAAAACAGTTGTTGGAAAATGTTTTGGTATATTCGAATGCTTGTAATATGAATTATTAAGGCATTTTAATTTAATTTTACTAATATCATCAGAAGGGTGATATTATTTTTCCATAAAAAATAATAGAGAAGATGATATCTTCACCAGGAATAGTTTTTAATAACCTCTTAGGTTAAATTTATATTTTAATCTATTGTTATTTTTTTTTTTGACCCGGTAATTGAAAAAGAAATTATTTTCACATCTTAATAATCGATTTTATTCGTAATTTATTCAATACAATACAATTCATGAGATATTTTTAATTGATTCAGTGGCCACTTGTTGAAATTTACTTTCGATTAAATTAGTAATAAAACTTTTTTTTCGGTGAATTTTTAATTATCTGTGACATATTTTTCTAAACTTTTTATCACAAAAGTATGCATTTTATAAAAAAATATATTTAAAAAGAATGTGTTGTATTTTATTTTTAAAGTATAATGTCTTTCCAACAAGAATTGGCAAGTAACATCTTAGAAGCAAAAAGATATACATTTCAATAATTAAATGACTGGAAATTGAAATGTACTTATTTGATGCAAGACGGGAATGGTTTTCAAGCTTTATAAACGTTTCAATTACCGTAGACTACTTATTTAAATAATATATTTGCATCGATTAAATTACCCAAAAGAAGTTAATTGCTTAAGCAAGTTTAGGATACAATTAATCAGATAGTAGTTTACAAATTAATAAAAGTCAGGTTTAGTTAAATTATTATTTGTTTATCAGAATATTTTACTAAATCTATTTCACATTAAATGGATCACTTAAACAACAGTTTTAAATAAAAATATCAATTAAAATAACAATACAAAACGGAAATCGACGCCAGTTTTTCAATTAGCCGTGCAATGGCCGCTGACGTCTTCCGGTTCGCCGTTCAAATAATTGTACTGATTTCCCCGGAGGTTGGAAGGGCCGGGAGGCTTTCAAGCTAAATGTTATAATGACCCCTTATCGACAGTTCCAGGAGTGTGCGTTTTACGTGAGCGGCATTGTTATCACACTTTGCTTTTGTGGTTGTTCTATCAAATTGTACAGGGATAATTATATTAGGATTCTCTTACATTCACAAGAGAAAGTTGCATAATATTAATTTTGTATTTGTTTTATAGCAAAAAAAAATTATGCTTAATTGTTTAACTTAAAAAAGAGAAATTATTTATGTCTATTTGATTATTCTTAAAATTATATTAGTACTCTTGTATAACTTAAGCCTTATATTCATTAAAAAATGCAATTCAAATTATATAACTTAACAGAGAAACAATTATTAGAATGTTAGAGAAAACATTTAGTTTAAAAAAAACAGAACCTATTCTCCTGACCAATGAACACATGCAATACAGATAACTGACTCACCGTGGATGTATTTTATTAAGCTTATGGTTTTGCCTACACCGCCAAATGCCATCCTCGCATACAAGGCAGAAAATCTTTGTCAAAATCTCAGTCAAAAACTTCGTTTCTGAGAATCTTTGGAGTTAAGCGTCTGACCCATACTCCAGAAGTGGTCTAATAACGGTTTATAGAGATGAGCATTCGTGCTTTTTGATTTATTTAAAAATTTCAAGACTAAAATCACAGTTAAATGCAGGTGGAAAGATCTTGCAAAACAGCTACTGTACTACAATCAAGATGGAAGATAATAAGATGTTATGTTACCATTCTCATTTAAACAAAATATGTTGTAGAAATGACATACGTATAATTCCAATTTTTCGAATTTTTCTCTCTAATTAAACTGTTTTTTCGTCATGTCGTTGCCACCGCCTATCGTTTTGCGGCTATGAGAGTCGGGGTGAAGCGCTGCACTCTTATCCGAGCACACGGCAAGTTTATTTTTTGGTTTATTAATCGCAACGTGGCCGTTTTAATTTTGCTTATGAACGAGTCGTTTATTGTAAACTGTAAACGATTGTTATTTATTTGGTACTTCATCTCAAAATGAACGAGAAAAACAGAAATTACGATTTTTTGGGGATTGTCCTGGAAAGTGGGATCCTGTCATCCTCAAGAAACCCTGTCAAAAACGTCCGTTTCACATATTATTTCATTACTGTTAATAATTATAATAATTCTTATAATAATTCTTGAAACTGATTTCTACAATGATTTTGAAAAGTTAGTTGATTATTTCTTTGTTAGTCGCTATCCTCACTTGTGAGAGTGGCAGCATCCGCCTATCGTAGGAACTCCGTTTTTTGACGCTCTTTTAGCACTCGTTCCTGCACTCCGCTGTTCCGCAGACCATCGGTAAGGAGAGACCTGAGGTGGTCGATCAAGCGAGTCGGGACCCTTCCACGTCTCTATCTGCTTCCAACCTTTCCTGCGACGACGAGCCTCTCAAGATTGTCAGTAAGCTTGTGGGCGTTGTGGCCAAAAAAGCCGAGTAGGCGTCTTTTGTAAACGACTGAGAGTCCATCCGGAATTTGTAGCTCGTTAAAAATATATGCGTTTGTGTGTTTCACGGTCCATGATATACGGAGCATCTTTCTCCAGCACCACCTTTAAAATGCGTTAAGCCCTTTTCGATCTTTCGCTTTTAAAGTCCATGTTTCCACACAGTAAAGGTGGAGTAGACGAATGACAGTATGAGACGCATTTTGGCGTGTCTGGTTATTCCCTTACTTTTCCAAATCCTTTCAAACCTAGACATTGCAGCCTTGACCATTCCAATTCATCTTTCGGCTTCTGGTTTTAAACTTCTTTCAGTAATCTTGAGCCGAGATAAAAAAGTTGACAATTTCCATGTCAGTTGATTATCAGGTAATAGTTAAAATAGTATATGTGATCGTGTATGATACGTATATATTAACAAAAAGATTTGAATATGTTAAGAATAAGTATTTATGAAAAAGTAAAATTTCATGATTTGTAATATTTAATAGAAGTAAAAGTTAAATTAAAGCTACAAATAAACAGAATATCATCAATCAATCTTTTTATTTATGACTGCTGTAAATATATCATTATAGAGAACATTAATGATTTGCAATATCTTAATTTCTTTTAAAAAATTAAACACAATTTGTTTGTAATACTTCCACTTATTTATAATGATCCGGACCCGTTTAGCTCATCACGCGCATTATCAACTGCTCTTAGCTTTTAGAATGACACACATTAATTTCAAACTAATTCAAATAAAGTGTCTTTTTCATAATATTGTCGAATGGCTGTTGATTTTTTTATTCCATTTTGACAATGCTCTCTTCATTAAAACTCGCTACCAATTGTCAACTTTGTCAAAACGTTTGACCTGTTTGCTTTTGTGTATGAGCAAAATCGCCAGTGTCCATAAAAAGTCTAGAATTACATATGAATACACAAATGTTCTCCATGTTCCTGTGTATAAATACAATTTAACAAATCAAATTCAATATCCCCAGAAATTCCTTCAAAATGAATTCATAAATTGCGTTTACATGTAAACTGACCACTGTCCATTGAAAAATCATTTAATTTAGTGACTTTGATTATATTAATATATTCTACAACAATTTATTTAAAGCTCACTTATTCGTATAAAGTAAAAGAATTACTGTAGTATCGGTTTTATTTGATATCTCAAGATAAGGACACTGGCGTTTTTGCTTTTATACAACACAATTTCTTAATAATTGTTTGGGATAAACCTATTGTTATTCATAAACAGTGTTTTAAAATAAAACACAATTTTTTGCAGAACTTCCACATGTTATAATGATCAGGACCAGTTTTGTTTACCACGAGCATTATAAACTGATGCTAGTGATAAGCGAAACCCGTCCTGATCACTATGAACATGTGGAAGAAGTAAAAACAAATTGTGTTTTATTTTTTAATATATAATGCCTTTCCACCAATAATTGACAGCTAACTCCTTAAAAGTGATCTTCATTTATGTTAATTTTGGAGAAATAAACCTTTTTTTACCGTTAATTTTAAGTTGATTATTCTTGATACACAATGGAATTTAGAAAACAGTTGATTTCACTAAATGTTATTCGCTGAGACGATAGTAGATAAATGACTCTGTTGAAAAATTCTAAGCTGATGTGAAGATTCTTTTGCATAATCGGGACTTGAAACAACCCCCTTTGTCAGACAGACACTAAGAGTGTAGAATACGCAGTGAAAACCAAGGTGTTGCATGGTTTCCTTCCATCTGACTCCTGTGAAAGTGTTGATTTGAAGCATCTGGTTTGGATGGCTTATGTTTAACAATTTTATTTTTAAACATAATTAATTATGATATTACATAATTAATTATTTTTCATTTTAATATGAAATTTTTTTAAAAATGTTCATATACAAATATCTTTTAGGTTGTATTGCAATTATTACTATTTAAAAAAAAATAATCACTCGATATTTAGGTAATTGAGAAGCAAAGAAATGACAAGTATGACAAAGATCACGAAAGGAATTCATAAAATCATTTGATTTATTTGACATATATATATATTTTATTAAAATATGTATCTTGCCAGTATTGAAGTGTCAAAATCTACAGAAGTTGCATTTAATTATACAGAAAGTGTTTTTTGTTCAATGGAATACAATCATTTATGGTAGGTGTTGTAAATTGTAATGTATGAAATTTTTTAGTGATTTTAAAAAATCTTTGTTTATATAATAAAAAATTCTAAATATGCAACTTAGACTTAATATGAAATTGATTTTTTAACACTACATAGATATATGAAACATGTAATACAGTTTCTTGCAAAACGTGTTTCACCTACAAGCATCTTCAGACAAAATGTATTGGCAAAATTCATGTATATAGTTATTGAATGAAATTTCCCTCATTTTTTGTCATAATGTGAAATGTCATGAAAGGTTATACCGTCTATTGGTTGAAGTGAGGAAACGAAGTACTTCTAGAATGATAAAAACCTTTCAGTGTAAAATTTCAAACGGGTGCTTACATCGTTTTGATTCCATAAGTAATAAGAGTTTCACTTTTTATCGTGCAAAAGGTTAATTTACGTACGATCGTTACATAAGTTATTTTTTTTAAGTTATTAATTATGTTATAATTAACTTGTGTACTGCAACAAATTTCAATAGTCGTCATTGAATTTAATAATCCTAATTTAACTTTTCTATAAAAATTTCACCATTGATGGTTTTGCGGTCGCTATAGGTTGCATTATTCTACTCAATAATAATCATGATTCAGTACCAGTTACATTTATGTATTTAAAACATTTAATCTTCATAATGATTATCCCTTTCGTACTCATGGTGTAACAATGTGTTACTTGGGCTTTTAAACTTTTAAATTATCTGTGAAATAGGTCATACAAAAAATTTTAAATTTTTCTATTTGTAAATAAAATAGTTCTCCATGTAATTAAAAATACAATATAGTTAACGTCTTCTTTGTATAACTAAACATAATTTCAAAACCTCGTCAATTTTACCATCTAAAAAGATAAAATTATAGTACAGAGTATTAAACATAGTATAATAACAATCCGACATGCATAACCGTAACGTATGCAACCGTTTTGTTTCAAACGGCACCGAAACACGTCTCGAGGCTGTACTGCTATGAAAAATTTTGATTCTTGCGTCTTTCAATAGTTTCTCATAGATTAATATGTATTTCAGGCTTAACACACAAAATTATGACGTAGAATAATTACTTAATACTCCATAAAACCATATTTCAGTTTGTGAAATTCTTATTTTGATTTATAAATGCGTTTATATGACAAAGCCCATACAGTAACGCAATTTGACTACATGCGATCCTAAGGGATTCTTTTAGCATTGAAACGGGAATGATCAATAACATTTAATAAATTAAGTATTTTTTATATTATAGATCAAACTTAATGTATTAAGAGATGAAATTTAATATTAAAATTTAATTCAGGTATGCAGAAATTCATAATTTCTAAGACTCAATTCCTTCCCTAGCACAAGGGTAAACACCGGAAAGATCTCATCCACCCGTAGATATTTGATCAAATGCTTAGAGATGTTTATCGCAAGTTAGTTCCGTGAGAATTCACATGTGAATTTAACATTAGTATTTGCCTTGGGTAAATTTTCGTCTTAATATAAGCTAATTGATTCAATGATTTAACAATATTATACTTAACATATTTAAAAATAATGCATATCAGTGATTCAAGTGATATAAACTTCTTGATACTTGGATTTAGACTTCGTCGCATACAACATTTTAATTGTTACGTAGAAAACAACTCGTAATATCTCATTAAAATGCACTGAAAGTTTCATAAATAATAATGGTTAACCGGAAGTGGTAGCATATCAATTGAAAATCGGCTTTATTAATAATAATTGAGTATCACCACTTATGATGGGCTGCGAATGCTGTATTGGAAAAAAATATGAGAAGGGTTAGTTTACTTTACTTGTATATTTATTTAAAAAAAAATATTTAACTCGTTTGGATATTGCACTCTTCTATAGATTTCACTCTAATGTAAAACATGTTAAGCATTATGTAATAGGAAATCGTCGAAAGATAAAGTGGTGAATAATTATGTTTTCCATAAGATCAAGAAGAAGAATAGTCGAAAAAAGAGACTTTTTAATTCCGGTCTGTTATAACAAACAATGGGGTTAAGATTTTTAAATTTAAAAAATAGTTTTAAATCGTGTGGCCATCATTTGGATTCCAATAGCAAATGTGATAATTTATTAAATCTTTCAAACGAGCCACATGAAATGTAGGGGGTATGAAAATTGACTAGAAGTCAGTCATAACCGAAAACTTATAGTCTTTAGTCGTAATACAAAACATTCGTAAAAACTCAAAGAAATATTATCATTATAAAACCTTCACCCAAATAATTTCTTGTAAATTGAGATAACAAAGTTATTGACTGAAATTTTATTAAAATTGGATTTAAAAAAGTTTGTTTGTGAGTTTCTTACAAATGAATTCATTATTTCGTAATGCTGTCATTCGATACAACTTTAAATATGATAGTTTAATATGAGAAATTATAATAAACGTATATTTTAAAAAATAAGACACAATTCATATACCTTTCCGCCAAGAATTGACAGTTAATACCTTAAAAATGATAAACGTATATTCATCAATTTTTTTTTATAAATGCGATTAAAATTGCGACGAAGCCTTTTTCTAGGTTTATTTATTAAAACTGAAATAACTTTAATAAATCATTCACTTTTTCCTTTCTGCCTTTGCATTCCACCTGCAATTGCAAAAATACATACGCGTATGCAATCATACAATATTTCTCTTTACAAAATATTGAATTGGCATTTAATCAATGAAAACATAGTTATGTTTTACAATTGGTTTCCCCATCTCCACCCTCGCTATGTGTATGCAGTCGCTTAGTTAATTTTATTAAGCCTTTTCAAATAAATGACTGATAAACTTTTGTTTTATGTTTTATTAATGTTTTTTTTAATCTTGACCTACCTTAATGTGGAATATATTTGATGAATTATCACAGTATAAATTGTTTTACCAGAACTAGTTTTTTAAACTCCTATAGAATAAGTATCGAAAAAATACATCATGACTGGATGACTTTTGCCATTTACCACATCCATCAACCATCTCCCGAATCTCAATACTCTTAGGGTATTTAATGTTGTCTCCGCCATTCTCCGGTACGGACTTGCAGTTCTTTCTGTGTACGGAGCACAGCAGCGCTAAGCCAAATAATTTAAATAATCGCCGAAAATGCTAAGCAGCAGTTCCCAGGATTACAGACCTTTGAATTGGTTGGGGTGAGAATGCCTAGCCATTCTATTGTTTATATTTATTCGCATTTGATATCCAGTCAGAATAAATATGCCTGCCTGCCACTCACTAATTGCGGTATCAACCGCAGGTTTGCGTAAAACCACCCTTATTGCATTGGATCATCAGAACTCTTTGAGGTTATATTTTACCTATCTAACAACTATCCAATTACCCTGAAAATAGCAACAGTCTATCAATCTCATATGTCATAATATATACACGTAATCTATTTTTTGTACGGTATAATGTAATAAAACCTATCTTTCATTGATCTTTCTTCACAACATCCTTTTAAATCGTTTAACTGTTCACTGTTTTTATGCATTGAACGTATCCTGAACTAACTTAAATATTCATTTAAATCAAAAAACAGTCTTGTTAAAAAAATATATATTTTCAAAAATGTTTCTGTTTGTCAAATTTCGAACATTTTTCGTACACCTGTAGATCAGTTGAATTGATTAAATTGGTCTGTAAAATCAATAATTAACAGAGTTGGTACTCGATAACCATATACATCGTATATCTCGGTATATCTAACCTACATTCTTTCTAATTAAAGCGATACTATTGGCGATAAAGATATATCTAATTCTAGTATTAAAGATATATATAAACAAGAGATACCCTATAATATAATTCACTTTTTTTTTTTTAATTTTCCGCTACTAATTAAGTGTTATAACACAGGCCTCTCCTTACCCGATGGCCCTCAGAGCAGTGGAGTGGAGTAGCGAGTGGTGAAGGATCGTCAAAGGAAGTGGAGTTGTTACGGTAGGCGGAGGTCAGGACTCTCACACGTGAGGAATACGACTTAAAAGAAGTATATAGAGTTTATATCAAACGATAATTTACGACATCGACTGAGAGCGCTTGATGGAATTTAAATATCAAATTTAAATTGTTGAGATATTGTACATTTCCATGTATTTCATGTAACGACCAGGGTTTCGCCTTTTTTTTACTGTTTACTGTGTCTGTTCGGGTTCATTCGTGTATTCGAATGCCTGAAGATGTCAAAAAACGAAACCCGGATTGTAAGTGACGAAATACATGGAAATGTACAAAATCTCAACAATTCAATTTTTTAAACAATAATTGTTTGAAAGTCATGAGAGAAATAAAAGTATTAAGTTTAAGAATTACAAAATATATTTGACAACTATTTCAGCATTGTACCATCTTCATGATTATTTTTATGTTGATTTTTGTATAAATACTAACTTATAAGAGATGTACACTAAAATTATTATAGTCATCTTAAAAAAAATATAAAATAATTAATAAGCGAGTTTTAAGGATTTTTTGCAAACAATTTCTTTGTAACTGACATAAAAATTGTTTGCAAAACACATTTTGTCTGAAAATTTTAATAATCAAAAAAATTGTTATTTTTTGAGAAGATTTTTTCCTCCCAAAATTAGAATAAAATAAGGTAAACTGTCAATATCGTCGTGATGAAACAAGTGATTAATATTAAATATGCTTATTTAAATACAATTTTTGTCACTTGTGTTATTTTCGCAGTACTACTAATACAAAACGTCAAAAAAGCATATGCAGATAAACAATAATTTTATAATGGAAACGATGATATTTATCAGCGAGCTTGTATGACAGTCATCTCCAACCTTTTTTATCAAATGAGTTTATGAATTCGACCTAAAATAATTTAGCGGGAAAATAAAAAAAAATCATCATATATGTATATTAATTGTATTACCAACGTACACAACGATGGTATATTTTATGACAAAAACAAGTCACAAAAAGTTAGATGAAGAAATAAATAAATTATGTGCCCTATTTTGTACAGACGAAAATTATCCAATGAAAACAAAAACCTCTAAAAGTGATATCAAAACAGTCTTCTGGGCCATTAGCTGCGATTAGTGACCGTAATAAAATAAGACGTATGGGTAGTATGTTTTTTATTATGTGCTTTCTTATAAAGATTTGCCAACTTTGCAAAATTTACAAGACAACGCTAGTGATATTCTTTATCACATCTAAAAGAATAAGTACTAAAAGATCTTCTTGTAAGACATTATTGGTGTAAATAAAACTTTTTTTAGTAAACACTGAGAAAAAAAACGCTTTTATTTTTTTGTATAACTTGAAGTTGCCTATTTAGATTCAGGGTTCTGAATGAGCATGCCATAACGCCTGCGAAGATTGAAACGTTTTTTTTTAATCTTTAATCCATTCTCAAAGAACGCGCAGAATTAGTGGAATAATATAATAAAAAAATTATTCTATAAGACCGTTGAGAAATCTCCAGAATTTTGACGTCAATGAGCATAAAATCATAATATAAATATGATATAGGGAACTTACACTAACAGTGCAAGGTCAGTAAAGCGTTACGCTTTTACACTGGACGTAATCATTTTGATAGATTGATTTCAATTGTGCTAATTAAATTATATGTATATTTCACGAAAAAAATCTGATACTTTGTTAGCTCTTGTAATGGAATGTTATTTGGCAATTATATTTAGTACCTACCTCACAAATATGTATAGAGCAAATACAAAAATCATTACATTCCACGTAAAGGTGTTAGGCCTTACTGACCGGTCACTTTTAGTGACTGGAAACTGATTATATTTAGTGTTGACGATAATCGTACGATTTTGGTTAAGACTTTTAGATATCTAACGGAATTAGAATATTATAAGAAGCATTTGTGATGAAATTGTCTAGCCCTTTCTAACTAGTCTTCTGGTGGTTACAGTGTATTAACAATGTTGAGATATGAAAAACTTTTCAATATGTTTTTTTTGTTTAACACTGACACTTGAAATTATTCCTGAAATTTAAGGTGTGAGAAACGTTTTTCTTATTAAAAAAAGGGTTAAAAAATAATCGTAGTCATATGGTTCTTTATTCATATTAAATAAGCACTTATGCATTATTATCATGACCCTGTAGCCAAATAGTCAAAAAAAGAGTTTACGAAAAACGATAAACACTCAAGAAGGCGCATTCAGTCACAGTGTCCATGGGTTAGAATCTCCGTCTGAAGAATATTATGAATTGGTTTTCAATTGATTTAAGGATTTGAATTTCACAGTACGGATGTCTGTGATGGTTGACGCGATCATAAAAAAGGATCGCAACAAGGGTAGTTATTACCCTATTAAGTATTAGTCTTTTCCTAGTGCCAACCCTCCATCTTTTTTCTGACAGAGGACATACAGGTTACTTAAAAGTACTAGTGCCGAGATTCTGTTTAATTGCCGAGTCATTTATGACTCAATGTGCTCCATTGCTATGTTTTAATATATTTTATCGTAAAACAAATATCTTTCTGGTCCCTTAATCGTAATAAATCAAATTTAAAATCACGTCGTGATGAAATCGTAAGTAGATAAAAGAATGAAATCTCTCAAATGTATTAAACCGGCTTCCCCTTGAGAAAAGTTGTGATTTTACAACACTGATCGGAACAATCGTTACAAATTGAATCATGTTTAATTTATCCAACATTTCAATTTCCCTTGGGGCGGAAACTGAGCTGATTTTTTTCTATTGAGTTACGCGGAAAAATAGATTGGATTTTTGAGAATGCTTCTAAGAAACGTTTGCTCTATATAAAGGTGAGATGTCAAGCATTCCGATAAAGCCAATTTATTTTCGTATATGATATTAACATTTATTATTTTTATAAGACACCCGGAACATTTAAAAAATAAATATAACCATTTATATAAATAGTAATCAGTCGATAGAAGCAAGGTAGTATTATTTGTATTTTACCACAATCAACAAAAGTTGAAATTTGTTCACACTTTAGTTACTGTATAAATATATTAATATTTATTATGATATCGTAGAACTTTATCCAATTAAGAAAATATACCTATGATATTATACGGTTTTCCAACATGACAATTACACATTGATTATCCCCCCCCCTCCCCCACTTGATGTAAACCACTATTATATCGATAATCTCTAGGTATACTTCCGTATCTGCAATCATGAAAATTTACAAGAGTTCATTTCAAAGATTTATAACGCTACTCACCATATATTGTTTTAGATAAAAACAGTTTTTACTCTCTCCTGAACAATTTCAGTTTCGAGGGTTACGTCAATGAGCCAAAACACCGACGATATGTAACTTTTCATTTGTTTAAGTAATATATTGAAATGGTCGGTTAGAAGCATCTGTAAGAAAACCGGTCAAGCCATCAATTATCTACAAAAAAAGACCATAATCCAACCAAGGTGCAAACAAAAAATATTATAAACAATTAATTATTCTTAGAGACTATTTTATTAGGATAGGTGAGTTAAGTAATCTGAAATTATTTTGTCTTGCTTAAGAAACGATTTTTGATCGGCATAATTCATAATATTTTTTAAATAAATAACATGGAGCAATGATCATATTGTATAAAATTTATAATATGGTTTTGTAAAAAAATTCAAAAAAAAATCATAATTACCTTCCACCATTTTTTTGAGGATACCCTTATTTTAAAAATTATTTTCATAAATCACAAAACTAAAGACAAAAACAAACAAAATGATACGGTAGCTACACTAACTTTATCACTATACTATCCTTCGTTTTTGAGTTATGAAAGATGTTTTGAAAGAACTGAAATAAAAAGGTGCCCAATTTGTAAAAACAGATGGTTCATCCAACGTGAGACTTTGTCAAGTGTCGTAACTTTTATGCGATAACAACTGCTAAGCCAAGAGTTCCTTGTAAGCAACGCAGGCCGGTACTTAACAAATTAAACTTCACACAAAATCCTGCGGGACCAGACCAGTACCCTTTCGTCATATTTTTAGAAGACAGGGCAAATCATTCGCAGTTCCTTCTATTAGAGTATCTCTTTTTAGAAGAGAGTAGGGATAGAAGGATATGAATTGGAAAGGAATCGTAGCTAATCGCTCTTTCTGTGCCCAGTTTTTGGAATCAGATGGTTTGGAAGGAGTTTTAGACATCACAAACATTCATGCCTACAAACAGAAATCTATAAATAGATTGAAAATTGATTGAAATATAAATTTCTGAAACTGTCCGCACCGGAACTTGAACCCGAGACATGCATAACCACAGCCAACGACGTTAACCACTGTACCACAGGAGCCGAAAAATTACAATATGTACAATATACGTGTCATTAGTTTGAGGTACCTACAATAGCTATCTTATGAAAATGGTCAAGTTACCTTAAGTTTGCTGAATGAGGGAATTGGAAACTTAAATTTCAACTCAAAACACACTTATTAAATAAAAAAAGCATTGAATGCTAATAGAAATATATATATAAAAAAATATATCCTTTTTAATAAAAATTACAGAAAAATGCCTTGAACTTTAGTTAGAAAAATTAAGTATACTTTTTAAAAATGATCTAAAAACATAAATAACCTTACGATGTGCTCTAGTATATTAGGTTTTGACTTTAGTTACTTCGAATTTCTTGTCTAAAGCATTTAACCATCAAGATGTTCGCTTTCCTGTTTTGCGCATTATTCACGTCAATTGTAATGTATATCTGAATGCTAAGGCACTTTTACAATATTATGTAAGAAATCATTCAATATTGAAAAATCACACGTAAGGAAATTAATAAAGAAAGAGTTAAAATATTTCAAAGAATCATGAAAGTCCAACAATATTTTCTCATATCCTTAAAAATAAATATCGCACTACCCAAGAGTCACAACCTACCAGACAATGTAGACATTTTATCTGAAATATACATACCAAAAGCTTTTTGATAATAATTACCTTCTAAGCGTGTAATAATTAATGAAAATATTTTCTCAATGAGCATTATCAAATGTAAGCAATACATAAAATAAACTATAAGTATATCAGTATTTTAAGACATCGACTGAGGGTGCTTGATGGAATTTCAATATCAAATTAGAATTATTGAGATTTTGTACACTTTTATGTATTTTGTCACTAACGACCCGGGTCTTACTTACCTGGAACCTAGAATTATAATATTTTATTTCGTAAATAATATTTGTCGTATTTGTATCTTCTATATAAACGTTAGACACTGTTTACTGTCTGTCAATTCGAGTCCGTTCGTGCGCTCGAATGCCTGAAGATGCCGAAAGGCGAAACCCGGGTCGTTAGTAACAAAATACATGGAAGCGTATCTCAATAATTCAAATTTGATATCAGTATTTGTTAAGAAAAAATAATTAAGACCAGTTTAAATATTAGATGTATCGCTAATGATATTAAAAAGTCGTCCATACTATTTGTTTTATATTAGAAAAATGAAAATCACTTACTGACTCTCGTGTTGAGTACATCTGTGCCGTTGAAGGCATGAAAACATACATATGTTGAAATATTATACCCGTGTCGTTATTGATAAATATGTGGAACCATACAACATTTGAAATATTCAAACATGAAATTGAATTTCCATCTACATTGTAGATTCTACGACCTCGAGTCTCTGGTGTCCATTATATTATTAAATGCAGTAGACTCAATAAATCTAAAATAAAAGTCATGAATTGAAATAAATTTCTTTCTAATTCCTTCAATAACATACGAGATATTGTCACTTGATTTATCTTCAGTTGGACACAATTTATAATTAAACGTTAACATCGTGCCATTAATTAAAACGTATTTGTTACAGTTAGTTCAAAGATTGGATAGTTTTGTGTGACATACTTAATTATGGTTAGTACATCACTCGTCTAATCTTGTACAGACATGCTTTCGTCCTTGTCCGACGTTGTCCTTCATGTGGTTACAACCCGAACAGTACTGAGTAATTTCAATCCAAATGGATAATGTTTTCAAAACATTATCCCAACATCTTTATCATGATCAGATAAACCTCTTTTAGAAATATTTTGACCTATCGTAGTAATTCCTCCTAGAAGTAAACCCTGTTTCAATACCATAAACATGGGGATATGGACTAAAGTAATCTGAGAAACATTTTCAGGGACAAGTATTTGTTTAAAAACATATTTGTTATTATGACTATGATTTAAACCTATTGCCAATGTTTATATTTGATGAATTCTTTAATAGCATCTTCATTCAACTTTCTTATTAAATAAAGGGTTTAAAAGAAATTTTCTAAAAATAATAAAATTCTCATATTCAAATCAATAGCTTTTAATCGAAGTCAAGGATATATTTGGATTTAATGAGTATTTTACTTGAGAGTTAAGAGCATTCTTCCAAAAATGGCAATTTGCTGAGTTCCGATAGAATCAAATATATATAATAATAAATTATTATTATAAAAAAAAAAAAATAAGAAATTTCGATAAAAGTATTTTAAAATGTAGTTTTAATAGGTCGTAGACGAATGAATATTTTTTACTAACCATAAAATACTTAATATTTTTTTAAATTGATAAATTTATTATTCCATTGGTTGTGTTAATAAATGAGGCATCCGTTTCGCTTCTTTGAGAACAATCTTCAGACTAACTATACGTATTGTTATTTTCAAGTAAGGTCATGTCGAGCGCGCGGTCTAGTGGTCAACGACGTTGGCTACGATTACGGACGTATCGGGTTCAAATCCCGGTACGAACAGTTTCATAAATTTATTTTTCTAACTATTTATATATTTCTGTTAGTAGACATGGATGTTTGTGATTTACAAAAATTTGGTCACTAAATAGGTTTTAATAAAGTTGACAAAGTAAGCCACTGGACTAGGACCAGTAAATTGAAGCTAAATTTAAGAGGGAAATCCGCCTGACTCAATTTAAGTTACGCAAGTTTTTGTATTTAATTTCATGTCAAAACTGTGAAATCGATTCAATATTCCAAAAAGAGGTATTTCTTTTTAACAAATTACTACGAATTATATTTTTGAAAATTTTTTGAAAAACAAAAAATATATTTAGCATTTTTTTTAATTACCAATGGTGCAGCGAATACTACGTCTAATTGCTAATACGCTAGATGTTTTTATTTTTTTTTAAATTTACTCATGATCAATTCAACGATAAATGATATCACAAATGCCTTTGTTCAAAATCTCAAATTTAAATTTGATATTGACCTTGACCGGAACTGATAGTTTTGGTAAAGCTCTTAGCATAATACCATAGAGGTCCACAATACATATATATTTTTAAAAGACTGCCTTACAAGCATACGCGTAAGGCGTGAGAAAACTATGAACGAGTCTATAAAATATCGAGTAGTGAATACCCTTGAGTTTTCGTCGTACTCGGTTTCACGAGTAAAGATTAATTTCGCATGCAACCTTCTGGGTGAAGAAGGTCTATGCGTTCATCTTCGAGTCACTCTCTTAAGTCACGTATTATTAAATTGACATGTCAAAGTGAACTCTTAAGCACAAAATTACGTTATGATCGATTTCTGATGAATGTTGAGTAGTCGTATTAACTGAACACCTACAATAAGTACTAAAAACGTATTTTTATCCCCATTTACAGTATACAGCTGTATGAATATTTAGTAACACAGTAGGTACATAATAAGAATGCATGATGGAAGGATGTACAAAAACTTTTGTACTTACCCTAGAAATAAAAAACACAGAAAACTGAGAACTTCCTGCGCAGGCTTTTCAGGAACACAGTTTTTGGTTGGCAAAAATAGATAAAAATCGAATGTATGATCGTACAACTCTGCAACCGATTGTACGATCAACAGATATATAACGAAGTTAATATTATTACTTTGATAGCCATAATAAAAACAAATGTAGAAAAATACTTCCATTTATATCGTTTCCATTTGATGTTTGATTAGTGATAAAGGTACTTGCACTATAATTATTTTTGATGATCAAAACTGGTGTTGTTTAACGGGTGAAAAGTATCAACAACCGTTTCTTTTTTAAATATTATTCATAAATATTTAATCTCAACGCTTGTCTGAGAATTGTATAAGAAATAATATGGTTGTTCAAATTCTGGGCAAGATTTTATTATTTTCGAAATATCGCAGCACGACCAAAATTTTAAAACTGAATTCAAAGATGAGGGTTAGCCTTCGGCCATCTGCCGACACCGTTGAATATATTATAGAGAAAATTTAATAAAGCCTCAGAGAGGAAAAGAAAACTTCATACTAAAAGAAAATCGATTCGTATGAACGAATGAAATGCCTAGACCTCAAGCATTTACCCACTAATTAAAAAAGTTTTCCAATTTATTTTATATTGGAAAGTTAATTTCATTGATACAAAGCGAGTAAGCTTGATTCAGTGATATATATATATATATGTATAATATATACTTTTTTAATAATTTGGTTCAATTATTAAAACCAGAAACGTATTTTTAAAAAATGACAATCAATTCAGAGTTGATTATATCTCTATTTTTCTGTCAAAAATGTTTTTTATGAACAAACATTAAAGATTTTTTGTATCTAGAGTAAATTCATAGTGACTATGTAGTATTTAGGTACTAAACGATGAGTTGTGTTGCAATCTAGCTATCAATGTAAATATTTTTGTGATATTCTAATTAAATAATATATCATCGTAATAATGTAGGCTTACATATTATTTTTGAAAAGAAGTAGTCTAGAAAAATGAGCATCATCAAGAATTTTTGTGAATAAGAAAAATGTTCTTACTCAAAATCAGGATATATAATATAATATAGAAAACAAATTAACAAGTGTAAATGTAGGTAGACAAAAATATATGGAAATAAACAAATTTCGAATAAAAAACGTAGATATAACAAAACATGATTAAGGAATGAAAGCAAGTGGTGTAATATTTCAGTTTGTGTCATTAAATTAAAAATTAACTATTAGTTATAGGTAAACAATTGAGGGGGACACCTGGAAAAACTTATAACCAACAAAATGTTGTCTTTTCAATGGAACGTTTTTATATTGACTGTCTAAAATACAGCGAGTGATGCTATGAATATACTAGAGTATTTTCTATGGATTCGGCGGTAACTTTTCGGAAATTCGGTGGAATAACAAAGTTACTAATTATTTTACATTTTAATTTATTCTACTAGAGTGACTTTTTATAGTTTAAACTGTCCGTTAGGTCCAGTGAAACGATTTTACGTTTGAAAGTCAACTTGCATCATTTGTTGATTACAACCTTTTCTTGGTAAAACATTCAATTTCTCAAAAAATTGTACTGTATAAATTGATTTATATCTGTACATAGTTGAATAAAGTATAAATCTTGAAATATAAGGCTCCTTCAAGGATATGTAATTATTTATTTTTTTGGTATTATAAGTACATAGCTATGCTAAAAAAGAATAAATTGAATCCTTAATAACAAAATATTTGTTTTAATAATATTATAAATATTATGATACCTACCTTTATTCCAATGGATTAACCAATGACACATTACTTTTAATAATGTATATTCATATAGTACCTTGATACCATTGTTATAGTCCTAAAACAACATTGTCTTTAAAGTAGAACGTTATATATTATGATAAAAATTAATCTTTATCATAATAAATTTCAACAATATTTTAGTTCATTAACTCTCTTTTTCGTGTGATCAAATTTGTCGTAGAAAGGAATAATCCTCAGTTTGTGTGACATGACATCTTTTAATGAGAATGGCAAATGATCAAATTTTGAAAATGCCTCACTGTAATTATTCGTGTTATTTGTCAAAATGTGGTTATTCGTATTATTTTACTAGCCCCTACTATGTTAGGGTCAAAATCGCGTTGGTGGCTTCATTGAATAGTGAGCAGTTATGTTATTCAATTAATTAAATCAACAAAAATAAGTACGTTAAAGAGAAAAATACCTTATAGCCACTATCTTTTTTTCGTCAATTTGTATCGTTAATATAATATATCATTGCTATAGAATCTGAGAAATCTTTTTACCCTTGAGTGGATTTTTTATAATAAACCAATGAAATCACCATTTATCTTTCCGAATATTGAACGATATTTGACCACTCAATATTCAACATTAATTTTATTACGGATATTTCTTAAAAATCGTATTTTGAACGAACGAGCACGATGTCTCGCAATAAACCAAGCCGACTTTTTAAATTGTTCATTATTTTTTTTAATTTAATATGTATTGCAATATTTTACGAAGCGTAGACGTGTATCGAATATGACGCAATCTAAATATTATCCATAGCTAGAAAAAGTAGCGGTTTTGGTCTCTATAGATAACGCAGCGTTAGATAATGCCGATCAATCACAAAGTGTTATTTTCAACCGCAATACATTGGGTGTGTATTATTTACGTCGTTTACCGAAAATCTGCGCTGTGGGTACACACTAAATCATTTTACGGTTTGTTTGGGCAACTGTTGGGTTGTGCGATCATAAAGTTGTCTTTATTATTGCACCCATGTGAAATTATCGAACGGTCCTTGTATTCATTGCAAATTACAAGCAGATCTATCGCAAATATTTAAAACTTCCAGAAGCTTATTTTATCCTTTTAATTGTTTCTTGTAAATAGGTATAAGAATATTTACCAAACATTTTTAAAGTGATAATTTTTTTTAATTGGATGACTAAATTTCTCTCGGGAAAGTTATTGTTTCACATATTTAGAAACTGAGGAATGTACTCAACTTTATGATATACTGATTATTTTTTTTATACTGTATAATTATTATACCAGTGTGGAGAATTTGAACTTATTACGGAGTATCTTGTTGTAAAATTATCGCTTTCTCTGTAATCCTTTTTTAAGGTTTGGAAATAAGGTGGCCGGTGGTGAAAAATGATAAAATCACATTACGCACGCTATTTTGCAGCGTTATTTCAAAGCAAATTTTTTTGTCACGTGTAAAAAATAATATTTAAATGAACTATTTACCAATGATAAAAGGGCCTGAATACAGTTTAAATTTAAGCAAAACAAATAACGAGCGTGGTTTTGAGACTGACGACGGTCTCCGACTGAATTACAATGGAAAGTAATAAAAACATATCCGCGAAGGATGGTTACTAAATATATATATTTTTTAATTATTTGCTTATGTAACAGAACGTGTTATTATTTAAAAAAAATATATTAATTTAGTTATAATTTTACACTAATTTAGTTATATTTCAGAAATCTGTATACAATCGTTATATTCAATACATTGCAATTTTTCCTATACTCACTATATAAAACAAACCTTTTTCTACAATTTTGTCTTAAACATAAAATCTTGGTAACTTACAATAAACGCTAAAGTATCCTTATCCTTTTAATAGAATTGATCGTACACGTTTGATTTAACTTAAGATATCAACTGAGGGTGCTTGATGAAATTTCAATATCAGATTTGAATTGTTGAAATGTTGTACGTTTCATGCTGAATTAATCATTATTTTATCTTGTTTTTTAGATTGTTTTAAAATTGCGTATATTGTTTTTTCAGTCGGATGGTCGTATGTTAAACACGTGCAGTAAAAACAGGGTGGTTGTGAGAATTTTATAATAATTCTTTGATTTTGTTAATCTGGAATTCAAATGAAAACATTCAAGTCTTGCTTTTGTATTTCTACAAAATAAAGGAAATTCTTTATCAAAAAAGTATTTTTTGGTAGTAAAGGTCTTTATTTCTTTGAAAAAAAGAAGTCAACCAAAAACAATTTTTTCATTACAAAAAAAAAAAAATTCACAGGAATCTAAACTTCTTGGCAGTTATCAAGAATGTTGTTTTCTTTTAATCAAACGTTTAATACACAGATCTCAGGCCATTTTTTTATATAAATTTTATCACTGGTGGCATTGTTACAGTTATAAATAACATTTTTTAATAGTCTTCCATATGTTTTTGTAATGATTTTATTTTATAAATGACGATAGTCACAACATCAAAATAACGGGTACTTGGCGGGGTATATATATATATACATATAGTTTTATATATATATATATAACTAGTGGAAACGCCCGTCATATGTGAAGGTATTGAAATTAAAATACTGAATGTCTAAAGTAGCTGTTTTTTAATTTCCATTCTGATGGACTGATTCTTGTTTGTTTGACTCGGAATTTGCGTCATGTTGGAACTGTGTGTATTGTTTATATATACCACGGACGCTTAGGTCATGAGAAAATTTCATGCCTACATGCGATATGTGATAATAATAAAACGTCTACGTCTACGCCTACAGACCGGTCTGGGCTATTATACATAAGATTTCCCACTATAATACATATTATATATTTTGCATCCATATTCTGGAGCTTCTTGAATTTCTTCGTTGCTAACGAAAAGGGATAGCATTTGAATTGATTTTAGAATTGAAAATGAAGTAAAATTGAAATATGTATACTAAAATGCAATTGATTTTTGATCTAATATGAATAGTGTAAGAAGCTCAATATTTTTGAACCGCCAGAAACTGTTTTTGGCTATTTCAAAATCGCAGTTACAATTAATATTTTTAAATATTTTTAGTACGTATATATTAAATTTTAATTGTAACAGTGGTTTTTTTTGGATTAGTATTGTTATATCATTATAATTATCATAATATAATTATTAGATTTTTTTTCCTATCGTTTTAACCCGGTTTTAGTATATTCGTTTGATTTTGTAATATACAATATACCTAGCAAACGTAAAAATCATTTCATCGAAAATGTTAATTTTCCCCGTAACCAAATATTTAACGTGTGTAAAGTATTTCTCAAAATCTATCAAAATCGCATTGCAAACGAAAACTGCCTACCTCACCGATATCCAAATACGAAATAAAAGCTTGTTTATTTGGAATGCAAAAGAGCCGTAAGGAAAGATGGATTCTTTAATCAAAGTCAGTAAAAACTCGACGTCACGATGGTCAATGGACGGGGGAAAGGCTGAGTTTTATTTATTCTACCCTAATGATCGTTCCTGGATGAAAGTAGTTCATAAACTGTTGTACGCGTACTAAAAAAAATCCATATTTATGTTACTGATTCTGTATTAATATGAATTTCCGTTTTTTTACGAATTCAAAATGAATATATTATTTTTCTTGAGAATGTTGAATAATATGTTTTTGAAGGTAAGCTATTTAAATAATCTTGGTCCTGAATTTTTCCTTTCACTAAATTCTACCACCACTACGCATAATGGAAAAATTTTGCGTAGCTTTACTAAATACTTCATAAAAAAGCTGTTTTATTTATTTAAAAAACGCATGTTATAGTTAAATGTTCGGCAAACCTTATGTAGAAAAGAGTTTTTCATTTAAAGATAAAACTAGCTTTGAATTCTAAGTAATCTTTATTTTACCACATACCTGGATAAAGTGGAGTCCCACTACAAATACAAAAAAAAAGTAGAAATAAGTTATGAAGATACTTAAAGCATACTATAATTTGAATTAATAGGGTTAAGTCTTTCAAATGATAAAAATTAACTACTGCTAATAATTATTTAAAACTGGTTAAAATATAAATTTGCTGGTAGTGCCACCTGGCAACATCTCCCAATACTCACGCTCACTCACACTCTCTCTGTCCCCCTGCAAGCGCAGTGTTGTGCGTTATAGTCAAACAGGCAGATAAACCAAGACAAATATATTTGATTATTGTCTTTATCAGTTTCATATTATTGATATGATATATTCTAAATATTTATTATAAACTTCTTTCATTCATTTCATACCATTTTCCATTATCGTTTTATGTACTACATATATCTGTTTCGAAATAGAGCACTCTACTATTATTTCACTTAACCAGATCCTTGGATATTCTCTCCCCATCGGCTTACCCTTGTCCTTAATACTATTGTAAACGTCCGAATGCAAACAATTTATAATTATTATTGGGTAACCTTTTAATGCTTGCCCATATGTTGCATAGATGAAGTATGTATTAGTTATTTTCTTATCTCTATCCCCAATCTTCAACATATCAATAAAAGCTGTATCCTCATCACAAGAGATGCTATGCTGTTAACAAGTTATGAAAATGTTACAAACAAGATCCTTGTCAGTACTATGCACACTATCATTTTATAAAACATTATATTTGTGGCTCTTTTATATTGAAACTTTGCATTTCTTCAAAGTAATAATATTTTCTTCAAAGCAATAATAATTCTCGAAAGGTATTTTGCAATCCGCTATCAGATTCAGAAGTTATTTTCAATAATAAAACCAAATTGAAAACTGATATGTTCCTTTTCATGTAGCAATGTGGCATAACGTGTGTCGCTTGTTTTAAAACATTTTCAGACTAAGTATAATATATTGTCAATTTATGTTGATTTATATCTCTTAACTGTTTTATTTTTGGGATTCGTACACTCACCGTCCGTGAAGAAGGTAAGTAAACGGAATTAACTGATTGATAACTTGTTTATGTGGACTGATGGGTAATATTAATGAAAATCGATTACACGTTTTATTGCCAGCTTAGCTTTTATTGGTTTTGAAAGGTTCGAAGCTATTCATTTCCTAACCTAAGCCTTCTAGTTATGTGATGGTTTTAAAATATCATGATTTTAATACACGCCACAAGATAATTGAAGCAAATTAAATATATATATATTATATTGTAAAAAATAAAACACAATTTGTTTGTACTACTTCCACATATTTATAATGATCAGGACCGGTTTCGCTCATCACGAGCATTATCAACTGATGATAATGCTCGTGATGAGCGAAACCGGTCCTGATCATTATAAATATGTGGAAGTAGTACAAACAAATTGTGTTTTATTTTTTAAAATATAATGTCTTTCCACCAAGAATTGACAGTTAACACCTTAAAAGTAATATATATATTAATTTTAAAATGTCTTATATGCTCATTTTTTAAATATTAAAACATTTATTTTATCTATCAGTTTAATATATTGGGCAGTTATTTCATGAAAATTTTTAAGTACCGCTTTTACCTAATTATTGAATATTTTCTTTAGAATATATTACAAATCAAATGTATATATTAATGAAAGTCACAAGATAATAATCATATCCTTCATTTTGTCATTTATAAGTTAATAATTAAAATCAATGAGTACGTTCTGAATAACATTTTTACTACAGGGAAAGTGTAAAAAAGTTTCTCAAAGAGTCTAAACGCGTGTCACACATAATAACATTACTAGTAGAATAATAAAATGGAAAATTTTGTTTTTTTATTAAATATCAATTTCTAGTAAGCTACCGCCGAAAATGTGTAAAATGAGAGTTTAAATAATCGACCTAAATTTTTAGTTTATACACTAGCATTTGACCAAAATTATTTCAGTTGTAAATCAATGTAGTAACTTTAGAATAGTATCGAAATTAATAAACATTGAAGGGATATGAGTATGTATAGACTGGATTGCCAATGACTGTTATAATTATAATTTTGGTTTTATCTGTGTTTATTTATTTTTATTATTTGCATTACAATAATATTTATTGAATCTTAATTCAGTGGCCGAAGCCCCCCTTCACTGGATGTAATTTATACAATACTAGATGACGAAAAAGTTGTCTTTCACTGGTTTAGAGCTCTCGCGGCTAGATTAAGTGTCCCGCTGTTAGTTTATGACCCCTGAGGGAATTTCTAAAGGACACTTCTTAATGTAGTTTCGATCGACCACTGGCAAAAGCATGATATTATGAAGATGAAATTTAAGAAAAAAGTATTCGTCTTCTTCAAAAAAGTTTAGGTAAAAGAAGTTGGTATTGCCTCAGCACGGAGTTCAGTGTCGTAAATTATGATTAAAACTTCACACTTTTGTAGGTTTTTTTGAGATAAAAATATTTACGACAAATAATTCAGGTAAATATTTTTTTGCCAAATTGTGAAAGAAGTACTTTTTTTCAAAAGCAGATGTCTTTTATGTCGGATAGGAAAGGACTCACTACTAACATGCATAATGTTATGGAGGGGATACTTTAAAGCAAACAGATAGCGGTCATAGCAAGATGAATGAATGTTTTCAAATTTAATGAATGAAATTTTATAATAAAAATTATAAAACAAAACTTAGATAAGGTTGTTGTTTAATGAAACGGGTATAATATACAAGCAATGAATAAAAAAATATTTGTACATTTTAAGAATTTGAATTAAGCAAAATTAGTTCATTATGTATACATAAAATTTCTTAGCCAATTCATTTTTTTATATACCTGGAAATTATTTAAACTCAATTTTATATAAATAACTCACTTTTTTTCATATAAAGTTGCTAGTTAAAGTACCTTAAAAATAATTTACAATAATATCATAAAATCATTTAAGCGTGAATCAATCTAAAAGAAAACCCATTTAATACATTACAATAAAACGGCAATTATTTAAACTATGCCATACAAAAATCAATACAACTACTTTCTATAAATATAAAAGTTTACAAAAACAGAAGGATTAGTCATTAAAGATAGTTAAATCATCGTGACAGTTTCCTTAAAAAATAATATATCTTAGCGGAGTGAGTTGACTTCAAGCAGTGATGCACATTATATTATTTAACAGTAGGGCCAATTTATTCATTTAAAAAAAATCACGAGCTTCAGTGGTTAAAAGTTGTAGGGATTATTATGTTTTTCAGATGCTTCCAAATATAATTATTGTGATCGAGATAAAATTAGTAACAGTCGGATACCATAAATAACCAAATTGAAGTATACATCGATACGTTATTAGAAACCTATGAAGGCATTTACAAAAAAAAGTATTTTTGGATTCAATTGCGTTATTACATTAAGTTATGGTTCGTCATGGGTACCGCGGGTGTACAAGTAGGGACTCCAACTAGAATATTCAGATATTCAATTTCGATTATTTGGGCAACTATTCGAATAGTGTTCGTAAATTTATACAAATTTTAATGTATTATTTTAGTTATGTTAAGTTATTAGTTATTTAAATGGAATTTTCAATATTATTTTCATATTTCAGAAACTCTTTGAATAGTTTCAGATTTATTATTCGATATTCGAATAGTTGATAATGACAAATAGTTGAAATCCCTAATACATAGGCATAGGGTTGAAAAACTCTGAAGTTTTGTCTCGTAAGTCTTGAATTACGTAATATTATTTTCAATTTATTTACTACATATCAGATACTCAAGTCACAATCCAATATAAATTACATGCAAACAATGCGTTATAAAATGAAATGCAATTGTATTAGTCTATGGGCTGCAATAAATGTCATTTTAACAACCTTGTTACTGGAAATGGATTATTTATGACAAAGGGCACTATATTTTGATTTTGCTAGATGAAAGTGTTGTAGATCATAAGCTAATTTTTCACAATCAGGCAAATAACCTGAATTTTCTGTTTTCAATTAGTGGTCTATTTTTAGCAGCTTAGTTCCAAAATTTTTACACTTTGGGGAAAAAATTTAAAATTGATTATTTGAATAAACAATTTTACATAGCTACTTTTACTGCTCTCGTTGCGTTTACAACTTTTGTTACTGTTTGTATTACATGTTGAAATTAGGGCTTCTAATCCTGGGATCCCGTTCATTTTTTTATTCAATACCGTAATCCCGACATTGTTATTCAGATAATCCCGGGATATCGTTCATAAAAAAAAACGTTCATATATTGAATTAAAACTTCCTGACTAACTACGCTGTCTCGGTTTGTTCATGTACATAGATTTTTTATAATACACATAAAACTAATATATATGTATTGTAGTCTCTCTGCTTATCATGTTTCGTAACAGCCTTTCTTAACCAATTTGAAATGGAGGACAAATTAGGATTGCTTCTTAAATGAATGGAGGAGAGTATTTTTAAGTCAAATTGAAGGCCATGTCCTCTTTTTGGGTACGATTTGGTAAAACAACCAATGATAATGCAATAAAAATAATAAAATGAAAAATTATTTTGATCATTACATTTTCTTTTAAATATTTTTCTCTTATGTTGTAAATGACAATCTCATTTTAAATCAACCAAAAAAAACCATTCCAATGCAAAAAAAAAATTAATCATATCTACATTCTAATTGAAGCAATAATGGACACAAATAAAATTTTAAATGTACAATTTTGCATATGAAATAACACTTAATGATCAATCCTGGTATCTTAAATGGGGTCTGGAATTTTGTGTCTTAGTTGAAATGTTAAAATGTTTTTGCGTAACATTTTTGTTTTGATGTCATCTCATTAATGATGCGACATCAGTAGCAATTCCAGTATTTTTTTTCCAAGATATTGTTTGTATATAAATATATCTTCTCCACTGTGCATCCATTTAATTGTAGAATTCTGAAGAATTATCGGAATTTTTTTGAAAACCATCTTCAGAATAATCTGACAACTGGGTAGTGTTCAATATTGTGGTGGGCTGTCATCTTTAATATTCTTAAACCCAGGTTGCTGACCTCTAGCTTATTGGATAATGTTATACACGCAGTGATATTAATAAGATTGCTTGACGATAAACAGAGATATTGTGAGATCTAAAATAATAGACTGTCTTAGCGAGAATCGTTTCATGACGAAGAAAAATCACAACCTTCGAATAAGGTAAAATAATCTATTAAGAACAAACTGTAAAGTTATAATATTATAATTTTGGATAACAGTTATATATTTAAGAACTACAAAGAATCTATTATGACTAAATCTATTCGTTTCTTTATAGTTTAGATTTCGCAAATGTCTACTAAAGACTAAGGACAGTTAATAATATGACAGGCCCAACCTTTTTTGTGAAGCTTAAGTATTTGAAAGGATCCAGAACGGCCTGCAAACAGTTTTAAATTGCAATTATCAGAAGTTAATTACCTGGCTTGGCCGATTTAAAGCCCCTAAAGCAGTGGCTTCCAACCAGCGTGGCGCTGACTATAGCAAGGGGAGGCGCCATAACTTTCATACCATAAAATCTACAAATGAATAAAACTTCATATCGTAACATAACAGTGGAAATTCAGTGAATAAATGTTTATTTAACTCATTGACAAAATATGTTCTTTAAGGCAGCATTTTTGAACCGAAAAATCTATAGGAAATAAATAAATGAAAATAATCTAAGGATAATCATGAAGCCTCAATGTCGAGGCAGAAAGAAGAGATCGTTGTGAACATCACAAGATGCTAAATTATCATTCTGTGGTTGAAATTAATAAGAAAATATTAAATATCGACAGTGAGCAATTTGCGACCAAAAAAAAATTGCAATTCTTTCAATAAAACACCAACTGGCAGATAAAATAGATTTTGAAAATGTTGCTGAAGATTTCGCTAAAAGCATAGCTAGGTAAAATAATTTTGTTAATATAAAAATTATTTTATAGACTAGATTTTTTGATATATTTCAAGAACAAACCTGTAGGACTCTACAATATTAATATTAAATATAACATTTGTAAAAATATAGTATATATATATTTTCAAGAAATTATATTTATACGTAAAAATTTTGCTCAATACTCAGTGCCGTGATGATTTGTGATCATAAATAGTAAGTAATTTTGAAAATACACTTAATCCAATACTATTGTGAATATTTAATCATTTTTGGAGGAAAAATGGTGGAGGGACGGCAAAACCTCTAGCTACGCCACAAAATCTTATTATTATGCTGTTAATTATATTCATCAGTATTTTTTAATAAAGTTTTTATTATTTAAGACGTGTGTGAATAACATAAAAAAGTGATTCTATTACAAAAGTATTTAAAAGTACATTTTACACATTAAGATTAAGGGAAAAATCTTTGAAAAGTTCGCTTGACTTCAAGCGCAAAACTTTATTTTTAATGTAATGTACCTATAATTATAGCTCTTATATTAAAAATTTTAATGCCCCATTTCCATATTTATCAGTCATCAACTTGTGTGCAGTGTTTTTCGCAATATCAAAGATATCATTAAATTTATGCTGGAACTAAACAAGTGTGCCCTGCATTATTTGTATTCTTTAGTAAATGTTTTTATGTGCATTTTGTTTTACAATTTACATAATTATTATTTAGTTATGAAAAAAAAATGATCACTTTTGACATTACTCTTTTTAATAATATGCCCCACTGGTCAGCTTATTATATAAGTATCTAGATTAGAAAATTTCTTAATCGTCAGCCTATAATTATATGTCCATTTTCATGATTATACATCCACTACCCAATCGACTGCTTACTAACATCCCATCAGTGTCATCCTTAAGTGCTTCAACTTCCTAAAATATCTCTTTACTGAAGCAGAATCAGGGCTGAAATTATTCAGCTTGAATTTATTTTTGGAGGTATTGTGTATTTCAGCGGTTTCTCAGTTGAAATCACATATTTATGATTTTTCAATTTATTGAAAACTATGTTCACTTAAGTAATAGATAATTTATTTTTTTGACAATTAATCAATTTAATACTGTATTTTTTGAGCCCTGTCAACTCCTAAAGAAGAGCAAATTACTCCTTATCTTTTACTAGAACTGCTTATTACTTGGCAGCTCAAGTTTTCGTTTTTCGAATAGAGTTGTAATAGAAATATAAGGTTAGGACACGGTTGGCAGTTGGCTAATTGCTCTTACTTCGTCTACTTTTTTTAGTATCAGATGAGTGAGAGGCACTCTTTTCTAACAGAAATCCATACATCTATTGAGAAATCAATTTATAACTGTCCGTACTAAGATTTGAACCCATGAGCGCGGCAACTAAAGCCAACGACGTTGAGCAATCGACCACGGACCTGTAAATGCACACAGTGGTCGAAGTACACACAAATTAAACTTTTTATAAAGAACAAATAATCACAAATCTTTTTTCAGTTATTATTTGACCAAATAGTGTAAATGGTTTTGAAGACATGATAAATAAAAAATTTTGAAATGAAAGCCATTTCTTAAAATTCAACTATTTAACAAACGAATCTCTTGTTAAATACCTAACACTATCAATATGAAAAAGCGTCGTAGTCACATCGAGTCCTCGTTCCCAGTTCTAATAAAACCTCTGGAAAGTCGTTTTACGAGCTATTTACAGCAACATATAAAACCAACAAATAAACAAATCTTCATTTGGAAAACCATTCAAATTCACTTTATCTAAATTTCCTTCACTAAATTTACAGAAAATTTTTCTTATAAAATGCTTGCTTTTTTAGTTTTGAGTTGATGAATTTTATAACCAGATTTATATGATTTCAACGTTAAGCAACATTAAAATTGTATTAAATTTAAAAGCAGCATAATATTATAATTGTATATAATCAAAACCAGTAATTCCATTTTGAAATTTTTTGACAGAAAGAAAAAAATACTTTTTTTAACCTAGATGCAAGCAGGTTTTTTCCCTTTTATTTTTAATACACAATTAGAATTTGATTTTGAGGTTTTAGTTGACAAAAACGAGTTTATTCAATAATTCTAGTTAGTCTCATCCATAAGTGCCCTATTTGACTTTTTAAAACACGATTAGATTAGATAGTATTATTTTTAATGAAACATTTACAAAGTTCTAACCAACTGGATTGAAAAAAAATCATTTATAAATTTATTTCAGTACATAATGACACTGTCATAATATAAACTTTGGGTTACTTTTAAGTAAGTATAAAAATTCTCTTTTCTCAAAATCCCAGCTGAAATATTCTATCATTCAAATTTCAAATTGAAAAATTGACAACTTGCACGATTATACTAAGTGAATATTTAAAGTAAAATTTACGCCCCAATGTCTATGGAATAAACTTATTCATACTCTTCTAATAATTCCCTCTCACTCTCTATGTTTGCCCTCAAGGCATGCATAAATCATGGTAAGGCCGTCATGTAAGATTAATACGGGTCTATGAATAAAGCTCCAATAAATACTCCGCTCGGTAATTTTAGCATATTATCATAATAAATTTCCAGGAGCCGTGCGTTTTGCGGGATTATTATTTTACTTACATAGGGATTCTTAGGCAAACGAAGCTTGTACACCACCTTTGATCTAAAAGTTTCCTCAATTGTGTAGGAGTTCCTTATCAACACAAGAGGTCAACATCAGGAAAATTTTAGGTAGCTTTTTTGGCATACATAATGTTATGTTTCATATTTCCAACTAATTTTCTATCTACCGCACATTGGTTTTGAAACTTTGGATTTGGATCTTAAGAAGAATAAGTAGGTTTTTCTCTCATTTCGAGAAAATCATTGTTGAAACGAAATAAAATTTTTCATCACATAAAATTTTATAAAATTATTTACCGATTATAATAACACTTATTCAATATTTAAATATAATCTAAAGAAATAACGAGTGTGGTGTCAAGCAGACGATGGACTCCAACTTAATGAAAATGAAGGGTTATAAACACATGGTTACTATTTATTACTTTATTTTTTTTGAGATTTTTTGTTAAAAAACGTATATAATAGTGGTTGTTGTTCCATTTTTGTAAAAACAACATATTCAGCTTAATTCTATTTTAAACTATCAGTCAGAAAAAGTGCAAGAAAACGAACTCTTTGGTACATTTCAAAAATATTTATAGAATCGATATATTCAATAAATTGCAAAGTCAGGCCGCATCACTTTCATAAAATTACTTTGTTCTACAATTTTGTCTCAGACATCGAATCCCGATAACCTAAAATAAACCCTAATCTAGTTGCAAATAAAAGGATATCTGAAAATCGGGTGTCAATTCTTTGCTAGACAGGCTTGAAAACTTTACCATTTCCATTTAAATAAAAGTCCAATAGTGTAAACAAATGCTTTGAAGTGCAATTATTAAAAGAAAAAAAATATTTCGAAGTTTCATATTTTTAGGCGACGGAAAACGATTAACGATTTTCGCGAAATGAGAGATAAACCCACTAATTTCTCTTAACCCATGGATTTCAGTGATATTTATATATCTTTCCTCAACCAATTGGACTAGGTCAACTTTTAACTCCAAACGAAACTCAGAGAAACCAATTAGCTAATTATAAATACTTCCCTAGTTACATATTTTTAATATTTCTATTCAAAAATAAAACACATTTTGTTGTGTACTACTTCAACATTTTAGAATGATCAGGACCGGTTTCGGTCATTCCGAGCATTATTAACCCGATGATGAACAAAACCGGTGCTGATGGAAGACGGTACAAAAAAATGTGGAAGTAGTACAAAAACAATTTTATTTTATTTTAAAAATAATATAGTGACTTTCCACCAACAATTAAACACCTAAAACGTGATTTAAAAAATATGATACATTTGATAATCTACTATGATTTTAAGAAACTTCATAACAAGATAATCCGGACTGGTTTCACCGAGCTCACTTCGTCAGTTAAAAATGCCAGCTTCCTTACTGAGAAAAACCAGATTAATCATAGTGTCGTAGACGAAATAAAAATGATTTTTCAATGGACAGTGGTGGGTTTGTGTATAAACGCAATTTATCAATTCATTTTGAATGAATTTCTGGGAATATTCCATTTGATCTGCTAAATTGTATTCATGCGCAGGATCATGGAGAATACTTGTGTATCTATATCATTTTGGACTTTTTGTAGACACTGGTGTTTTTGCTCATACACAAGAACGAACGGGTCAGACATTTTGACAATTAATAGCGAGTTTCAATTAAGAGTGGTGATAGAGAGCACTGTCTAAATGCAATAAAAAAACCAACAGTATGTCTATTCGACGATGTTATGGAAACGATGTTTTATTTGAATAAGTTTGAAATTAATATGTGTCATTCTAAATGTGCATATTATGTCTTAATTGAGCTAAACAGATAAATCAATTGACATGTATTTTATATGATGTTCTGATACAAGAGAAAGCTGTCTGTGAAAGTTTTGTTCAACGGTTGGTTATATTTTTAAGTTATAAGTGAGAGTTGTGATATGAATAAGAATATTTTAAATTTCTTAAGCCACACTCATTTTCTCGTTTTAGAGAATTTAAAGATAAAAAGTTGTGATTACGTAAACAATTAATATGTTACAATTAAATTAACATGTCAATTAAATTAATATGTCACCCACTCTTTCAAAACTTCCTTTTGAATGAAAGGATAGGCCAGAAGTCAGCAACCTGTAGCTCTTTGGGCAATTCATGTGGCTCTTTCTTTGCCAAATTGAAAATTCACCATTTTTACAAAAAATTTGCAAAATTGATAATTTTCATTTTTGTGCATATTAGTTTGTAGGACGGTTGGGTAGGGTTCGCCTTCTTTACAGATTTATGGAAATTTTCCTTGATTTATTTCTAGGAATTGCATAAATATCAACAAAAAAGCAATGCCATCATTAGCACTGACTATTTTAGGACAGCAATACTAAATATGAGGTAATCTTTTATACGAAGATTCACAGATTTTAATAGCAAAGAAACCCTAGCATTTATTCTAAATCCACTCATTACAAAAGCTGCCAAATCATAAAAAACAAATTTGGCTTAAACAGACACCCTCTCACCCGCATCGTTCAGTTCAGTCTTGACTCTCTTTTAAATTTATAATGTTAACAAAAAAAAAAGAGAACTTTTAAATATTTACATTAGTTTTATTTAGTAAATATTCTTCACTTAATGAATTAAAATACATAATGAAATAGAATTAATTAATATGAATAAGTCATTATAAAAATATTTTTTTGGCTCACCGAAGAATTCTAATGTGTTTGGTTCAAGAGGTTGCTGACCCTTGTTATAGGTAAAGCAGAAATGAAGTAGTTACAGTTATTATTGTCTTTCGAAGCCAATCCGTAATTCGATTGTTAAATCGACGAACTGTGAAAATTCTTTTTTGGAATAGAAAATCTTAGCTTTATTACCAAGAAGAACAAAGGCTCATTACCACTCCGTTTTATGGGTGGCAAATAATACAAACTTGTTAATATCCCTGGTGCTAATCGAGTCAAGAATTTTTGACATAATCTATACAGTATTAGTAATTTGAGCAAAAGGTTTTCGGCCCTGTCTGCGAGAATTTCGCATTTGGCAACGTCAATTTTTTTTTCTTACCTCTATTTTCCTATTGAAACTATTATGTGGAGTCCGCGAAGGGGGCTCCTAGTTACCTGGCTAAAGTCAGTGCTAGGGTGGGTACAGACTAACCCTTTCCCGCATGTAAGCTAGCTACGTACTGCTATCTAAAAAGATTCTGTCAGCTGAAGGCTTTGTGTTGGGAAAACACCTAAGAAAAAACCCCATACGAGAATGATTGTCTTTGAATCATTAACAAAAGTTCAATGCTTACCAAGAATCGCTTGTAATGTTGGCTTATGTTTGAAGAACTTACTTAGCTTATTTTTAGACATGCCCATCAACACAACGGTGAGCTTGATAACCTAAAGGTTGAGGCAGATATTTTAAATTTTTTTAAACACAACACCTACGCTGGACAAGACATGTATCACCCACGGATGAGTGGAATCCAACTAAAAACCTCACATTTTCTGCTCCTTAGGGAAGATAGAGCGTTGGTAGACCGCAACTTCACTATATAGACGAGGTGTCACAATACCTACGAGTGCTCGAGGTCAGCGATTTATGCAGGAAGACAGAATAACGAACTGAATTGAGTAGAATAATTGCTTAGGCAAAGTTCCAACCGTCTCACCCGGACTGGAGCATCAGGGAAGAATAAATAGAAGTGTTACCAAGTACTGCAATTTTCGTTTATTTAGTTGATCAATCAGCACAAACGTTTATTGAAATACTAACATTATTTAAATTGTACAGTTAGAATGAAATATACTATTTCTTAATTTGTTTTCGTTTTCTTCTGAATGTCATCAATTTTGGTAACTTTTTTTCCTAATCATCTCAGATCAAATTATCCATACGATTAATTTTAAATTATTCCTATAAAGTATTTTTGCAGTTAACAAACATGGATGGAATGGCATGGATGAATTAATATATTTAACGTACAAAGAAACATTAATAGATCATTTCTTCTGAAATCGAAAGTTGAAATATACAAATTTGTAGCAAACCAAGTAGAGTTGAGTTTTTAACAATTATTAATATTTTTTTATCTAAATATAATAACCGATTTATCACATTTCTGACACTAGGATAATGAACATAGCTATCGGAAATAAAATGTAATACTATTTTTAACCCATGTACCACAGTTTCAAGTAATTTTATCCATCTTTATTATTATTTAAACATATAACATTATAAAAAACAATCTTAAACCATTATATACAGTAGTTTTATAAAAGTAGTCGGATAAAGAATTATTATAAATTTAATTCAAAAAAACGTCATGATTTTTTTCATAATCTGGGTTTTCGAGTTACGACTAACTTCTTTTCATCCGATAATAAGTAACAATTTATGTTTTTTAAGCTCTTTGTGAGTCGTACGAAAAGAAGTCTGATGGATTACTGTTAAGGAAATGATAAAAAAATATCTTTATAAGGTTTGCCGTAGGAGGTTTTTAATTCAAAATTCACATACCTTGATAGTTATAAAAAGCTTAGGAAAATATTAATAGAGTGGAACAGAATATCAGTTCCATCCAAAGGACTATTTGACTAGCCAAAGTCTTACAGTAGTCAAAATGTATTTCATTGATAAGAGATATCATTGAAAATTTAAGATTCCTTTTATGTCGTATTTCATTCATGTATTTTAAATTGCTTCTTTACACTTCTCGAAAATTTTCAAGATGCTTACAGCTATTTGATAACAAAATGGATGAATGTGTCAGCAAGTATTAATTGTGAAAGGTTACGTCACAAGTCACAAGTGACCCTGACACCTATATATTGGAGGAAAAAATTAAAAGTATTTTATTTATATTATACTTGTTAGAAATTGGTAACAATGTATTCTGTCAAATTTTAATTGCTGAAATTTCTTACATTTCAATGTATTTCGTCACTAACGTCCCGGGTTTCACCTTTCAGCATCTTTAAGCATTACAGCACGCGAATGAACTCGAGTTTGAATTGACAGTTCATCAGTTCGTCAGTTCATCAATTCGACGTCAGTGACGTGTTCTCGAATGTCTGATGATGCCGAAAGGTAACACCCGGGTTGCTAGCGACGAAATACATGGACATATACAAAAATTTTAAAAATTCAAATTTGATATTCGAAATTCCATCAAGCACTCTTAGTCGATATCTTAAATAATATTTTCTATTTTGTGGGAAAAAAATTCTAATTTTCTAACAAGAGGTTTTTTAAATTTTATGATAGAATTGATATTTACTTGGTAGAATACCAAGACGAATGACCTCATCAACCTTGAACGGCCGCCGTCGACCATCCATTGTGCTACGGAACTCTTCGATGAATCTAAAAGGAAGCCAAGAGGCTGGCGGAGGATAGAAGGAGGCATCGTGCGCTTTACCGTATATTAAACTGCGAGAAGGAATCGGAAATAGTAAAAAGATAATTTCGCAAAGTTTTGTTATTAAGTTCTACAACAATTATGTTATATAGTTGACAGCTTTTTTCCCATCATGTCATCATATTTAATTGTGAAATGGTGTGATGCTTAAATAGCTTTCAATATATATTACTACATTACTCTTTTAAGAATTCATTTAAATATTTGTATTTATCTCTATTAATCAATAAACAGTTTAAAAATATTGCCAAAGAAGTATTATAAGAAGAAATGTATTGTTTATAGTAATATATTTTTGTTTTCACACTTTTAATAGACATTTTTTTCATTGAGTAAACTCGATATTTTTGATCACCCTCTGTTTCCCACCCACACTAGATTTCACAGAGATTTTGAGTTTTTTTGTTTATTTTTTTAAATATAGATTACAAAAAGTAAACGCCGTTATCTTTTGAGCCACGTCATATAATATTTTGGAAGGATGACAGTGAAAACTACTGTAGAACACCCCCTAAAAATATGTTGAAAATAAAATACCCTCAGAAAACATTCAAAAATTAACCACGATTACTTGAAACAAATAATATATTATATTCAGTCAAATTGGAGACAGATAAACAGTTTAGTAAAGTAATTCATTTTCATTATAAATTCATTTTTATCAAAAACTATTTTATTGAATTTTTCATTATTTTTAACAAAGTATATATTTCAATTATTTGTTTATAAGTGTCTATTTTTGAATTAGAATAATTTTTATAATCTTTGTAGACATAGCATATATGACTTTTGTGGAATCGCCCTGGTGCATTTGTGCTGTGATCAAGTGTTTGTTAACCTACATGTTTTGTAATGTTGTATAAGAAATTTCAGCATGAAAAGTGTCCATTCATCGACTAATTTTGTGAATTTGCAATTATATCGTGACACACAACAGTTTTATGTTATCGCAGCTGGGTTTTTCTTGTTATTTTTTCGTGACATCCATCACGGGTGTAATGTTGTCTGCCTCGGCACGGTCCTGTTTATCATCCAGTCCTCTTTTTTTATCGCGCATTAGCACATGACACCGAAATAAAATGTCGCCGCTTTCATTTCGTCGGGACCTCTGCTTCGGGCATTTAAACTTTGGTTACAAAAAGTTCACGAGAGCTTACTTAAGGTGGAGTAATAACGTAGTAAGGTTGACAAATTTAAGTAGAAAAGGTACTTCAAGTAAGTAGTTCAATACTTAAATGAAATTTTATTATAATTATCATTTTCACCTTTCACAATTTTATAAAACTTTAAATTTAACTTAAACAAAGCTAAATTTTCTGGTATGTCTTAAAGAATTGTATTATTCGATCAGGATTGAAGTCTCTCAATTATCTTTATCAAAATACTCATTGGTTAGGAAAAAAAATCTGGATAAACACAAAAATTATGGAATAAGGATCTAAAACATGGCTTTCAAAAAAAAAAAAACATTCTGACAGGTACTTTTTATTGCTGCATTTAAGGTTTACTAACAAGTTTTGTTGTTGAAATGCTTACAACTTAAACCAAAAATAATAATCCAAATAGAATACGGTATGAGAAGACCCCAGATCGAAGAGTAGCGAACGGTTGGTTATCCAAAGTCCTGGAAGGGCTGTGATCTCAGACAAATACCATTTCAAATCCGGTTCAAAGCTTATTTATTTTCCATCAAAGATGCAGTTGTTTACATTACACAAATATATAATTCCTAACACATAAAATTGATTCTTCATTTACATTTACTTAGCAACTGAATTTACTTTAAGTTATAATACAAATGGCACGACAAACGATTTTAAATTAAGTTCAAAGCAAATCAAAACACCAACAACTCGCATCGTCACCTCCGCCGCAACTAGCCCGGCTCGACGGATCGTAATCGACTTTCGACAAATACAATTAAAAAAACTCCATTTCCGTCAAAATGGACTCGTCCAGCGGGCGTACCCGGCGGCTATTGAACGCTTGGTAACAAGAAAGGGCCGATTCTGCGAATTATTGCTGTTGCCAATGGGTGATTTCAGTTCTGGACACTAATGACACTTAAACTTAAGAAAAACCAGGGTGTGTCAGGTATTTAACTTTAGTTGAAGTGAAAAAACCAACTACCTAGTCACCCTTGCACATCAATAGTCTTGGTATGGTATTGAGGATATTGGGAATAGTAGTGCAGTGAGAACCGTCGTTGTATCAAGTATCCTTGAAACAAAAGATAAATAGTGAAAAAAAAATATGAGAATGATTAATTACAAATGTGTTTTGAGTTTCTTTCTAGCAACTTAACTAATATTTGAAAAAAAAAGGATTTTTCTCACGAAAAGTATTACTAAATCCGTCAAAACAGAAAAAATCCCTGGTAAAATGAAACATATTCGCAACGATATTCATAATAAATCGGATATCAGTGACTTCCGATTTATTTGCCATTTATGAATTTATTGACCACCTTATGTCCAGTAAGCATAAAACATACATAAAGTATTCACCACAGTGGCTTGTGGGTATTTTCGTTTTGCATTCATGAATAAATGGGGTGTGGATGATTTACTTTTATTCTTCGAAATAGAACAAGCTTAGCATAAAGTTCGCGTGTGCAAAACTGCCACACTTTTGGGCTGCATGCTGCCAAATATATACAAGTACTCATAATAAGCACATAAGATATAGATAAAAGAGCATACTATTATGTGAGTTGGTGTAATATATTTATTTAAAAAAAAAGATAGATCTCTAGAAAAATTGAGGCTTTGGAGCTAAAAGAGTTAAAACATTGTGGCCAAGAAAGATTGTCTTAGATTTATTGAAGCAATCGTTTTCTGTAACAAAACCAAATTATTACAAATCCCGCCCTCTCCCAAGTTATACGAAATATCATTTTTATTTATATGTAAACTCTTATTTTTTAATAAAAATAATTTTAATACAGAAGAACTGAGACGCAGTGTTGAAAATAACTGAACGTGTCTGTCAAGGATTGGCAGAGGTAACTTATTACAGTATCACAATGAGCAATGATAAGTTTATCGCACACTAAACGTAAAATTTTGATTGTCATTGAAATGTACAAAAGAGTGCGTTTAGAATCGTTATTAATTTTATTTTAAACACTTATAAACTATCTCACACAGCAAATAAGTAAGTCATTTCATAATGTTGCGTTACATTGTCCATATTATGTGGTCAATAGATTTAGATTGGTACTGAAAATGAAAATGATGTGAAAGATGAAACATATTTTTTTTTATATGAAAATGTCTTGTAAATAATTCCAGTGTGTCAATAATAAAGCAAATTCATCTACCGCACCTTTTATGAACGAGGCTAAATAAACGAATTTCAAAATACGCATATGAGTCAAACTGCTAACTTTGAAGAGCATCTTGTCTCAACGAATTGTATTCAAAAGGTAATCCGACTGCAAAATCTTCAGAAGAAACCTGAAACGTACAACTTTCCGGCGTATTATCGTCTGGTGGAATACCAGCGCACTTTGAGCAATGTCCATTTACATTCAAAATGACTCCGACTTCCTGCGGAGCTCCGCGGCCACTTCCGGCGGGCTTGTTTATGTATTTGGCCGACCGCCCGCCGCGAACAGAGCCTTCTTTTATTGTTGCATGACGTACTTGTTGGCTTTTTGATGGGACCGAGGGGACTTTCCCTGCAGAAAATTACGTTCCTAAATTTCTACGGATTTATATTACGCAGAAAAATGGGCGCGAAAGTGTATAAAAAGAGAATTCACAAAATTAAGTTGACTGTTTTGTCTTGACAAAAAATTATTCAAGGATTTTTTCTCTCGCAATTGTGATAATCTTATAATAAAAATAAAAAAATTATCATCCCGCTCGGCAATAACAAAGTAACATAGATGTTTTTCATTTTTTTGCTTTATATTTATAAACTTATATATAATATAACCATAAAAACTTACAAATTAAAAAATTATATGTAGAAACACAAGACATACAAACTTGCCATACTTTTGGTAAAATCGTCGAATATATAATAGTTATTCTGACTAGAACAAATTTGGATATTTGTGTGACGATTAATGAAATCAAATACTTTTAAGGTATCATTTCTTTCATAAATAAGTTGAACAATGAATTTTAGTGAAATTTTTATTAATTTTGTATTAAATTGAGATTTTATTGAGATTAATTGTCATTAAGTTCGTCTCCGGAAACTAATATAGACATGATCTAACAAAGACACTATTATCTATTTTTTCGAAAATTCGCCACTCTATCTTCACATTTTTATTATTATTTGAAAAAAATGCATTTGAGGCATTTACGTCGTTGTTATCGGAGCGTTTTCAATGAACCGACTGTTTTTTTTTTTACTATTTTTAGTTGCCGTTGCTTTGACACTAACTGAAATTCTTTGTAAGTATATCTGCAACACAAAAAATATACCAGGAAAGTCTGTCTAATCGAATCCATGGTTGTTAATTAACTTAATACGAACGTTCCCTAAGGACATCACAACCCGTTTTATTACGGGTTAATCGTGGAATTATGAATTATAATTACTTTACATTAACCGAGGAATCGTAAACGGGAATATCGTTCAACACTGCTTAGGATGACATTAAATGGAATATCAGTCAAGTTCCTCCACTACATCTACTCAATATAAAAGACATTGCTGTGTCCATATAGAACTGGAGGCACAGTATGCAATGAAATACGGTTGCGAGTAAAGTAGATGATCTGTTTAATAGTCTGGTATGATAAAGTCGTTCTTATTTGAATCAGTTTCCAGTCAGTTGACAGTGATTTTAAGTCCAGTTTCAAAGGTGATAGATAGCTCACAACTTTAATGTGATTAATAATAACAGTTAAGAAGGCACAATAGACCTACAAAAATAGCTGTGTTCACACATGTGTAGATATGCATGGTAATGTCTCGTGATCCCGCAGAGAGCATTACCAAGCAGCTAGTATTCCGTTTTTTTTGTTATCAAAGCGTCTCTACTACATAGCAGAAAATACATGTAGAAATATGTCATTTTGTATGTCTAGTAGTAATGACGTGAAATTTGCACATGTCATTCTGGCTGCCATTCTAGATAAACGTCCAACCACAAACTGAAAAAGAAAACGATAAAAAAAACAGAATTTTATTAATAAGTTGATAGCTATTTCAGTTTAACGCTATCGATATTTCAATAAACTAAACTAAGAATGTTTTATTTTTGACGTCTTAATGACAATCAACAGACAAAATTATACATAAACAGTTGTGTAACAACCGCTTTATACCAAAAAAGTTCAGCGTGCCGCCATAACACCTCAATCTGTGTTGAATTTATTTAGTGACTATACCTAATATAAATGTCACAAATAATAACTTTTCATGCACATCGTACAATTTGTAAAAAATCAGCAGAAAACTATCCATCATTTAAAATAATAAAACTTAAAGCAGTGAATTCCTCATTTCGTGTCTTTAACGCATCAGTAATAATTAAATTGCCATCGACATCGCTGGAAATGAATTTGAGAAACGTGGTCTTGATCATGTGCAGTAGCGTTTTATATGACGCCTTACAATATTCACACATGTTTCCACGTTGGAAGGATAGATATTTATGCAATCAATATCAATTAAGTCCAGCTAAGAACTTAAAATAAAATGAACAAAATGGTGTCTTCAGTGTCATTCTAGGTATATTTTTTGATGGTAAGATGAAAAGTGAACAGTTTGCGGTAATAAAGGCAACGTTTACATCAATATTTGGTTGACATGTATGCCAAAATTGAGACGCAGTGGTTATTATTTTTATATGACTGAATCAAAAGGCGTGTCGATGAATATATTCATTTGAAAGATACGTTTGTAAATGATACTGATACAGCTAATCATGGCAAATTGGTAATTTCCTCCCCCTACGTTAACGGGATGTCCACAAAACATGCATAAATGTGCTCAAGATACTGTCATGTATGTTCTACATGGAGGCAAGCCATAAACCTTCAATCCAAATTGCTAAGAGATAAAGCAAAATTTGACCAATAGCATTATATTATAATTTGGTAGCAAAGACTGTTCGGCAAAAGCTTGTCAAATTCATGAACGGGCGGAATCAAAATGCGCGAACGTATATTTCCAAACTCACACATTTCAATTTTGATAGTAAGCACATTAAAACTAGACCAAATTGATAGTATTATTTTTCAAAAAATTTCCAATCCTTGCACAGATAATTTTTGATTTCTTCATTAAAACTATGATAGACAGTTCCTACTACGCTTAGAAATAAGTTTTCATCTTGCACGAAAAATGAAACATGCAGTAAATTACACCTATATAAATTCATAAAGGAAAGCAACTTACAACATATTATGGCTATCCATTGTACCGACGAAGGAAGCCAGACGGTGGACAAATAGCCACTGTTAAAATGAAGTCTGTAATCGGTGAATCGTCCTTTACAAAGCCAACGTCTAAATAATCTAATATAAGCGTCTTATAAAGCGTTAAAACTTCTAGTAATATATAAATCCAAATTCTATTTGTTTTATTTCATGTCTTAATATCTTTACACTTTATGTATTCTATTTTGCAGCTCTACTCAAGCCTTGACGGTGGGTAAAAACCGTTTTTATGTCGACAACGTTTGTGGGAAGTGTCCCAAAGAACGTCTTCTGCATATACACAACGGGTTGTGGCTGGAAAATTAACAGTTGCTGTTAAGGACTTTTATTTGTTGAGTGCTAATACTATGTAAGGCAAAATTTGGCCAACTGTTTGGATACCAATTCAATGAAGTTACATGATTTTGATTGATTTTAGAAAATTACGATAGTAAAGAAGCAACGTCGAGACAAGTGAACACCGCTCGATGAAAATGTAGTAGCGGTGAAGATGTTCATATCCGGCGCTTGCATCCTTCCGCCGTATCTACTTATGCGACGCCAATAGCACCAACGTCGATGACCAATAGTACGCCAACGTCGAACCCTCGATGAAGTGGAATGCAAATTAATTTACGTATAAACTGATATATGCTTATGGCATTGCAACAGCTATCATGACAGTTCTTGGTACAATTAATTTTTAAATACTTGGCAATATTATTGATTAACGAGGATATTAATTCTTAAGGTCCTGTTTATTATTAAAAATCGATTTGTTAAGCTGAATATTAACAAAAGTAAGTGTAGGCTATTAATTTTCTATTTAAATCAATGAAGACGTTTAAAAATTACAGTTATCTGGGTTTTATGTTAACAAGAATATTTGTAAAATAAGGAGCAATTCAAGGCTTTCCCTTATCTTCAAGGGGTGTGGTAATGCTAAAGCTTTTGAAACATTATCATCTATTGCAGAAATATTAAGAAATATATATATTCAGATTATTAATCAGCCCTCTATCACCCCCAACAGTTATACATCTGAATTTAGCGGACGTTTTCCGTGACGTAACAGTATTAAGCGTTTTTCAGTTTTGTCCTGGGATTGTCTCGAGAGCAATTGCTGAAGGCTTGACAGTTTACAATTAGGTGTGCAGAAAAGTAATTATAGTATACTGATATAAGTATTTTTATAAATATTACATGAGAAGTTCAATTGTTTCAGCAATCCGTATTTTATCAACACAAGTATTTGTGGAAATTTTTCTCATTATAGATGTCACATTATATAAAAGCATTGCTTTTACGTCCGTCACAAAGTTAATGAAAATCTTAAGGCCTTATCAATGTTAAAAGTAAATCCATCAAGAATCTTAACCAAACGTTTAAAATTGATTTTTCATTACAATTATATGCATAGGTATGGAAATTATTTGTTAATTAGAACAACAATTTTATAAATTTAAGAGTACCCTTTGCAAAGTATTTTCAAACGAGAAATTGAAAAGAGAAGGATGAAAGGAAATGCTTGTGGTTGTTATTGGGTTCTAAAACTCTTTATACCTTTGCGGAGAATGGACGTTATCTCAGTGATTTCCAAATAATTAGGGTGAAGCCGGAACAGTACAATACTTTTAAGCAATTGTTTTTTTTAATAATAATAAAATGCTTAGAAACTTTATTTGGTATAAAAGTTTATTATTAAAAAAAAAATGTAATTTCACTTAATATAAGGGATCGTAAAATTTAGTTTCATCAACAGTTTTAATATAAATATTATATTTAAAAATAAAATGGCCAAAAAAAGCACTTTTCGATGCATAAAAGTTGTTTTCAATTCACAAACCTTGTTGGTGAAGGAATTATTACCTAATGCAGTAAATAATGATACACATGTCTGATATTTTCTACAAAATGATGAATACAAGTATTTAAACCTACATTATACAACTTCTGCTGTGATGTTACATTTTAAAACCAGATGCTTCACATTAGAGTCAGATACAGTGAATATTACAAACAATTTTAATATTTATTTTTCTCAATAATTGCGACTTGTGACTAAAAATAATAACGTGTTTTCAAACCTTTTTCTTCGCTAATGTCTTAGTTAACATAGTGGGCAGTAGAATATTAGAAATTTCATTTGTTAAATAGCACAGGAAACGCTTTGATTTCAATAAGATATGTTGTTGATTGAAATAAGTACCCTATATAGTAAAATGTACCATACACTTAAAATATTTTTGAAAGCCATTTATACTACAACGTCATCTAAACCAAGACATTACGTATTTTTTTCACTTATGATGATTCATTTATTAGAGTATTTAAACAATGCATCAATTAACTGATTAAACCACGCAAATTTTTTAAATAAAATGCACGTTTTTAAATTTCTTTGGTATGTAAATTCTACTTCAAGTTTTCTAGGCAAAATGTACCTACAAAAAATGCCATATGAACCATTGATGTTGTTTAGTTTCAATATAATAATAAATGCAGGTAAAATAAAATTAATATTTTATTTTACCTGCATTTATAATGGCAGCATTGTAATCGAACTATACAACTATAAGGGTGATTTGATACACCTTAGATATTGCCCAATTATATATTATTAATTCCTTGCTTGAATGGTATTCTTGCATTATCATTAAAAATATTTATTATTATGTTACGATATCACCTTGAGTTTGGCTGTCGATAAATAGACAAAATATTTTTTGTTTACAGGCTAATGTCTTGATACAAAAATAGCGTAGTATTACATTTTTTAAAAGTTTTTCAGGCGATGAGCTAAAAACATACGTATGGCGACATTTAGTTACGTTACGTTACAGGGCATTCCCGTGAGTTATGTGAACCGGATGTCACGCAGGAAATGAAAGACCCGCCAATGAGCGTAAGGAGTGCGGCCGACGGGGGGTTTCCGGCCAGTGGTGTAGTGTCATTAATCTCAAGGAATTTATCGTTTAGAAGTAGGTATTCTCTTCGATTATTTGCAAAAAAGTCATGCATAAGATAAATGTCATATTCAAAAAGAAAAACATACACTGACTTTAATTTTCAACTATTATGCACGAAAAAAATAAATTTCGGTTACTAGACGACAAAATATTAGGATGTAATTTAAGAAACGACCCCTATATTTATATTTCTGTCTGTTTAAAATGCCATATACTATTATATTATGGTGTCAGACAAAAATTAAATAAATAAGCATCATTCTATTCAAAGAAGCGGTATGGGCTACGATGGTGAATAGAGTTTTCTTAAAATGATATTTGTTGTAATTTATTTTATGTAACGCCTATGTTTGCATGTTTTTGCTTTGTTGAGCTATCACAGCATAATAACACAAACACACATCCACTCTCGCTATGTCTGCACATCGTGCGAACTAAGTGAATATTGACTGTTAGCATTACCAGTTAGAATACCTAGTCATGTGGTATAAAGATTAATTTTAATATAATTTTTACATCTTTGGTGGTCTGAGGTAATTTAAATTATTTTCAATCATGATATAATATTTAAAACCCAGTTACGTGAAATTCTCAAAGTTTATGGATATTTCATAATTTACGTCGTATAGTTTATTGCCGTTGTTCTGGAAAAAAGTGGCAAAAATAATAGTGTTTGATAGAAATTTGGTGCTAAAATTGTATTTAATATATTTAATACTAATTTTATGAATCTTGCGGTCGAATGGTCAAGGCTCAAGAGGGATCCCTATGAGGCATGAATGCCTGTAATATTTTAAGTACCCTTCTACACATGCGATCCTATAAAGCGGGGTGCTTTGAGGAAAATTAGCTGATTACTAGCCCTTAGAGAAGAAGAGGCTGTGTGACTGAATAAAGCAAGTTTCGTAAAAAAATTCTTGAAGTTATTTGAAATTAGAAGTACATTTATGCTTTAAAAAAGAACATTATAACACTTTTTTACATCTTTTCATGTTTCCGATACGGGATATAATAAAAAATGGTATTTTTAAAACAAATTTAATTTTCAAAAAGTAGGAAAACTTAAATTTATCTTGAATATTACTTTTATGACGTCAACTTCGTTGACAACATAAACTTTATTGGAATATTGCTCTAACTAATAATTTGATTGTTTTATATAAATTTATCAAATGTAAAATTAATTTTTAACTTTTTTAATGCCGTTGCCACTGGATAACCGTGTGAATTATACGAGACAGATAGAATTCGACTTGCGTTCCAGACGAGCAAAGGGTTTTACAATGACTACCTTCACGGCGCCTTATTACCCATCCCCTACGCATACCAACGACATGAATTGTGGCTCCCTGAGCATTCACGCTTAAAGAAAAAAGTGCCTCTTAAGAATTCATCCGTTTGTAGTGAAAAGCGAATATACCTAGCCCTAAATATTTACGGCGTTTTTTTTCAGTGTAATGATATTTTTGCTAAAAGAGTTTTTTATCATTACTGTTCCCGATCTGGAGCATATGGAGTAAAATTTTTGATATAAGACATTTTAGTAACTAGAAAAAATTTTCCGTCAACAAAACACATATTTTTCAAATAAAAGAGATAATAATACGAAGAAGAAGAATAAGTTAAAAGTAAAACCCCTTAATCGTATTTTTTTTTGTATTTCATAAATTAAATTCTATCAATAATACCGTGCACTTTTTAAAAGACTAATAAAATTAGCTGTATGTATGAACTACATTCTTTGCGATGGCATATAATTTACAAAGTGTCTTAAAGCATCTTTTAACAGAGGTTTAAATTTTCAAAGATCCGTTTGAAATAAAACCATGAAGATTTTGTCAACAGCACTCTTGCTAAAAAAATTGCTACGCCGACCATTCGTAGCATTCAAATTGATTTTTTAACGTTTATTAATTTAAATGCTAATATGGCCATTTAATTTTTGAGTCAATATTTTGGAACCTATGCGTTCGTCCTTAATTCATATTATTTTGATTAGAAAACCGATTTCAAATAAGTTTATACAGTGTTTATGTTTAATGATTTTAATAAACATTTTGGAACAGTGGAAACAAGTTGGAGAAAAAATAACACGTCACATTATTGATCGATTAAAGATTTCTTTAAAATTATATAAACATATGTAGGAATACGATTCCAAAGCTGGTGCTTGACGTGATTAAACGGTAGAGACTGATGCTGGTGATGATGACGATTGATGCTGTCCAGAGATCAGTCGGCGGAATGACGACAGTTATCACAATGGGACAGTTATTGTGTCGTGGTCGGCGGTCGATACAGAATTCTCCCAGTTCTCTTTTGCTTGTTTATTTATAATTTGTTCGTGATCCAGTTTTGACACCCCCTCTATCCTCTCGCGCGGTGTCAGCAGAAAAACGGATGTCAGTCAAATATTATTGCAAGCGTACCGAAATCTGCAACGTCGTGTCTTGTCATAGGTATATCATTTATTAGTAAGCATTATTAATTGGCAAATAATAATGCTTACTAATAAGCGAAATGTTTTGGTGCCGGTGAGTATTCATATTTCGAAACCTGCAGTGTCAGGTCTAGCCATACATAAAAAGTGAACTTTTCACACCCTTCATGGTTGCTATGATTGCCTCAGCGGCGATTAATCTGCACAAAACACTTGGGTGTGCTGAAATAAAAGATAATATTTTATTGGGTTTCTATTACCTTCATTTAAAATTATTCAACGACAGATAATGGATTCATTTTATTCATGTTTAAAAATTAAGCAACCCCATATAAAAAAACAAATTGTTCTATCTTTATATCTGCCTATGTCTAACGCAGCACACATATCTACTTTCTGTGCATCCACTGACATAGAGAAATAGCATGGACACTTAAAAGTTAAGTAATTTTAACAGATTAGCATCAAGCGTCTAATTTATATTTAATATCTTCACATAAAATTATCATCGATTCTTGCCGATTTATTCAGTTAATATACAGAACGTAGCAATACAAAATTTCAAATAATAATTAAATTCATTTAACTTCTAAAACAAATCCCTTTATTTTGTACGAGTATATCCTGCGTGATTAATCAATAAATCTTATGTCCTTGATATGAATTGTGAGCGAAGGAATCACAGGAGAATCAAAGACTCGTAGCTTGTTTGGATTCCTGAAAGCACGGCGGTGCAAACTCTATCATCATTCTATTTACCCCTGTAGAACTATTTATTGAGTCAAGCTCAATCTGTAAGGTATATTAAATTAAATGTAGATTTGAGTTTATTCATTATGAAATCTATACCCAGGAAGAGAAATAAATTGAATTTGTGGTTTTTTTAAGTTGAAATGTTTATTTTGTCGAATGCAATGAAGTATTTTAACAACACTATTGGAAACCGTACCAAATTTAACATCCACAACTGGAACAAGCTTCTCCACACTTTTAAAGTCGTATATATATATATATATATGTGTTATTATTATGTTAACCATATTTGCTACCTACTCAAAGCATGGCCACCACACGCTTTCTCCAAGATCCTCTGTCCTCTGCCAGTATTTTTGCTTCCTCCCAAGTCATTCCACCGTCCCGTAGCTCCACCAAGTACATCCTATGGATAGTCATTATAAGCCTTCTAGGGTGACAAAAGCCATCCTATTGGTAGATTGGTAGAAGAGAGGCATCCACAGCACATACCCAAGCCAGATTCATCGTCATTTTTTTTTATTTTTGACGTAAAAAGGAGCTGGTCCGTCAGCTCTCTTATCTCTAAGTTCCTGTCAAAGTCAAACCACTGTACCCCAACTATAGAGATGATATGACCCGCCACCGTAAAAAAACACTGAATAATGCATGCTTTGAAGAGGTGGAACTTGGTTCTGACCAAGTACAACCGTGAGTCCTAGACTTTCCACATTGAATTGAAGGTTGCTCCAGCTATTTCTAATCGGATATATTTGGTGTTAATCTCAATATTTTGTAAGAGGATATGTTTTATGAAATTAATGTGTTATTTTTAGGTTGTAATACTTACATACTGAAGCTGTCAAGCTTAATATCAAAGATATGAAGTTATTTCACCGTTATGGTATTATATTTCATTATTTGTACATTTAAAAATTGTTTTTAAATTATAAAATATTATTAAAAAATAGTCAATTATTAAAAATCATTATTTTGATTCAAATACGTAATCTACTAAGAATTATAAAAACTATGTATAGCTAATTATTTTTTGATTTATTTATTTAATTGTCAAAAACTAGATAATAATATATTGAATTTTACAGAGCGAGTAAGCATAAAAAGTATTATATTTGTTATGCTGGTCAAATTGGAAGTTATGAGCACTCTTCTTCTAAGTAATTACATTTCACTCAATGTAAAATATGCATTTTTAATTACGCAAATAAAACGACCATTGTTGTATTGTTGGCATTAAGAACATTTATTTGGTTTATTTCTACGACTAACAATAAAAAAGTGTTAAGCGAAAAAAAATCTTTTCTAGTAACGAATTTTCACTGAAAATATATTTTCATCCGTCGAAATGTGTTAGAATATGGCCGAGATAAGCACAATTATTCAAACGTTTAGCCCTACTTTGTAACTGAGGTCTTCAAGTTCCCAAATTCTATTTTAAAGGTCGACTAAAGTCTTGAAAAATCTAAAGATAAAGACAAGAAAAACTCAGATGAGTTAAGTATTCACCATCTTTTATCTTCATACCCTTATTGCCAGACTTTGGGATAGCAGTAAATAATTAAGCGACGATTGCGTCACTGGAGACGCTTTTCTTGACGGGATATCGACGATTGATTTATTTGTTCCCTATATTTCTGCAAGTGGTTTTTTTTCTTGAGGTTTGCAAAAAGTTATTGGATTTTATGTTAGGCTTCGCACAGTTGGTCGCTTCATACCGTGAGCATTGAATATAAAGTTCGCAATTTCATAAAATGCAATTTTACAGAGAGCGAAGGAAAAGAATTTTTCCTAGAGTTTTCTCTACGACGTTATTGATGTAATATGTACTATAACTTATTGTAACGTCATAAAAATTACCAAATTCTCAATTGATTTTTTTGTTAAGGAGTTTGAAGTTTGAAATATATAACTATTCTACAAAATATTCAAATGAAAATACGTTTCAGCTTCATTTATAGATGATACTAAAAATCAATAATGAATGTACCATCTACTGAAATATATAACTATTGACGATATGCATATTATATTCAGAGGTTATTGCTATCGATTTTTCTCATCGTGAGTATTATAAATTGATAGCACCTCGGGTATCTTCACAAAAAAACCATATGAGATAATAAATAATATAAATTAAGTTAGAATATAATCATCTACGTAGCTTTTGTCATATTCTAGAAAGTCAGCAAGACATCAGATAAGCGAAAATAAATATCTGGATCACATTATATACAATTACACAGGAGGAACCAACTAATCAGTATTTGTAAGGATTTCCTTTTAATAATCGTTTTTACCCATATAAAGCCTGCATCTCACCAATATAATGCATATAACACCCATATAAATATACGACATACGTCAGATTTTCTTATGAAGATCTGTGAGTTGAATGTTTTTGAGTGCTCGTAAAGATAAACTAGATACAGATAGCGGCTTCTAATATTTCACAAAAAGTATGCAACTGATTTTCAACAAGTTGTTTTTAAAATATGGTTCAATCTAGAGTGGATTTAAAAACTAGATGTAAGTCAACAGCGAATACATACAAATACGAATTCTCAAATCTTGTAATACTCAAAATCGTTTAACAGTTCTTATTATATGAAAGAAATCCAACAATCAAGTAATTATATCATCAGTTTAAGTGAGAGTTGTTTACTTTTAAGAAGCAAGTCTAGTCATGATAGGCAATTCTAAAACTAAAGCTTGAAATCTGAAACACCAAGAGTTTTAAGTAATGTTTATTTCTTTTCACCATTGAGAAAAAAAAAAGAAATGTTGGCGACAGATCGTATTTTGAATAATATTTTAATAAAGATTGTACAGGGTCAGATATAAATAATTTATCATTTAGATATTACAAAATATCATGGAGCTGTTCTTATCGTGTGTAGTATCAACGTGCGGAAGAATCCGTTGACCGCACATGTACCAGATATTTATTAATCATTTGAGATAAATCTATTTTATTACAAACACCGTATTGTTTTGTTGATCTTGGCAGTATATGAGCCCAGAACAAAAGGAGAGTACTTGCAATAAGGTATCATTCGATTTCGCTGTACTTTTGTAACAGTTTTTTTTATAAATCCTTGTTACATATGCTCCACCTAATAGTGTTTATGTAAAAAAATACAATCATGGCTAAATATTTCCGCTTATTCTAACAAAGGAGAAAAAAGTTTGCCCCCACAAAACTCAGGCATTTTTTTTAATTTCATTACAGTATGTATGTGTACCACTTCTTTATTTTGCTTTACCTCCTACAACAGACTTTCACCTTTGGGGCAAAATGTGTAGAAAAAAAATCTTTTGTTTATATTCGCTTAAAGTCCGATTTCTTTTGATCTGTATGCGGGTATTTTGAATTCTTTATTCTTTTATCCTCTTTGTTCTTCACGCAAACTTTTCTCAGTGCCTTTGAAATCTTTTGCCCAGGGAAAGGTTTCCAATTAGCAATGGCTAAAGCCCGTAACAACATTTCTGCAATGAAAATAAATATAATTACATATTATTTATTATACTCTGTTTTTCTTTTCCGTTTTCGAAATGAGATTAATCTCATAGACTCAAAGAGAGATACTTGAAAAACAAATGCTGCAAGCTCTTTTTCTTTTACACAGGCCATATTTGGTATCTAAAATAATTTTTAAATAATTTTTAAATTTTTATGCTAAATGAAACATGTACGCTCTAAAGGGGCGGGGGGGTAAATGTCTTGTCTTTACCAAGTAAATTAAACGTATAATTTAAGACATCGACTGAGGGTGCTTGATGGAATTTCGATATCAAATTTGAATTTATTCGTGCGCTCGAATGCCTGAAGATGCCGAAAAGCGAAACCCGGGTCATTATTAGTGACAAAATACATGGAAGTGTACAAAATTTCAATAATCCAAATTTGAAATTAAACGTAAATAAAATTATTTTAAAGAAATGCTATTAATTAAATAGAGAGTGGATGAGTCGTAAAATCAAAGACTTAAACCAACCAAGATACTTTTTACGAGATACATAAATTATATCATCCAAAAAATATTTTGATCGTTAAACTGTTGAAAAACGAATGTATCCGAATCGATTTTTATTATTAAACTTAAAAGAAGTTTTTTATTGCACATAAATGTTATGCTTTTGGAAGTCATTATATTTTTTTTGATATTGGTTTTTCATAAATGATAAATTCACAGAATTTTATGAGTTGCTGTTGAAAAATAGACTAAGTAAGCTATAGTAAACTATTCAATTTTTAAAATTATATTGTAAGCGATTCCTCAAAATAGTTGATATATGATTTCTTAAACGTTTGCATTCAGTATTTGTAAGGGTTTTTTCATTTATTTTCCTAGTAGAAGACATTATTTTAAAGAGATGGAGTAAGGGAGTACGATATTCTACACAACGGAAAAGCATGAACAGATTTAAAATTTGAACCACAAAAGCAATTTTGTTTATGAGAAATGGAATGATTTATATAAATATGATGTGTAGCAATAAAATTAATTGAAAATGGAAACTTAGTAATCGTTCATCTCTTCAATATAGAATTGTGTCAATTGAACTCATTGACTACGTAAGCGAGTAGGACGAAAGCTCTAGAACGTTGCCACTAAACTATTAGGCTAGCTTAGCTTTCACACAAAAATAATCAGAATCAAACTATAAATATATAAATTATCATATAATTTAAGAAATCGACTGAGGGTGCTTGATGGAATTTCAATATCAAATTTGGATTATTGAGATTTTGTACACTTCCATGTATTTTGTCACTAACGACCCGGGTTTCGCCTTTCGGCATCTTCAGGCATTCGAGCACACGGATGGACTCAAACTGAGAGACAGTAAACAGTGTCTAACGTTTATATAGAAGATACAAATGCGACAAATATTATTTACGAGGTAAGATATTATACGTCTGAGAGCCACACTGATACCTGAGTTAAAATTTCGGGAATTTCCCTAATACTTATTTTGTAAACACCATATTAACAGAGTGGCGTGTATATATTTACCCATTCGTCGAATTACATCCCGTCAAAACCCACAATACTATTATAATTGTAAAATCACTGGTATTTCAAAAAGAAGTTGAAAAGCGGCAATTCGTCACTCTGTTAATATGGTGTTTACAAAATAAGTATTAGGGAAATTCCCGAAATTTTAACTCAGGTATCAGTGTGGCTCTCAGACGTATAATATCTTACCTCGTAAATAATATTTGTCGCATTTGTATCTTCTATATAAACGTTAGACACTGTTTACTGTCTCTCAGTTCGAGTCCATCCGTGTGCTCGAATGCCTGAAGATGCCGAAAGGCGAAACCCGGATCGTTAGTGACAAAATACATGGAAGTGTACAAAATCTCAATAATATAAATTATCAGTTTATTATTATGATCACATGATAATGAATAAGTTTTCCACACTGTTTTCTTACCGGCTTTTGTAACATAAAGCATTGCAACACTAATAAAAGAAAATAATAATGGTTTTTAGAATAGAAAAAGAAATTTGAATAAGTTAGTCTGATTGTGGCGTGAATTATTTACAGAAATCTATCTTTTCATTTCTAATTACACGCCTTTTACCATTGCCATATCAAAGTACCGACCAGTTAATCGTTTTGTAAAGTTTGTAATGATACCAGTTACAAATATGAATCCCTTAAAATAAAACAGACAATCTCCGCTTTCCTTTAAGAGTAAAACTCAATTTGCTGTCAATTCAATAATTTTATAATATGATTATGATGATACACATTTTCAATTTACTTAGCTTATTCTTACTCGCTGCGCCAAACTGGTCTTGATACCCAGTAATACAAAATTCTGTTCTTTTTCGATTAATAAAATTTATTCGATATTTAGACCAATAAAAACAATGTCTTTTTATGGCCTCAGTAAGGGTTTTGAAGTATTTTATGTAGAGTACATTTATAAAACAACAGTATTGTGTGACATAAGCATAAAACGAGGTAAATAACAATTCAATCGATTAAGAAATACAAATAGGAGATCTATGTCAATGATAAGCATAAACATCAAGCTTGCTCTAAGAAGCAAGTTTTTTTCGCGCATTCGCTTACACGCGCCATCATAATTATGACGAGACTTAACAGATATAATTCAGCAGACCTTGCACAATATTACTATTCGAACTTCCCTAAACCTTTTTGTCGTCAACTAGCCTGACAAGGGAGCGAGACACAACCTTATACACATAACTAATCTCAGATACACTAAAGATCTACGTGAACTAATTGTCTCGGATCAATTATTCATTTCCTTCTAATGTTTTCTCAATCTCTACGACCATACCATGAGGTATCTAGCACAAGCAAACAATCACCAAAATTATATATGTAGAGGATACGAAGCCTTCTGGTATCTACACCTCAATACCACTAATTACACCTGACCCATAGATTAATGACATAAAGGTTGAAATATAAAAAATCATGAAGTTATTCGTAAAATGACAGATGTTCCAGTATGAAAAAAGCCTAAAAAAAGCGATAAAAGTATAATAATTAAGAAAATCTTATGCCGTACACAAAATGTATTGCAAGTGCTACCCATTCAAACTACAGTAGATATATATTATTTTAGTAAAGACGTAAAAACTTTTCTTTCGTAGAACTATTTCGACTTTTTGTAATACAATCTTCAAATTCACGTAGCCTCGGGCTGTTCTAAATTCATGACCGTTTCGCTTATTTCCACGTGGAATTGAGTCCCTTCTATAACGCTACGACCACTTTGAATTTCGCATATTTTCAAAAGTATTTTTATAGTTATCACTGCGAAAATGAGATTCAAATCTGTATCTGTGTTAATGCTTCATGAATACAGTAATATAAATGTGTACAAATGTGAAAAGAGAAAAGTTTTAAAATATTTTTTTTAAACGATATAATCACAGTATCTTAATGAATGATAATATCATATTCATAGTCAGCAAAATGCGTGGGGATCCATGATTCATGTTGATTCGCCGAATTAATCTTTCTACCATCAAATAAGACTGTATTCAAGAACTTTACAACTGGGCTATGGTAATTTAAAAATAAAAGTTAACACAAATAATAACTTTTAAGGTGTTAACTGTCAATTCTTGGTGGAAAGACATTATATTTTAAAAATTAAAACACAATTCATTTGTACTACTTCCACATATTTATAATGATCAGGACCGGTTTCGCTCATCACGAGCATTATCAACTGATTCAGTTGATAATGCTCGTGATGAGCGAAACCGGTCCTGATCATTATAAATATGTGGAAGTTGTACAAATGAATTGTGTTTTATTTAAAAAAAAAAAAGCAAATAATAATATAAAAACATTTAATGTTTTAATTTGAATGTTGAAAGTAGCTATTCGCGACAGAGTTTATAGTATAGCAAAATTAGTGAGATACGCATTTTAAATAAACCGCGATGTTTGAGTATGACTGGCAAATGGAGTAGGTCATAATTTAATTTCAAGGGTTGTGAATGCGCGATATAATTACATTTTGCCTGTAGGATCATCCCCTAATTTAGTTCACGTATTTCAGAGAATATCAAAGTTTTAGGTCGGGGGTAATTAGTCGAAATTGGTTAATGAAGTAGAACCGATAGACAGCGTTACGATATAAACAATTCCTTTAGCTAAGCTATTTTATATATCATATTAATAAACATTATTTACTTTTAAGATAATTTTACCAAAAGATCAATGTCTAAAAGTCTTGTTTAAAAGCTTTTATCTTAAAACCTGTTAATATTTTGAATGGATTATGTTTAAATTTCTTTCAAGCATTCAAATTCACTAACAACATTAATTTTAAGCTTGTAGTGGGTTGTGATCAATCTATTTTTGAATGAAAAACGTTGACATGTTATTAATATCAAGAAAGGAAAAATGATACTAATCGCGAAAATATATTTACACGACCAAGAAATGACCCAAAAGTTTTTGTTCGCATATCGCGCCAGTTATAAATTTTCTATTTTCCTTTTCCATATTATTGTTTCTGGCTGAATACACGACAATATAATTCTAATCATTATTGGATTGAATTATCAAGTCTTGATTACGGATAATTTTTTACTACATTAATGAGATAGGTACCACACACTTAATACTCGATTCGTAAACCGAGAGTCGTATGTTTTACTACACTAGTTGTATGTTGAAATATCTGACAGGAAACATTCATATTTTGATTTTCCAACCAATAAAAGAAATTTTACAAAAAGCAGGTGTGCGTATGAAGTTTTCATTTCTTCCCATATATCTTCTATTCGGTCAAAAAACTGGGGCTTAAAACGAACTATTGGCAAACTAATAATCCCTTTCTTACTACATCCATATGCTATTCCACCCAACTGCTCTCTGAAAAGAGACGTTGAATGACTGCTGTACAAATAGTAATCGTTAATTATTATAAAATTTACTGATAAAATAATAAGAAGTCCACGAGCATTGGAAGAGCACGTAACTTAAAGAAATCTTGTTTCATAGTGCAAAACAACGGCTATTGCTGCCTTATTTTTACTATATTTGGTGGTTAAAGTGTATTCTGGTTCCGTTCCTCTTTATAATAATCTTTGACTTCATCCTGAGGATGTCAATTCCACCCGACCGAGGTGTAACCGTTGCCCCAATCTGAGGCTATGCGACCTCAAGTATGCTAACGGTGCTGTCATATTTGACAAATCTGTCGAGGGTATTCAGGGAACAATGGACAGGCTGCAGAGCAACTCGTATCATTTTACTCGTAGAGCGACGAGCGCGGGGCAAGACATCGAGAGAGTCGATGGTTTTAGGTAGTTGGGGGTACACATCAGGGGAGATGACAATCTGCGTAAAGAGCTCGCAATCCAATTAGGGATAGCTGGAGCAACCTTTAACTTAATGCGGAAAGTATGGGACTAACGGCTGAACCAAGTGCCACTTATTCAACGTGTGCATTCTGACGGCGTTGCTTTACGGTTGCGAGTCATTGCACTTCACCAAGGCACAGGTTAACCGTATACTGTGCTTTGAAAACAGATGCTTGCGGCGAATACTGGGGGTACGGTGGTTTGATTTTGTCAGGAACTCGGAGGTAAGAGAGCGGTCGGACCAGCCTCTTATTACCTCCAAAATAAAAAAGCGACAATGGACCTGGCTTGGACACGTGCTGCGAATGCCCCAAATGAGCCTGAATCCTACCTGTCTCTTCTACGAACCAGAAGGATTCTGTCGCCCTGGAAGGCCGCTGATGACCATCCATAGGATGTATTCGGTGGAGCTACGGGACGCTGGGATAACCTGGGAGGAAGCGAGGAGACTGGCGGGAGACAGAGAAGCTTAGAGGAGCCGCGTGATGGCCATATGCTCCGAATAGGGAGCGGATATGGTTTAAAAGAAAAAGGTGATTAAAACGTACATGCAAAATATTATTGCTTAGTAAAAACGCATTTACTATAAATCGTTAGAAAAAATATATTTTTATAATTTTGAAATATCTTAATATTCAAATTCGTCAAACGACATTATTTTGGTCTAATCATATCATGCGTGTAAGAGTCTACGTTTCCTTTGGACGATGCCAATAGTAAATTACATCGAAAGCTGCGTAATTCGCTATGTAAGCCATGTATTTTGAAAATCCACTGGATAAGACTATCCACGCACAGACCACACACAAAGACTAAAGAAGGTGTGAAGTGAATAAATATTTTCAATTTACGCAGTAAAAAAATGTTCACAACCAACGTAGTGAATGAGAAATTGATTTGTAGATAATTATAATAAGGCAGTAGAGTAACAATTAATATTTTTCATTTTGAATTAATAATGAGTTTCATAAACTTTTTCCGCGTGGAATTTGAAGCATAAATAATACTTCTAAGGAGGCATTCTGAGAAGTCTTTTAAGGAAAACTTAGAAATATTTAGTTAGTCGCTCAACATATTTTTTTAGAAATGGCAATGGTAGAGGATGAGGTTTGTAAGGGAAATGTTAGTAATAGGCTGGAAGATTTATCTACACAACATAAGTAGATTGAGTTAATTTCATTTTTTAATTACTAAAATTGATTTAATGCTAGCGTTACATTCAAAATTAATTGTTGTTTTTTTATTAGAAAATATCATTTATTTATTGTTTTAAGAAAAATTGCTTAAAAGATCGTGAATATTTTATTTATCTTTATGCAATCCGCTCTCTATATGGAGAATATAGCCATCACACTGTTCCTTCAAGATTTTCGGTCGTCTTGCTTCTTCCCGGGCATCCTAGTGTCCAGTAGATCCAACGACTACATCCAATGGACGGTCATCAACGGCCTTCCAAGACAGCGAAATCCATCTGGTTGTTAGAATAGACAGACAGGACGTAATAAGGGGTAATGCTATTTATATTTAACCTTATCAAAAAGATATTATTTTTAGTACTGTATACAAGGTACTGTATACAACCACAAAAAGTTTATTATTATCGTAATTTCATACACCATTGTTGGCGAGTAAACGATTCCAAATTGTATATTTATTGTTCTGTTGTTGGCTGACTTCTTACTGTTATGAAAAAAGTTTAATTTTTTCAAAAATAAACAAATGCAAAAATAACAGAGCGTTGATTTTTGTTGGTAATTATTAAAACACTGCTGTTTTCATAAAGTTTCTTTATGCTACTCTTTTTGTTCGTTATGTTTCTATTCTAAGGAATATGAAATAAAATAATTAACGTTTTACCGCAAGTTTTGTTGAGAAAACCTAAGACAACTCTTGGCAATGTTTTGCCACGTAAACTTTTCCCTCCAATAAGCCTTAAAGTTCAGAGTTTCAGTTTTAGGTTATATCTTGCTTAGACTCCAGGTAGAGAAATATTAAACATTTTACTTTTTTCAGTGTTTTTTAAATTCATTTATATTTTTTTTAATTTAAAAAAATTTATATCGAACGATTTCTTTAATCGAATTCAATAAAGATGTTTGAACTAAAATTGAACATTTACTTATAATTAGTTAAAAGTCAAATTATAGACACAAAATTCTTATCGGCTTTGACCGATAATCTATAACTGGTTTTGCAAGTCTCGGTAAGGTAATTTTCAAATTTAGATTTTTTAATCTTATATTTGAGATCTTGGGCATGGATATCAGTTTTCCTTGAGTTAATGTCATGTGATTTAAAATATTTTCCAATTTAACTCAAAAATTTACCAATTGAAAATATAACCGTCCAGATTTTCTTTCTTAAAAAAAATTGATCGCCCAGTCATAGAAGAATTCATGTTTTTCAAAGAATGTCGCAAATAAAAGATTTAAACAATTTTCAAAGAAAACTGGAATAAAACACCAAAATAACATTTAACTAAGTAAATAATATACTCGAAAAGTATTTATTTATGCCAAGGTAAAGTTTTTTGTGATACATATTACTGCTAAGTATTGAGGCACGTGTCTGCAAAGTTTTTTTAACTTCTCCGTAGTTTTATTTTATAAATACCTCAGCATATTGAAACTTTTTGAAACTTAAATATTTGATGTAAAAGGAAAACCGAAATACTCAACTTATTTTATTTGTAAGCCTATAACATGTATTTATATAACTATTATTATTCTTTTTGATCATTTTTGTATTTAAGTAAGTTTATTTTTTAAACGATGTCCGCCTTTAAAGCACGTTATGTATGTTATTGAATTTGGAAAAGAATTTTCAGGACAAATTCTACTGATAATAATTATGTTGCTCATCCTCCTACTCAAAGAAGAAGTTAAATAAGGAAATTTGGATTATTGAGATTTTGTACACTTCCATGTATTTTGTCACTAACGACCCGGGTTTCGCCTTTCGGCATCTTCAGGCATTCGAGCACACGAATGGACTCGAACTGAGAGACAGTAAACAGTGTCTAATGTTTATATACTTTAGATTAAAAAAAGAAACTTCGACATTCGCAAATCACTTGCTAATGGAGAACCATACGTTTAATGCGGATGATGGGGTTAAACTGTTGCATAAAAACATGGGGGATCATAAATTATTTTATCAAGAAATTTTGGAAATTAATAGAGCCCAGTTAAATTCCTTGCCGATATTGAATGAGCAGCTGAACCTTCCTAATTCTCCGCTATTATATCCGATACGTTGAAACACCTAACAGATGTCACTAAATGTGGAATGATTGTGTATATTTACCCATTCGTCGAATTACATCCCGTCAAAACCCACAATACTATTATAATTGTAAAATCACTGGTATTTCTAAAAGAAGTTGAAAAGCGGCAATTCGCCAGTCTGTTAATATGGTGTTTACAAAATAAGGATTAGGGAGATTCCCGAAATTTTAACTCAGGTATCAGTGTGGCTCTCAGACGTATAATATCTTACCTCGTAAATAATATTTGTCGCATTTGTATCTTCTATATAAACGTTAGACACTGGTTACTGTCTCTCAGTTCGAGTCCATTCGTGTGCTCGAATGCCTGAAGATGCCGAAAGGCGAAACCCGGGTCGTTAGTGACAAAATACATGGAAGTGTACAAAATCTCAATAATCCAAATTTGATATTGAAATTCCATCAAGCACCCTCAGTCGATGTCTTAAATTAAATAAGGAATATGAATGACCAGTAGAATTGGTTTGCATCCATTTTTTGAAGTTCAATTTTTAGTATTAGAATTGATATTTTTTCCAGCTATGTCGGCTCCCAAAATGTAATCTTAATATGGCTTTTCAACAGAAGATAGTTTTACGAGAACTACTTGTCGTAAAACTATCTTCTGTACCGTACTACTTATCAGATATTTGAACATAATTTATGCCAATTTTTTATGCATGGTTGACGTTGTGATCTTACTTATCCACCCACCCACTACTGCTTTCCCAATCTTAAATTTTGTAGAGCAAGTCTTGTGGTGTAGTAAACGTTAAAGGTTTCTAAAGTTTTTTCCTTAACTGGGATTGTGTTACGAGCAACTGCTGAAGACTTGGTGGCTTTCACTTAAGTGTTCACAGAATCGTAATATTTTCTTATTATTATTTTTAATATCAGACATACGACACGCCTGTGCTTTCTGCCTGATAAGTTTGCCCTGATTGATTGGATATCGCTGAATACCTAATGATGGGTGTTGGGTGAAGTTTCTTCAAATTATTTATTTTTAAAAATTTGTTATATTTCCTTCACCTAAATTTAAATTGATTTGTAGTTGAGTAAATAGATACACATTATATTATATGTGTTAAAGGCGTGTGTACATTGGATGAACAAGTATTAAAATATTTAGCTACTTTAAGATTGGTTGTTACATCAATATACATGTATCATTGAGGAGACACGATCTTCGTTGTGATACAATGAAGTTTATCGAATTAAAAAAAAGGGACATCAATATTTTCCAACCATTTACTTTAAGAAAGTCTCTTGCTTAATGCAGATGAAGGTGTTAAATTATTGTGATATATAAATCAAAATATGAGGGATCATAAATTAATTTATCAGAAAATTTAAGAAATAAACAGTGACAGGGTATAGCTTACCAGTTTATTGACTTTTATAACTCCCCTTATTGTATACTTTACATGAGATGATGTTGTAAATTATAATTCCTGAAATCAAAATAATGTAATTCACACAGTAATACGTTTTCTGATAACCTTAGATGAATTTAAAATCAGTTGGTATCTCTATGCTGCATTTGTTGCCAATTACATAATACAGATGATTAGGATCCCTTGAGTTTGTAATTACTTATGCGAATATTTTGCCAATTAGGTTTAAAAGTCATTATTATCAAATCAGTATTAAAATTAACTCAGATATCAATGTAGTTCCTAAACGTACTCTTAAAAGTTTGTCTTATAAACAAACGATATAAATTATTTTCTAACTGTCAGTTCAAGTTAATTCACGTATTCGAATGCGTGAAGATGTCGAAAGGCCAATCTCTAGTCGTTAGGGTTATATGGAAATTTTCAACATTTGAAATTTGATATTGAAATTACATCAGGCACCTTCAGTCAATATTTTAAATTGTATAACTATAATGTATATCTGCCTATATAAAGCATATATTATATAAGTATATGATAAACTCAAGTAGTAGGAATCTTCCGTTGAAGTGGTCAAATAATATATGAGCTCATCTTTAATTGTAAAAAAAATAGTTTGACTGTTTTCCTTGCATCAAACTTGGAAAGTCGTATGATTATTGGGAAAAATGTTTTATTAATGAGGTTGCACATTTATTGACAGATAATAACTGTTCTTTTACGTGTATTGTCAGTTGTGATCGACAACCTTTTTATTAATACGGGCAAACTGAAAGGCTAGGTGATTATTATACAAGGGACTAAAATTTAAGTTTGGAAATTTAAATCAAAACACAGCACTTTCATCCAAACATTGTAAAATCATGTTGGAATACACCCATGAATAAGTAGTGTACGTATTAATCACTATACTACAACCACGAGAGAGACTGTGATACATTCACTTCAGAACGAGAAAAGCAACATCAACGAATGTCTGTTACGACGCTGTTTTATTTTAAAGACTATCACAAGAATTTGATAGATTCCAAGCATTTATTTGTGGCAGATATCGATTCATCGACCGCTGCTCTAATCTAAATATTTTGCAATTTATGAGTTTACTCAAAAACCCTCAAAATTGTACCTATATAAACCTGCTAGAGCTTTATAACTTTTACAGGGTTTATTCTCTTAAAATGAAGAGTGCTACAAATGCTTTCAGGTATTTGTGAGAAGAATTACAAAAAAGACGAAGTACAACAGAGAATAAAATAGCTTCTTAGCTTTGAAATATACTCGCTACCTATAGTTTGTGTTTGTGAATGTGTTTTTTAGTGTCTTGTTACTTTCCCTAGACGGAACCAAGTTCGCATATCTGACGGTGATAGAAATTCTTGCAACGATGGAATTCAAAGTGAAACATTATTGTTGAAATACAATCACTAATTTTTACCGAGCCGTGCAGTCTAATAAAATACGATCGTTTTCAATACAGCAATTTTGTATATTATCCAGGGCTTTAAACAACTATCTGTCGTTTCGGTTTTCGTTCCGGTTCAAGTTAAAATATATATATTGCTTTGGTTCCAAAAACGGTTTTTACGGTTTTTGATTCAGCTCCAAGTGTTGCGCCTACTCGACGGCTACTTGCTACTACTATGTCACATATCTAATAATTTGCTAACGTTGAACATATATTTGACCAGAAAGATAGGTGAAGTTTGTCTAAATGTAGTTTTAAATTCTATAATTATTATGTGTTACTTAGTGTATATTAGAAAAAATACTTATCTATTACAAAAATAGTATCCTCTTACAATTTTTAAGTGGATTATTTCAATCTCCTGGGTCGATTTATATTACAATATGTTTTGTTTACCTATATCGTGTCGAGATTGAGGGCATATACTAATTTATTTATCCAATTTATCGAGTGTAATGTTTTCAGACGTTTTTCCAATCCTGAAAGCCTGGCGAATTCACTCTGTTTGTGACTCGTTCACCTTTAACAAATACATTAAACTTATTGGGTGGACTCTAAGCCTTCAAAAAGTCCAAAATTGTTGGCAGCCGTCTCTGATAGGGCAATATCATATGTAAAGACACTGACAAGGTATACCTTTAAGCAATTAGTAAATTCATGCATTCATCTCATTAATTATTGAAGGTTACTATCAGTCATCGCTCGCCTATTATGAAAAAGTCATTTTTAATAGTTATCGCTTGTCTGTCATGAAACAATAATATGTATAACTTTGGATTATGCGGATTTACTAAGTAATTATAGTTTCATACTCGCGCACTTTTCTACGAATTTTTAGCCACCCGAGTGTCAAAATTATCCTAGGCAGCGGAATTCAGCAAAAATTCTAAGTAATTTTAGTTGCCAAGGACATAAAAAGTCAGAAGGTTTGCTACCTGTATGTTTCTATCTTGCCAAACGACAGACTCTTGGCAGTTGTTGTGAGAACGGAGTTTTTATGTCAAAATCTGGAAGAAATCATCTGTAAACTGCATCAATTGTATTGATTTAAATCATCTGTTAACCTGTATTGTATTCCAAGCAACAAAATTGCAATAAACAAATATTCACCACTGAGACAGTAAATTTACTGTGAAACTGCCCGGAGAGTTTATCCGGACTTGTAACCAATTGCTACTGTGAATAGGAGATCGAATCATAGTGTTTTCATCATCTCATCTGCTTCGCTTTTTCGGGGGTATTAAATTGTAATACGTTAGATTAATCAACTGAGCACCTCTATCTTTCAGAATATGGGCAGTTAACCATTTATAACTGAGCGACATAAATGATTTTCATTTAAATCCACACATTTAATTGAAGGTGGCTTAATTACCATACTGAATAAAGTGATTAATTCTGAGAAACTGAGAGGTTTTATATATGTTTACTTAAATTCAGCGGTAAATTGAAGTTGCCTTAATTACAGTGTTGCATATAGTGATAGTATCTGAGAAATTTAGGAATTTTAGTTCTCCAATGAGAAATATGTTGGTTCAATCAATCGGAAATTATAATGCTTCTCAGTAAATGGATGAACAAGATAGTTATGACCAGTTGTGTAACAGACATTCAGATGAAAATGTTAATGATTGACGATATTGTCTTACACATTTATTTTGAAATTCTTTTTTATGATGGTCATAAGCACAATTTTCGTGCCATTTCAAAGAAGTACAAAATTAGTTAACTGTAATGCAAAATGCACCGTTTTGATTTCAGTTAGTTAGTGGAATTACATTCACGCTTTGGCAGTGGAGTAGCTAGGGTTTGTGACGCCCGGGGCGGTCCTTGAATTTGCCACCCCCTCCAATTTTCTCACTAAAAATAATGATTTAATATTTACAATAGTATTGGGTGAAGGCTATTTTTTAAATTACGTTATCGAATTTTTTTAATCATAAATCGTTACGACGCAGAAAATTGCAAAGCAATTTTCATATATAAATAAAATTTCTTGAAAAAAATATGTACTACATATTTACAATCCTGCATTTAATCCCACAGATTTGTTTTTCAAATATGCAAAAAAAAATATAAATCATTTAAATAAATTTAATATTAATATAAATTATACATACAAATACAAAATTATTTATTTACAATACATTAGTAGGTATATATTATACATAAAAATGAATTAAAAATTTTGAATCAATTTATAACAAAAATTCATTAGATTTTATAAAATTATACAAATATAATTACAATATATAGATAAAGTAGGTGCGTGAGAGAACAGAATATACACAATTCTCATATAACACTTCCAAATCATACTCTTAAAGAAGCTACTTTCCATGACATATAACCCGATGCAGCTCGAGGGAATGATAAAAGATGATAATAGATTTAACAGTCAAGATTTGTCAGATGTTTAGTAAAGATCCGCAAAGCTTTATACCTGGAAACTCTTTTTTAACTCCAGAAATGACTTAAGTTTACTGAAAAAGTTATTCATTTCATACATTGAAACACAAACGTAAGATTTTTGGGATTTTTGCGAAATATCAAAAAGACCGAAGTTCTCTATTTTCAACCAGAAATTCTGAAGGAATAGCCTTTCTAATTTATTCTTTGCTTATCGTCAGAGAGCTATTTAAAACAGATGATTGCATAAATTATACATATAAAATTTCATGGCTGTAAATATAATACAAAGAAAATGCAGATAATTATTTATTTGAAAGAATTGTTTCAAAGTAAGCTCGTTTTATGAATTACAATATATTAATTCGGTAAATTTACTTGTTTAAACAGGCTTTTTTCTCTTTTTCTTGCGCAACGTGATATATGTATAGTTGAAATTTTATAACGTAGAAAAACTGAATTTCAAAATAATCCAAAATGTAGAATACAATAACAATATCCAATTAAAAAGAGTGAATATTTGGCTTTAAAATATTCATGAGTTTGATAATTCTTCTTAAAAAATACACGTGTGTCACATTTAGTTATAAAACATGAATAATGTTTTTAATGTATAGTGTAATCGAGTGTTTAACACTCTTGGAATTTGATGCATTTTGGTTACTGTAGCCATGGTTTCGAATACCCAAGCGGACAATTTCATATTTTGAATTTTCAATCAATTTTTATTCAAATGCAAGTATGTTTATGATGTTTATATTCCCATTCACCTATAAAATCCTCAATTTTATTTTAAGCTTAAATATTATTACATACTTCACCAAAAAATAAAATAGGCAATTTTATTTGCCTTTTTATCGAATACAAAGTTTTTCCCAAAGTCGAAAATATTATGCAATGAAGTGGTCTAAGTCTTTGGCTTCAGTCACAGTGATCACAGGTTTGAGTTCCAATACGAACAGAAGATAAATTGACTTTTCACAGTTAACAAACCACTAGCCATGTCCTATCATTCTATCTTTACTCTTTTCGAAAAAGAAAGGTTGAGCAATTCAGTAACAAAGATTTCTTTTAGAAAAACTTACTTCTGGTGAGATACCTCCATTAGAACTCCATATGCTCTAAATTGGGAGCGGAGTTGTTTAGAAAAACTCTCAGAACACTCTCAAACACTCACAATCATTTTTCGTAAAACGATTTTCTTTCTTGTTTTGTCCATTCAAAATCTTTAGCTGATAGTATATTTAGTAATAAGATCGATAAGAAATGTTAAATAAAAAAGATAAAATAGCCAGTAAACTAATGATAGTTTTGGTATAAAAATAAAGCATTGAAAAAGTTTATGCTTTGTTATTTTTTCGTCTTATTATAATGAATGAATCTGACAATTCAAACGGTCAAATTTACTGAAATCATATTTAAATTGGTGCTGATACTAAATTCATAACAATTATTCATTACATTTGAATTATTGATTTTTTTACATTTCCATATATTTTATCACTAACTACTCGGGTTTCACCTTTGGACATCTTCTATAATTTGAATACACGAATAAACTTGAACTCACTCATTCGTGTATTCGAATGCTTGAAAATGCCGAAAGAGCAAAACTCAGGTCGTTAGTGACGAAATACATGGAAATCTACAAAATTTCAACAACTCAAATTTTATATTAAAATTTCATCAGGCACGCTCAGTCGATATTTTCAATCGCTTATTATTTTGTCAAAAACGCACTTTTGTCCGTTATTGACTAACAAATATTTTATTGAATTGGAAAAATTCACTGGAATAAGTATTATGTTATTATAGCATGTACGTCATAAAAGAGTTACGTTAAACACAACATAACGTTTATGTATCCTAGATAGCTCATATTCTTAAAAGTAGATGAAGTCTTATTTTTGAGTAAAACTGACTCATAAATTAGACATTTCTACTTACAGTCGTGTAATTAGATGTTAAAATTAATTGGCCAGCGATCATTAAACTCATTAATCGTTTCGCAATTAGTTATCATAATACAAGATTTGATAATTGCATTAATTATGTTACTACTGTGCTGACTGCACAAGAGATATCAATTATGGTTATTTGTCTTGGCGGAAAAACATTGAAAACACTGTGAAAATAAAAAACTGTTTTATTTCCATTAGTCCAAAAATGCTTCGCAATTGATATTTTTTTTTCCCATGTCCGCTCCCAATGTGGAGCATATGGTCTCCTAATGGAGGTATCTTGACAGAATTTTTTCTACGAGAACTGCTTGTCACTCAGTTGCTCAACCTCTCTTTTCTTTTTCGAAGAGAGTAGGGATAGAATGATAGGGCTATGACAGGACTAGTGGTTAGCTAATCGCTCTCGTTACGCCCCGTGAGGATGGGATGGGTGGGAGGGAGGACTCAGACTACGAACAGAAATTCATAAACCGATTGAAAGATCAATCTATGAAAACCGTCCGCACCGGGAATTGAACCCGAGACATCCGTAACCGTAGCCAGCGACGAAACCAACTGCGCCACGGACGCCGACGCATTTCGCAATTGATATACATGGTTTTAAAATAAAATTTTGGAATACAAACAAAATTGTAACCTTCATAGTCTGTTCAATGTAGATATGTATTCTATGAAAACATCTAAAAGAAATAATGGTCAAATTTGAAGTTTCAAAAAAATAATTTAATACATTTTATTGCTATTTCGACTTTACGCCATCGATATATTAGTTCTGCCGAAATACCTATCAAGTAAATTTCATAATCCTTAGTAGAACATAATGTTTTACCTTACAACAGACTTACTCTTTTAAGCGGATGGACAACACGTGATTTTTATTGTAGATTCTTGTCGAATTCTCTTGTTACTTGGCGTTCAACCTTAGTTCAGTTTCAGCCTACCGATATTAGTGACTTTAAAATTTTTCGATTACATTTACATATAATCAATTACATTCGATACTACCTACATATTGGGATCTTGAGACTTAAAATAAAATTATTTTCGCAGCAAATGGCTTATTATAATATTGATATTTTCAATAGCTTTGAAAACTTTGACATAATCAAACGCAACATATGTTTCAAGCTTGTTTTAGGTACAAACTAAGTTTCGTAACTTGTGCCTAAGTACAGAAATTGGTGGCAATTATTCAATGTCATTATAAGTCCTGCACTAACAGTGGGAGGAGTACTTTGCGTTTGCGGTGTTATTATAAGCCGAGAGAGTAAATAATGGCAACTATCCGGCTGCTTTATGGGTTCCACTTGTGAAATCGCAAATTTACGTGCACGCTCTTCGTTCATTATTTTGCAATTAATTAATATTAAGTACCTGAAGTGTATTCTTACCTTTGGTTGTGGTTAAATACTCAAAATCGTTATCATTATTAGGCAAACACGATCGCTCGTAGATAACTGTATGATTATGATATAATAATATTGATTAGTAAAACTAGGTTACTTTTAATAGGGAGAGAAAACTGTAACTTTCTTGGTCCTTATGTAGCCGCATAACAGAATTCAGATTGAATTAATTGAAACTATTAAAGTTAAAAAGTAAAAGTCGGCGTCCGTGGCGCAGTTGGTTTCGTCGCTGGCTACGGTTACGGATGTCTCGGGTTCAATTCCCGGTGCGGACGGTTTTCATAGATTGATCTTTCAATCGGTTTATGGATTTCTGTTCGTAGTCTGAGTCCTCCCTCCCACCAATCCCATCCTCACGGGGCGTAACAAGAGCGATTAGCTAACCACTAGTCCTATCATAGCCCTATCCTTCTATCCCTACTCTCTTCAAAAAAGAAAAAGAGAGGTTGAGCAGCTGAGTGACAAGCAGTTCTCGTAGAAAAAATCTGTCAAGATACCTCCATTAGGAGACCATATGCTCCGCATTGGGAGCGGACATGGAAAAAAATATAAAAAAAATATTATACATGCTAAAGATATGCCAATTTTAATTGGTCGCTAGTGAGGGTGCCACCGTCACGTTAGGAATTTTGCCATACTCAACCAGAGCTGAAATTTCAATAAATTCTAAAACTAATATTTTAGCGACGGTTATTAAAAGTAGACTAGATATTTATTTTGCATAAAATGGCAAATTGTAGAAATTTATTCTAAACTGACAGTTCTAGTTTCAAATTCAGCGGCGTCCAAGTAATGTTGGTAATACTATTATATAATTCACGGGTACATTTAATTAATTACTTACATGTCAACCATTATATTACAAAAAAGATAATAATTATCATCGCCAATTAAGATCGTAATACTGAACGAATGCTAAACACAGTTAAGTAATTATTCTAGATTTTATCGTTTCTAAAATATACATATAGGTGTAATGCATGTTCAAGTGAGGTGTTTTGATATTGAAATACCGGCATCCCTATTTCGGCAATAGTGGTGCTATACAAATGATAATAAGGATGAATATTCCATATGACGTAGATGGATCCAAAGAAACTTTTCCATCTACAAACAAAGCGATTTACTGAGCTTTTTGCAGGTTTGAAATTTAATATTTTTTTCAATAGTAAGAAAGACATAATTTATATATTGATTTCCCAAGTGTTCAGCTTTTACAGCCGATTAATTGTTGTTCCTACGAATGTACATTTTACAACCTCACCTAAACTATGAGACCGCATAGTAACAAGTATCATTAACAGATTAGAGGTTCAACTTAAACTGCAAACTTACTTGCTGCAACCAAATACTCAATTGTTCAACAAAAAATACCACTTACTACAAAATTATCAATAGGTAAGTAAACTTTAGAATAAATAATAAGTTGAAAATAATAGTAATAATATTAAATAAAATTTGGATTAGTATAAAAACAACGCTTTTATTAAATTACAGCCTATTAATGTGACATTAAAACATGAAAATAAACCCCATCTACGGCATTTGAGGTAAGGGTAAGATTTTGATTATATTATTTATGAAGAAACACAAATACCTTTTCCAAATATTAACCATTTGTTCCTTGTAAAAAAAATAATTTTGCAGTACTAACGGTATGTAATAATTTTCTGTTATTTACTTTGAATCCGTGAAGTAATATCCTAATAAATAACAAGAAAGCAAGAATTGCTTAAAACAGGAGTAGCATATCAAAATTTGCGTTATGCAATATTATTTGCCTTATCACTTCATCCCGTTACTTTATTCACAAAAGTCAAATTTGAACTTTATTAATAATTGTCATTAAAACATCATTTTATTCATGAAACTAACATATTATGTTTGATTACCATTCACAGACTCAAATGCAATAAGATTTATCAACAACTATGCTTGTATTAATTTAATGTAGTTTTCATTTTACTAGTATACACAGAACAGTGGGAGAAATAACATTAAATATTCATATATACGTTCAAACAGAGCGCTACCCGCATTAATTTTAAGCCGTTTTTTCTCAGTAAATTAATAATTGATTAAGTTCTGCTTGTAAGTATTATAGTAGCTTTTTATACAAATATGTGCTTCTTGTCATCTCCCTAGCTTAGTCTGCCAACACCCCTTTTAGATTTATAACCTGTTAAACATTTCCATATCATTTATTTGACATTGGTGTCTCAGGAGTAATAACCCAATATTTGGTTGCTATTAGGGTTTCCGATCCCAGAATCCCGAAATTTTGCGATTCACTGTAAGTGCTAAAAATAATTCCTAATTAACTACAACGTGTACCTCGGCTTATTCATGTACATGGTTTTTTTAAAAATACCTATAAAATTAATATAAATATATTATAGTCTCCTTCCTTCTCATATTTCGTAACAGTCTTTGATAGCCAATATGAGAAGGAAAAATTAGAATCGCTTCATGAATGGAGGACAATATTTTTAAGTCAAATTGAAGGACATGTCTTAAATTTGGATAAAATCTGGTAAATTCTACCATAATAATGCAGTAAAAAAATTATTTTGATTTTTATGCTGTTGTGTTTTTAAAAATAGATTATTTATTGCGTATCAAGGCAATTGCAATCAACAAGCGGAGTATTAGGATTAAAGGAAGTGGATATCACAAATGGAATGGAAAAATGGATAGCTCAGCGGAGAAACAGGAAATAGTTGTCACAGGGAAGTGGATAAGGTTTGCCAATCTCGGTACACTTTACTTTGTTCTGTAAGGAGAAATATATGGGGTAATTAAATTTTGGGCGCCAGGCGTGAAAATACACACCGAATGAAAGATAATAATAATGGAAATACGGTTACCGTTAAAAAACACCTTTAATATGGATGCGGAAAGCGTAGATGCACAGAATTTAAATTATAAACAAATAAAACAGAAATTACACGACGAAACAATATTTATGAACAGATGGTTACACTTTAACAAGAAAACTCTTATAATACATACATAAAATTACGACCTTATGGATGATAAAACATCTCGGCGACGAACTCGGGTGTCCGAGGCAAATCTCCAGCTCATTACCGGCACGTCCTACTTGTTCCACATCCTGGCGCGTAAAAAAGTTTTAACGCAATTCTTACTTAACTATTCTTAGGGAGACTTCCCCTTGGTCTCCTACCAACGACGCAGCGATGTACTTATCGCCGATAGGTGACGATCGTAATGTTGCGACAAAATCGGAACAATGCTTCAATTGGAATATGCGATACGTATATTAGCAATAATGGACACAAATTAAATGTTAAAAGTACAATTTAACAAATTAAATTACACTTAATGATCAATTCCGGGATCGTAAAAATGGTCCGGGATTGGATTCCCTAGTTGATATGTACGTTAGTAAAAGTTGACGATGTGAAACAGAAAGCCGATCGAAAATCCATTTTTATTGTGATATAATCCAGTTAAAATCATTATATTGTATACACATGCTTTCAATTTCATCAATCACATTAGTAACTAACTTTTTGTGTTTCACGAGTAAATTTTAGTTTTATCGATAGTTTATTTTTTCCATCTTATTTTATCTCCAAATAGGAACAGTATAAATATTTTTATTAGCTAGTCAGCCACTTATTGCAATGAATATAGATGAACTGAAATTGATCATTTAGGCATTGAATTTATCGGTTTCTACGTATGATTTCCGTAAATTGCGGAAACGTTTTACTATTTGTTTTCGTGTGCTTTTGTCGGGTTTTGCGAGTTATATAAATATTGTTTTATATATATAACGTGAAACAACTTATAGTATGACTACGCATGTTTTAATTAGAATTTAATAAAATGTGGACTTATCGGTTATTGCTTTTAGAATCTTTATTTATCAAAAGCAAATTGGTTGAAGTATTTTCAAATTCAGACAACTTGTAGATTATTTAGCGGTCTTGTTACTTTACTTGTAAGATTACCTTTGTTATTTTGATGTAGTTTATTAAGTTTTCCTAAGCACATTGATATAAATCATTGTAAAAAATATTAATTAACCACAAATAAATCGCACTATTATTCTAAAAAGATCTTTTGCAAAGTGATTATCGCAAGTACTTGCCTGATTTTTAGGCACTTTAATTTCAATCAAAAAATAGTTCTTAAACGTACATATTTTATATTATTTCTTCAGTGTCAAACGTCAGTGGAAAACTTGTTTCATTTATTCTTTAATAAAACAAAAGTCATTTCGTTCATCTTTGATTTACACGCTTTACAAACAATCTGACTAATTCAACTTACGAGTTGTAATATAATTATATTATAAAAAATCAATTTTTAATATTGAGATTTGGTGTTTTCGACAAACGAATCTGAAATAAAGTTGGCAAAAGTATATTGTATCGATAGTTCGCTCAATTTTTGTCTATAAATCATCGAATACTAAATTTGATTTTTTTCACTATTCTGGAAAAACTAACTGTAAGGAAGGCGTTCCGCGTGGACGATCTTGTGACGTAGGCTCCGTTCTTATCAATCCTCCCGCAACGCGCTGAGACCTATCCTGATTGATTGTGTTGCCCTTTGAGAGCGGGAAATCCCTCTTTATTTATCATTTTATTTCACTCGCTTTCCTCCTTTGTTAGGGAAACCCCTAGCGCCTTTTTCATTTCTCCGGTGGCACATTTGAATCGTGTCAATGAGCGCAAATGAGGATTATCATTCACTCTCTCCGACTGGAAATTTTCCGGCTTTTCGATTTTGAACATTGCATTTTATCGTATTTATTGAACAGAATACAAAACTGTCCTGCCAAAATCATGGCAACTTGATTTTTCATTCAAATTCATCGCATTATATTAATATTTCTTTACGTTATATCTGAACAACCTTTAAAAAAGGTAATATTAAAATATATGAAATAAATAAAAAATCTTTTTAATTAAGGATGCTTATAAGTAAAATAAAGAATTTTAAATTTATATTTAGATACCTCCTTGAAAATTTCTATATAACCACGTATTTTTAGATAGAATAGCTAAATAATGGTGGATAGATAAAGAATGCTATTAAACTTACTAATACATATTTTTTAAGTGTATTTAATTTTCATTATAAATAAACGAAGCTTATAATTGAAAAAATATGTATTAAAAGTCAGCCTTTTAAAAAAATTTAAAATTAGCATGGTATTCGTCGATAATAATTATATTCTTTTCATGAAACACGTCATCTTTGATAAAAAAGTAATCAAATAAATCGTTGTTTTAAAAGTCTAGCCATCCCCATTATTAACCCTGATTTTCATAACCTTGTAGTTTATTATTATTAATTGCACTAGAGAAGCCTTCACTCATTTTCTGAGGTCTTTGGTTTAAGACTCTGGTAGTAGTAAAACATTCAATATAACTAGCTTAAAGGTAACAGCTTAGAATACTAAAAATAATTTGCAAATTCACAGTTAATTTTTATGGGCACGAAAGAGATATTTGACGCCCGTATATTATTCATTTGGCTAAAACCATTATGCTAGATTTGTAAATAAATTTTATGTACAAAATGTGTGATGAATGCTCAAAACATAAACATAATATTTTCCGTGTACTCGGAATTACGGTTGGCATTGCTGGATGCATTCTTAAAAAAGCATTTAGTAAGAAATCTATGATCTTTTTCGCTTTGAATGGTCATTAAGGTTGTACTTTAATAGAAACTAGCTTAGCTACGTTATTTCAGACTATTTTTTTCTCTTTACTTTTTACGGTAGAAAGTTTTTATTAAGATAAGTAAATCCATGCAATTTGATAAGAATGTTGATGCAACGTTATAAACTCAAATATTTTTTCTATAAATAAAACGTTAGATTCAATTGGTTTCATGTATGTGAAAAGATGGTCAGTAATGGCTGGAAACTTATTTGCTAAGACGGGCACTACGAATGGCATGCCACTTCTTCTTCTTTTTTCAGTCCATATGTGGAGCATATTGATTCCCTCCATGATTCCTGTCACCTACCAATCGCTTTGCTTCCTTCCATGACATGCCAGAGCTCCTCAGCTCCGCCGAGTACAACTTGTCATCCAGGACGCTTAAAATCTCACTGGTTGGAATAAGAGGCAAGCAAAACTTAAGCTCTCCATAGGCATTCGCAACATGTTACCCAGCCAGCCCCGAGGTTTTTCAATGACCAATGATGAAAGAGGACGCTGGCTGGTACGTCCCTAATCTCCGAGATCCTCACAAAGTCAAACCACCTCACCCCCAGTATCCGACGCAAGCATCTATTCTCGAAGCTCAGTTTACCAATTTTCTGAATCTTCATCAGGTGCCATGATTCTCTACCGTAAAATGGCACAAATAGAATGCAAGCGTTGAACAAATGGCATTTGATTTTAATCGTGTACAGCTGCGTGTTCCAGACGGTCTGCATTGTGTTAAATGTGGCTCCAGCTATTCCCAAGCGAATAGCGACCTCTTTCTTTGTGTTACCGTCATTCGGAACATCCGCGTCGAGGTACCTGAAGCTGTTGACCCTCTCGGTGGCATACCGCTTTTTATCTTATATCTGCTGGAGGAAAGTGTTGGTATCTTAAAATATTATCAAAACACTATTAATAAATCAAAATACATTGATATCAAGTTTGAATGTACGCATACACTGCCATGGGTGACCAATGCACACACTAGTCAGTATTATACAGTCTATACACGATACAGCTCGATAAGCGTGAAGGATAGTTCCAACATCACCTTTTTGTAATTGTTACAATACGCTTTTATTTGGAATATATTGACGGATGGTACGTGGTTCTAAGATATTAGAATATTGATGTCTGTGACAGACACCATAAATAGCCTTCGATTTTCAACCATTACTCTTGGCAATGCAGCTTTTTCAGCATGGAACTGTATGATCAACTCGTATATCAAGTTTTAAGGAGCATTAAGGTCATAGAATAGGTCAGACAGATAAAAATAAAGACTATCGAAGCTTACATCTGTAAGTTAATTTATTTATCTGAAGAGGAAAATTATTTCAACTCAGAAAGTATTTTTACGATTTGTGTTTTCGGATATTGACAGAATCTGTGATCACAATACATTGAATCCCATATTTTTTTTATATCAATATACTCCTTTGTTGGTACTTGAAATTTGCATATTAACCAATATAGGAATAAAATTCAAATGCCGGGCTTAATAAAAATATCACATCAATCGATTCATTTTTTTTTTATTTATTACTGTATAGAAGTTTTAGTTCTACTAGGTGAATAACAAAAACATTTTTATTTTTCAAAATAAGCTAGCGTTTATTCAACGAGAAATATTTTTCTTTACCGAAATCGACCACTACCATTTTATCCACCATTATTATCCGTATTTACTTGATAAAATGGTAGTATAAAAGAATGTTTTGAGTTGATTAATTTTGAAAACATACAATAATTTATAAAATGATTGAGATATAAAGTTTTTATTATTAAGCTATTTTTAACACTTCCGATGAGCAAGAGTGGTATTTCTCACGATATAAAATTGTGAAATCAGTATGCAAATCGTATTTCATTTTTATAATAAAACATTTTTGTATCAAGAATTTACAATTAGCACTGTAAAAGTAAATATTTAATTGATTTTCGAATCCTCTTCTTTCATTGTATTATTAATTAACTTTTATTTGAATCATACAATGCCCACGGCATTTTGTTATTCTTCTTCGTCTATATTTGCTTCTTAATTAGGTTTTATGACTATTTTATGGCATAAAACACTATGTACTTAATGTTAATACTTATACTTATTTTAAAATAAAATATCCAACTCGTACTGCCATATTTCAATGAAATATTACCAATTTATTTATATGTACACTATGGAAACTTCAGCAAAGTATTCCAAAGAAGAGATAGAAAGATCGTGTAAAGAAAATCTTAGGTAGAAATGTATCGCAGACAATATTTAATATTCGTCAAACGACAGGTAGTAAATAATTACTAGTTTAAGCAGTCCATTAATTATTATATAGAATGCATTCATTTGCTATTGAATGCATTACGTAAGTTTCTATTATAAAATAAAATTTACAAATAACTATTTTAGTAGGTAATGCAAACGTCTAGTCACGAAAGAAAAGCACGCAATAACTCTTAACAATGACAGAAAGGTCATCCAAACCATATATGAAAAGTAATTGACATATTGACGATAACCCAGCATGAACTGTGAAGGCCAAAATACATTATACTAACCAATTCTTATAAATATTACAAATTTTCAATTTTAATGAAAACACATTGTCTTTGAACTGTACAGGTTTTTTGGATTATTGAGATTTTGTACACTTCCATGTATGTTGTCACTAACGACCCGGGTTTCGTCTTTCGGCATCTTCATGTATTCGAGCACACGAATGCCATCAAGCACCCTCAGTCGATGTCTTAAATTGTACAGGTTTTGTCCATTATTAAAACACAGAATTGCTTAAAAACTTTCCCTTAAACAGGTAATTAACTTCAAATTTGGATTATTGAGATTTTGTACACTTCCATGTATTTTGTCACTAACGACCCGGGTTTCACCTTTCGGCATCTTCAGGCATTCGAGCACACGAATGGACTCGAACTGACAATTGAAGAACTGACGAACTGTCAGTTCGAGTCCATTCGTGTGCTCGAATGCCTGAAGATGCCGAAAGGCGAAACCCGGGTCGTTAGTGACAAAATACATGGAAGTGTACAAAATCTCAATAATCCAAATTTGATATTGAAATTCCATCAAGCACCCTCAGTCGATGTCTTAAATTAGGTAATTAACTGTTGGCTTGCACATATTAAATTATAACCCGGATTATAGAATCGTATAAAACCCATCAATTTTCTTAACATACTCGAGACTGTATACATCGTTGGTGAAGATGTATTGGAATCTCATATAAGAGTTGTTGATATTAATTGTATTAAAACATTTCTATAAAAATACCTTTATTACTGACAGACATGTTAAGATGTTGAAAATTAATCTTATTTAGTGAACTATTATATTATATTACAAAATAGTTTAATGTGGTCTATTAAAAACATAATAGCCGTTCGGCGCTTAATAAAGGAACCTTCTGGCAAGGCCCATTCCATCACCGGAAAATGTACTTAATAATTTATAATTAGTGGAAAAATTAAATATTCAAAAAACACACCCTTCGTTGAATAAGTGTCGATGATTATAGATAACAGGTTATTTTGTTGAACATTATATAAACATATTGTTATATAAATATATGAAAATATTTTGTTTGAATATCAAAAGATAGTCATTAAAGTATTTAACCATGTAAGTGGTCGACGTGGTTTACTTCGGTGACGGTGTCCATGGGCTCAACCTCCAGTATGGAAAGTTTCATTAATTGATTTCTGAATCAATTTATGAATTTGTATTCGTAGACATGGATGTCGGTGATGTCTAAAATTCCCTGCCACCCATGTGATCTTAAAAAAGAGACATAGTGAAAGCGATTAGCTAATTACAAATTCTTCCCAGTACTTTTTTTCTATTTTTACTTTCTTCGAAAAAATAAAGGTTGAGGAATAAAACTGAGTAATAAACAGTTTTAGTAGAAAATTTTGTTTAAATACTCCATTAGTAGTCAATATGCTTTACATTGGAAGAAAACATAACAATTAAGCAATTTTAGGTTTATTAGGTATCTATATTCGAATTTTTAATTAGCATGTATAATTAGCTAACTGTTTGTAATTTGAATCTCATTCTTACAATCTACAATGATTAAAAATAACTAATTGCTTAACTAGTAGGTATGTCAGACCTAAAGGAAATACTGCTTAAGTTATTTAAAGTAAATTTATTTTTGATGAAAATCAATCGATTGGATTCGATTGAGGCTTGATATGTCCTTCGAGATTTCAATTTTTTAGAGTTTATATATAAAATAAGTTTTTTACTAAAAAATCATGTACCTACACCCAATATGGAGCATATGTGCTTCCACTGTAGCATCTTAACAAAAGTCATTTAACGACAACTGGCCAAAAGACAATTGATTAAATTGTCTCTTTAAAAAGGTTCAAGATAGAAGAATGGGAAAGATTTGTAATAAGCTAATGCTATCTTTCTACGCTCCGTTGTCAAGGTTAGAAACATTTATAATGGGAATGAATAAAACCATCTCAGACATCCATTTCTTTGAACATAGTCAAATAATCGATTGAAAAGTCAATCTACGTATGTATCCATTCGGTTATTCGATCTCTGGTGATCGCAAACGAGTAGTTAGGAATCACGATAGCTATAACCACTCGGCTACGGGAAGAAAATATAAATGATAACAACCCAAGAGAAATGAACTCTTGACATCAGATAGATAAACAACTTGATAATATATTTGTCACTTTTATATAAACGAAGGTTGAATTGATGTTCCGTTACAAATTTACTTTCGAAAAGCAATCGAGATCATTTTGTATGAGCGACTTGTATAAAATATTTATATTGAAAGTGTCAATTGGTTTTATTGTACCTGGACTACTTTGATTACACGCCTTGCAATATCAAAGCGAGAAATCCTCTGCAGATACCTCGTATTCATTTAATTTATAACGAGACAAACACTTGGAGATTGTTACCTAGATACTATCGGTTTTGCCCTTGTGAGTGGGGTCAAAATGAAATCAGCTGCGTTCGCAAGACTGAATCATTCATTTGAGTAATTTTAACAAAACTTTCATTGTACCTAATATTTTATTTTCAAAATAGTTACGATAACTTTAATTGTGATAATTGGTAGCTTTTTACTTATTTAATGATTAAGAACGGTTTCTTCCAATACGACGATTAAAGGAATTATTAATTATTTGTCAGATGACAAATTTAACAATGGCCGTGAAATAATGAGATGTTAAAATGAAAATACTTTGCATTAAAATTGATTGAATATAATATTGAACGAGCTTTCATGTTAAAATATTTCTGAGACATTTCATTCAGAATAAGGTAATAAAAAAGCTTAAAAGTGGCTTTTGAATATTGATAGTTTTGCTTTTTATGCAAACAAAGTACTAATGGAAATATGTTTGTAAGAACAAAAAATCGTTCATATTAACGTCATTGATATAACAATTGTTTTAATACAGGAAGTAAGAATATTAGTGTGAATAAGTTAAGAAATCCATTATCCAGTGACCAGTCTTAAGAAACCATGGTTCCCAGCAGCCAGAAAGTGAGCGACTAAAGACGAGAGAACAATAAGCTAACTACATACGAAAAATGTTGTAAGTATCAAGCCAGCTGAGTCTCGAGATGGGCGTACAAGATATTGTTGGAGTAACTTTGTTACTCTAGAATCAAAGGAATAAGAAAAATAAATATTGAATTCCTTTCAACACTGAATAGTTCCACAACCTGTTGCCAGTGATTTTTTTTTTCGTTTTGCGATTAGAATATTCTACAAATGATACGTCCCAGATTGAGCCTCTCCCCTAAATCTCCATAACTAATCTTTCAGTATCGATTGAAAAATCAATTTATGTAACTGTCCGCACCGAGATTTGAACCCGCGACATCCGTAACCGATGCCAACGACGCTGACCACTGCACCACGGACTAGATTTATTTCATTGGCCATCAATAATTATTTGGTATTTTTTTACACATATCTTAGAGTTACATTTCTTTCCAAATCTATTAAAATAATAACCATGTATGTTTTATCTATATCGCTCAAATCTATTTTAAAAAAGAATGTTTCCCGCAAAAAAGGGTATTTTAAATTGAATATTGTATATTTAATGACAATTTAAATTATAAATCATTCAGAATAACGCCACTGACTTCTAGCTAAGAAAATGGCTTTAAAAAGAAATTAAGGATGGTAAGTAAGGTCAGCTTGGAGAAACAGAGATTTATTGCCAAGTATTTGTATTTATTGCTCAGAATGTATTACACAAAAAATGTTATTTCTCCCCACAAAAACTTTTTTTTTGCTATTTTGATGTTTTTGCAATTTAAACCAATGTCGTTTTTTGCTGTCGTGTAAACGTTTAATATGATTTAGATTATTAGCAAAATTCATTAAAAAAAATAATTATTCAATGAACTTGTAATCAGTAAGTTATCGAGCAGAATAAAATAATACCAATATGACTTTTCAATGCTAGAAAATCCGTATTTTTCGCTAGTTTTAAAGCCGGATATATTTAAGATTCATTTTTTGATATGCATAAACTGCGAAAGAATTTCAGTTTTATTTTTTAATATGCGGTTTTTTGTGAAATTTATCTAGAGTACAAAATCGTAAACATGATTTTTTATTCGAAAGCAAATGAGAATGTTTTTTCAGAAGTTAATTCATGGCTCAGGACTTCCACAAAATTATAAAAAAATAATATAAAAAGTCCATTTATTAACAAAGATTCAACTTTCTAAAACACTCATCAGCATACTTTTAGTATAAATCTATTTTTTTCAACCATGTCCACTCCCAGCGTGGAACATATCGCCTCTTAATGAAGATATCTCAACAGAAGGTTTCTACGAGAATAGCTTATTACTCCGTTACTTAACCTCTCGTTTTTAGAAGAGATTAAGGCAGAACGATATGTTTAGGGCAAGACTAGTGGTTAGTTCATCACTCTCGCTACGCATCGGTTTTAATATCGGATGAATACCCATTCATATAAATCTATAATGTAAACAAAAAAACGGTTATGACCAGATGATAATTTTCCTCACTTTTAATTAATAAAATCTGCATGACTTTTATTTTATAACATAAACGTATTGAAACGAATATGCAATTTTTCATTGTTAATTGTGAATTAAATAATAATATTTTCTTTAGATGGATCAAAAATAGAAAGGACAAGGTGTTAGTATCAAATGTATGAATAGGTTACAAAATGATTAGATGAGAATTTAATATTGTTTGAATTTTCAACTATAAAAAAAAAATATTTTTTATAAGCAAACGTTAATGAAATATAGGTACCATTGGTAACTTTACCCATCGATCTAAGATTAGCCCACTACATATAAAAAGGTGATATTATAATATCATGATAATACTAATGCCTTATGAATATTTTTTCGCTAAGCAAAGGTATTGAGTAGCCCCTGGTGATAAAACTATGAACTAATGTTCAACGTAATTTGTTTTATTGTTGAATTTGTAAGCTCTCAGCTAGGAATGATAAAACAAAATTAAAAAACTTTTTTCAATTTATATTATTAATTTTTAAACCAAATGCTGTGTACTTTTTCACATATCAATAATTTAAAATCACTAAATTTATAATAATTACAGGGATTATTCGTATCGTGGGTCAAAGTTACTCGATTTGGATGAAAATTTTCCCAACCTTGTTTTATTTATATTTATATCAATAAATTATTACAATAAATATATTTATGTTGATTAAATTTCATTTTAAGACATTAGTTTATTTCTATGTAGAACAATACCACACATAAATGCAATGGCGAACCATTAAATTACAAAAACCCTCAGCATTGGCTCAAAGTTACCCAGATTGACCGTACTGCAAATAATTATATGTTACGATTATTTTATTTCTATTTTCAAAATAATTTCATTTGAAAAACTGAGCGATGTTTGCGTATTCTGTTCATAAATTGAACACACTTTTTATACTTTATAAATCTGCGAGTCACTGTTTAGGGAAAAGTTTTCGAACAAGTTATTCACACTTTAATGTGTTGCTGCCAATACATATACAACTATGATGCACACACAGACTGGCGAATCAGTAGAACTTTTTAACTGGCGTCAATTCTGCGACGCTCGAAGCAATTTAGCGTCGAGTAGCAATTCGAAAATTGGAAAAATCAATTCCAAACTCACCACCGTTAAGTTATCAGGGGAGCGTACTAGGGACAACACTTATGCCAACTTAAGAAACACAGATATAGTCAAGGCTAAAGAATAAGCTACCAACCTAACTTAAGAAGAGACATCTATCAAGAATCACATTTTTTTTTACAATTTTCGCTCCCAATGGACTTATAATGGAGGTATCTTAACAAAGTTTTTATACGTTTGCCACTTAGTTGATCAACGTTTCTTTTTTAAGAAGAAAGCAGGTGTAGAAGAATAGAGCCATGACAGGACTAGTGGTTAGCTAATCGCTCTCGCTATGCCCCATTTTTAGGATCAAATGGGTGGGAGGGAATTTTAGACAATCTTTGCCTACCGACAGATAAATTCATAAATCGATTTGAAAAATCAATTTATGGAACTGTCCGTACCAGGACTTGAGCCTAGAACATCCGTAGTCGTAGCCAACGACGTCGACTACTACACCACGGACCCGACGAAAAAAAACTTCAATAATGTAACAATATGATATAATTTAGTCAATTTAATAGTGGATTTTGAATCACCAAAACAATGTTATATTGACCTTGGAAAGGAAAAAGGACGTAACCCACACCAAAAAATATTGTGTATAGCTCATACAAAAACGTGCTAAGACACTATATTTATATATAAATATATTTAATTTGGATTATTGAGATTTTGTACACTTCCATGTATTTTGTCACTAACGACCCGGGTTTCGCCTTTCGGCATCTTCAGGCATTCGAGCGCACGAATGGACTCGAACTGACAGACAGTAAACAGTGTCCAACGTTTATATAGAAGATACAAATACGACAAATATTATTTACGGGATAAAATATTATACGTCTGGGAGCCACACTGATACCTGAGTTAACATTTCGAGAATCGCCTTAATCCTTATTTTGTAAACAACACATTAACAAAGTGGCGAATTGCCGCTTTCCAACTACTTTTAGAATTAACAGTGATTTTGCAATTATAATAGCATTGTGGGTTGCGTCCTTTTTCCTTTCCAAAGTTGATATAATTATAATGAATGTTTTTGCTTATAGAAGGAGTGGACCTACTAATATAAATATTTCAATTTGATTGAAATGTAACATAAAAACATTCCTTGGTCGTCATTTTTTTTTTTTTGAAACGATTTGTTTATGAATGATTTTGACACGGAAATGGCAATTACCGCAAATTAAAACACTTTCAAATTAAAATAGTATTTCTATAAAAGTACGATAATTTTCAGATAGTGAAACTTGCACATTAAATAAGCAATAATTATCATTTACAATGATGAATTGGTAGTATAATATAATAATTTGAAGTAAAGATATAGAGAAGAAAGATGTTTTCAAATTATGTACACTTCCTTTTATTATTTATGTAATTATATATTATAATCTTTAAGAAATTTTCCTTTTGAGACAAGTTGGCCATCTCTTGAATATACGATCAACAGATAAAGGAGCATGGGATGTGGGAAAAGTTTTTTGCGATACGTGTTCGGCAGGCACACGACTGTTCTGCGGCATTAGCATACATTGCCGGGCATGCTCGACTTTTCAGTGCGTAGCTCTGCCGCACGCCAATGATGAATACAAACTTTGCCAAAAAGATACGGAAAAGTTTTTGAATTTTATTGAATTCTATGGATAGATAAATTCATAATTTTGCTTACTTTTGAGCCACGATGAAACGACATCAAAAGTTTTAAAGTGAAAACCAAAAAAATAAATCTATTTAAAAGTCGAGTATATATTGTTTTTCTTGGACTACATATGTAGAGCATATGGCTACCACGCTGCGTCTGTGAAATTTCCTGACACTCACCAATTTGCTTCCACCCGTGACATGCCAGAACCCTTCAGCTGGCTGAGTACATCCTATTGATGGTTTTAGACCAGTGGTTTTCATGTGCGGCCACCAGAGAATATTTATGCGGCCACCAACGGTTCTATAGAAATAAATATTGAAATTTAAAAATGAGTAATATAAAATAAATTACGTATGCCGCTAGGAAACGTATTTGTAATGAATGAATATTTTTAATAAAAAAGGGATCCCTTTTTAGATAAAAAATAATTGGAATTAGTACGGTAACCCCATCGGGTTAATTTGTGCTACAGTGTATTAAGTAATTCGGACTGTTGTACGATAACCAACGCTGTTTATCTTGCAATAGTGTAATTATCATTGACGAGAGATTTTCTAAATATATAAAGTGTAACAGTGATTATCTTCTGATTTTTTTAAATATATGGAAGCACTTGTATATTATGTTAGTCTTTATTTTTCTAATTTTCAAGGGAATTTAATACAATCCCCGAGTTAAAATCGATATAATAAATTATCTATAAACAAACATTAAGGATGTAACAGTAAAAATCTAATGACTCATAGATATTTAGACATATTTGAAAAGCAAACTTGCATGCACTTTAAACGCATCGGCCTAATATTTAAAATCAATTTTTAAAATTTGGTGCGGCCACGAGACATTTCCAAAAGACCACTGATGTTCATTATGCGGCCACGGAGAAATATTCCGTGAGAACCACTGTTTTAGACGGTCTAATTACTTATTGAAAAGTTTTTAAGAGTAATAAATATTGTATATCCCAATAAGATGTCTTATCAAAGCTACATATTTTTGTTAACCTGATATAGGTCTTAATAATTCAAAAATTTGAATTTTCTGATAGATTAAATGTTGCAGTTAAATAATATGGTATTGCGTCATCTAATTCAGTTGCGGATGGATACACGATAAACTTCTGTAAAATATATTCCTTTTGTTCGTGTTACATTATATTTTTACTTTTTATGAATCTTTCTATTGTCTTTATAAGCTATTCATTTGTTATGTGTATTTGTAACCTTGAAAAACAACTAGCGCATTTTATCTGGCTTATAATGAATAATATATGCATAATAATTTAGGAATCAATCGAATCAGTATATACCTGGAGACTTTATCCTTAAATCTTCATGGAAGGGTTCGTAACATTAAGAAATTATCTTCCATAAATAAAGGAATGAACTTGTTTTACTGCCTTTATAATTGCTAAGTATTTTTTTTCTGTGGTATTACAATTTCCCTCGCTCGAGCTTAAAGTTCTTGACTCATAATAAATAAATAAAAGTTTAAGTAAAATCTGGACATTGAACAGAAGTTCAGTTCAGTTGTAGTTAATTAAATTTTTAGTTCTTGAATCGCGTTGTTGGCACTCTGTCTAGTTATTTATTTATTTGGTAATGATTTAAAAGGGTTTGAAAGCTTAGAAGTCATTTAAGAATTTACGATAGTAACCAACTAATTCTAATAAAAAATATTTTGAAATCTTCGTTTCAGAAAGTTTCGCTGTTACTTTCATTTTACCTGGATTAGCACTAACGCCTTTATCAGTAATTCAATGTACCAGATGTTCTTCTAACTTTTTAAAGAATTCACATTTCTCTGGATGTATTGTAAGGTTATATTCTTGTTATTCATTACATAGGCGAAGTATATGATGTATAACTTTTTACTACACTGATACGCTTTATGTATATACACAAAGCGTATTCACTGTTAGTGTGTTAGTATATATGAATCCCGTGATTATATGGATCAGTGCATGGATCCGGTGTATGCATCAGTATCTATCCCGTGATTCTAAATGCTAGAAACGGAGTGCAAAGTTATAGTCTAGCGTTTTTGATATTTTCTTATTGACGTATTCCTTATGTACATTTACATTATTTATGTACTTATATTATTATTGCAATACCAATTAATTTTAGTGTATATAAAGTAAACATAAACATGACGCCACATTTGCATGTTTTACTGAGTTTTTAACGCTCACAGTATCTCTGTATATATGTGGCATATTGCTATGTTTATTTAATTCTATAGATTTCTTTTCCGCATGTTTTAATCAATTAACTTGTTTTAATTTTTCCATAATCATTCAACTAGATTATGTATTTCATCTATCTGGTTAACTTGTTCAATTTTGTATCGAATAGTAATAATTTATTATTTAACTTGTATGTACGAACTTTTTTCTTTCGTATTAACTATGAATTTAATACATTATTTTTTACTTTTAAGGTGTTAACTGTCAATTCTTGGTGGAAAGACATTATATTTTAAAAAATAAAACACAATTTGTTTGTACTACTTCCACATATTTATAATGATCAGGACCGGTTTCGTTCATCACGAGCATTATCATCAGTTGATAATGCTCGTGATGAGCGAAACCGGTCCTGATCATTATAAATATGTGAAAGTTGTATAAACAAATTGTGTTTTATTTTTTAAAACATTATTTTTTGTCATCTACTTAACTGCATTATTGCGTAAATTATTTTTATAGCTTTTTTTTATTATCATAGTAAAATAATATAATATTTTTCAAAACTGTCACTTTTCACAAGAAAATCATCACAGAAATGTTTTAATCATCAATACTATCATTCAGGAGAATGATGTATCAAAGCTGCTGGAAGCTCCTGTAGTGAAATTTCCAATTTCTTACTCTAAAGTTGGCAGCGGAAAACAATAAATAATTGCCTAACTGAGCACGACAAAACTTTGCCAATATAAACTTGAAACATATATTGAAACTATTAGTTACTGCAAAGAATTCGTACATTTTTTTGGAAAAAAAAACTGGTGTTCTAAGTTTTTATAGCAGTATGTAGATTGTAGATATGTGACGTATTGAAAACTCTGAAAATGCAAACTTTTCATCATCCGACATTTCTAAAAGTTTTTAGTTTCTGAAAAAATTTTTGCTTACTCGAGTACATTTTTTCTCACATTGAATAAATAGCCCATAAATACACTGTACTTACTATACTGTGTAATGTAATTAAATGCCTTAAATCTGTTTAAGACCATATTAAATGTTCAGTTACACTTACTTTAGCCGAACTGCTTTTTCTAAGCTTGTCTTGGAGACTAGCTATTGCAGTTTAAACCTGGTTCAAGAGAGATAACCAGTCATTTAATATGACCTCCAAAAAATTTCAATATTGACTAAATGCGAAATCTTATTTAATTGAACCTGCTTATTGGCTTTTGCGAAAATAGTCCATTAAGCATTATGCTGCAGGCCTTATGGGGTGCAAAGTTTAGTTTATTACAGTCTCTCCATAGAGGTACTTACCTCAACGATTCAGCTGATATCTGTTAGAGAGAACTTCTATTGTTTCCTTGAATAAGCATTAATGCATTGCTGGAAAATGTTTGTGTATGCGTATTTTGAAAGAGACGAAGATCAAGCAGATCATCCAATAAAATATTTGAAAGTGCTCCAAGAATCAAGCCTTGAAGATAACCTCAGGTACATTTTTGGTACACATGACTATCTCGTGGTTTGAAAAATATCCCGTGATTATTTCAAAAAGGTCAAGTGGAATCTATCAAAAAGTCAATTTAGTTAAATTCATTGAATAATGTGCATTGTCTAATGTTTCTTTAATAGCTGTGATATATAATATTAAAAAAGCAAAGATGCTACCACAGTGAGTAAATGATAAAAAGCATTACCTACCGATATCATTGACCTGAAACCAAATGTGCATAGCAAAACGTCAAAATATTAGGATTTTACCAAGGATTGGAAGCAAACTTAAATGTGAAAAGGTCATCAATTTTATTATATATATTATAAAACATTATTCTCGCAGAAATAAGAATAATGCTTCTATTCAACTTTAGATTTCTGATTATTATTCAGTCAATCCGTAAATAAATACATTTATTCATGATAGTTAGAAAAAAAAAAAATTGAGATATCCCCGTTTATAAAGATAATTTTGAAGAACATTTAACGAAAGAAATTTCTACGATTTTTTTTATACGAGATATGAAAATCCGTGCACACGTTCATTTTTATATAGCCAACAGTTATAGTTGAAACAATATCTAGTTATTTTGAAATGTATCAACATCGATTCAGTTCATAGTATGCCCGTCACCGTAGTTCAGTAATATCGATGGTGGTCTTTTTTAGGGGTTCTTCACAGTTGTGCTTATGCATCTTCCGAATGAACTCTTTTAAACTTTTTTATCAGAATGATGTATTTTTTCTACAGACATTACGTTATTATAACATTCAATCTACCTTCCTTATCCTTAAGATGGCGTATTGAGAGAGCTATAAATAAAACAAGAGCCTTTTCTTATCCCTGATGTTATATCCATATCTATTATGAAAATGAAGGTTGAGTGACATAATAATTACCACTACCTTTTAAACAAATTATTTTGCAGTAATTCATATGCAGGGCATGTTCTTATCAAATCGTGTTACTTAGGATGATTCATGGAAATTTGAAATATTATGTTGTGTAGAAGAAGTATTTATTACTTACGTAGATTTAATTCCAAATCAAAAATTTTAAATGAAGACCTTAAGATATTAAATATTCTATGCATAATAATATATTTCTAAAACATTAAATAATGTTTGAACATCGCTTTTCAAATTTATATTATCAAAGTATCAAGCCATAAAATTCACTTTACGGTTTTGTGAATATCATACAATGTGTTTTATATTAAACAAGAAACCTTCATAATATATTCATGTTATTTTATACAAAATAATAGGGATTTCAGGTCATAGATATCGGCAATGTTACTAATTATGTTACAATTTAATTCAAATATGTGTTATATATATATTAAATAAAGCATTTAATTATTTATTTAATTATAAAGTATAATCTTAAAATAAGAACTGTTACTTGTCTCATATTTATTAAATTAGCAATATTAAAAATTTCTCAATATAATTGAAACCGATAACTTACTATTAATCAATGACGTTATTCCACTGGTTGTATAATTTAATGTTACACATGTTCCACCATCATGAAAAACGTTTTCACAGATTTTAAATAAATATGTATATTTTATGAGGCAGTGCAAATTAATTATCATACCCAGAGTTTGGGTGGCCATCCATCAAAAAAAGGTTTTAAGAATGTATCTCATTTTGTTCACATACCGAATTTTGTGCCGAAAGAAATACTTGGTCAATTAAATTTTTCTTCAATTACTCAAATGTAAATGTCTTAAAAAATGTTTTTTATTAATAACATTTAAGGCGTATCGAAAAAGGGTTACATGTTATATTATTTACCCTTATAAGTGATTTTGATTAAGATTCCAGTTGACCCCAAGCAACAGTGTAAACTGTAGTTCATACTCACTGCATTCTTTATTAAGGTGGCGTAGTCCAGTATAAATAATGTTCTACTTTTAAGGAATACGGAGTGTGGCCTTCTTGCGAGTTTCGGTTAGAGACTTTTGAATAAAATATAACGGTTCAAAATAAGCCCTACCGAATTAAGTCTAAAGAAACAAATGGTTAATAGAATCGCATGAATAAGACATGGGAAGCATGGAGTGTTTACTTTATAAACAAGCCTCGTGTGTAGGCATAATAAAAAGCTACCACATACTTCAGCACTAAAATTTTTAAAAATACACAACATAAATTAAATATAATAGCTTTCAATTTAATATATTTTTCAATAATTATTAAATTAGAGACAGCACGCACTATGTGATATGGTGAAAAAAATATAGATATTGCATGACAAATAAATTAAAAATATGTGAATACTTATAATTCCAGTTTTATAAACAAATATTGTATTAAAGAAAAGGAAATCAGATGTAATTGAGAACTATGAAAAAGCTAGGAATTGATTTCGAAAACGGAAACATAAAACATTTAGTGGGTGCCTAAAAGTGTCCATATGTATCAGGAGTCAATTGAGAGGTCGCAAAGCTATCAAGGTAGGTCGTCTGCTCAATAGGAAGAATAAGTAGAAATAAAAAAGGCAATACAAGATTTTCCACGAAGATACCTGACATGGCCATAACTATTTTGTATACTTCTGAAGAGTTCAGAATCAAAATTTTTCGATTAAAAGTATGAAGAAGTCATTAGCGTTGGAGCCGAGTCACAAAAGACAACTCTGGCCAGTTGCGCAACCGGACCAAATGTAACAAGTTATATGTAGATTACTATTTCTGGTTGCTAAATGATTGCGCGACTAATTTAATCGAGCGACTGGTGAAATGTGGTTGAGCGATCACTCTGAAAAGTGAGCGGATCCCAGAGTATATTACCCGAGAGTCCACGGTCGCGTTACTGACCACTCTACTAGGTCCACCGCTTTCATACGCCAATCGCTGACTTCGAGCAATCATAAGTCTTGCGACGCCCCATCAATCCAACCAAATCATGGTCTTCCAGCGTTCCGTCTTTCTTCAGGAGGTGGTTTTGGAGGCTTACATTAATGCGTAATGAATGTCAAGCCGAGTGTCGATTATGATTTTTGATAAATGTAACCTAACATTGTGCCTCACCTTATTCAAAGAAAGAAATTGAGCATCGGACTTTAAACAAGTGATTAAACAAAATGATTTTTTAAAGTTAATTTATATAATATGATAACTATAGACTTGTACAAATTATAAATAGATGTTTGTCCAGGTATTTGATTAAAATTATAGGATGCTAAATTAAAAACAAACAAAATAATCACAATCTGCATATTATAATTAAACGAAAATAACTTAGTTCCCGGGAAATAAAAAGAGAAAGGAATGTGTAGCCTTTTGGCGGAATAAAAGAATCATCCAAGGCAAACCAAAGTGGGGTCAAACAAGTACTCAAGTATTATTCGCAACTTAGTTTTCCCCGCCGAGTAATTTTATTACCACCACAGCTTAGTTGCAAAAGCAGCGTTATTTATTCAATGAAAGTTGATTCATGAGCTGCGAAACATACCAACAATATTTCACAAAAGTAGCTGGCGCACCCCTTTCAAGGGATATCTCATTTAAGTGATTCGCTTACACCCTCAGACGAAGATTTACGTATCGCAGTGCCGTCAATATGCCGCAATTAATAATAAATAATTATGTTTATCAGTAATTTTAACGAAAACGTAATTCATTTTTTTAACAACGAAGTCAACCTGTGACTATCTGACGCGGTTAAAAAAAATATAATTAAATCCATTTGATTATTCGCTTGGAAATATTGCTGTTACTATCAATCACGTTGTTCAAATCTAGCAACACTTAAGCATTTGCATGGAGTATGAATATGAATTGTCAAAGTTGTTGGCTTTAGTTGCGTAATTGTCGAATTAGAGTCTTTGTACGGCCACAAATGGAATTTTCAATCGATTTTTGGACTTGTGTCCGATAGTATGTATGTTTAAATTGATTTCAGCAACAGAGTGTGGCGAGAGCGATTAGCTATTCAGTATTATTTCTCTAACCCTATTATTTTATCGTTACTCACTTCAAAAAGTGGTAGAGTGATTGTTGAGAAAATCTCCACAATGACGCTATTTTTTTAAGCTTGGGAGTGTAGGTACATGGTTACAAAATATAATATTGTTCTAAAATTTACATAATTCATTAAATATGCTCCAATCAGTGATAGTGTTAAAAAAAGAAAAACAATTCATAGCCATGTTAGTAAAAGTAACCAAAGAATAAAAATATTCATATGTTCCTGTTATATTTAATTAAAACATAAATTATTACGTACGCCTTTTGCGAAAGAAATTTTCAAAACATAGTTCTAAAGGGAAAATAGTGATTTGCTCTAATAACTTAAGTAGCTTCACCTTTCTGCTAACAATCTTTCATTATATATTATCTATTAATAAATACATTTGGAAGTATACATTATTATTTCAAAGAGAATACGGCATACAAATTAATATTTTGACATGTAAGTCAAGAATTACATGTGTGGAAGATGTCTGCACGGGCCGAAATTTAACAAAATTACTCGGTCCCAGCCCAACCTTTTCAAGCCCAACCCATCGCACTTGCTACCCGAACTCCGAATACCCAATTTTTGTCACATTTACAATAAAATATGATTTACCTTCAATTTAATTGATAAATAATGATTTTCTGGCACAGAAAACTGTCAGCCATCTTTAAACAATTGAAAGCAAGTTAGGAATAAAATTGAGACAAAATTTTTTACGGACGAAAAAATACTATTGCTATTGGTCATTCGTCTTTCATAAATATTGAGTCAATGTCAGATACAGCTTCAATTAGCTCATTCAATTTTATAGCTTTCTTTTTATCCAATATGTTTAATTGTTTCTTATGATATTCATAACAAATATGAGATAAATTGTTTAAGTTATTAACTTTTTTATGAATAGTATTACATTTGGATTATTGAGATTTTGTACACTTCCATGTATTTTGTCACTAACGACCCGGGTTTCGCCTTTCGCATAAAAACATGGGGGATCATAAATTATTTTATCAAGAAATTTTGGAAATTAATAGAGCCCAGTTAAATTCCTTGCCAATTTTGAATGAGCAACTGAACCTTCTTAATTCTCCGCTATTATACCCTATACGTTGAAACACCTAACAGATCTCACTAAATGTGGAATGATTGTATATATTTACCCATTCGTCGAATTACATCCCGTCAAAACCCACAATACTATTATAATTGTAAAATCACTGGTATTTCTAAAAGAAGTTGAAAAGCGGCAATTCGCCACTCTGTTAATATGGTGTTTACAAAATAAGGATTAAGAAGATTCCCGAAATTTTAACTCAGGTATCAGTGTGGCTCTCAGACGTATAATATCTTACCTCGTAAATGATATTTGTCGCATTTGTATCTTCTATATAAACGTTAGACACTGTTTACTGTCTGTCAGTTCGAGTCCATTTGTGTGCTCGAATGCCTGAAGATGCCGAAAGGCGAAACCCGGGTCGTTAGTGACAAAATACATGGAAGTGTACAAAATCTCAATAATCCGAATTTTATATTGAAATTCCATCAAGCACCCTCAGTCGATGTCTTAAATTATAAAGAATAGTATTACCTCGTGGCTGACTAATAAATTTCTTACCCGGGCCCGAATCTCAATTGTATTTACCTGCCCGAGCTCGGCCTACAGGTCAGGACGTTTGGAGGCTCGTGGGCCGAGTCCAAGCTTGTGCAGACCTCTAATGTGTAAGTATCTATCACCTCGACTTTTGAATCCTCACACTGTACACTAACGAATTTGTAAATTCTGTCATAAAAAAGCAAGCTATGATTTTTATAATTAAAATGTTAAAACTATCACAAAATATAGAAAATGAATAGCTAAGTATTTAAAACTAATATGACTTTCAGAGGGTATTTATAGCAGTTTTTTAGTAAGAGTGAAGTTCATCTCTCGTAAATTTATTTTTCTGGAATTTTATTGGAATGCGATTTGTTAATCCGTGCCCAATCCATATTTACTCATAAGTTAAATTTCCACTACCTTAAGATTAAATTAGTATATTACTTATGACAAAAATAAATTTCCACCTACGTCTGATACCTGGATGCGTCTGAAAGGATTGAAAGGCATGTTGTATCTTGTTTCACTAAAAACAAATCCACTAAGTTCCATAAGAGATATTATAAATAAATAGATTTAAATTTTTGACCAATTCAAATTTATTGAATGAGCAAATCGTCTTTGCATCTTCTCCTTTGTTATATCCGATTCATTAATTTGTATTATACCTGTAATGTTATTTTTATATTTTAACTTCTAAGAATTGATTCCGTCTCTTCAATTTTTGTTTTTCAGATATAAAAATTTGGTAGATGCTCATAGCTGCTCTGCGTTCTCCACTTAAGATGGCTATTTACTGTTAATATTAATTACATACCTAATTGTTTGTTTTTAAATGGTTCATTGATTTTTTCTTATAATTTTCGCAATCCACTATTTGCTTAACGCATCAGAAATGTCATTAAAATTTTTTCTCAGCTAATAGACTTTTAATGTAGCTATATTTGAGATCAGTATTTATTGATTTGTAAGAGGTCTATAACATTTTAATTGTAGACTCTTTTATTTAATTTATGTATAGTTTGTTTGCTAGTCAGTAATTTCTTGTCTTAGTTCATGAACCATTAGTTTTATATACCTTCATTTTTACACTCAATTTTATATAAATAGGCCTGTTATGTTTGTATTTTTATCAGTTGATAATGCTCGTGATGAGCGAAACCGGTCCTGATCATTATAAACTGACACACCCTGGTTTTTCTTAAGTATAAGTGTCATTAGTGTCCCGAACTGAAATCGGCCTGCGACAAACAGCAATAATTCGCAGAATACGCTCTTTCTTGTTGTCAGGCGTTTAAGAAGCCCCCGGGCTTCGGCCGCTGGACGAGTCCATTTTTACGGAAAAGGGTAGCTCCAACTTTGCACGGAGTTTTTTTGAATTTTGGTAGACAGTGGATGACGAGCTGCCGAGTCGGACGAACGAGGTCTCGTCGCGACGAAAGTGATGTGACGATGTGAACTGTTTGTTTGTTTTTGTGTTTTGATTTGCGTTGGATTTAATTTAAATTCGTTGTGTCATTTGTATTAAAACTTAAAGTAAATTCAGTTGCTAAGTAAATGTAAATGTAGAATCAATTTTATGTGTTAAGATTTATATATTTGTGTAATGTGAAACCACTGCATCTTGAATGGATAATAAATAAGTTTTTTTTAACCGGATCTGAAATGGTGTTTGTCTGAGATCAGCCCTTCCAGGACTCCGGATAACCAGCCGCTCGCCTCTCTTCGATCCGGGGTCTTCTCAAAACATGTGGAAGTAGTAAAAATGATTTTTTTTTTTATTTTATTTTAAAAAATAATGTCTTTCCACCAAGAATTGACCGTTAAAAGTAATACTTCTAAGAAAACGTTAAAATTATGTCATGTTTTAAATAAAATATATTTCCTTAAATAAGCAATGAGTTCGCGAGTATAACAGAGAATTAAATTTAAAAAAAGTGGATTTATTGTGATGAAAAATTATGTTAAAGAAAAGACCAAAAATTAGTTAGTTTAACAAAGATATTTTTTAATTTAAGCATTACAGTTTGAAATATCTTCAATAACAAATTATTTTTAAAATGTGTAATATAATCGCTAACAGGTATTTTTTTATAAAATATTAAGTGACCTATTTATGATTATTATAATATTTTTAAGCAAGGTTGGTGTAATATAATTAATGTAATAAAGTTTTAAAGTAAATTTTCAAAGTAAAGTGAACCAAATTTGTAACGGCGTAAATTAATCAAATTTTACCCTTTCTGTGGTTTTTTCCACACAGCCGTTTTATCTCGTTTCAGTGAGAATGAAAAATTACTCGTTTTATTTTTCAACTTTTCGCAAATAAAAACTTTTCCACGGCAATCATTTCAAAAGTTTACCAAAGTAAGCCTTGTTTTCAAGCACCTGTGACATGCCTCTTACCTTCAAAATATACCTACAAAGGTTAACGCATTAACATAAGAAAGGAAACAGATAGGTGGGCTCTGCCTATAAATTTTACTTGACTTTTTAAGTTCTCTTTTTTTTCATTTAAGTACAAACTGAACGAGGCGATGCTGGGTGAAAATGTTACACGTTTCCTTTTTAACTGATAAAGATCGTCATTCGACGTCTTTTGGAGCAAAATGTATACTAAGTAGATGCCAGCATTCACATGGGAGATTAACAAAAGATAAGATAAAGCTGTATTTTTCGCTCAAGCGTTGCTTAGATCATTTAAAAAAGAACTGTTTGGGTACATTTTATAGCATAAAACAATACCTCTTTCACATCTTGGTGTAAATGTGTGTGATAAGAAGGTTACTGATAGAAGTAATTCAGCCTTTTGTAATCTTTAAATGAAAAGTTTACGCATTTAATGTTTGTGTATCTATTCTCTACAATATAACGGTTTAAAGAAGAGTAGGACCGTTAAAAAAAGATAATACCGCTGCTTTGCCATATACTTCCACTTTGACAGGACAAATGTGTTTCCCAAAATATTTCATTTATAAAGTAAATAAGTTTTCTATATTAATATGAGCATGGTTAAAAATGTTACAACAAATTCAGCTATGGCTGATTCTAAAATACTAATTATAAAAATGTCATTGATTCGCGATTCTAATTGAAAGCACTTATTTCCAGAACGATCAATCGGCCGGATAGAACTGTCCTTAACATTCTGACGTAGCTGATCAGATCAGAAGTTGATCCATCTCTGTACAGGGTGAAAACGGGTAGATGAATGATTGCCAATCTGATAATGACATCCGACGGCGAATATGGCACAAATATAAGAAGATATGAAAAAGATTATTTGTACACATTTTTAAGATTTGTAAGTATTTGACTAAAATTTTTTTATATATGATTCTTTGAACTTAGTATTTAGCCTACAGTTTTGACTAAAGTTTATTTTGACACACATATTATAACATTCGCTAATGATTTTATGACTTCTTAAATTTTATTTAATATTTACGTAAAACATTTACAAATAATAATATTGTAAATTTAATGGCTTAACAAATGTAACCATCACAAGCATAATTATTTTTACGCTTTTTTAAATTAACTTTGGGTGGCAATCTTCCAGAATTTGTTTTTCTTTAAAAAATCCTATTTATAGAGTTTTTGATAGAGCAACTGGCGGGGGGACAGAGAATCTTGGAGGAACCGTGTGATGGCCATATGCTCCAACTAGGGAGCCGATGTGGTTTAAAAAAATGTTAAACTGGCTACAAATAATGTATCAAAAAAATATCCTCATTTCAAGAAGCAACTAAAGTTTATATCGTCACCCTAATACTCCACATTAATTATCTAGTCACCTGTATTTTATCAATTAGATAAATATTTTTCATCTTTGATAAACCCATTTATAATTTTAAATTATAGGGTACGCGTTGATACTACCCCTTTAATTGAAAAAATAGCCAGCTCCCATAGAATGAGTGCCTGGTAACCACTATCGTGTATAGTGAGTGTTGAATCTCAGTCGATATACCCCCACGAGTTGATTAGTACAAATTATAACACGCTACCTACCTAAAATAATAATCATATGAATACAAACCGTGAAGGCATATTATAAACTAATTTGTTTTATTTTTAATCTTTTATGATTCTAAAAGACGATAATCTTTTAGAATATCCTGAATTAAATAGTCAGGTACTATTTATAAAACAAATAGAATCGTAAGTTTAATCTTTTAAAACGGTAGTCTTAAGCCGCCATTATCTCTTTCGTTGATAAGAAACATCAGAACATACTAAAATGATGACTTAATTCTACCTTAAAAGATAAGAATGAAGATTTTCTTCAGTATTCTTAGTACAGATTTATTTACCTATAACTTTAAGTTATTCAGAGAGCCTATACTTAATAATTAAAAATATTTATTGAAAAAATAAATAAATGTTTTCTTATACATTTATGCTACAAATTTGGATAATTTGGAGTCATTTCAAAGTATTTCTAGAGTTTTGCATAAACCAGCTAACTATTCACATAAACACCTTTTAAAATCACCGAAGAAAATGACGATACTCACATGTTTTACAATGTCTTAGATAATAAGTACCTATGGTTTTTTTTGAGCATATTTTTTCGTATTATCAATACTGTTTTGTAGCAGAAAACAAGTTTAAATTTGTCTGTCTGTCACAAGATTTCCTCTCAAACGGTGAACAGTAGAGACTTTTATTATTATGAACTGACTATATTTTGTGGGTGTTGCATGAGTTACGGTGCACAGGAATATTTTGACTTTCAATATTTATCATTATTATTATTTGATGAATTATATGTATTTTTTGCGTACTATTTCTATATTTCGTGGAAGTTACATGAGGTACGTTTCACGGTGATATTTTCAAATTTTAACATTCAACATCAGCTTCCACCAAAATAACAGTAACGCCTAAATATTAGCGTCGTCTCTTCCAGGCAAAGCTGCGTAATAAACTTAAAAGATGTACCATTCAACGGGGTTTCCAAAATTTAACTAATAGTTATGGAAGCAATATAATTAATCAATTTTTGTACATAAACTATGTTCAGAAAACTGATTTATTCTGATATGGTAATGTGCATATTACTTTCGATGGATTCGGCGGTAACTTTGTGGAAATTCATTTCTAATATATAAAATTAAAATTGATAACATAGTTATTCCACTAGCTGTGTTACTAAATGTAACACGTGTTTTGCTCTTTAAAATGCATCTTCAGTATGAAACCATTGCTTTATTTGCTATATTTTTTGTTATTTTGTCAAGAAATATAAAATAAGTATATAGTTAATTTAAAATTAAATAACCCACCAATTAAATCATCAAAAAATGCCCGTGAAATTAATTGTGGAAAATTTCACTTTCTATTGCCACTGATTTACGCCACATTTGTAACATAATTTTTTAATAAATGTTTTGACGCTGATGGATTACAATCTTTCATTTTTAGCTGAAATAAATAAAAGGAAAAATTTATATAACTTATTGATACTAAAAAAACTACAGCTAAAAAGTGTTTTGAAGATCCTGACCCTACCTCCGGCGGATTGACCCCAAAACTTCACGTCACTCTTCGGTACAACTCTTCCTGGCGTATTTAAGGTCTTTAAAGCCTAATTTATTTAAATATATCCATGCATTCTCATTGCAAACATATAATGAAATGGAGAGTAAAAATATTAATACCATACCTTTTGTATTTCTGGGAGATAAACAATGATTTTTCGACAGTTGAGGTAACTGCATATTCACCCACCATTTACAAAATTTATATTTTACAATAAGTAAGTTAAAAATTTAGACGTTTAAAAGGTTCAGTGTAACTAATTGACAATTGAGAATAAGTTTATAAATAAATATTTTGTCAACTGGAGTGTAAAAACAAGTTGTCGCCTTACAAACAAAATACTATGTACTAGGCGGAATTACACTTGGTAGGCGAAATAACCCCATTTGACGGTATTACAAAATTTAACATTAGCAGTTTCTCGTCAAATCGAAGTTCTCTATTGATCTCTTCAATAAACATTAATTACTTTACCTTTTGTTTTAAAAAATACATCACATATCAAACGCATATTGCTGTTTATTAACTTTTTTAATTTCCTCACTTGCACTGTTTTCGACGTTCGTCAACGATAACGATATTTTTATTTTCTTCACTCTGATTGAGAAAACCGGATAAAAAAAAAGTAATTAATTTTCGCTAATTTTATTAAGTCCTTCTTCTTTTCTCTACCCTCTCTTTTAATATAAGTTGAACGGCTGAATTATTACCAATTATCGTTCAAAAATCTCCGTTTAACTTAGTTTCATATTTGGTGAAATCAGTGGATATTAGATCTATACCATAAGTTTGCATTGATTGTGTTTTATTCAGCAATGATAGAACTCAAATAAATGCATTGGATTTTATCAATTAAAGCATGTGAACTAGAACTGGTTGTCAATCATGCGCCTGATGTATTTTATTATAGTTAGTAAAGATACTTATGTGGATAATTTTCGGTTAATTTACGTAATTTAGTATTCGTAACTCTACACGCCTCTAATAATAATGTAATGCAAGAGTAATGTTATCAAAAGGTTTTTCTTATCATTTAATCCAGAAATTCTGATGAAATGTTCCAACTTATAATTTTAATACGCATGACGTCTGTCGGTTGTGTTTATTTACTTCACATCACCTTAGTATATTATGTTTGAATAAATATATAAATACGCTATCATTAGAATGGAATATTGAACTAAATATTTTTCGTTTAGTGGTCTAGTTAGAAGTTTCATTGCACATATTTATAATGACCTTTTTTTACTTTTTCCATAAGATTTTTTATAATAACGAAGTTAGAAAAAAACTTAATTCGGAAATTAAAGATTCTCGGTGACTAAAAAACTAATTTTGAGAAAAAAAAGTAAAATCTGATTATGAAGTCAGGTTTTGAAGTTCGTACATTACTTCCTTATCATTAAGAAAAAACTTAACTTTCAGCAACTTTTAAAATTAATGAGATTATTTTTCAACTTATTTTTTTTTTGTATATAAAATAATACAAACATGCTACTATTTTTTCCGTTCATTGAATTATAATTTTTTTTGTTAAGTTTTTTAAGATTGTTTATATGCAAATAATACTTTTTTCAATTGTAGAATAACAAATTTATCTGTACCTACTGATGATATAAACACGAAAACAGTTAATAAGCTTCTCTTCAGGAAACGATTGCTTCATATTTAAAAAAAAGTCAAAGGGCTTATTTTGAAATATAAAATGTTGAATTATAATTTAATATCAACCTTGGAAATGTAAAAGACATAACCCACACACAAAAAATATTGAAAAACGGAGGGCTACGTCCAATGTTCCCTCTAAGACGAGAGGTTAGCTGCGCAGAAAATTTAAAGGCCGCGCCGACCACTCCAATAAGTGCGCGGCTTAGTTTCAAGTGTGGTTATTATTACTTTAAATCGAAATTCGAACAACTACGAAAATCCTACCTCTAAAAACTCATATTATTAATATTAGAAAAAAAGTAATTATTTTAATGATGGGATAAATATTATTTTTAGATAATCCTAGAATTTAGAATATTAACCCTTCCCAAAATCCTGTTTCTTAATTATTTCAGAACTTTGCTTTTTGAGTGTTTACACTTTGAAACTAAGGTATCGATGAGTTCATATTTGTAAAAATGAAATCATAATATATTATAATTTAAGACATTGACTGAGGGTGCTTGATGGAATTTCAATATCAAATTTGAGTTATTGAGATTTTGTACACTTCCATGTATTTTGTCACTAACGACCCGGGTTTCGCCTTTCGGCATCTTCAGGCATTTGTCGTATTTGTATCTTCTATATAAACGTTAGGCACTGTTTACTGTGTCAGTTCGAGTTCATTCGTGCGCTCGAATGCCTGAAGATGCCGAAAGGCGAAACCGGGGTCGTTAGTGACAAAATACATGGAAGTGAACAAAATCTCAATAACTCAAACATAATATATTAACTGTTAGTGGTAAAAGCTCTATCGCAAGGTCACCTCAAAATTACAATAATATAATATTTAATTAATTCAACGTTTAAGATCTTGGCCATGGGTTTATGTTAATGATATTTAAAAAATGTTTAACTTATGTGATTGAGAAAAATCAATAATATATGGCGGCTTGCTAATGATAAACTTTAATGCAAAATATTTTTATTTAAAATATTTATATCCAATTAAAAAATATACGTATAATGGTTGATCGAGTCTGATTGAGCATAAAATAAAAAACAACTAACAGAAATTCTTGCAAAAATAAATTTGAATGGATCAAGATAGTGTCAAGAATAAATTAAACTTACTGTGATTAAAATGTTTTGAAAAATAATTTTTTTACAGTGCATTCACTGTCTTATTTTTTGTACGCCAGTAGGTACTTACGAAAGTGGATTTAGTAATATTTAATATTAAACGCGTCATTCAGCAAGCCGAAAAGTTTCGCTTTTACGTGTGCCGCACCAGTGAAAAATGTTCTTTAGTAATGAGGATAATCGGGCTCGTAAATTATGCGTCGGAGTGTAAAAAAATCGCGCGCGTTTTGAAAATCCGTGATTTTTTTTTATTGTTTTGATCAGAATAATAACTTGAAGTTGTTGTCGTTTTCAATATGACATGGTATATTTAAATAATTGAAAGTGTTTTTTTATTATTACGTGCATGTTGTTTATAAAATACAAAGAATAAATGTTTTCAAATGCGAACTCGTTACTTACCTAAAACATAATAAGACGGTTTCAATAGTAGCTATTTAGAGTTTGTAGGAATAGTCTTTAAACATTTTTGATCGCGTACCGCAAAATCGGAAAGAATTGAAATCGAAACTTTAATAAATTATTATTATGCATGAATAAAAGCGTTTATTTTCAGTTTTAAAGAAATAATAAGCGTTAATCAATAATCACGAAATAAGCTACAATCACATAATTGAATGGATTGTGTAAAAAATTTAATTTATAAAATTTGATTGTTGACAGTGGGACTGTATTATTTTAAATAATATTTGAATTTTATCTGATATGCTCTGACATTGAATGGTTGAATTGTTTTATTCTTCTTTCAAAATGCATTTTTTTCTAACAATATAAAACTTGTTCTAATGATTCACCCTCAACCTCCCGTCTCACCTTGGAAAACACTGGATGAGAGATCCAGACAACATTCTGATGTAACAGAATATCTAAAGTAACCTATGTAGGGCAGTTCATAAATTCAGCTTGTTTGAATGTATGATTGATAAAAGTCTGCTTTCTGCTTTTTCTTTTCGATCTTGTATCACCAAGAGTAAGTTAGCCGCAAAAGCGCAAAAAATGTGAATTTCTTCAAACTTTTTGCGTGCATTGAAATATTTTTGAATTATTTCTTTGCGTGGTAGTTTTTTTTTCAAAACTACCACAGTATTAAAAAAAATCGTTGAAAGATTGACGCTTTGCAAATTAAATCAAAAAAAATGAAATGTCTCGGAGTAACTTGCCCGAGGCGCGAACCGAGCATAGAAGTTTTAATTAAATCTCAAACAGATGACACCACGTTCACTTCACTCGGAGCCATCCTTATAATATAAAATCATGGGCAGGGAACCTTTTTAAGGCTTCCACGATCCAATTTTATGCGCTAAATCAGAGATAGGATTTCAAATATCTTTGCATGGTTTTTTGCTCTATTTTTAATACTAATATTTCTGAAAACTTAAATATTTTAAGTTTTTTTTTCAGAAAAGCTGTGTTACAAACTCGTCAAGTTGGATATTGTATAATATATGCAATATCCAACAAACGCAACCAACAAAAATTACCGTATTACAGTTTATTTAAATAAAATTTCATACACGAACATAACAATATTATAGTAATGAAATTTATTACACTTTTAATGATTTCGATGTCTAAGCTTTCTTCCTGTATTCAATCAATAAGTGTGCTCTATACCTAAAAAGAGCAAAGGTTTCTTTTTTTAAACTATAATCTTTTTAATTTAGTAAACAATCTTAGTGCCTACGTTTATTTAGCCAATTGATAAAATATTTATCATACGAAACATCATTTCGTGAACATACGATTTTTAAAAATTAGTGTCAAAATTCACATTCGTCAATTTTATACTTTTAGGGCACAGCGTTCTAGTCAGCCACCCATCTTCCTGTTACATAGTAAATATAGAAAGAGAAATGTTTGAGTAGAAGTCAGATAATCACTTGATTTCTCTGTATTGTTTTGATGATCGCATGAGGTGAGCGTAAAGGGGTGAATACAAAACTAAATCTATATGGATAAACAATAACATTTCTACTGATACACATCCATTTAGACCCTAGGTTCTCAACGTAGGTGATAACGCCCCCTTGTGGGCGTTTGAGACTTTCAGGGGGGCAGTAGAAGACCAAGAGAAAATTAACGGGCGTTGAGATGGCACAGTGAGGGCGTGGGCAGGTAAAAAAACGCGTCGACTTACTGTTGTTTTTAAGTAAAATCGAGCCTTATATTATCAAACTTATTAAAATGCATCAAATTTAACCATCTCATCAGATAAGTTATAAATTAAATGTCTTTTGAATGTTAATAAAAATATTTCTCAATATAATTAAGTGTACGTTTAATTGTTATTATTAAAACATTCCTGTTTAAACTTAAAATTTACATTGGATAGGAGTCATATCTTGTCTTAAAACTTTATAATTACACATTTAAATATAATCGTGGCTATTTCAGATTCGCGACAGATGGTAAGTAAAAAAAAATGGGGGCTGTTGAAAAAAATATTCTCAAAGTGGTCGTAGAGTAAAATAAGGTTGAGAACCTATGATTTAGAGACTCAAACACGTAGTAATGAGAAAAATTTGATACAAAATTCAATGATTGTTTCCATTAGACCAAGGAAGTCATCAATAAATATGTATTGGCACATTTCTATGTAAAGATGTTTTACTCTGATTTGAATAGAAGTATACAATTTTTTTTTTTAACATATCCGCTCCCTATTCGGAGCATATGGCCATCACGCGGTTCCTCCAAGCTTCTCTGTCTCCCGTCAGCCTTCTCGCCTCCTCCCAGGTCATCCCAGCGTCCCGTAGCTCCGCCGAATACATCCTATGGATGGTCATCAGCGGCCTTCCAGGGCGACGGAATCCACCTGGTTGGTAGAAGAGACAGGCAGGATTCAGGCTCCCCTGGGGCATCCGCAGCACGTGTCCAAGCCAGGTCCATCCTCGCTTTTTTATTTTGGACGTAATAAGAGACTGGTCCGTCCGCTCTCTTACCTCCGAGTTTCTGACAAAATCAAACCACCGTACCCCCAGTATTCGCCGCAAACATCTGTTTTCAAAGCACAGTATACGGTTACCCTGTGCCTTGGTGAGGTGCCATGACTCGCAACCGTAAAGCAACACTGTCAGGATGCATGCGTTGAATAAGTGGCACTTGGTTCTGACCGAGTACAACCGTGAGTCCCAGACTTTCCGCATTGAGTTAAAAGTAGCTCCAGCTATCCCTAATCGGATTGCGAGCTCTTTACGCGGATAGCCATCTCCCGTGATGTTTACCCCTAAGTACCTAAAGCCGTCGACTCTCTCGATGTCTTGCCCCGCGCTCGTCAGAGGGTAGTCTGGGTCTGGACAGAAACTGTTGCAGAGCACATTGGTTTTTCTCGCATTGACTTTGAGACCAATGCGATACGAGTTGCTCTGCAGCCTGTCCATTGTTTCCTGAATACCCTCGACAGATTTGTCAAATATTACAGCGTCGTCAGCATACTCGAGGTCGCATAGCCTCAGATTGGGGGCAACGGTTAAACCTCGGTCGGATGGATTTGACTTCCTCAGGATGAAGTCGAAGATTATTATAAAGAGGAACGGAGCCAGAACACAGCCCTGTCTGACCCCGGTTGAGACCCCAAACCATTCTGTCGTTACGTCGCCGATTCTGACACAACATTCACTGCCCTCGTGCATGCATTTGATGATGGCGATAATCTTGGTTGGGATTCCGTACAGTTTTAATATGTCCCATAGGGAAGGCCGGTGCAGACTATCAAAGGCCTTCTCGTAATCAACGAAGCAACACGCCAGCGAGCTGTTGAATTCGTTGCTTTGCTGGAGAAGGCATCTGAGATTATGAATCTAGTCCGCAAAGGATCGGCCAGGTAAGAAACCGGCCTGGTTTTCCCTGAGGATACACATTACTGGAATCCTTATTCTCGCCAAGACTATCTGCGCCAAAACCTTGCCAGGCACGCTGAGCAGCGTTATGCCCCGGTAATTGTCGCAGCAGAGTGGGTCACCTTTTTTGTGAATGGTGATGACCTCACCGCTTACCCAGTCCCTTGGACAGCGCTCCTGCTCCCACACCTTTCTGAGAAGTAGGTGCAAGGGCTGCAAGAGTGCCTCCAGGCCGTACTTGAGAAACTCTGGGTGTATACCGTCCACGCCCGGCGCCTTCCCATTCTTTAACCGCTGCACAGCTGAGGTGATCTCAGCGTGCGTCGGTGCATGGTCGGGAATGTTTGGCGCTCGGGGGATATCTACAAGTTTGGCTTCGCTGGGTATGTCAAAGGGGTTCAAGGGAGGAGAACGGTTTAGCGACCCGCAGAAATGATCTAAGCGTTCGAGGCTTTTGCGTTGATGGTGTCGTAATCTATTCATTTAAGAAGACCGGGTGATTAGCCCTGCGCTTCCGAGGCCTGACTCACAAGGGCTCTATAGGTTGGCTCAACCCGGTTTTTCTGTCAGGGATTTCCTTCCCTTAGCCAGAAGACCGGTTTTAAGGTGCCGGAAGGTTCGCCTTTTGCCCACTGCTATTAGTTACAGCCAGAGCTGCATTTCCCAATGGTCGCCGCGGGGAGGCCAGCAGATGGACTTGCTGGGTTGAACATTTCCCATCATTTACTATGTGCACATCCACTGACATCGATGTGCTCACATGGGATCCACCAACCATTGACCACCAAATAAGAAAAAATATTGTCAATCAATTTTATTTGTGCTAGAGTCAAGAAAAAATAGTAATGCGTGGGGTAGTTCATGAAATAAATGTATTTGTTTGAGTTAAAATTAATTTCTTGAGACACGCAAATAAATGGTGAAAAGAGAAAACTCCTTTAGTAACCCTATACATGTCCTTTGCATTTAATGATTGGCAAGATATGTATCTGCTTTTTTGATGGGTCGGTTTACAAATAACTTGAGTAAAACATATGAGATATTTTTTAACAAAAGACATCTGATTTTCCAATTTTATGACTGAAACCTTTATTGATTGATATACTGGAATTGACTCAATAGGAAGCAGGGCAAACTCTACTACCTTAAAATCACATTGGAAACAATCCTGTGAATATTATTTTTTATTGAAAAACCAATTTCAGTATTGGTAATTAGTTTTTCATCATTTCACTCCTAGAATGTCTTTTGTTGGTAAAATCTTAGTCCTAAAAAATTGGAATGTGTTGAAAATTGAAAATACTGAGCCGGTGTACGTTCTATAAACATAAAAAGCTAGAAAACAGATTACCTAATTTGAACGTATACTTCATAAGAATAACATAGGTAGGAAAAAAATCAAGACTGAACTGCATGGTTTATTTCATATTACATTCTACCGTAAACTGCCAATATTTGTTTGTAAATTAAAAAATAAGCAATTTTTTATCAAATACTAAAATATCTATAAAAAATAGGAATTATTTTTATTCTTTTTTTTAACCCTTATATGACATGAAAGCTTTTAAAATTAAAAGTAGTTATATGTTGCATACATTGTATTATTATGAAAATTCAATAGAAGAAGTTTTTTTTTAGAAATATAGTGATACGATCAAACCAACAATAACCCGCAAACAGGGGTTTGTTTATACTCGTAGCGCATACATAATATACTCATTTCTGACGCCAAGTATTACAATAATGAAATTTATGAGTCGATACTCGTTGAAACAATTCAAAGTACAGAAGTCGTATAACCTTATTTATTCGTCTCTGAAGTGTGCCGGCTTGTTCGTAGCACACTAGCGCTTTTCGGCACTCTGCGGTCGTAGAGGCAAAAGCTCTCGCGGTCTGCGCACGCATCTTCACTCCCCGGTTCTAGGTTGACAGCTGCGCAATAGAGCGCTTTCAAGTATCGAAGGCAGTTTCATGTCAGTGTGAATTCAGGCCCAACCATAGTGAGATGTCTAGTTCTATCACGGTATGATCGCTTGTGCTGATTTACGTGCCATCACGTTCCAAGTTAAGCCAGAACAACCCTAAGCCTATTTCGTCTAGTGACAGTTCAAAATAAATGACAATTTCTAGTAATAAAAATAAAAAAACCTTCCATATTTTATTTGAAATACCATTCTAAGCGTTCAAGGGGTTTTGTGAGATACGTATTATATCACAGTTCTTGCTGAAGTATATTTCTTAAAGACTTAATAAAAGTGATAAAAAATACTATTCCAAGTGGTTAACGAGTGTTTTTACGATCTATATTTAACATGTTATATGTTATGTTTAGTGATGTTTACTAATTAATATTATCATAATATTTATTCCACGTGTGATGGTTTCTACGATGAGTGCGCTTAAATTTTATTTCTCAAGTGTATAAATAAATATTCAAACGGGTTCTAAAACATGTGAATTTGTGTCAATGTTTTCAGAAATAGCATGGGAATCAATGCTAGTCAATTTTCCAATGGATGGTTTACAAAAACTCAATAATATAGGGTAAGTTGAAGTATTTTTTTCACATTGTTACTTTGAAATTTAACAGATAAAGAAAGTTTTTTTATTATATTCATTAGCATGCGACAATTTGACAAAATTGATGAATTACTTGAAATAAATCAAGGTATTTTTCAAATATGTGTCTTTTTCTAGTCCAATGAAATTTTATGATGATTAATTAAAAATAATTATCTAGGTAGGCCCTGTGCGTTTGTTCTAGATAATCAAACAAACAGGGGCTCAAATTTAAATCAGTTTTTCAGAGATAAATTGTACAAACATCGATTCAATATTTGGCGGAATTCTCTCAGTGATATTTTTGTGGGTTTTCATTAGTATTATTTGTTGTATTTAATTAGTATCGATTTTCATGGTGACAAAATACGTTCGAATGTAAAATTATTTCTTCTTTTTGTTGTTACCGTCTTCCATCAAATACAGACTAAATTTCAAAACATCTCTTGGCAATAATTCTATATGTAAATTCATTAGAAAAATGCTGATGATTTCTGTATATCTTCTGATTTTGTATTATAAATCTGGCCTAAAATCAGTGATGATTTTGATACTACAATTATTATGTACACGCATTTTTTCACTTACCTGTCAGTTGGATTCAGAAAAATATTGAAAAATAAAGAATCTATTATATTTGTGAACATTATGAATATATATTTGAATTTGGTCACTCATCCTGGGCAAGGTAAATGCTGTTCTCAAACCAGATATTATGGTCCAAATCGCATTATTAAGTGTTTTACAATAACTCCTTTTTTTTGGCACGATTTTCAATTACATAATATTTCAATTGTTTTGAATTTAACGTTGCACTTATCATAATAAAAGGCAATGTTGAGAATGCACGTAACTTTGGAATTTTACAATCTATACAAAAAATGAAAATCACTTATGTTACATGTTTTCATGATCAATTCCAATAGTGAATGATTATTAAGATTTAATTGTTAGCCTGTCGTTCAAACTCCTTTTTATGAGCAGACAAAAATAGTTAAGAAGAGGGTTTATAAGAAACTGCTTTAAGGCTTTCTCTACATAATTTATATAAAAAGGTCAATAGAAGAGAATGTAAACATTGTCGTCTTTGGATACAGTTCTATAAAACAATCAAAAAACAAAATGATAGTGTCATTTTGGGGGATCGAGCCCTTAACAAAACAACCATAAAGAAAGACAACGAATCGGCTACGGCAAGCTATTTTTATATTCAAAGAATTGATTATCTTGAGCCATGGAAAAAAAAAAGACATACTAATGTATTACTGTATAATGTATTTCCACCGAGAATCGACAATTACCACCGCAAAAATTAGATAAAAGGAAATCAATTTAGTGGTCAAGCGAGTAATTATAAAATATAATCAGAAAAGTTTCTAGTGCACTGGAAATTTAATAAGATGGTAAAGTGTTATGTGCTTCAACTTTATTGCCACGTTTAGGCAAAATAATGCACCGCATGATAAGAAATATTTTGCAGACCGTTAAGTTAAGCCTTACTTAATATTTGAATATCTGAAACTGCAGCCTAGATCAGTGAAATATTATGCATTCATTTTTTTTCATAACTGTGCAAAAAATAATTTAGTAATTTAATTCTTTTTGAACAGCTGAGATAATTTGCAAGAAAATAGCATGTAGTAATGGACGTTGTTACTGATAATTCATTTAAAAGTCTAAAACATAACACTGCATAAAGATTAAAATATTTTAATCATACCGTCTCCGCACAATCGTTATGTCGAAAATGAAGTGTATTTTTATAGGAATATTTTCATTTTTTTATGTCCATCGTTTGGTAATACTAAAAAAAATATTTACAACAAAAATTCGTTTTAAAATGAGACAAGATAAATGATTAGGGTTAATTAAAATTTGTAGTGTCAAGTTTTGCATTTAGACGGACAACGAAGAAAAAAAAGTGACATACAATGATAGACTGAAATACTATTAGAAGAAACTATGACAAAAGTAAATCAATGCAAATAGATGTTTTCAAGGTTTTTCAGCAAAGATAATCTAGTATTTTTTTATATTTTTTTTTTCACATTTTAAAAATAATATACATTTGGTCATGTTATATCGCTTATGGATATCATATCAAACCTCTATATTTCAATCCCGTCGGTGTTGGATGCTCTCAGTGGCTCCTATTTTTTTTACTAATTTTAAAACCATTTAAACGAATTATTACGTCTTAAAATATTTTTTTGAAAATATAGCAGCGTTCTTAAGATTATAAGCGTCAAATTAATCGTGTGATGAATGAAAATCTTCATCGTTAAGAGAACCGCAAAGAAGGGCGGGTGGGCCTTATTGAAAAGCTAATTTCAAGACTTGAGAGTCTTGCGTCTCTTTGCCGAGGCATGATGTTTCAATTAGGTCGGGGAATTTATTAAAAACGGCGAAAAGCACTGGAAGCGCAATTACATTCCCGTTCATCGTGCGAACTAGAAGAGGGGTAGTGGGGCTCACCATCTTTCAAAGTGTGGGCATTTCTTAAACTCCCCGTGGGGAAACTCTGGCCTGTCAGGAGATGAATTTAAGAGGAATTTAAGGATCGACGTTATTCTTTAAAGCCTGTTTTTCTTAGCTCATAAAAAATTATAAAATAGTTTTATTTTTAAATTTATAATGTCATCTAATCTCTAGCTGAGCAAAACTGATTCCGTTTTTATTATTATTATAAATACATAGTTTTTTTTTTTAATTTTCATGAAAGAGTATCAATTTTCAATATAAAATACTCCACACTCAAAGTATGACAAATAAATTAAAATATAAATAAGAAGTTTGGTCAAGATTGTCGACTTAACTATACGACGTATGAAGACAAAATGTTCGTTTAGCAGATCAGCTAATCTAATGCTAGTATCTACATACATTGTGAGCACAAAATCATTACAATACAAATCAATCTCCCCAACAACTTACATTCATGTACGAGTTGTTGATAGAAACATGAGTTACATGAAGCATTTGCATCAAACAATGCACTTTATCAACAACCAGTATGATGTTATTATTTTTCATACGTAAAGTTAGTTAATGACTCTCATTATATGTCTTGTATACTTCATATGATTTGAAAAAAATGTATTAATAAACACTAAGACGACTTAACTACGCTATTATTAGTTAAGGAATAATGAGCCGATTAATTAAAGAAATTTCTTAATCCTTCAAAGAAAACAGTCTGTCTAAATAATATATATACATATATTAAAATTCTACAGTCTTGTAAAAGATAATTATTTCAATTAGCCTAATTATTTGAAGCTTTTGATTATTTCCATGTCATGTCATATTAATTTACTAAAAGAAAACACTTGAAATCACATAGAAAATTAAATTAAATAATACTCAATCAAAGTTAAGTCAGATTATTTTAAAAAATAAAACACAATTCATTTGTACTACTTCCACATGTTTCTAACGATCAGGACCGGTTTTGCTCATCACGAGTATTATCAACTGATAAAAATACAAACATAAAATGGGTTTTTATATAAAATTGAATGTTAAAAATTAAAGTATGATAAATTAAAGTTGATAATACTCTTGATGAGCGAAGCCGGTCCTGATCATTATAAACACGTGGAAGTAGTACAAATGAATTGTGTTTTATTTTTTTTTGATATAATGCCTTCATACCAAGAATTGACAGTTAACACTTTAAAAGTAATAAATCAGATAACACTATTTTTTCTTGATATAATAACGAGATATATGTTATGTTTATTTTCATATTTGTGTTTTCTTTCAGCATGCCATTATATTATTTAATAATGGATTAGTCTGTATTGTCTTGATCAAAATATATAACTGTTGAATTCATTTTGATATGACTTTTGTTTTTTTAGCAAAAAATATAGAAATTCAATCATCAAAATTAATATTTCGTCATCTTAACCCAAGCAGCCATCCTTAAACGCACCACATTAAATAAGATATCTCTTATGAGAATTCTATGAAATTGGCAACGCTGACTCCAAAATACAACTAACACTAATTCAATTATTTCTTTTCTCAGTATTTATTTCATTGAAATAGATTTAGTAGATACAATTAGATGAAAATGAATTGTCTACAGTATTCCAGAAAGTTCATTGCTACTAATGGTACATAAAAATGGTGGCTCACACTTTATCTATCATTTAACATGCTTAAAACAATGTAGATGAAATAAAAATTCGTTCTTATCTTTTATAATCGTTCTTTTAAAACGGATATTTAAATATGATACAAGTTTTCTTCTACTCCTATATCAATGTTGACAATTGAGCTACTGAGAATCTCGCAATAAGTTTATTGTAACTCACAGCTGATGGCTTGGAGACCCTTTGTATATCTTCTTGAAGCTCAGTATTCAAAACCGTAAAGCAGTACAGGTAGAATTCAATCGTTGAACAAATAATGGCATTTGCCGGGGGTGCGCATAGTACGGACATTTTTAGTACCAATACGCATAATGGTGGAGAAGATTTTTTCATCTTTGTCCTTTTGGCTGCAAAGTTGTATTCTAGAGCCGGGCGACCGAGACGTCTGTGGTGGTTTCTAAATCAGGTATTTTTAAGGAAGCACAGTGATTAAGCCTGCACTCCCAAGGCTTGTATTTTAAGGAATCTAAGAATCGGCTTAGCCCTGGTTTTTCTGTCGAGGATTTGCTCTCTTTAGCCAGTGAGCCAGTTTTGAGACACCGGACATTTGTTTTTCAACCCCTGCTGTCATCTACAACAGTTATTGCATTTCCCAATGGTCACCAAGTGGAGTCCAGCAGATGGAATTGCTGGTGTGTGACATTTTCCACCTTTATTAGCGTGGTTATAACAATTGGCGTTGATATACCCATGTGGGATCTCCAGTCTTTCTCCATCCCATTTTAGTCTCAAAAATAAAAATTTTATTTTTGCTCCGGGGTTTGTTATGGCAAATTTCCTTTCACGTGACCTATTTATCAATAAATGTATTTTTACTTTCAAAACATAACAGCTTTTCATGATACACGTTTATATCAATAAATTATTCATCAACGCTCAATACTAAATTATGTAGTATTGATAAATGTTAAAAGGTGATGGAACCACTCGTTCATTTAGAAATTAAAATCTAGCACACAATACGATTACTCATAATATTGTCATTTGTAATGTAATGTCTACGATTAACGAATGATTATTAAGTATACATACAGAAGCAATATATTCCATCTTCTAAATCTATTGTTTATTCATCAAGTCTTGAAATTTCCTAAATCGAAACATTATTCTTTATTATTTTGTAGTACATACTATTTCCATATAATTTATTTCACTTATACTTTGAGAATTAATTGTTAAAAATACTGCCGTATATATTAAAAAAAACTGGATAATGCTGTAAACATACAATTTACTAATGGAAAAACATTAAGTGCAAATTAACATCACGAATACGAAACATTTATTTTATAATTATTTTTTCAAAATAATTATTAAGAATATTGAGATGGTCATTGAAATATCGAACTGTTGAAAAAGAGTGTACCTATTATTTATTATTTTAGAAAAAAAAAGTATTTATGAATTTAAAGTGTTGCCACAATTCACTAAAAGTAAAGGTGGTTTGATATACTCGGGCTACTTAACAAGGATCAATTTTACATATGTAATTTTAACAAGTAAAAATGTGGCGAAACAGAGAAGCTTAAAATGGGGTAGTTGAGAGCATTTCTAGTACTTTCTCGTTTTGCAAGTGCGTGGGATGATAACGGAGCATATAAGCGTAGGCTATGTTTCAAACTCCCACACAATACATACATAATAAAAAAGAAAACATAATTTAAAACTTTTGTTCTTTTAATTATCTAAAAATAAATTTTTTAAATTATAATAACACATAAACGATTCAAATCAAATGTTGGAAACAATACCTACGAAATCAATGTAACTCACCACAAGAGAAAATGTTAATACTTAAGTGGTATCATATTATATCGCTCGACAAACAGCAATATTTTTTAACCCACTAATGAAATTAATTGGGATTATTACATATTGCTGTTTACCGAGTGATTATATATTATTTTACTTGGTGTTTCACACTTCTTTTGATATTTTTCTAAAATTCTGATTATTAATAATATGCTTCTTCGACAATGTTGTCGCAGCATAATGTATAAAAAACATTATTATTTTGGGTATTTGATTTCATTTAATCTAAATTTTTCGTTGCTATGCTTTCACCAGTGTTGTTATGTTCACAGCAGCTGAAATTAATTGTTAATTAAATTTTTATCAATGTATCACATTCCTTTATTTTAAAATAAGTTACCTGTCACCTAAAGTAATTTTATTAAGAAATTCCATCAATGTTATTTGAACCCGATAAGCTATGACATACGCATTCGCGGTTTCTAAAGAATGAAAATATTATGTAGTAATAAATCCACCGTGGGATGGTAAAGGAAAGCGTAAATGGCAGATTGCATAACATTACAAAATAATACTAATTATTCTTAACAATTGAAATTAATATTTTTATTTATTATTACCATTGCGCCAAAACTTAAATATTGCACATTTACACCCACACCTAAAATTGCAATTGCTAAATAATATTAATGTAAGCACTCTAAATTTACATTGTCAAAATTTGAAACCGGAAACTGATCGGTAAACAAAAATACCTCGTCAGGTTTACAGATGCCGTCATACTATATTGTTCATATTATTATATTTATTTAAAAGCAAGATAAAAATTCGTTTTAGTCCTAAGAATATATATTTGATACAGATAGATATTGACTTCTTGAAGTCTTTTTTCCCGTATTCCTTGACAAAGATATTAAGATATCGCAATAATGTAGGCTTAAGAAGAGTGCGTCGATTATTTGGACCGCAAGAAACTTGAAATATACCGTTATAAAGTGGAGAAGGTTGAGAAGAAATTCTCTATTTAAGAGCCTACATATACTACTCTTGGATTTATCTAACTGACTTTATCTTAAGCGTGATCACGTTAAATAGCTCGAAGTATGGAAGAGTAATGTATTTGTTTCGACTTTTACGAAGCCAAAATGAGAATTCTCCATTCTTGAGTATGTCAAACTTTATGTTCCTGGTAATTTTTTGATTCATCCTGAACATGAATCCGTTTGCCACTAGGAAGAGCTTAAAATTTTTCAATGGTATTGATTCGGATTTAAACATATTCCACGTGGACGTGAGTGAGTTCAAACGAGCACTGTTTTTTAATTTATTAAAGTAGATTTTGTCTTACTCGGATGACTTCCTTGCCAACTTATAATGTTAACTATTTTTTTTCATTATAATTTAAACGTTTCTTAAATTGCAAACGCCATATACATGTAGTTTATAATTTTTTAAATGTATATATGTAAAATATATAAATGTCTTAAATTCCCTTCTCTTATCCGATTCTTAATGAGGCGTAGCGGGAGGGATTAGCTAACCGCTAATCCTACCCAAGTTTTGTCTTCACACTCTTTGAAAAAAAGAGGTTAAGTAACGGAGTAACAAGAAATTCGCTTATGTTGACATAAGCTCCAAGAGTCCATATATAATGCTCTGCACTGGAAGCAGGAATAATAAAAACACTTTTCATAGTATTATAACATAACCATAGTCATACAAAAGATGCAATACCAGTCATTTCAAGATTTTATGAGAGAGTAATTATATTTCATTAATTCCCATTTGGTAAAATTCTGCTTTTTTCTAAACCAGATTTCTCTTAGGCCAAATAGGGCTTAAACTGTTTGCTGCGTTGGTAGGCTCATACATCTTCTTTTCACACATGTTTCAAAAAATCAGTTCCAGTAACTTTTTTACTCAACTGTCTAAATAGATATATTGCATTGATAAAGCTGTCCAAGGAAATAATCGTTTGCCATTTTTGTGTTTACATCTACGTTTTGAATAAATTATAGCATTTTGATACACCACGTGTAAAGAAATATAACATAAAACGCCTTTTAGTAAGCGACAGCTTAAATTATTGAAAGACACTTATAATATTGTTTTTTGCCTTACCATGTAAACGTGTCACTGACAATAAGAATACGTCTTTTCAGACTCATTTATTTGATATTGCGTCTGTTGTACTTGAATTTAATATTTATCTACTAAAAATGTCTTGTCATATTTTAATTTTCTAATATCGTTAAAATAACTACTGTTGAGCGATAATTACATGGTAATCCAGAATAAATCTAGATTGAAAGACACAAAATAATATTACGTTTATTTAGTATGTGTTATTAATATGAGCTTGAAAAACTAATTATTTACATATTATCGACTTCGGAAATATATCGGGGCTACACACAATATTTATTGTGTGTGGGTAACGTTCTTTTTCATTTGAAAGGTCGATATAAAATTCAAATATTAAATGAGTGCTTAATTTTAGAGTATATAGAGTCATTTCGTTCTTTCCTTCTTTGCATCTATATAAAGTGGTATAGAGAGACACGGTTTTTGTTGAGGTTATCAATTACTAGTCCGTGTGATTCAAATTGGGGAGAAGACTTGTCAATTTTTGAGAAAGTAATAGCTGGTATTTAGTGTGTACACATCGCTATCATGAAAATTCCATAAAATGTTTATTATTCGTTTCTTTGGCTACAAATACATAAAGCGTGAAAGCATAATGGAAACAGCTTTATGAGCGGACAGATAAAAATAATTAATGAAGAATTTCAAATGTACATAAATATTTAAAAGTGACATGCTGTTGAAATAATAGCTTGATACGAATTGTATTATAACAATCGTAGATTTGTGCGTGCATGGATAGTTAGACATTTCTATTATATCACTAAATAATTCATTAGAATACATAGGTACATTAGGCAAAACAGTGCTGAAGCATATAATTTTTAATCATAAAATAACACACTCGTCTAAAATTATTAACGGTTCAATTTACTTTCAGCTTTTAATGGAAGCATCTGCTATTCAAAACGGCCACCTTCAAAATGGGAATACCTTTTAGCCTCGCGTGACTCAGTAACATTACAGCTTTTCCATTGTTATAAGATTTGGAATATTTTAATACTCACACCTCGGCATTGAGTACAAACAGCCATTCCTTTGCAAGTGTTTCTGGGTTAAATTTATACAATTTTTCAATGCCAAAGAAAGAATGTAATATTTAATAAATGTACATTTTGAGTAGTATAAAACTCACCCCCGCAGTGAAGTTTCGATTTATAAAACTGATTGTTTAAAGTTTTGTTGAGACAAACTGCCAAAAGATGATATAAAATTCACTAATTTTTGAAACTTTTTTGCATTACGTATTTATTTGGACACAGTCTATTTAATAAATTTTCTAGTAAATTAATATCTAATAAGGGCCTAATTGTATTATGTTTATGTTCTTTGTGCAAGTGCAAGCAATAACTTGATAAATTTTTATCGAAATCGGATGAACGGTAAGGCAGTGCATAAGATACGAACAAATATACATTATTTTTTTGTATATTAGATTGCACTACATGATTTAACAATTCTTCTTATTTATAGATGTTACTGTATCAAAATCCAAACATTTACAATCATTCTGTATTATTACTGAATAATAAGATGCATTTTATTTTTAAAATAGTTTGCTTTTCCCTCAAGAATTCATTGTTAACACCTTCCATATACCTATACTTTATGAATCACCGGTGCCCAGTGGTTGAATTTTCGACTGGCTGTCTTATTTTAAAGTATTTGTGACTACTGGTAAAAACATTGAGCACAATTAAACATGGCTAAAACCAAATTTTTAACAATACATTTATTTTGGAAAATTAAAACTGGATCGACCTTAATTAGATCGACCACTAACAATAACTTATTAGCAAAGTAATTACAGATAAATTGATAGTTAAAAAAATAATTAAACTCATACGATCTAGTACAAACTTTACTTCAAAATATAATAAAACAATAAGGAAATTATCTTGTATTTAACAAAAACCTACGTACTTTCGATTTATAATAGACTATAATAGATTTTTACAATGTATATGGCTATTGGCTAGTCACGAATCTATAATCTGAGCATTATTTTTTTACATTAGCTTAAAATATCTACAAAATATTAAAAGTGTAGTGATTGGTTCTGTTTAAATTCTAGAAAAGATAATCTATTCTCAAATACTAAATAAAATTTGAAAATTAATTTTAATACGCTTCCGTAATGTTGATACAAAATAACTGACTTTCTTCAACAGAGAATTCCATACATACCTACCTCGCAAACCATGCATACACTTCATGTTGAATATCCATGACTTCCTAACCAGAAAGCAATCTTATGAATAAAATAAAGATAAAATTTGCATATGTTTTCAGTACTTTAATGCAGATTCCTGGTTTGATTTTTTAACGTAGAAAACATTCTAATAGATGAAAAACCCTACTCTTTATTTTTATTATAAAACAGATTTTTTTGTTCAGTTTTTAAAAATGATTGGTCGTAAAGATTAGTAAGTTATGCTGTAAACTGTAAAACTTTACTGAGATAATTCATATACAAAGAATTTAAACATACGTCTAAAAAATTTAGTCAATCTAAGTATGCACTTTTTATTTTTATAAATAGGCTAACTTATTTAAAATACAACAAACACATTCAAGTTTGAGTCATATTTTAAATTCTTTTCATACCTCGAAGCTTTTATCTCTTTTATGTAGATACTCTATAAAAATGATTGAATCAGGCTTATTAAATATGAAAAATAAAAATCAATGTGGATTTGTTCGTATCTTATGCCCTGCCATACCGTTTATCCGATTCCGATAAAACTTTGTCAAGTTATTGCTTGAACTTGCGCGAAGAACATAGGCATAGTACAATCAGGCCCGGCCCTGACCGAGCCCAACTCTCAACTTTTTAATTTTTAACTTAATGTAGGTCTTATTATATATAAAAACAAATCTCACAATGCAGATATATCTAAAAGTAGTAAAAATAGCGATATCTTGAAAAACTTTCTAATTTATTCGTGTACGCACCAGACAGAAAACATAAAAATATTGTGTGTCCAAAAGCACTTCAATAAATAGAATTAAAACTCAAACACTTTCTTTCTTTGAATGACATCGCAATGCATGCCGGCTACTCACTAGTTAAATATAAAATTTACATAAACTACCGCTATATCCATCAAAAATATTACACCTTTTTTTCTTCTCGACTCCAGCGCATAGTAAATATTTTTGCTCGTTTTGTTGATCTGGTTTCAAATACCACCTACTCTTTTTATCAAAAAAAAAATTTAACAAGCATCGTGTATCACATGAAAATATAGACAAACTTTATTTTTTTTACTTGATCAGCTTTTCATCATCCGCGATTAGATTTTTATAGAAACGAGTCGCACAAATCTATTTTTGTATTCCCATAGACTCTTTGTTGTGGTTATTTGGCAAAGTAATCTGTATGCACGCAGAGATGATTTGCCAATTTCAGATTTATGTCAAACTAAAATTCAATCCATTAGTCAATTTATTAGTTAGATGGTACACTGAAAATACATTTTTTTTAGCTTAAGGGCTTAAATTTATTTGAAAACGTGGACAAAAATAATTATTTTATTCAATTAGTTTCATGATGTTTGTGGGCTGTAAATTCCACGTGAAAGATATTTTATTAATAAAAATCAAATTGGTAATTACTTAATTTGTTTCCAAATATGGTCTGTGTTTGTACCTACTCATTTTATCAGCCAGTTAGATTAAAAATACAATCAATTATATTTTCGATAGATTCGGGGGTAATTTTGTGGAAATTCATTTTCAATATAAAATTTAGATTGATATATTAGTTATTCCAATGGCTGCGTAATTAAATGTAAAACGTTTTTTCTTCATTAAGAATCATTTTCAGACTAACTATATCGCAATGCTATTTATTTCTAAGGTGAAGAATGATTCTAATTATCAACTTAAAAATGAAGGGTGTGGTCGGTTTTTTCCTTCTACTGGACGTTGGGACGGTGGTCGCATTTATTAACACACAAAAATGGAATAACTTCAATTTATGGAATAACAAGAATTTCAATTTAATTTTAAATAATTCATTAAATTTAAAATGAAAATTTATCGCTACAACTATTTTACCGTCTTCAAATTATTATAAAATATTGCATAGTGATTTTGATCAATTGTTAATTCAATGGTTTGTTTGTTCTGTTTGAAAGCTTGAGTCCTTTTTCTTAATTGCTAAAAAATAGTTTTAGAAATAACAGAAGCAGTTATTCGCAAAAATTTATAGCAACTTCGAGCTTTATTTCAATTTGAAAAACAACTTTCTTTTTAACGATATTTCAGTTTTCTTTGATGTTTAAATGGTATTAAGGTGAGGAAAAAAATCCCGTAATAATGTAAATTGATTTACACCAAATAAATTAAAAGTAGTAAATGCAACAATGCTCAGACCTTTATTTTTCCACCTGCTAGAAACCAGTTACAAGTGACTGATGCATTCTCTACAAAAATCGTTTTGAATCTAAAGAAGTTTTACGTTAGCAAACTGAAAACTGAAATTAGGTTATATAATATATTACATTTTAAAAAATGAAAGACAGTTCACGTGTACTACTACCACATGTTTATAATGGTCATGACCAGTTTCGCTCATCACGAGCATTATCAACTGAGCTCGTGATGAGTGAAACCGGTCCTGATCATTATAAACATGTAGAAGTAGTACAAATGAATTGTGTTTTGGTTTTTAAAATTTAATGCCTTTCCACCAAGGATTTACAGTTAACACCTTAAAAGTGATAATATATTATGTTTGATAGTTTATGCATTCCTCTGTCAACAATTACAAAGATGTGACGTCGAAATACTTGATTGATTTTTACGCTAGGTTTTATGCAATTTCACTTTCATTTGACCAAGAAAAAACAACATTTTATTGGAAAGTATTCCGAATCAAATCCATGCTGCTTAGATTGCTGAATGTAAATAATCTTTCAAAGTGTATTTAATGAAACCACTGCACCGACGTAATAAAATCAGATAACTTTCCAAGTGTTGCGTTCGGATATATTTACCCCAAATACAATATATTTCACAATGGAAAAAGCATTAATAATATGTATTGAAGATCATACGCAAAAAATCTATCAATATTATCGCAAGAAAACGAAAAGCTACAATCTACATCATACTATGAACAGAAGTTTACAAAAATATGGGCATTGCATAACCTTAATATTAAAGGCGAGGCAGTTTCTGCTTCCAAAATACATAACACTAGGCTATAATCAAAGAAATATCCAGTTATGGAAAACATTTTTCATTTTCGTTACCATTTGTGAGATTTTTATATGAACCTTTATACAAATTTGGATTATTGAGATTTTGTACACTTCCATGTATTTTGTCACTAACGACCCGGGTTTCGCCTTTTGGCATCTTCAGGCATTCGAGCACACGAATGGACTCGATCTGTTATGTCACTAAATGTGGAATGATTGTGTATATTTACCCATTCGTCGAATTACATCCCGTCAAAACCCACAATACTATTATAATTGTAAAATCACTGGTATTTCTAAAAGAAGTTGAAAAGCGGCAATTCGCCACTCTGTTAATATGGTGTTTACAAAATAAGGATTAGGGATATTCCCGAAATTTTAACTCAGGTATCAGTGTGGCTCTCAGACGTATAATATCTTACCTCGTAAATAATATTTGCCGCATTTGTATCTTCTATATAAACGATAGACACTGTTTACTGTCTCTCAGTTCGAGTCCATTCGTGTGCTCGAATGCCAGAATATGCCGAAAGGCGAAACCCGGGTCGTTAGTGACAAAATACATGGAAGTGTACAAAATCTCAATAATCCAAATTTGATATTGAAATTCCACCAAGCACCCTCAGTCGATGTCTTAAATTAAATTATAACTTAAATTAAATGAACCTTTATACTAAATTTGGATTATTGAGATTTTGTACACTTCCATGTATTTTAAAATACATGGAAGTGTACAAAATCTCAATAATCCAAATTTAAAATTGAAATTCCATCAAGCACCCTCAGTCGATGTCTTAAATTACTTAAATTGAACCTTTATACCATTGTAATCGAGTGATACGATACGTGTTTATATTTAAATGTTAATAAATTATTTACTCATTATACTAAGTTGAATTTAAAACGCTTCTAAATGAATCTAATCCAGTGGAGTAGTGATATATCTGAAAATAATTCTTTCAAGTTTTATAAACTTCTAAGAAATGTACAAAATTCATGGCCACAATATATCAAAACAATTTTACGATAGTGCGGAAATGAAAAAATGTAACACAATTTTTTTCCTGTAATAATGATTATTATAGGCTAAATTTAACACTATTTTCCAATAATTAACTAAGTAATTTTATTTCTCTAGTAAGTACTGCATTTTTTCGAGTGGACAAATTGATTTTATTTTTTACTACGTGCACAGCATGTGATTTTTTAATTTTATAGGCTCTAAATATTGTCGGCGTCCGTGGCGCAGTTGGTTTCGTCGCTGGCTACGGTTACGGATGTCTCGGGTTCAATTCCCGGTGCGGACGGTTTTCATAGATTGATTTTTCAATCGATTTATGGATTTCTGTTCGTAGTCTGAGTCCTCCCTTCCACCAATCCCATCCTCACGGGGCGTAACGAGAGCGATTAGCTAACCACTAGTCCTATCATAGCCCTATCCTTCTATCCCTACTCTCTTCGAAAAAGAAAAAGAGAGGTTGAGCAACTGAGTGACAAGCAGTTCTCGTAGAAAAAATTCTGTCAAGATACCTCCATTAGGAGACCATATGCTCCACATTGGGAGCGGACATGGAAAAAAAAAAAAAAAAAATAATGTAACAATAGTATTGATATATTTCATTTACTCGACTTAACTGAATTTTATACGTTCATCGTCAGTGAAATCAAATAAGCTTTTTCACAACAATTTTACGCAATTTACTACACTATGGAATTTTTATATTTTGATCAGAATTGGTTTCCTTTAGAAAGTGAGTATTTATTTTCAACTCATAATAATTGTGTTTTATTTATTATAAGCAAAATATCATTTCATCAATAATTTATAGCCACTACCGTTAAAATTAGAAACAAATTAGGTGTAAAAAAGGATATATAATCAATCTTCTCTAACACAAATATCACAGGAACAATAATAATTAGTGCCGACAAAATCTTCACAAGATTTTCTGAAGTACTTCGCTATTTCTTAAACGGTTTCGAAACATATTTAGGTGCAGTACCACCATTTAAAAAGACTAAAAAAACATTGCGTCTGACTTTGATTGACAAATGAGTGGACATTTTCCTTATCTGCTATGAAATTTAATATGAAATATACCGATTAAATTTAATATAAAATAAACATATCAAAAATATGTTCCACAAATTTCACAAGTTTAAGTTTATTATAAAAACAGTCACACATCACTTGAATTTTTAAAATGAAAGTTGATAAAAAGTGAAATAAAATGAATAACAGCTCTTTTTGTATCAAATACGACAGATAATTATAATATTATCGCGCGATACATTGAGTAAATAAAACTGTTAATTAGGAAACAAAGAACAACTTTTAACGAGGAAAATCATGAAGAAGTGTTCTTATAAAATATTATAATGTGACAAATTTAACAAAACTATTTAATAGATTAACGACTTTAATTCGACACTAAAAACAGAGTATCTCTGTAGAATTTAACGGACTTTGAAAAGAAAACAGAATTTTTTTATTTACAAAAAATACTTATCAAATATAATTTAAGATATCATTTAAGACATCGACTGAGGGTGCTTGATGGAATTTCAATATCACATTTGGTCAGTTCGAGTCCATTCGTGTGCTCGAATGCCTAAAGATGCCGAAAGGCGAAACCCGGGTCGTTAGTGACAAAATACATGGAAGTGTACAAAATCTCAATAATCCAAACTTATCAAATAGTTGCGAAGAGCCGTGAAACCTTTCTCTAATTTACAAATGTTCGATATCTATTTGTACGGCATTTTTCCGGAATGATTGTTCAAGTAACATCTAGCACCTAGAACATTAAAAAGAAAGTCAGCGTCCGTGGCGCAGTTGGTAACGTTATTGACTGTGGTTACGGATGTCTCGGGTACAATTTCCGGAGCGGAAAGTTTCATAAATTGATCTTTCAATCGATTTATGGATTTCTGTTCGTAATCATGAATGTTTGTGATCTCTAATACCTACTCCGACCCACTCGATCCTAAAAAACACGGCGTAGGGAGAGCGATTAGCTGACCATTAGTCCTGTCCTAGCCATATCTTTCTATCCCTACTCTCTTGAAAAAAGGGACGTTGAGCAACTGAGTAATAAGCAGTTCTCATAGGAAACTTCTGTTGAGATACCTTAATATGTGTCGCTACTTTTCAAAAGCAGCCATATCCAAAATGGACGAACTCGAGAAAAAACACATTTTGTTTCGTCGTGTACACAGTCACAGTGTTAGAAGATTACAGAAATACTGATTTACTTGGTATTTAATAACATTTTGGCCATTTTTTAAATACAGGAGTATTAAAAGCAATTAGGCCGATAGCAATTGACAAAAAACGAGAAAATACCTAAACATGGGTATGGCAGCTTTTGAAAAGTAGTAACAAATATGCTCAAAGTTGGGAGTGGACATGGTAAAAAAAAGAAAGGTTGCAAAAGTATTACTTTTTTATGATCAATATTGTTATAAAACACTAATTGATAAACCAAACATAACGAAAGAACATCAGCGAATGTATGTAGACTTAAAAAAAATATTTTCGTTAAATGTTTTATTCGCTATAACTGGTGTGAAAAGTTCAAGCAGAACTAAAACGTAACAACACGGAATACCGTCAGGCAAAAAGTCGATAAATGTTTTACAAAATATATTTCAGATAACAGTGTCGAGAGTCCGTCGACAAAAATTATTGATTTCCCATTTGGACATAAATATTAAGGTAGTCTACTAATGAAAACTTAAATAGTCCTTGGCTTACAATTTCTATTTCACAACTTGTTATTAATAATAATAACCAAACGCAATACACTGTTAAGTGGTGATTAAAATCAATATTAATTATAATTGCCCTCGGTTAGTACAGGCTAACTCGAATGGGCTCTAATCAGGGTATTTAGTTAACTGCGTATTCAAAACACTTAGATATTTATTCTATTTTAAGGAAATGAAGAAAAAAATATATCGATACCTAGAATGAATTAATTTTTTTTAATTGTTTTCGAAAAGTCACTGAAAAATTACTGGAACAATATTTTATTCAATTTCAATAAATTTAACTGTTTCACTTAAAAATGGGATTTAAGATTTTTTTTAAATCCAGTACGAATTATCAATAGCATTATATTATCTCACAAAACGATTTTAATTATATTATATACAAATATAACCTTTTATTTTTTTTCACAAGAAAACAAAGTTTCACTTTTAAGTTATAATTATTGTCAATTTATGTAAGGGCTTAAATAAAATGAAATACTTCTAAAGTTGATACTTTTGACATTTTACCCACTGTGTATCACTCACTAATACACACAACTGTAAAATATACACCGATTTACTTTGCTGGCTCTCTTTGGTGGCCATGACGTAATATTTTTTTATCTATTTATTTATTTATTACTACATATATTAATACAGGTGAATATCATTTGATCTAATTTTATCCGAGGTAAAAATGGCACTACTAATTTCATAGATAAACAAAATGGTGGTTTATTTGACAGCCACAGTGGTGTAAGTCAGGCATGTACAACTGCGCGTCGATTATTGTCTCCAATTGGTCACATTGTACGCACGCTTTTGATTTTTTCATCACTATTTTACACTTTTAAAGCCCCTCTCTTTATATAACATATCATTTTATATATATTCGAAAGTTTCTTTAGGAACATCATTATTCATTTAAAATTAAAAATCATCAATTTGTTATTGTACTGGTTGTGGTCAGCCAAAAAAATCAATTTTAATTTTATATTCTCAAATTATATTTTATTTATCTTTATTTCCAGTTTTTATCAAAAGGAAACGTGTTTCTTCCTTTCAATTAACTTTTTAAAAAATCCTTAGAAAGCAATAATGGTGTAAGTTTAATTAAAGTGAGTCAAAAAATACTTTTTTGCAAAGAAAACCCAAATTTTCACTTTCCATAACTTCAAAAAGGTCTTTTATTAACCCTTCTGTACTCATGAAGTAACAAGGCGTTACTTCGGTCTTTAAACCTTTAAATTATATATGAAATAGGTTGTACAAAAAATTTAAAGTTTTACTATTTATAAATAAAATAATTGTACATGTAAAGAAAAATTATAAATGCATTACGCTTTACGTCTTATTTGTATAATTAGTCATTATAGTATAGTATTAAATTTAGTAACGTAACAATTTGTATAATATAGTAACGATCCAAGATGCATGGCCATACCGTATGCAACCGTGCTGTTTCATACGGCACTGAAACACGTCTCGAGCCTGTTCTGCTTTGTAAAATTTCGATTCTTTCGTCTCAAGATAATTTCGCATAGTTTGATATGTATTTCAGGTTTTACACACACAATATGACGTAAAGTAATTATTTAATACTACATAAAACCATATATCATTTTACGAAATTGTCGTTTCGCTTTATAAATGCGTCTATACGACAAAACCTACACGGTAACGCAATGCGACTGCATGGGATCCAAAGGGATTTTTTCAGCATGAAAACGGGAAGGTTAATATTCAATACCGTAGCTAAAATTTAATAATTAATACTAATAAAATTTAATGGCTTTAATGCTCTCAATTGATTTCAGCAGTTCTACTAAAATTCGTTGTATCTCAAAATGAGCAAAGTAAGATTTACACCACTGTGCTTTTCAAACGCTCATATATCGATTTATTGCACACATTTTTAATTTTCATAATTATTTATGTTGTAAGCATAGCATGATTGACAAAAATTCAATAATTATTTGTTTTAATTCTCTTTACACCAACGTTCTTTATCATTTTGGTTGATTAAAAATGGAAAATATTATCAGCTTTTTATTTCCACAGGGTATTACTGGTGAACGGAAAAACCGTGCATGAAAAAAACCCACACACAGAAAAAATTGCAGATGGAAAAAACTACACACAGAGCAGAAAAATAAGTATTTACATTTTAAATACGTCTAATCTTTTCACGAGTTACTCAGCTTAAAGGAATTTTAAAACCAGATTTTTTATTTTAAATAGCATCAAATAATAATTTACAGAAACTTAGAACGTCCGACGACGAAAGATAAATTTGTTGCGTTCTGGCTGTTGACCGTGGATAGGTTTATAATGTGATTCATTCATACTATTTCTCCGTTACTCATACAAATAAAAATATGGAATAAACAGTATTGCAAAACGGTAATTGCAAACTACCCGGGATATTATTTTAGTCTTCTGACCATTAGCTACTTCCACAAATCCAGAATTATGATTGTTGATAACAAGCATACCTTTGCCTTATCCTTTCACTTCATGACACATGTCTTACCGCGTACTAATCTATATAAATTTATCAATACAATTTATTCACAACTCAACACTTTTAAACAAAAATTCAAAATTTCACAGATCCTATCCACCGTCAACGGTCAGAACGCAACAAATGAATCATTCGTCATCGGGCATTCTGACTTTCTGAAAATTGTTATTTGACGGTATTTAAAATTCTTTGTTCAACATTTTTTAAAGCTGAACAGCTCATGAAAAGATTAGAAGTATTTCAAATGTGAATACTTCTTTTTCTGCTCTGTATGCGGTTTTTTCCTAGAACCCGTATTACTATAATAGATATAAGCATATCCATATGTGTCAGCCAGTGAATCAAATTGACCTTCATGGAATTTGATGTAGGCTTGGGGTTATGGATTTTATTGTGGTATCAATGACCACCACAGCCCTGGACTCTAAATTGGGTAAAAGTAATTCATGTCGGCATGGTACGAACTTCAGAGATTATGGTCACCGTATTTTTCAATAAATAAACAAGCGTGCTCCCACTTCAAACGCCAAATACGTACTGAATCAACCAAACCGATTGTTCAACCAATAACGGGATACATAAATACTAATATACTGACATGCTCTGTGTATTATACACAAAGCGTATCAGTGAAGTAAAAAGTGTTAATTTATATAGCGTACACTCTACCACCCGAAAACATCGGTCATTCTAATGACCGATTCTAACACACGATAGATAAAATAACTTTATTAAACCATGCCTGTTACGAATACATATGGACTCCTAATGGAGGTATTTCAACGGATGTTTTTCTACGACAAAACTTTTGTTACTCAGTTTTCTAACTTCTTTTTTTCGAAAAGAGTTGGGACAGGAAGATAGGGTAAGGACAGGACCAAAGGATACCTAATCACTCTCGCTAGATCCCATTTTTTTCAAGGTGTGAGATAATTTGAAGACATTAACCTTTCCGTACCCATGGTGTACCAATGAGTTACTTCAGCCTTTAAACCTTTAAATTATCTATGAGATAAGTCATACAAGACAAATAATTGAAAATATTTACATTATAGCTTACATAATCATAATTTGAAAACCTCGTCAATTTAAGCATCAAAAAATACAAAATTTAAGTATAGTATAGTAACAATCCGAGACGAATCACTGGACATATGCAACTCCTTTGCTTCAAACGACACCAAGGCATGTCTCGAGCTTGTTCTGCTATAAAAACTTTCGATTCTTGCGTCTTTTGACATGTTCATGTATTGCAGGTTTTGCACACAAAATATTACGTAAAATAATTGTTTAATACCATATAAAACAATATTTCACTTTTTAAAATTGTCATTTCGCTTTATAAATGCGTTTACATGACAAAACCAACACGGTAACGAAATGTGACTGGATGAGATCCAAACAGATGAAATTTTAGGATGAAAACGACAAGGTTAAAAACATCCATGCTTTCGGACAGAAGCCTATAAATCAAATGAAAAATTTATTGATGAAACTGTCCGCGCTGGTATTCGAAACATTGAGCACCGTAACAGAAGCCAGCGACATGTATCACTATTCTACGGAGCCTTTTAAAAAATTGACATTTTGAATCAAATTATACAAAAAGCAACATAATGCTTCACATATTAATTAAAAATATTTAACTTTATAAAAAAACCAAAATAAATTCTGAAAAGTTAGCTGCCAAATTTGAATTTAATTACTTCCTATATCTTGCTTAAGATATATAGTCAACTTTAAAAAAATCTTTTAATCTTTAATATTATTCTTCACCAAAAACGATAACACAGTTTAAGCAAAAATAAATAAATGTATTTACCGGTTTTTAATTTGTTTTTCAGTGTCATTGAAGACCGTAAAAAAGAGGAAACGATGAGCGCCAAAGGACGAGAGTGGAAACGGGGGGCCACGCCCCTCTTGCTACCTCTGCTTATATTAGTCTTCATTTGGGCAGGTAAGAAATATATTTTCACTTTCGTTAATTCAAAAAAAAAAAAAACTTCCAAGGCCGCGAGGTAAGGCATTTTCTTCTTTATGTACAAAAATATGTTCTGTAACAAATAAATATTAAAGATACCTGTATTCAAACGCAATTGAAATGATGATTGTACTATTGAAATGTCTTCTTATTTCACTCCTTAACATTCTTTTCTGGTTCTAGCTATAAGTTTATTTTTTTAACAAGTTTTTAAAATAATATTCAATTTATTACAAACCAATAAATATTTTATTAAATATCACCGCATTGCGGCATACAACTGATTGCCTAAACCCACCAGAACTGATATTCGACAGCCTCGCAAGACCATACGATATTACATGGTCATAAATTTTAATTGAAAAGTGAATCAGTGACTAACAAAGTTGCATTAAGAACACAGTGTGGCAAAAAAGGTATCCAGATGTTTTTTCAAAAAATGTTACCAGCTGTTTGATTGGATTGGATGGCAAAAAGATTGGATTTTTATTTTTTTTTTGACACCCGGTAATTATTAACTAAATATATGAATACGCATATAAAATGTACAAATTGAAGACTTGCATTGTTTTTAATTCATCTTGAAATAAGAAAATAAACACTCTTAAGGTGTTAACTGTCAATTCTTGGTAGAAAGACATTATATTTTAAAAAATAAAACACAATTCCTTTGTGCTACTTCCACATATTTATAATGACCATGACCGGTTTCGCTCATCACGAGCATTATCAACTGATATCAGTTGATAATGCTCGTTTAATTTAATAAAAATATTTTTTTAAAATAAGAAAATAAACGGAAATATTTAGGTTAATGTTATTCTAGTATTTTTAACCCGGCTTTGTCCAAGATAAATGACGCTTATATTAGGTAATATAGACGTTGGCTAGCTAATGTCGAAATTTGGTTGAAAGTTAAAAATATTTAGTACCGCTTACTCTACCTCTTGTATCAACTATAAAATATAGTCCATCAATTAATAATAATGTTAAAAGTAGAGAATAGCAATAATAAAAGATGTTTGTTGTTTACAAAATAAGGATGAAGGCGATTCTCGAAATTTTAACTCATGTATCAGTCTGGATCCTAAACTTATAATATTTTATCTACTAAATAATATTTTTTCAGTCTATTTTTTGTCGGCGTCTGTGGCGCAGTTGGTTTCGTCGCTGGCTACGGTTACGGATGTCTCGGGTTCAATTCCCGGTGCGGACGGTTTTCATAGATTGATCTTTCAATCGATTTATGGATTTCTGTTCGTAGTCTGAGTCTTCCCTCCCACCAATCCCATTCTCAGAGAGCGATTAGCTAACCACTAGTCCTGTCATAGCCCTATCCTTCTATCCCTACTCTCTTCGAAAAAGAAAAGAGAGGTTGAGCAACTGAGTGACAAACAGTTCTCGTAGAAAAAAATTCTGTCAAGATACCTCCATTAGGAGACCATATGCTCCACATTGGGAGCGGACATGGAAAAAAAAATATTTGTCGTATTTGTATTTTCTAGATAAACGTTAGACACTGTTTACTGTCTGTCAGTTTGAATCCATTCGTGCGCTTGTATGCATGAAGATGCCGAAAGGCGAAACCCTGGTCATTAGTGACAAAATAGATTGGAGTGTACAAAATCTCAATAATTAAAATTTGATGTAATAATATTATTAAGATTACATCCATCCAAGATCCATTTTTACCGCACCGTAAATTGAAAACCACTATGCTGATTGAACTAAAATACAAAAGATAATAGTATTTAAATAAATCATTCTTTGAAAAACAAAATATCTAATTAATTCAATTACACCTTCTTGCTTAGCACGGCAATGTACACAAAAGATTAAGAACTAATTATTATCGTGAAAGTGGACTTGTAAAAAAATCAGTTTATTTTTTATGTTGCCAAGAATTTGTTTTTCTAATGAAATTGTTTTGGCAAATATTCTTTAGGCATAAGATTAAATATCTCTTCAGAGAATAACTGTAGTGGATTAGTTTATTAAAAGTATTTTTTTTTTCATGTCCGCTCCCAATGTGGAGCATATGGTCTCCTAATGGAGGTATCTTGACAGATTTTTTTCTACGAGAACTGCTTGTCACTCAGTTGCTCAACCTCTCTTTTCTTTTTCGAAGAGAGTAGGGATAGAAGGATAGGGCTATGACAGGACTAGTGGTTAGCTAATCGCTCTCGTTACGCCCCGTGAGGATGGGAATGGTGGGAGGGAGGACTCAGACTACGAACAGAAATCCATAAATCGATTGAAAGATCAATCTATGAAAACCGTCCGCACCGGGAATTGAACCCGAGACATCCGTAACCGTAGCCAGCGACGAAGCCAACTGCGCCATGGACGCCGACGTATTAAGTATCATATTTATTCATTGCCTGTGGCCGCTATTTTAAAATGTGATAGTATTAAATTAATAACATTCGAAAAGTTTCAATACAGACATGACATAATCACTAGAAAATAAAATGAGTCGAAACAAATGCTTCTCCTTAAAAACTGCTTTGAAAAATGGACTCAAAAATAACAGAGACAGCGAACAGGTTGATATTAAAATCACTTTTACATTCTTGAATTTGTAGAAAATTAGGTCAAAGGCAAAAATAATAATATGTTATTAATTTAATAACAGCTTTTACAGGCATACATTTTGACACTTTTTAATACTGCCTCAAATGAAAAAAAACATTGATGGTGTGAATATTACTATTTTTTATCTTAAACGTGACGAAAAAATTTTAATTTTTCAGTAAAATAATTATATTGGTGTGGCAAATACATATTTAAAATATCTTCTTGAAGTGTCAGCTGATACAATATATCATCAAATTATCATACATTTGAATTTATTTTGATTAATCGCTGTCAGGGTAGGAGATTTTTATTTAATACTAGTGAGTACCCGGTATGCGTTGCAATGCCACTCAAAGAAAGAAAGGGTTTGTGTTTTAATTCTGTTTATTGAACTGCTTTTGGATTAGAGGTCTGCACAGGCCGAAATTTCATAGACTTACCCGGTTCGAGCCTATCATCTTCAGGTCTGGCCCGACCCGAACCCGAGTTTCAATATCACACTTGTCATAACACAATATTTTTGTTTTTCGTCTGGTGCGTACACGAATAAATCAGAAGGTTTTTCCTAGATGTCGCTGTTAGTACGTATTTGATTCATTTTTTTCAATTTTAGATTTTCAATTTTTTTTCTTAAGAACCCTTCATGGGTGTGTGCACAACAACCTACCGAAGTTTCATCGAAATCGTATGAATGGTAAATGAACGCGTAAAGGACAAACAAACATTTATTTTATATAATATTTCCCGGCATGATCACAATAAGTCCTTTCTGAAAGTTTCGTCGCAATCGGTTGAGTAGTTTAGGAGCCTATATGATCCGGACAAACCAACAAACCAACAAACAGACATTCATTTTTATATAATATATAGATTGTGCTTCTTATTCTGAGGATTCCTATTATACCGATATACATTAAACATGTTAAATTGATCAAAAATTAAATATTAGGAATGTTTAGTTTATGTATCATGCATAATACATATTTTAAATTTTTTTTAACAAAATGCAATAAAATTCGTGTCAGATACGTAGTGCGGTGGTCAATGTCGTTGGATTCAATCACGGATCTTAATGGCTCCGATTCTAAAATGGACAATTTATTAAACTGATTTTACAAGTGGATTTCTGTTCAAATACATTTACGTTTGTGATTTCTAAAATTCCTTCCAACCCATCCTATCCTAAAAACTATCCATTAGTCCTGTTCTAACCTTATCCTTCCATCCCTACTCTTTTAAAAAAATAGAGGTTGAGCAACTGAGTAACGAATAGTTATCGTAAAAAAATCTGTTGAGATACCTACATTAGGAGGCCATATGCTCCACGTTGGGCGCAGACATGGTTTTAAAAAATAAATATGAATCCTATTACTGAATTATTGGTTAAGAAATGTTATAGTTCGCTTTCAGCCATTTAATCCCTGTAACTAGTAAATTTTTCATTCGAAAACATTACCGACTGTTACAAATAGTCTTACCTACTATTAACATTATTGATTAAATGTTGGCATTTCATCGTGACAGATCGCTACTATTCAGGGGAGCAAAAAGAATGAAAAAATTGTGCGTCAATAAGAACAACTTCGTTTCATTAACACTTCTTTTAAGTTTTGAATTAACTATTAATTATAGAACTTGAATTGTGTTGTTTTTATTTATTTTCAATTACAATTTTTAAATCACTTAATTCCTTTTGGCTGTCCAAGAAAAAATACAAAATTGTTCTTTTTTTCATTATTTTATTTATGTTTTTTTCTATAATTTGTTTATTAAAACCATTTTAATTTTATATAAAACTAATAAAAACTTAACTTGCTTAAGAAAAATATAAGTGTTAGTAATTTGATGATAATGGTTAACCATTTATACGTTCATTAATAGAAATAAAAGGTTATTTGAGTATTTTCTCTATGCGGTGGATCGTTTCCTTCATCGGTTTCTGATAAAGTGTCTACGATATTACTTTTAGCCACCATATCCATCTAGACTATGTGAAACTTCTCGGGAATAATATTTTTATTTCATATATTTATCAAATCTTTATGTTTTTTAATATAAATTGATAAATGAGTATGGTATAATAGTGTTTCAGGTAGCATTTGTTCCATATTGACATTTCTTTCGTACAAATATACAATTGTGTCTTCTGGAGAATTGCTGTTAAATTATTATAATTTTTAATTACAAGACTCCCTTTGGAAAATTTTAAAATTCTCACCTTACTAATCAAAAATGTGTTCATTTTATGTGAAGCAGTCTTGCGATTTGGGAATATTTTTTAGTCTTAGAACTCATTGTGATTTCAATCACGTTGTATGGTTTGGGAGTGTGCTTAGACATTTTAATAACTGTGGATTACTTTGAGGGACCCCAAATCATGGTTTTACACAAGTTTGACTCTATGGTTGTGTGAACTGAATCCACAGGCATGTATTTATGTATGTCCTGGGAAGAGAAAATTGACAGCATTTTTTTTAAATGGACAGCTCTCTGCAGTGTGTAATGAACCATGGACACCATTTGACAATTTTTGTTATGACCAAGACAGCTGTCACAAAAAATAGATAGTTGTTCTGTGCTCGAACGTTCACCTACCATTATAATACATTTATGGAAAACTGTGCAAATTTCATAAGCACCTTTGTTTCTGTCACATTTATTTTTAAAACCATATCCACTCTCTATTTGCAGCATATGGCTATCACACAGTTCCTCCAAGAATATTTGTATCCCGTCAGTCTTTTTGCTTCCTCCCAGGTCATCCCAGAGTCCCGTAGCTCCGCCAAGTACATCCTATGGAAGGTCATCAACGGCCTTCCAAGGCAATGGAATCCATCCGAATGGTAAAAGAGACAGGCAGGATTCAGGCTCCTTTGCAGCATCCGCAGCAGATGCTTAAGCCAAGTTCATCGTCACTTTTTTTTATTTTTAACGTAATAAAGGGTTGGTCTGTCTCTTAACTTCGAGTTCCTGACAAAGTCAAACCATCTTAGTCAGAATGCATGGGAGTACGTACAACCCCCACAGAAACGTTTCATTTTCATATGCTGATAGGTTGTAGTAAGAATATTTTAAGCTATTAACTAGCATCATAGAGTCACCATAAGGAGTATTCAAAACAAAAGTGACACCTATCTCACGTTTTTACAGCTAATAGGTGCCATTCAATGAAGTCAGTAAAGGCAGTAACTGCATTGCCCCATGAAATGTCGGACAGCCAAATAGGCGTTAGGTCCGTAAATTCCTATTGGCTTTCTGAAGGGTTATGTCTTCCAAATTGAAAAATCGAAATTTTGTTTGCAGTTATCTATAAAGAACACCCTTTTTTCAGTCTGTAGATACTTTTTTTGTAAACCTAACGTCATATTTAAATCAAAATTATGAAAATGTTACTTATGCTCTTTTGGCTTGGTATGATCGATATGCAACGTTGATGTTCCAGCATTTATGGTTGATGATTCAGTATTAAATTTTGATACATCAAGCACTCAAAACAATTCGACTGCTAAGCAGTGCGCCTTATTTCTAATATTATAAAAAATTGTATGTTTTTAAAAATTCATTTTGGACTAAAAGTTTGACGGCGACGAGTAACTACGGAAGGTAGGCAGTGACAATATACTTAAATATCAATCTATATGCAGGCTTTAATAAATATTCATAAAATAATTCAATGGAAACGTTATCGGTGTCGCTTTTTTATGATGTTATCGCATTATTTGACTATACATAGAAAATAACAATAAAAAACTCAACCATCTAACACGTTTGTTCGTAAAAATTCTCTGAGCAACTTTTACGAGTTTTTCTCAATTGTTCATTATAATTCTATTTTGTTGGTTTTATGACGGAGTTTTTCATACTTACCGTAAGTTTTTCTTTCGTGTTTTATTTATTTTTACAATGTTTTAGTCGCGTGACGTCCTCTTCGCTCCACACTGTTCATATTTTTTTCGACCATAAAAACATTATGAACATTTGGTACCTCTTGATAAGGCGGCTTAAATGACTTATTCGTTTTCAGCAATTTTGAATTAATTTTATGACTTATTCGCATTCACGATATTATTAAATTTAGTATAACCAAACTGACTTATAGCTCAAATGTCAAATGAATTAGTTGACATTAGCTCACAATGATATATTACACATAAAAAAAGCAGAGTATATTAGTACAAACTGCATATTCAAAATTAAGCACTATAAATTACAATATACTTAGGTACACTTGACAGCTAAATAATAAGTTAAAATCTATTTAATTTCATACATAGTTGAAAAAAATGTGTGAAAAATATTTTTAATAGTGGACAAATTCAAAGAGTAATCATATAAATATATATTTTTAGTGTGTAACAAACCTCCTTACAATTTTCACGACAATTAGTGGATACGTAACTATTTATATACAGAAATTGACATTAACAATAGCGTGATATCGAAGCAGAAGAAGTATTCTCACTGAATCATGTGGATGTCATAAATTTAAGGTAACTAAAACGTATTCCCAAAAAATGGAAACAATGTATGTAGTCTTATTAATTTTTTGTACAATTCAAAAATCTTTATACGATCGTTACATTTCATAAATTGAAAATTTCGCTTCAACCGCTATATAAAACAAACCCTTTTCTGCGATTTTGTCTTAGACATCAAATCTCAGTAATTTACGATAAGCTATCAAGTAGTCACGACGTAAAGTAGTTAAAAAAATATCTGAAAAAGACGACGTATCAACTGTTTGCTAGACATGTTTGAGAAGTTTACTATTTCAATGAAAAATAGACTTAACGTATACTACGAGAGTGAAAATATTTTTTTTTCGACAGTTTGGAGATTTACGCGATGGAAAACGATTAACAATGTTTGCTAATCGGTAAAAACCTACTTTATCATCTTAAGCAACAACTCTGCGTTTATTGCGCTGTAACAAACGACAAAAAAGAAAAAAACCGTTTCATTTCCTTACTCAGGCACATACCTATAGTATTTTTGACTGTTATTTTTATTCTTTGATTTACAGTGCTGACGAGTTGCTTAAAAATTACCAAGGACTTTTCCCTTACGTCTTTTAGGTATAGGTGCACTCTGATTTGACCATTTTAAAAAGTCTAGAAAAGATTTTCCCTATTTATAATATTTTCAACATAGCAACGTTAAGCTACAAGCAGTGGTATAAAAAATTTACAATTTGTAAGTAATCCTAGGAATCTCAGTCTATATCAACAAATTTTATGGTGGTTGTATGTAAATTGACTTTCAATTCCATTTTCGTCAAATATAACATCTATTTGAAAAGATTTCTTGTGGCCTTATTCTGTGATTCTCTATTTGTATCATTATTTAATTCACGATTCATCGAAAACCACCATGTATACAAGTTAAGTAATAATTAAATCATTTCAAAAAAGTATATCGAACAGTCGTCATAATAATTATATCTAGTGAATGGCATGTAATACAATGTGTAGCAAGGTAAATTATTATTAAAATCGTAATTTATCGAAAAAAGAAGGAAGTAAATACACACCATATATTTATAAATTATATAAATCTCTTATTTCAGAATGTTAGAGTTAAATCATGACCGATTTTACCAGGACAATAATCATTTTTAACTCACCTTACATATTTTACAAAACTTACTTTAAATTTATTGTTATTTTTATGAAAACAGTGTTTTCCAAATAAGAATTTCATTATTATTTTAACAATTCAAATAATATGCAATATAAAATCTTAAATAGATAAAATCTTGGGTAAGGTTGATTTGCTGTGTGACATACATTACATCATGCCATAGGTATATGGCTTTAGTCGTGAATTAGGTTGAATGATGTACATGACGCGACATTTTCATATTCATAACATGCATAGATTTGCAGAATACCGGAAGGCTGATAAGCCCTCGTCATTTTCGCTGTCATCAAACATAGTTCCGTGACACCGCATAGTTAAGTAGGTTTTCCTAAAGTTCCGACTCACTGTACTGGTTTTGGCATTTAATAATTTAAAAAAATAACTCGACGCTTATTCATTGCCCTAATATAAACTGAACTTGTATTACAGTGTTGCCAGCTGTTTTGTTTTCTAAACTGAGACAGGGGTTCGGTCACAGCTCGTTTTTTTCCTTTTGATTTTTAACACATTATACAGGGTAACAGGGTTGAGAAACCCTAGTTTGTATCATTATTTTATTGCTTTGTTTATGACAACAATATACTAATAAAAATTGCCTAGCGCTCGTTTTACTTGCTCGCACGTTTAAGTATTTGCATTCACGAATAGACACACCTTTCAATCGACTTATGTATTTGATTCTAATGACTCAATGTTTATGAAGTGTTGATTTCGTTCAAGTCACCTTTTTTCGATATTGAAAACAGGTAGAGACCATTCTCTTTAATAAGCTTTTAGATTATTTTAAATCGAACATTCATTTTTTTACCAAATCAGAAGAATAACTAAGAATTCATGTAAATACTGCATACTTGCAGCCAAAATGTTCTATTTGAAATTATTGTTTTGAATGACAAAATTTCACAAAAATGTTTGGTGAATAGTATTCAAATGATTATTTTAAAACATTAATCAAATATTAATGTGAAAATATTCTAGTATATTTTGGAAAGATTTTTGACATTGTATTCCTTAATTTACAATATTTTCGTATCGCGATATATTTTCAATTCGTGTAAGCCTTAGATTTAATAAAATATATACATTATACTATTTTATGTATGTGCTTACGTAACAGACGAAAGGTCATGTTACTTTTTCACAAAAAAAGAGACAACAATATTCCATTAACCTTTACCAAAATGATATCATTATTAGAGCATGGATCAGTCATAAAACAAAATTCTTTTTGAGTCGGAAATATTTGCTAGTCTTATTTTTTGCTTGAAATTGAAGGCGAGATCAAAAGATGTTTCATAAAAATATTTTAAAATGTATAATATCTTTTCTACGAAATAGTTTCTTAGCAGAGTCACAATATTATATTTTCTTTAATAAGAAAAACTGTCTTAAATTACAATTGCAGTACATTTATCAGTATTGTTTTTTTTTTTATATTAGACGAAAATAACAACAGTGGTAAATTCATTAACTTCTTAAAGTACAATTTTTCGTTAATCGAATTGGACTTATATAATAATTAATTTTCTCATCACGAAGGAAATGACGTTATCTTTCATAAAATTAAAAAAAAAAAACATTTTTCATAAAAAAATACCTGAAATTAGGCACGGACTGTAAAAATAATTATATCAAATGTCCAGTCATTGTAGTATGCGTAAAAAATGATATTTTGATAGGTTACGGATAAATGAGAAACTCGGTGTAATATATATTTTGATTGCTAGATATTGAATTTTGACGATTTAATTGTAAAAAAAAATAATGCTCTAAATATAAGCAAAAAAGAAAATAAATCAATACAGATTTTTAATGTAATAAGTTTTAGAGAAAACCCATTTGAAGATTTCGTAGACCAATTTGACGGCATTTTTTTTTGTACAGCGCCAATTTAGGTATTAGTCTCTTTTTATCTTGTGGCAACTTTACGAGTGTCTGCCTTTTAACTTTTTTAAGCATCGGAAAGAATTTCTAGTCAACTAATTGCTATCCAGTTTCTGGTTTAAAATTGTTAAAACAAACATTCTAACTGAAAACTCTATTTCTCTTGTTGTTTTAATTTTAGTTAAAAAGAATTTTTCAAAAATTAATCTAGTAAAGCCATTGTATTATCAAAATTCATTAACATTAGTAAATAATGCAACTTATTTAAGTGTTTATATTCATTGTTCTAAATAAATTTATCTTTAATAAGCATCCTCTTCTACACCGTATTTAAACAAAAGCTGTCGTGTTCATAAATGATTTTTATGAAACTATCACAAAAATATCCTTTACATTATTGCTTCATGTATTTCTCTATTTATTCATAAACGAGAATTTACGTAACCTTAACAATATTTTTACCCCCACTTAAAATTAGGATAAAGCGAGAGTGTAAAAACCATTTTTCATTATTTTAAAATTTTTCTCTAAGTTTGTTTTAATATAATTCACATTGGGAGAATTTGATACCACTTATCAAAGAGAAAGGTTCTTAAACATTGTTGTAAATTCATTTTAACACCAATTTCTGATACGTACATTTGATCTATTTTATAATCAAATAAATATGATTTGGACAAAAACTATTTCAGAATGTATTTATAACCTATTTTGGTTATTTTGCTACTTTCATTAACCAATAATTACTACTGGCTTAAGGACATCACAATATTTTTTTCTGTTTTGTTTCAAGTGTAATTTTTTAGCATTCGTAATTAAATCATTTTTTTTTATAACAAGAGTAAAAATTATCTTTCACCCGATAAAAACCTGACATTTTTTACTTAATTTAAAAATGTTAAAAACGCAATGGTTATTATGACGATATGTGAACGAACTTTTAAATCGCTCAAGTTTCAAATCGCTCGCTTGAGAATTAAACATTTTGCTGTTAACAGGTTATGCCCAAACAACACTAAAATAATCGATAACTTGGGTGCTAGCAGCGCCCTACAAACTCTAAAAAATAAAACGCCACTCCTCCCCGTCTTTTTAATCGCCCACAAACTGCGTTCGCACCGCGTTTAGAAGCACTGGCCTTACAGAACGAAATGGTCTTTACTTCAATTATGCAAAATATTTCCAAAAGTAGTTCCGAAGATGCCATTATTACTAAATACCTTATTGTTCCTTTTGTAGATATGCTTCATGAGACTCCGTACGTCCTACATATGTTTCAATTACATCCATGTACTCAAAGAGCCAATGTTTTTAAAGGGCGATTTTATCTATCCAATTGTTGCTTTGTCAAATAAAACTACATTTTTACCGCTAAAACATTTAAAAAAATATATTAGTTATTTGGTGAGTAGGAATTAAATTGAATACACAATAAAAGAAGCTGAAAAAATGAACACAAAACGATGTTTCTTAGTTTTTGTGTAATGAATTTCGGATAAAATTTCCCTCTCAAAATAGGCATTCCTGTACCACTTTCTAGTTTCAAAATTACTTGAGCGTAAATATTTGAAATAACTTTTACACTAAGGGAAATTTCCAAGACATCGTTCAACAAAAAACTCCACTTCTCGTGCCTTAGAAAATGGTGTTTTAGTAACAAATATATTACTTTATATTTTGCGTACAGAATCTTTCCAACGACGTTGCTTAATCTGTAGCTGAACCATGTAATTTAATGTAGAATAATTTATCACAAAAATATGACAGCTTCGTCAAAAATGCCATCCAGGTATCCAAGTTCATAAAATATGAAATTACTGAATATTGATGAACGAATATTTAATAATTCAAGTTATGAGGGAAAATAATATCTCTGATAGAAGTGTCCCAGTGCGCTTCACCGTAGAATACAATCGGACTACATAATTCAAAATAAAGTCAACAGAAATAAAAATAGCGTTGCGTAGTATTGCGTTGCATTGTCCGTATCTTATGCACTGCCGTACTGTTCATCCGATTTCGATAAAACTTTGTCAAGTTATTGCTTGCATCTGCGCAAAGGTTATAGGCATAGTACAATTAACTTACAGTAGGTCTTATCTATTTATATAATTGTTTGTTTGCTTGTCCTCTATGAATTCCTTTACCATTCATCCGATTTTGATCAAACTTTGTTGTTGTGAGCACACCCGTGAAAGTTTCTGAAAAAATAAATTTAAAATCTAAAATCTAAAAATTAATCAAATACGTACAACTAAAGACATTTCTGAACCAGACGTAAAAACAAAAAATATTGTACATCGGAAATAGAGATTTTCACGGGGCCCGGCCCGTGGCTCAGGCTCGGGCGGGTAAAAACAATTCACATTCGGGCTTGGGTTGGGTCCGGGTAAGGAATTGAAATTTAATAAAAATATTCCGTACTATGTTCGGGTCATGAGTCAGCCATAAGACAATAAATTTCATAACTTAAATAATTTATTTCAAATGTGCTATGAATATCGTTGGAAATATGAAAACAATAACATATTATATTGTTTGAAAAGTATAAATGAATTACTATATAAAAAAAATCGGAAGATATAAGAAAAATAAATCTCGGCTTCGGACTGGGCCAAACCTGAAAATAATGGGCTCGGGCCGGGTAATTTTATGAAATTTCGGCCCGTGCAGACCTTTAATCCAAAAGCATTTCAATAAAAAGAATTAAAACACAAACGATTTCTTTCTTTGAGTGGCATTGCAATGCATGCCGGGTACTCACTAGTTGTACATATATATAAAAATGAATGTTTGTTTGTTTGTCACCTATGCGTTCCTATGCTATTCAACTTATTGCGATGAAACTTTGGTGAGTTGTTGTACTCATGCTCGCAAAGGTTCATGAGAAAAAAATTAAGGTTTAAAAATAAATCGTAAAAAAAGAACCATATAGATACAAACAGCGACATTTCAGTTAATGTGTGACATAACAAGTGGTGTTAATTGTTAATTCCGATTGCGAAATGAAAAATTTAAATGGGAAGATGTACTGCCGTCACGCATCCCAATGATTCCGACATATATGCCAGTCGAATTCAAACTTCTGCAGTTTCCGGTGCGACTCGCATTTGCAATGACCATCAAAAAAGCACATGGACAATCGCTACGAGTGTGTGGACTAAATTTGGAAAATCCATGCTTCTCACATGAACAGCTCTATGTGGACTGCTCACGTGTCGGAAAACCTTCTGATTTATTCGTATACGCACCAGACGGAACGAAAAATCTGTGCATTCAAAAGCACTTCGACAAACAGAATTAAATCGCAAACACTTCCTTTTTTGAGTGGCATTGCAACGCATGCCGGGTATTCGCTAGTTAATTATAAAATCTTACTGCAAAAATATTGAAAAGCAAAATAACCATGCAATCCTTCTTCAACATAGGTTTGATGGTATCTTCGACAAAATAAATTTTTCATTAAACAATTAAATTTACATCTATTCATTATTATAATATTGGTTGTTTTTATTGAAGTTACAAATACAACACAACCCAGATTCATACTCTTATTTCAGTTATAAATAGTGTGTTATTATAACGATAGATTAATATTTAAATACATGCATTAAACAGTGATAATAAGAGAAATTTTTATAATTTTATCTTTTATCTTTTAAATGACAGTGCACTATTTCACTGCTTGTTTGTTAGTTTTACTTATTTCACTTCTTTCGGTGCTTTTTTCATGTGATTATTAAAACAACGATACTGACATGTGAATATTTTATTTTCGAAATACAGTTTTATTTCATTATTGATAACCAAAAGTCATTGTTTTTTATGTATTGAAATATATGTTTGAATGATATTTTAATAAATTTTAAGATAATGGCAGGGATCAAATTGGACAGTAGTGCAATGAAATAATGTATATAATAAGTGGAGAATAGTGGACAGTGGACCATGTCTTAAAAAAACCGAAATTGTACTTGTCTTTTGAAGTTATTAATATTTTTTAGTCATGTCCGCTCTCGATGGACGCCTAATGGAGCTCAACAGAAGTTTATATTTGAGATCTGTTAATCAATTACTAAGCCATACTTCTTTTGAACAGCGTAACGATAAAATGATAGAGTTAGGACAGGAGTGATCGGATAGGCTGTGGAGAGCATCTATCAGGACAGTGTCATTTTGATACAGTAGAAATCCATGCTTTTGGATACGAAGCTATTAACCGATCGACAAATTAGTTTATGAAACAATTCGTACCGGTATTGTAGCCCGCGATTACCACTTTCAAAGCCAACGATGTTGACTACTTGACCACAGGTCTGGATAATATAAAAGTATTCAAATAACATTAAAAAATAATATATTTTTGTAAAAATAATCGATCGTTTTGGTTTGTGGTTCTATCAATTGCGAAATCCGTTTTACCAGTGTAAAGGAATAAGTCAATTACGAAAAAAATCTAATTCGTTACAATTTATAATATTTGAAAAGTTATCAACCTACATTTATGTTACACAAAAAAATCTTGTTCATTATACACGAGCAGCAAATTTCTACTAAATAACGATTAGTAGTTTGTACTTAGACGTAATAAGTAAAATTACTTCGTTAGGGTGGTACATACACCACTATAAATTCCATTTACTGTGCGGTTATCCAAAAGTTATCACGGTAAACCATTGTTAATTGAATACTTTTTTGTTTTGATTAGAAAAGTTTGCAGGCCGACAGAGGTTTAGGGGTGGAAAACATTGTTAGGTACCCGAGGCTCAGACCTCGGGCGAGCTTTTTGCGTTAAGTTATTGGGAAACCATCGATTCATTCTACGCAGGAGAGTTTTAAGGCTCTTTATATGGGAGAATTGGTCTTGTGGGATATGCGTGAAATTCTTCGGGTGGTAGTTTAACTATATATAGACACGACTATTCCTTTTTCATGTGAAGTAAAATCCATTCAATCAATGATTATCTCTTTTCCATAGTTTTTGGGTCAGTGCGATATAAAAATATTTCTTAACTATTTACTTCATACATTTATTGGGGCTTGAATGATTTTATACGATCTCTATTAACTTGTACGTTTATTGATATTCACTGTCGCACACTTCCACTAAACTTTAGTATGTCATTAATATTATAATTATTATAACGCTTACTGTGGCATGCAATGCAACTTCGTAAAACATACAAAATATTCGTATTTTTTAAATGAGGTATTTTTCTAATATTAATCATATATAATCCATATTGACTTTTCAAATGACATTTTTTTCGATATTCAATTTTCATTCAGCTTTTCTGCCTCATGTTATAAATGGATTGCTTTAGAAAATTACAAATGGTTAGCTCATTGATTTCTCTTCAGCCTGTGCAGGATCTTTCAGGATAGGTGGGGAGTAGGGCTTCCAAACCGGTTTAAACCGAAACCGGTTAACCGGTTTATTGGCTGTTTTGAAAAAAACCGAAAACCGGTTTATTTTCCTCGGTTAACCGGGGTTTCTAGAAATTTCTCTTTCCATATTAAATATAATAGGGTTTAATACATCTATTCATACATAGAGTTATCAGTTATTAAAAAATATAAATATTGTTCAATTATCTAGTTCCTGCAATATAAATGAGGTAAAATTATGAACAACAATCATTTTTTAAATCGATTTGACGTTACATACAAATTAATATCCAAAATTTGAAAGGATTCTCATATTATATTTTCGATGAGAATAAAACTAGTGTTACAAAAAAGCTCTTATTGAACGTACGACACACCTACGTTTATTATTTATTTTTCAGATGCAAATAAAATTTGGAAAACCCCTTGTAGGTACTATTATAAAAAAATATATATATATTTATAATCAATTTTTTTTTTTTTCTAATTTTTCACGATTACTTCTGATTTTTATTAGAAAGATCTGATTACTACCTAAGCTTGGTATTGTAAAAAAAATATTTATAACGAGGAATATAATATTGCTTATCTTATCTTATATTTCGCATTTTTTTTTACCATGTCCGCTTCCCAGTGTGCAGCATATGACCTTATAATGGAGTATCTCAACAGAAGTTTTCTACTAAAACTGCTTGTTACACAGTTGTTCAACCTCTCTTTTCGAAGATAGTAAGGATAGTAGGATAGGGCTAGGACAGGAGTAGCGCTCTCAGTACACCACTTTTTTAGGATCGTACTGGTGAGAGAGAATTTAAACACCACATACACCCATTTCTTCGAACAGAAATTGATTTATGGTACTCTCTGCTCAGGGGCTTAATCCCGAGACATCCGTAACCGTAGCCAACGACGTTACCAACTGCGCCACAGACGTCGACACCCATTACATCAACTTAAATATTTTTAGAAAGATTTTTCGTTGTTAGATGTTTTTTAATGTTGAATCAACATCTAAAATAACTGCTACCCAATAAAAAAAATCGAGAAAGTTGTGTAAAAAAAAGGTATAGTGATTTCTAAGCCAAACGGGATAGTGTGTTTTATTATCTATTGGGAAAATAAAATGTTTAAATAAACAAACACATCCATAAAGTCAACGGAAACACAAAAATTCAATTGTAAAGCATGTTTGTTGGTATTTCCGACAATAGGTGTCATAAATCATAAATCGTTTTCTTAGTAACCTTTACTTTAGACTTAATCTCTTGTAGTGCGAAAGGAACAATAATAATAATGTCTCACAAATATTCGTAGTTAAATGAAACACGAGATGTAAAGTGCATTAGAGTTTTTAAAGAATAAAGAAAAAAATGGTTTAAAATTGCAAAATAATGTTCTTGGAATATACAATCATAGTACCTATGATAAATATGGTAATATACACATTAATAATTATTATGGTATCTGTTTAAATACTTATTTTTGGTTCTATATAATACACACATTACAATTATTGCGCCAAAGCTATATGCATACAGTAACAATTATATATAAATAAAACCATAATGTGGAGCATATGGACTCTTAATGGAGTTTATCTCAACATAAATTGTTTCTACGAGAATTCTTTATTACTCAGTTGCTCAGCCTCTCTTTTTCGAAAAGGATAGGGCAGGACTAGTGGTTAGCTAATCGCTCCCGTTACATCTGCTTTTGAGAATTGGATATGCGGGATGAAGTTTTAGACATAGGAGGCAACTGTATTTTCGAATAGAAATCTATCAATAGATTTAGAAATCATTTTATGACCTCAACCGAAGCCAACGACGTTGACCACTCAATTCATATAAAATAATATAGGTTTTTATACATTCAATGAAAAAAAGTTTTGAATGAAAGTGACATTAAAGATTTGATGTAAAGGCAAAATTTAAATTTTATGTCAGTTATTATTTGAGAGAAAATTAGTTTATTTTGTTTTTGTAATAATATACTCTAAATTATATAATAATGAAATAAAAATAATTTAGATTATAAATTATCAAGATTACTAATTAATAAAATAATAGTATTTACTACATTGAAAACGTAACACATTATTTAATATTCATTCCTATATAAGTATATAAAATTCTAGCATATTTTTATTTTTCTTTAAAACACAATACATACAAAATATGTATTCTTTTTACTCCGTGCGCAATTATCATGAATGCATTTGTCTTTTCTGCATTTGCATTGTGTGTATATGTTTCATCAATAATTGAATTATTACCAATTGTATTTTGCGTCTGATCAAATATTTTGTTATGGTGCGTTGTATTTTGTATTTGTGTTGGTGTATATTTAATTCACGTGTATATTATAATACAGGGGCTCCCAGCTTTTAAGTACATTATTATATCAATTATCAAAATATATTAAATATACTAAAATTATTATATCAAATTTGGATTATTGAGATTTAGTACACTTCCATGTATTTACATAGAAGTGTACAAAATCTCAATAATCCAAATTTGATATTGAAATTCCATCAAGCACCCTCAGTCGATGTCTTAAATTATAATTATTATATCATTCTCAAAGTCAGTATGATCTTTGGCATTGCATTCTCATTGACCAGTGCTTCATAATAAAGAGAGCTTGATGATATTCCTGTCAGTAAACAATCATAAAGATGCATCCAGTGTTTAGCAGAGCAGCAAGACAACATAAACATTTCGAGTTATGCAGACAAATGAGTTCGAATAACATCTTTATCAAATGAGTATTTTATAAAGTTGAGAAAATAAAATTGAAGTAATAAATAATCTGTCACGGTAATTCTACACCGATTTCTATAGAATTGCCGCGATAAATTTGTGAGCGCCGAGCGCACACAAATCGGTGAGCGGGCGCCATGTCCGCCGGCACAGGCTTGTGAATCTCTGGTATAATACATACCTATTAGTTCATATTAGTAAATTTTATGAAGAAAAATACCTTGTTTTTCAATCGTTACACTATTACATCATGATACCAAAACTGGTTTTTATAAAATAGTTAAAACGTATATATCGGTTTAAACCGGTTAACCGGTTTTTTCGTCAGAAAAAAACCGAAAACCGGTTAGTCTTTTTGGGCGGTTAATTGGAAGCCCTAGTGGGGAGTAATAACATCGAAGTCATGTTTTTCAATTAATAATTCATTGAAAATCAATGTATGAACGTTTTCGTGCAATTAACCAGAACGACACTCAATAATTTAAATAAATTTAGTTTTTAATAACATCCAAAGAGTTATTCGAAAATTTTCCCATCTTTTATATACATAGCACGTCAAATAAAAGAAAATGTTGTTAAAGATAGTTTTATTCTACTGAATTTTCAATAAAAAAACATTATATGGAAATTATGTCATTATCAACCACTAAAATACCTTGGATCAATCTCATTTGAAATGATTTAGCTGTTTCCAATGAACCTTTAAATCATCGCTAACGCCCGGCAGTTAACTCTAATCAGAAGCCTCAAAAGCACAGCTCAATAATCATTCAAAACGGAAGGCTTCAAAAGAAAACTCGCTATTCATTATACTCTATGACGGATTTGAGCTTTCGCGTGCTCGCCTCGCATTAACAGCGCACGGCCATGGATAAAAAAAGTTATAGCATTAACTTTAATGTAAGCAATATAGTATCCTGCCATACATATAACGGTTTTTTCATTCATTCTATTACACAATAATTTCATATGACGTTCTGATCGAATGCTCAATCATCGTACAAATTTTTGTGTTATTCGATGTTTGAGCTTTTTTTAATACATTGCTATACGATTATAAAAACGTATCGAAATATAAAAAAAAGATGTACTGCAGTTATTATTTTTTTCGACATAGAAGAAAAACTGTTATACCGAACCACAGATAATCCTAATTTATTCTTTACTAAAACATGTGTTTTATACTAATACAAATATGATTTAAGAGAAACCGGCCGTAGTATTATTTTTTTGTTTTTGGAAAATAGATGAGACTATTGTATTGTTATTGTATATGTTGAGTTTGATCATATTTATTTTAGAGCTCAAATCCTTTTTTTTGGATACAAGATACAAAAAGAAATAGATACATTTTGTTGTCAACATCAAATTTATATTGTACAACGTATTCTTTTCGGCTTTCGTACTATTTAGATGTGGGGTCAAAAAACGCAATCTCCGAATGAAGACATTTATAAACGATCCTTTTTTTGGCATAGTCGCTGCTTAACACGGTTTTAAAAACGGTTGCAATAGTCTTATATTATGTATAGTATAAATATGGTCCCAAAGGTAAATAATATCGCAGTATTTTACACTGATTTCGTGAAATTTTAATGTGTGCACTTATGTGATGTATTTTCGCATATTATATAGAACATTTTGTGCGTGTAAATGTGTATACGTACGAGTTATTTATATCACATACTGAAATCATAATGTTCACTATAAATCATAGAAAATTTCAGCCAGCGATAACAGTGGTTTTAACTGTTTAGTTTCTGTACATACGTGGTAAAATTTTTGATGGAATAAAACAATAAACTCGTCAATACATTATTTTTTTTTCTAATAAAGCCATTTTGATTGAGAGTATTATGTGAGTGGCAATAGTGTTGTTTATAGTATTTTGTTAGATAATATTTTCACATTTTGAAATTACAAGTTCTGGTTGGCACATTTTTAAAAAAAATTCCATTAGATGTTGTTATGTTATGATCCATATTGTGAGTGGCTAGGATCATTAAAAATAGACAGTTCAATTGAAATTTATTTTCGAATAGACTCTATTAAAACCCCATGAAATTAGCAAGGCAAGAACGCAGCGTAATAATATAAAAATAGTTTATATGGTTGAAATTTAGACACAAGTTGAATCTATAAAGCTGCAAAATGCATTCGGAATGTTTTGTTACAGCTAAATGTTTAGAACAGAATACATTTGAACAGCAGGACCCTGTCTATTAGATAACACGAAAGGTTTTCAGGTCACATTATCCGGTAACACGAAATTATGATGCTGATTAAAACAACAGATATGAAAAAATTGGTGTATGTTTTCACATATGCAATATTAATACTAAGCGATAAGAGCGGAATCTGTGACAAAAACTTTGGCGATGGTATAAGTTTAGACAGAGTTGAATGTCGACTCGAAACAATGAAACAAAGTAAAAAAAGAAATCACTGATTGTCGAAAATTGTAAACAATGTTGAATTATACATTTTATCTTATGACGTCACTTTGAATTGAATAGGATAATCTAAAAATGTGAACATTTATTATTTAAGGGGACATTTGTTTGACGGGTCTTAAAGTGCTTCAAAAAAAGGGTATCCCAGCTGAGGGACATGGCATGTTTCATAGACTATTACGTCAAATGGACCCAGTAAATGCGTGAAAACGTAGGAAAACACCTCTACGGTAAAGTTTACGAGAAGTAAAGGCTGCAATAAAAGCATTAAAATTTTAAAAGTTTTGAAACGTTAGCAGAATAAATATTTTGTTTAAGCAATAGAATATGGTCGATATATAGTTACACAATACTGTATATCGAATCCAGAACGACGATTCCACAACTGAGGTAGATGGCTTACGCGTTCGTGAGTTTTTATTTCGAGGTCCATGGTTCAAGTACCATACGAACATTTGCATATATTCATTTATAGATCCGCACCCATAGGCATCCAGCATGTGACCTATTTATTTTTTGCATTGTGCTCTCTATCCAATCTTAATAAATGAAGAATCGAGTTTCATTTATTTTCTAAATTATTTTTTATATCATTTCTTGTTTGAAAAAAAGACTGAAAGATGATTAAAAACATTTTGATACAAAAAAACTCTTTGTTTGAGGTGCTCATTTAGAACAAAAAATGGTTAGAATTGGAAAATAATTGTAAAAATAAATTAAAAATCATTCATTTGATCAATTTATCATTTTTTATTAATATACATTGATGTAATTTAAGACATCGACTGAGGGTGCTTGATGTAATTTCAGTGTCAAATTTGGATTATTGAGATTTTGTACACTTCCATGTATTTTGTAACTAACGACCCGGGTTTCGCCTTTCGGCATCTTCAGGCATTCGAGCACACGAATGGACTCGAATTGACTCGAAACCCGGGTCGTTAGTGACAAAATACATGGAAGTGTACAAAATCTCAATAATCAAAAAAATATATTGATGTATTTCATTGTGTGAAACAATTTTCATTTCATTTCAATGACATTTTCAACTTAGTTCAGTTTTTTTTCGTTTAAGCACCTACAAGAGCACTACGTAATGTTAATAAATCTCGATTTTTGAATAAATGAATAGTTCAGTAATATGTTTAAAGTAGTTTTTTATTGACCTTTCGATAGCAGCTTTATGTGCAAAGTCAACAACAAGAAAAGTTCTTTCAAAAATAAATTACTATTACTGAGTTAAATACATTCACAATCAATAGCTCAAGTTGGCCGATAATGTTGTGATGAGCTAAGGTTTATACCTTGAATTTAAATTTATTCATTATATATGAGTCGCTGAGTCACTAAGCACACTCCTAGCGATTTTTAATTAAAAAGTGTGTCTATTTTTTTCACCTTTTTGGTCCTATATTTGAAATTCAAAACTTTTCGAAACTTAAAATGTCATTTTTACACTATTTCGATCCTCGATTCCCTTAAATACCAGAAAACACAAAATAACTTAAATCATACTTAAATCTATCATACTGCCCATAATAGTTTTTCGTGGTTTACTCAAAACTCTAAAAACGTTCGAGAGCGTGTTTAGCGACTCATTTAATATATTATGTGTATTGGACCTGTAAATATTTTTGTAGAATGTTCAAACAGCTATACATTTAGTAGTAGTTTTATTAAATTTGCTGCAAAGTCTCTTTTCAACAAGCAATTTAGTGATCTTCAACCTTACGGAAATACGGTAGAGTTTGAAATAAGAAACATTTTAGTAAAGCTCATTCAATACGTAATTTTTTCCGTTTGAGTGTTTTCTTCCAGAACAGCAATCACATATCAAAAAACAGTTTCAAAATATTTTAATTATCATACAAGCTGCCCGGTTTTACTCCCTACGTTACCGTGTTCTTCATGCAGCGATTTATATGTTATGGTTTATCATACCCAAACCGATAATCGTTTCTTTTGAAACTGGACATAGAGAACAGATGACTGGAAGCTGAAAACCAAGAGCGGCTTCATTTCTGTTACCTGAAGCCTTCTGGCAAAGTGCATGTCCTAAAGTTACAATTGGACAGTCAATTTAACATTTTCGAAAACGTCATAGCAACGCAATCTATATTTAAACTGCATTGGTATTGGTCATTAGCCTAGGAATGCAATATTAAACATCTATGTAAAAATTGTTAAATCTAAATTTATTTTCCATTTTTGCAGCCACAATTGCATAATATTAATGTGTTTCTCAAAAGAATTAAACGTAAATTTACCATCGTTAAAGTTCAAAAGAAAATTGAAATAGTCATAACCTCAAAAATATACCATAGAAAATCATGATGGTTACAAATATGTAAAAGTATAGCATAAAATATCCCTTACAACTTGAATTTATATCTATGATTGATCTAAGACAACGAATTAAATATCAAAGATTCTTTAATTTTTTATAATAAAAATACAAGTTGGTTGCCCCACCTCCAACCGTTATGTGTATGCAGCCGCTGTTTTACGTCCACCTTCCATAGCGCAGTAACGATCAAGAAAAGAAACAAATTTACTTCTCATATTCTTGGCCCGATGCAGAACTGTACGGGACCGATCTTTTAACCACGCACTGTTGTGCTTAAGAAAAGAAAAGATAGAAAGAAAAAAAAAAGATTTTATTATTCAATGTTACCTTTCACCGACAAATTAATAGTGCTGTCAGAAAAAACTTTAAAATTTTCATATTATAATACTGAGCCATCTTCTCACATCAGTCTTAACCTCCTATACGTAGATATCTATGTCACACATGGGCTTAGCAGACACGAATATATTCGAATATAGGGAACTATTTATACGCGTCTTGTATAATGCCTGGGAAAGCTTTACTGCCTCAGGGAACGTGTAGAGAGCTTTTTTTAGTTGAAACTAATATATTTCACGATATTAAAACGAAGCTTCTGTAAATATGTATCTTTGACATAATAAAAACATGATGTATGTATCTTTGTACCATTATTATTCGTTTACTTAAAATGGTAAAAATGAATAACCATTAAGTAAGCTTAAACGATTGTATAATCACTATCATGAACGTGTACCGCATTAATGTAAAACTAACGTTTACATTTTAAGGATTTTAAATAATCGCTCCATTACCAAATGTCTAAAATCCACCATGGTATGAGTTTCATGACTCATGACATGATTTTTACGAAGGTTAGTCAAAATTGGGAACCAAGATTTTTTCCTTGTCGCCAGTAAAATATTTTCTCTGAAAAAGATAATTAAAGATTACAGACTTTCTGAGGTCTTTAGCCGAGAGGTCCACGTCGTTGGCATCGTTAAAGAAGCTCACTAATCTCTGCTACAGCTTTATAAAATGATTTTTCAATCATTTATGGATTTTCGTTTAATGGCATGAATGTATATAATTCCCTCCTACCATCCCATCTTAAAAAATAGTGAATAACAGGCGCGATAAGTCAACCACTAGTCTTGCCCTAGCCTTACTCTTCTATCTTTACTCTCTCTGAAAAAAGAGAGATTGAGGAACTGAATAACAGTTCTTGTAGAGAAAATCTGTCGAGATACCTTGATTAGGAGGCCATATGCACCACCACATTGGGAGCTGGAATTGTTCAAAAAAATATTGTTTTCATCGGATGGTATATTTTTTTCTTATTTAATGTCATCATATTGAAATAATTACTGATGAATGAAATGAAAACTTACTCCCTGCTAAAACTGGATTCTGAAAAGAGTTTATGGTTCACATTGAAAGCGGACGTGAGTTAAAGTTTAATTTTAATTAAAGAAATATCCTCTTACCGTCTTCAAATAAGAATAAAATTGACATGTTAGTCTTTTATATAATTATTGCAGTCGTTGAAAATCACTTGCTTTGCTAATCTGACGATGTTTCTTTTATATGCTTTCGTTTTGCAATGGTACGACTTGAATGACACTAAGAGCTTAATTACCGTAGGAATAGGACATCAAATATAAATACAACTCCAATTTTACTTGCAAACTAGATCATTCATCTTATTTACTAGTAACATGCAATTTTTTCTATACGGCTAGAATATTTTATTTCTGACGTATTTAAAACAAATATGGTGCCTTTCTTTCAATAATAATTGAAAGTTTACACAATAAAAGTGTTTATTTCATAGCTGTTTCAAAATAGCCATACTTAAATTATAAGCTTTATAAAATATTTACAAACGATTTGAGATAATTCATTTAAAAAATATGAGATTATAACACAATAGATGACGTTTGGCCGTCAACACAGGCAGCAATCGAATGCTCAGTTAGTGACGTACTTCATATGAATGACGAAAACACTTTTGCCGATTTCGTGTATGCACTTATTCCATAAAACCAGATTTCACTATTTGACATTCGATTTACATAACTGTATTGGTACTGTTATGCCATCAAAATAAGTATCTTGTCTGGTGAAACAGTCAATTGACTGGCAATAGTATCAACTGCATGATTATATGAATATTTCTGGATGTTCCAAGAAGCGTGTTATTGTGGTAATTCCAAGAACCAATAATTGACTTCCACTGACTTAACTTTGCGCTTTATTATGCTTCTTTATATTTCGGAAACAGTCCTCAGATTGATTATACCTTACATAATACAGTCTTATTTAAAATAAGATAACGCAATTTTTGGTAAAACTACATATCTTCAATAATATTATCACAGGAGCGATGAAATACATTTCAAATAATAAAAGAACCCAATTCAGACTAAATCTGTTTATTTTCAGCGAATCGAATGCTAGAATTTGAAAAGAGTGATGTCGCTGAACGCTGATTTCAACAAATAATAATAGACATACGACATACAATAGACATAATTATTATTTAAAAATGTAAAAATATATTTCTATATTTCTTTTTTTTTTTTTTAATGGATACTCATAGCTGCTCTGCTTTCTCCACTTAAAATGGCTGTTTATTGTTAATATTAATTACATACTTAATATTTGATTGGTTTTAAATGGTTCACTAATTTTTTCTTATAATTTTCCTGATTCATTATTGCTTATTGCATTAGTAATTTCATTAAAATTTTTTGCTGAAATAATAGACTTTTAATGAAGCTATATTTGTGATTCCAGATTAATATTTATTGATTTGTAAGAGGTCCATAACATTTTAATTGTAGACTCTTTTATTTGATTTGTGTATAATTTGTTTGCTAATCAGTATTTTCTTGTCTTAGTTCATGAACGATCAGTTTTACATACCTTCATTTTTACACTCAATTTTATATAAATAAGCCTGTCATGTTTGTATTTTTATCAGTTGATAATGATCGTGATGAGCGAAACCGGTCCTGATCATTATAAACATGTGGAAGTAGTACAAATGAATTGTGTTTTATTTTTTAAAATATAATGTCTTTCCACCAAGAATTGACAGTTAACACCTTAAAAGTGACTATATTTCTGTTAAAAACGTAAAAGCTTTAAATATTTTTTGATTATATTGTTAACTTACTCTTTTTCAGTGTAAAATAAAATGTTGGTTATAAACAGATTGATAATGTTCATAGAAACACGACTGTGAGTGCGAACAATCTACCACATTCGGAGAGGTGTCAGATTGATTTGCTAAAATTTGAATAACAACGAAAGTAGATTATATTGGTGCAAAACAATGGAACTAATTTACAGTAGACATTGATTTCAATTAACGGTTGGAATCAACACTAAAAAGTGAATAATGTAGACACGAGATGTCATACAATATTTTGTAAGAAATTTAATACCATATGCATTTAAGGGTTATTATATGATTTTTAAAGCTACCCATATCAAACAACAAATAAAAACGCTACGTCCAGGAATGCTTACAAGTTTGAACATTCATTTATATTACAAATATTTCTTACTTTGATGAAAACAATGCAGAATTACTATTTTTAAAGTTTAAAAGAGAAGTGTGCTTCTGTTTACTATGTTTTGACTTTAATTTAATTGGCTGAAATATTATCATCTTATAGTCAACATCAATTTATCTAACATAAAATATGACGTTACGATAAAATGTATAAAAATTGAGAAACGCTGCACTGTGGAATGATTTTAAGATGCCTGACGTATCTCATACCATCTATTGATTTACCATTAACAGTGAATCGACTCGCAAAACTTGACTTCTGACACCTGATTTGAGCTTAATGTCCCATTTTTATCATAAAAGATTGTTTAGTAAAATAATATCCGCATTAAAAACAAGAGTGTTAAAATAACATATTTAAAGATAAATTATTTTTTGTATATAAATTCGCTTCTACTCTTTATGTAATTGTTCTATATTGCGGCATTTCAATAATGATTGTATAGTTACATTAAAAAGTGGAAAAATGTTTCTTTTCAAATAATTTATTTCAATAATGAAAAATGATACTGATTTAATTTTAAGGGTACCATAAAGTGAAGAAAAACTGTTGATATTCATTTAAAAATGGATTAAAAAATAACATTCAGTTCTTTAATATTTGATCTTCTCTGTGATTAATTACCGTGATCATGTATACTAAAACATTGCCTTTATAACTAAAGAGACAGAAAATTAACAGAGGCACACCATTTATTATTCTAAGCAATGTTAAATTAACTTTACTTTTAGCCATAGCAACTATTTTTAATATTTTTATTAATTCATCCATTATCTGAAAAAACAAAACAAACTCTTTCAACCAACGAATTACCCAAAGTTCTTGTTTTATTTCTCAGGGTACAGAACTTTTCATAGTTAACTTATGACGGCGACATATATGTACTAAGTTTTTTTTCTTTTACTTCGTTATACTTCTTTTTCCCATAAGTAAAACATGGTAATGAAAAAAATCGGAATCTTTGATGTGAATGTTTATAGAAAACTAAATTCTCAATATTTTTATACAAAATAACCAGCTTGGCTTTTCGCGAAACAATCCTGATTACATCAACTGCACAATAATTTAAATAAATATGAGCGATTTTATTTTAAACTGCCTGTATCCATTAAGTTGCAATTTTAAGAAATTACTGTGTTTTCATCAGCGATAATCATCGATGTTAAAACCTAAGGGTTAAAACCATTAGGATTTTATTTTCGAGGGTTTTTATCAAACAATAAAAAAGTATGAATGATCGAATATGATTGGGACCTTCAGCAGTCTTCAATGGGTTGAAGTTTTTGGTTTGAATACTTCCTGGCTTACAACACTTTACAGAATATTGTGTCGAAAAGGTGAATATGTTCAATGAGACAAACTTTATTTCTATCAGCAACATTAATCAACGAAAGGTAAAACTCGGGTCCAAATTTCACTATTCAAATTTGATTATAAATATTTTATGTGCAAAAAAATATGAATTAATACAAAAATAGAAAGTCACGAAACGCTATACCTATACCTACATATGATAATAATAAAGTTTACAACGTTGCAGTTTTTATTTATTTGTTTATTGAAAATGGTCCATATTTTTTTTGCTGTGAATACTTTTGGCGTATGAAGCTAACGATCGATCAATTCTCTAGTGAATGTAGGTATGTATATGCATTTCCTCCATAAATGTCTACAAACCAGCAATTTTATAAATCATTGACCGTCATTATTCTTTCATGGCCCTTTTCGTAGAAAATATTTGAGATAGGCATCGCGGGAGAGTTGTAGCCCGTTCTACGCAGTGGTACGCCAAAATCGGGGGTGATGGACATTAGTGTAATCACCCCCATTAGTGGGGTTACATGGGCTTTTTATTCGGCGACCCAAATCATTTGAAGAAAGCTTACTTCAGCCGAAAACAGACCCGTCTTATAATACCCCAATTCATAAATTCTTAGCGTGGCTCAATTTTCGACGCCTCAAACGAACTAATTATTGAAAATAAGAAAAGTCGTTTATTAATGAAAATGGTGGTGGTAAATTTCATAACCTCAGCACATATTAATGAGATATTCTTTTGCTTATTTTAAGACGTCTGTTAATCTTATTAATACAAATAATAATTCAACAGTTTTTTTTAGAAGTAATTCAGAATTCACCATTTAATTCATAATTATTATAGTCAGCATAGTCATTTTGTATATTCAAGTAAATTTTTATTTGATGAATTTGATATATTAATTTAATTGTTAAATTTATATTCCTTATTGTAGACTTAATGTATCTTCGTTGTGATACGATCAAGTTTATCGCTTTAAAAAAAAAGTAATTCAGATTTTTATTATCATATCAAAGGTTCAAATCGTTTTTTCTTTTGTTTCATTATTATCATCGCACACCGATAAAAAAGCATACATTTTCAAAAACCTATATTTATAAAAAAGTGATTTTATTAATGAAGTGGGAAACCATAAAAAAATTGAATATTTTGAAAAAAATAATTTATTAGAACACGAGGGGAGGGCAGTGTTTTTGACCGGTGGAGTTTTGGCATCCTGAAAAAACGTCAGTTACATCCATAGGGGTGGAACATATGGATGCTGGCATGTCATGGTAAGAATCAAAGCGGAGGAGCTCGTGTTGGCCATATACTATAAATAGGGAAGAAATTTAGTTAACGAATAATGACAACAATGGACGCTGTTTCTTGAAAAACGGAAGCAAGCCACCCAGAACATTCTTAAAAAAATCATCTTTATATTGTGATTGTGCAAAATCACGTTGAACATTGTTATATTGCATTTCGGTCAGATAAAAAATTTTAAATTTTACCCCAGAATTTTTTTTCCAGCTCTAAAATGTTAATTTTTTTGGAATATTTAACACAAATATATGAAGCATGAAAAAAAAATTATAACTATAATTTTCTAATATCCTTTGTATGAAACATAATCAGCTTCAGTTACTGTAAAATATAAATATACTATCAAATCTCACTCTTCAAGCGTACTTTACGTACATATTATACATATTATTATAATAACACCCAATAATACATATTATTATAATAAACGTCTCTTTATTTTGGGCGTATCTCGTATCACACCACCGCTAAGTGCTTTCACATTAATCCGATACTGATTGCTACTCACTAAGAGTGGTAATTCCCAAAGACTAACCAAGTGTTTAGGTGTAATTGTTCCGTATGATGCCGCAAAACTATTATTCCTTTTTATTAATCATTTCATTTCTGTTCAGTTACAGAAAATACAATATGCATATTTTAATTAAGTTTAATTATTACGAACCAAACTAAAAGAGTTTATTGGCAAAGTTCAGTTATGAATTGTCTGGTGTGAATACTAAGTCTTTTGTTATTTCCATTCGCCACTTGTGTATACGTAGAAATAATAGAAAATTATAATCGTTTTTGACCATCAATTGTTTTTAATTGCATTTAGTAATCCGTTTTCAAAAAATATCGATGTCCTAATAAAGTAAGAAAGCTAGTATGGTATGAACAAAGAAATAGTTCAGATAAATTAAATATGTAAATTTTAGTATCTTCAGACATGTCCGATGATATAAAGTATTTAAAAACATTGCTATACATAAAGTAAAGCCATTTCATATCATCAAGGTTCTGTTGTTAAAGTTCAGAATAAATTAACAAAAATTAAGCTATTCTCAAGTAATAATGGATATTCTTTGAAAATTTTCATAATAATCACTGCTTTTGACATTTTAATCCATTATAGGAAATGTTCGGCGCTTAGAAATAAAAAAAATGCAAAATATGTTTATTTTCTTTTGTGTGAAATCACGTAAACACCCATTTATTTATATTCCAAGTTAAAAATTTATGAAAAGTCTCCGGGCATCTCGGAATGAAAAGTTTTAATGATATTTCATAAAAGTACAACCTTACAATTTTGCTTCTTTCTTTTGGCATAAAATTTAAACCACCAATGTGGAAATTTTTTGGTTATATGAAGTCGCAGTTGTGTCTGTTGTCTTTTAAAGCTTAAATAAAAAGAATCTTCGCATGATGCTCTATAAAAGAGTCTGCGCTGAAAAGGTAGTTTCTTAAAAAATGGAAAGATAAAAATAGTCAATAACTTAGTGCTTAAGGATTTATTACATTAATTGTTGATGGTTATGTTAGAATCATACCATTGAAAAAACTACTATTAAATTGAAAATTATCTTCTTGTTGTATTTATTACCTATGATAACATCGTTAAAATATTTCACATTATATATAAATATGGTTCGGGGATATAATTACCAAAACTGTTAATGGGCTATTTAAAAAAATGTACACTTTAAGCTAGTTAACTACTTACGACATTACGAATAAAAGTTTTTGAATGGTTTATAGCACATTATTTACATCGCGATCATTTTTAAGTTTCATGAGTATTTTTTCCCTTTTGTGGTGTTAACTGTCAATTCTTGGTGGAAAGGCATTATATTTTAAAAATAACACAAAAAAAATGTATTATTTTTATGTGTTTATTTGCTTTAACTTCACTCACTTAACTTTGATCTTTTGGTAATGAACATATACCTTCTTTAGAGTTTTATGGAACACTCATAAGACTTGTTATCATTACGTACAATTTAAATTTGTATTATTCTGTCTCTACGCATATTTTAGCACTGCATTTGAGCGCTATACGTGATGCGAAGACAACGACAGTAGATTTTTGACACACGTTTTGATATATTTGACGAAGATAATTAAAGTGAAAATTGTTGTGCTTTCTACTAGTCCATCATCCGGAATAGTTGATAACCGTCATTGAATTTGAACTCTTCGTTTGTTTCTACTAATATAATTTGTTTTTGTAATTTTAAAGAGCGCAAAAACGGTCGATATATCAACCACCTACTTTAAGGGCTATAATTCATACGGTGTCCATAGAAATGTCAACCTTAATGCCTAAAAACAATATCGATAAAGTGGTGTATTTATCGACCATCTTACTTGAAGTGTGCTCCAATCACACGTAAACAATTATTTTACGTAAGTATTTGATAAATCGACCATTGCGCATTCGCGGCCTCAGCTGGAACAAGATTTATGTATAACATTTGATTTTACAAATCATATTTTGCTATGCTGTGAGTTGAGGGATAAACTTTTTATCAAATTATTTGATATGTATTTATTAATCTATTTAAAGTATTTTTTTTGATAAATCAAACACCGCAAATTATAGTTTTTTCAAAAGGATTTTTTATTTTTATGGCAAAATTATATGATATGATTCCCAGTTTATTTATGAAAAAAATAATTTTCTCTATAAATGTTTAAGCCGAATTAAAACGGAATAAAAAATAGAGAGATAGTAAATCCATTCATATTTGTTTTAAATGTTGACAAATAATAATTCAAAATTTGTATAAACAGCAGTCAATTTTGTTTTGATTTCTATATACTTTTTTGCGGTATTCCAAAGAAAATATCAACGGTCAAGTAAGTTTTTTAAAATATCACTGACGCAAATGTCTTTTACTATACAACAATGGCATTTTGCTGAGAGAGTCGTAAAACTGAAGAGAAAATAATCATATTTTCAGTAAGAGTAATAAAATATGACGCAAGTTCAGCAGTTGAAGTGAACTTGCACAAGGCTTGTTTATTTATTTCACTGAATGTGCTCTTTGCAACAATATAAAAAAAAAACATGGAAGCTTCAGTAAACTCTTCTTTAACATGAAGTCATGTTATTCAGTTTTATTTAAATGGAAAAGCAATAGTAAATAATGTGACTCAAATATTGTAATGTTTTGAGTATATTATTTAAGATATCAATTGAGGTTGCTTCAATATCAAAATTGAATCATTCAATTTTTGTACATTTCCATAGGTTTTGCCACTACTTACCCGAATTTTACCATTCGACATCTTCTCTCATTCGAGTACACGGATTAACTGTATATTAATATTAAAAAAATTAAGAAAGAATATTATTTAAAATTAAATTAGATAACTTTAATTTTACATAAAAAATTAATTTCCATAAAGTTACCGCCGATTTTATAGAAAATATAAGAATATTATCATCGATTTAGTGAACTATATTGATAGTATTTCTTAATTAATTTTATTACTGATTTGATAAATATTAATAAGCGATTACAAACTCGTAGGATTTTGCAATTAGAGATGGGATTTTTCACTTACTGGTTTTTATGTTTACAAAATTTCAAACTGCATAATTGATACTATTTACATGTTTGAAGTATACATTTAGTTTTAAATAATTGAAAGCTTCTTATATATAAAAACGAAAAAACAGTATTTGAAGACATTCAAAAATGAGTATCCTGCCAAAAAATGGTTGAATAATTTATATTAATTGTTGCAGTTTTATAAAATGTAGCATTTCCATCCGGGAGGACCTTAATAGAATACATAAATAATTTATAATAAAACATGAAGTTTTGTATTGTTTTGCTTAAGAAAAAAACAATTGCAAGGTAATAATTCAAAGAACATATTCATTAAAACACAATATCGTTCATATTTTTCCGATCATGATATTTTAATGTTAATTATTTTTTATGATGACAAGATATACAAAACATTGTTGTACGGATTATATCTGAAGGTTAACAAAATCATTACCTCTATAATAATGTATAAGACTCAACATAATATAAAGTGTATTAGATAGATACAAGCTTAATTAATCTAAACTTGACCAGAACATGACCATGTTTTTATAAATGCAAATACATATATAAACTGACTTCATCATTAATCAACAAATTTGTCTGTTTAAAAATCAGTCTATTCTATGATACCCAATAATAACAAATGATTTTTTAAAACGGTATTATTATAATTTTCGCACCCTCAGTCAAATAGTGTTGTAACTCATGATTTTTGATGGAAAAGATTGGATTCATGTTTTTTGCCTTTTTTTAAAATTATGTTGATAACTTATCTCAAGTAGTTAGTAGTAGAGAAATGTCTTCATATATTGATCACATCTATTAAGCGGTGAAATCAAAAGTAAAAATATACCTGTTTTGATTGATTTCAGTTTAAAGAAAACAACATTTGTGAAGCAACCATGTTTTCCGATACCAAAAAAACTTTACATAAAATATATGATAAGAGAATTCTTCATACTGATTTCCAAGCAATTTTCACTTAAAACGGTCTTATAGTGTCAAGTTGGAAGCAGACATGGCTTATTATACTAATTAAAACCTGTTTCCTACATTATAATAATCATTACAAAAATACATATAACTTCTAAGTTGCAGATATTTAATGAAGTTACATCTTAAAAGACGTCACAAATTTAAGGCGGGTTCTAAAACTCAAATGTTCACCAGCATATGTGAATAAATTATTAGTGGTTATATTCGACTTCTTATTTATTTAGTGACAATAATTACACGGCTCTTAAGCATTGTAGTTAAAGCTTACCTGAAATTTCATCACTTTTGTTTTCTGTGTAAAATCAATGGATCGTCAGCATGAATTAGGTATACTTTTTAACTTTTTCCAATCCGTGCTAAAAAAATCACGTTATCAGCCGTGGTCGACACAGGCTGTGTAACTTAGACTTAGTCATGTATTGAGCATTTTTAAAACTAATTGATCGCTTTAAAAGGGTTATTCTGTTTTTTAATATCATATTGTTATCGTTTTATACTTTATTTTGTACCTAGAGCTTGCAATTTACATAGTTTCGTGTAATATAATCGATATGGACGACATGAAAAAAGCACGTCACATAAGATGCAGGTATGTCTCGCTTCTGCCTTATACAGTCCGTTTGAAATGTAAACTTGACGAGTTGACTCATATTATAACAAACACAAGCAAGCGAGTGACGTGCTGTTCTCTCTTTCTCACTCAATCCCATGTAACGTGAAGGGTGCAAGTGAGATACAAGGGCTTGCGGGCGTACGCTCTTGTATCCTACTTGCTCTTATACAAGTGAAGTTGTGCGATAGAGATAGTAACTCCAACACATGCCGCTGCATAAAAAATAACTACAAGTAAAGATGCATCCGGTCCTTTCTCCGTCTAACTAATACCATTTCTCGCTTTGTCTCAACTTAAATATATGTATCATGCGTCACTCTCGCGTATAGAATTTTATATATCGCTATCACTTTCATTGAGTTCGGAACAATATTGTCATCAGAGTTTTGTAATTTTATTAATTTAATGATGAAAACATTGAATCGAACCACTTATTTATTTTAATTTTATTACATAACTATTTTATCTACAAATCGCTAAAATCTTAAATATATATAAAACCTAATAAGCGAGATATTAACGTTTTCAACTCGTATGGAAATCTTGATGCACCTATGGTAACGGGAGGTTAATATCTAATATCTTTTTCATCATTCTGGGTAAGCAATGTATAGTAGAAATATTGTATATGAAATGTTTGCAGTTATTAAAAATACTAAAATAAATCTTTCTGAAAAATGATCGTCATCCAAAACCATGAGCAAAAATGAATATACTCCAATGAAAATTTTGTGATGCTCAAGTAGAACTTCTACCGTTTGATCGTTTCTACCGTTTACACTTTACTCTCATCGCGAGCATTTTCAAGAAATAAACAATAAAATAGAATACAGTTATGAGTTTAATATATTTTATGACTGACGCGAAGGCGAACAAAACAATTGGTAAATGAATTGTGAAAAGAATTAAAGATTGTTTGTTATATGGAAATAAAGTTAATTTATATAAAGTAAAAATTTAAACGATCTCGAAAAAATAAACAAATATCATATCTGTAATCAAAGATTGAACAATCATTTAAATTAACACTTGAATTTGACTGATCCAGCTTATCGAACTGAGTGAAACCGGTGCTGTTTTTATGAATGAATTAAGGCTCAATATTTTAAAATGGATATAAGCAAACTGTAGTTCAAGCATGCATTTGATACCTTCATATAGTTTTATTCCTGGCTGATTTATTTGCCCTTTTAGAGGCAGTACAGCACTCAATATCAATATTTATTAATGATAAAATAAAAAAATGGCATTTGAATTCCTTTGTAAAGAGTTATTGACAAGCCACATTTATACTATCAACAAAAAATAAAATTTGTTACTTACAGCCACCATTGAAAACGGTGGTCTTCAGAATTTGTGATTGTTTACGTTTAAGGTAGACAAAATAAAAAGCGGTGAAACTAGGTTGAAAAACATATTTATTGACATGAAATCATTATGTTTCAAACCAATAAAAATGATTTTTATAAATATAAAAGTCTTTTTGCAGTTTAATTCTATTGTAAAATCTTATCCAGCTAAGAACTTTTTACAATGTGGAGCACTTGGTCTCCTAACGAATCATTTTTTATGATAACTGGTGGTGAATCATTTGCTCAACAACTCTTTTTGGTCATGGTAAGAAAAGAAGCGGGAGCTAGGAAAGGAGGAGTATTTTGACAGTCGCTTTCTACACCGCGTTATCAGTATAAGAAGTAGGGGGTTGTTTGAAAACATCACAGACATTCGTGTATTTGGATACTAACACACCAACGTATTTCAGTTACCACTCCAAGGTACGAACCCTTAACTCTGAAACTAGACAGAGGAAAGCCCGATAAAGTTAAACACTATGCTACATGACCAAAAATACATTGTAATTCTACACATTCCTTAAACAGTTTGATTTCAAGTATATTTTTACAATACAATTGATTGTGAAGTATGTTTTTTGAAGTTCTTGCTGAAAAGCAAAGGCTAAAACTAAATCCATTTTTTACGATGTAACCAACTTTGGAGATCACTCGAGAAACGTTTCCTATAATCTGAAATTAAAATCTTCACCTTGACACTTTGATACAGGTACATTTATTTATACATAAAGTAAGTCGGCAGTAAAGGTTAGAGTGTCTTGGATATTTTTGAAAGCACTTTGTAAAGTGATTCTATAATAAGTTGAATTTATTCTGTCAATTTTATATGATGATCAGGACCGCTTTCACTCATCGCGAGCATTTTTAGTTGAAAAGCGAAATGAGTATCAGCAGAAAAAATATTTATTATAAATAATTTTGTATTTTCCTTTTTCCTAATTCATGTTGTAAAGTGATAAAATCTAATGCAGCAATGAATTTTTGTAAGGGTTGAAAATAAGCTTTGTTGAAAACAATATTTCACACCTCAAGTTATTCCAGAATAGTTTCTTCATTGCAAAATCATAAGATAGAAAAAATCTCCGAACCAAAATATACACAAAGCAAAGTTTCCGCCGCATTTTCTTCGAAAAGCATCCGGTGTTTTCAAAAGTTTGGCAGGCTTTATTTGCATTAAAGACTTTTTTTCTCTATCAACTCCTTCTATTTATATTTGTTTATGATTTCCTCACAGCAAAAGTCGATGAAAATATTCATTCAAAAAGAAACTTCTGTCTAGTTGTTTATTCACAGGGTGACCTAAATGTAACCAATGGTTTCTTACCATGTATCAGTCCCTTTGTAGGCAGAAAAGCGCTTCAGAGGTACAAGTTGGTATTGGAATCCAATAATTTTTATTACAGACTGAGTCGATATGAATTATTCAAAGCGAACATCCGAACCTTCGTCTAAATGTGCGGCAAGCTCGGAGCCCTAACCTTTATAACAACAGTAAATAATACCGATAAAAAATAATGTTTCCCACTTACCATGCTTAGCTTTTGCGTATATACATATATCTTTACTCCACCGATCAAGACTTTTGCCCAAAAAAACGCTTATAAAAACATATTTTGTGTACTTTAAGTTTAAATACAAGTTATGTGTCGTAAAAAAATGTTATTCTATCTCAATTAAAATAATTTTGGTTAATAATGATACAAAAATCATATAAATGTGTCAGTCAACTATAAAATTGTTTTTTCGTATACGTATTTAGCAATGAATAGCCATATATTATCATACAATCAAGAAAACGTAGCTTAATGTTGACAATAATAATAGTCTTTTATATTTCCAGTCTTGTATTAACGTTTAATAGTGTAAATTTGATTATTCTTTGTGGAAAGATTTATAAAATACCTTGAAAGATTTATAAAATAATTGTGTAGTAAGCTTCTTTAAATAAACTCTTAACTCTAATACTCAATTGAAGATTTTTCATATCGTTGTCTCAATTAGCAAAAGGCGTATCTACATTTCAGCAAAATGTTCAATAAAGTTAGTATTAACCAATGCATGTTAAATCGTTAACTTACTTTGGAATGGCTCTAATTGCACCTGACCATGTTTTGAGATACGAGCGTTTGAAGTTTTGACTGATCATATTTTGTATTTTGAAGGAAACAAAATATTTTTAAATAGTGAATGAGCATATATTTTATATATATAAATATTTTACTTGTTTTTATATAATTTATTATAACTAAAGCATTTATATTAGAAAATAATGAGTATCTTAAGCTTTAATTAGAACCGAAAACAATAGTTTGTTTGAAAAGGTTTTCATGTTCCGATTTTTGAGATATTTATTAATATTATATGTTATTATGACTTGCTGAACCATATACGCTAACAATAATATTATAATACAACAGAATAATAATACATATATACTTCGAATGTTTGAACGAACTCAGCTAATTTTCGTCAACGACCACATCAATAGAACAATAGAAGTAAAGGGTAAAATACACACCATCCATCGAGCGAAGATCGATTAGCTAACCACTAGTCTTGTCCTAGCCCTATCCTGCTATCCCCTACTCTCTGCGATAAAGAGAGGTTAGGCAACTGAGTAACAAACAGTTCTCATAGAAAAATTCTGTTGAGATACCTAGATTAGGACTCCATATGCTCCACATTGGGAGCAGACATGGTAAAAAAAAATATATGGTAGAATGTGATTAATACATCATTTTCCAACCAAAAGGTCATTTTAGGCTGAAATGTCAATTAGAACGTTTTCAAAGTAAGATTATTCATGACATAATAAATAAAATTCGTATATAAAGGCGACGATATTATTATGATTTATCATTTTAAAAGCAATTTTTGTCTTATAATCTGATTTGTAGCGTCACAAAAATTATATAAAGTTTTTTTAGATACTAGAAAATTATGAGCGATCAAATGATACTATAGTAATGAGTAATTTTAAGGTCTCTTGGCTGAATGAATTTTTATAAGAAAAATGTATTTTTATCACAGGCCTGATAAGAACTGCACAAGGCTCACCTGCTGAATTTGAGAAGAGGCATGATGTAAAAAGACTCGTGGGACTGTACACCGGACCCTACTTTGACCCTGTATCTACCACGAATATTACGGCACAATTGGGGACCCACGCATATCTACCGTGCAAGGTTTGTCGAAATAAACTGTTTTAAGTATGTCAATTGACAGATGAAATTCTTAGTGTCAAAATGCAAAAGAGGTTTTTTTTTAGATTAATGGCAAAAATAATTTGTAAATACGTAAATCATTACAGTAAATAAAATTTAAATACTTCACTATTATTTTGAATAAAACTGAAATTGTGCTGGAGAAAAAAAACATCTTAATTTAGGAAATTTTACTATAATTTGCATGCATACATACATACAAAAAATAATCATTATGTATCGTGGTATGAAAAGTTTGATAATTTGAACTAATATGGCTAATATTTTTATTGAGATTTTCATTAAAACAAAATAACGCCTTTGCAGAAAGGAAAGGCTCTTTTGCAAATTCATAAAACAAATAATGAAAATAATTATTTTTTGGTACATGGTATAATAAATATTGCTTTACTTCTTCGAAATGTGTTTTAAGTATTTAAGAATTATTTGACATCATAAAAAAAAAAGTTTTATCCCTGATTTTTTTAAACAAAATTTTACGTATAAGAGTGATATTCTCCATACAGTATTTTGTGGAAATATCGACTTTTTTAATTACAACAACAATAAATAAAACGAATCTTCATTTTTATTATGATATTTGAGGTATCGAGGTATCTCTGTTTATAAGAAAATAATGGTTCCTTTTACATTTAATATTGAAGTGTAAAAACAACACTGATATTTCAAAGAATAAGTTCAGTAATACATATATGATGAAACAATACAACACTAACAAGCACGATTAAAGAAATATTTGTGTTGGATTTATGCAGGTGAAACAGCTTGGGAACAAATCAGTTTCCTGGATTAGAAGACGAGATGCTCACATCTTGACAGTTGACCGGTATACCTTCATTGCTGATGAACGGTTCCAGTCATTTCTCGTAGATAATACAGATACATGGACGTTACAGGTAAATAATCTATATAAAATCTATATTAAGAAATATCTTATCGTTCAATTTCAACGTTTATGATTAAAAAAAAGAAAACAACGACCAACAATTACTTCAAAAACATCTAAATTTTAAATTGTTTGCTTAGTATTCACACTTTAACTTTCGTTATGATTTTCATTCATGCAAATCGAAAACAAAAGGCGATGATTTTTTAGATCATGAAAAATACGATTTAAAACTGATATAATGTATTCAATTACAGTAAAAATCCACAAAGTATCCGGCGAATCCACTGGAAAATGACGCCTAACCTTTGTTATATTTACGATCAATTTCATTTAAATACAGTGGAAGTTAACGTTGCGTTCAAACCTTTCATGTACAGAAAAAAAAAGAATATTCTCGATAATAAATTTCCTACGATGTCAATCGACTTCTTAATCTTTCATTTATTGTTTGAGTTAGTTATTTATGTGTCTATAAATTGAATCTTTAATTTTTGTTCTTATAATGGAATTTATGACAAAAATTTTCAAATTCAGTTTATATAAAAAAGCTTAAACAGCTAAATAAATAGTTTCATTGACTAAATTACGGATAAAGCCTCACGATCAATAAAGCAAATTCTGTGTCACAAAAAAAATTATTTGCTGAAGTTTTTTATTGAAAATTCAATTTTCACAATGTTACCGCATAGCCCACCAAAAAAAACATTTTTAACGGGTTCTTCAATGGTTCTACAAAATATTTACATTCACAACATCAAATTTACTCTACAGGTTAAGTACGTGCAAGCAAGAGATGCTGGTCAATATGAATGTCAAGTGAGCACAGAGCCCAAAATAAGCCAATTCGTTAAACTCAATGTTGTCGGTAAGTGAAAACAATTTATTTTAATTAATTAGCCTGTTTTCTTCTGACCTATGAGCTACTAATTGAAAAACCGTTATATTCTTTATATAACACGATGTTTTTTTACTAAAAATAGTTTCTGTAAAAAGCGTTATAGCCTTATATGTATACTAATAAATACAATGCAGTAAAGATCCGGTGACATTGGATTATAAACTTGTATATAGTAAGATTTCTTTACTGTCACTCAAAGTAGAATTTTTATTGTCACTAAAGATCTTTTGAGAAAAGAAGAATTTAATTGTTGAATACGAAATCGATTTATTATAAAAAATGGGTTCTTAATTTCAAGTTTTGGATGAAGTTGTTAAGCATTTACAAAATGAGTAGGTACAGCGATCAGCGCTCATAGTTATAAATCGCTCATTAACGCTTACCAAGGAATAAATAACACAAGTTCAGGTCAAGGGGGACCGTTACTGCTTTGTGTACAAGTTTTAGAGCTTGAGAAAATTTTTTTAAAATATGATTAGAAATGAGAATGAATTTATTGTAAGAATAAGAAAATACTATATTTGATCAGTCGAGATGCTAATTTAAACACGATTGGATTTTATAATTATTTAGAACTAAGAATAATGTATTCAAGATTTAAACTAGGCTTTATTTTGATGAGAAAATCAAGCGCATTCTCTGGATCAAATTTTACAATCCGTACATTTTATATTAAAAAATATTGGTACCATATATCTGCTCTAAATATGGATTATAATAATAAGCAATCTCAATGAAGCTTACCTCAGCAGAGTTCGACGAAAACGGCTTGTTATTCAGAATTATGATAGAAGGATAGGAATGAGTCAGGACTAGTAATGAGGTAATCACTCGTACTATACACCATTTTTACGATTAAATTGGCCGGTGGGAATTTAGATATTACGTCCCTCGATATTTTTAAACACTAATCAATTTATGTAAGTGTCCGTACTGTGATGCAAACCGGTGAACACCACAACCAAAGCTAACTACGTTGACCACTTGGCTACAGACACTATATTTACAATATTCATTTTTTCCCCTCTACATTTACTTTTAACAAGCCTACGAGTACTTGGCAATGTCGACGACTATTATTGATTTACGGGAGCGATACCATAATATTTTTTATGATACTGAAAATGAATCAATTCTGATTTTGCTTATAAACGTTTCTAAACAATTCAAAAAATCACTGTATTCCGTTTATTCAAATGTGTGAAATTTTAACGAAGAGAACTTTTGAATTCGCTTTACATTTGATACAATTATTAATACAGCACTAATAAGATTCAGCGGTGAAATAAAACTTGTTGTAGCGTATAATGAATGTTAATACACCCACAAGAAATTTCAACAGAACTTTCAATAATATCATACAAAATTTCAGTAACAATCAATTAAACAAAATACGTGTTTTGTAATAAAATTGAAATTTTAACTATTCATCTGTACCTACACACATTCTGGTAAATTGATCAAAATCATCATATACAACGAAACAGTATTTTAAGCTTGAAACGTTCCAAATATTTTAATGAAATGAACTGAACTTTTAAAGAAAGAATGGATTTGGTTGATATAAGTAATTCTCCACGAATAAACAGTATGAAAATATTTAATATGTAAAATTATTGGAGCATTGGCAATTTACTGTTCCACGATTTTATTTCTTTATTACGAATTTTATGCAAAAAAAAACTGTTCCTGATTCAACGCAGAGATTCATAATAATTGACAATCGGATGGCACCGTGCCAAATAAAGTTTCACACCCCAGTTTATTTATTGTTTATCGATCATGTAACTTTGTGATCAATTAAGTGGTATTATTATTGTTAATTAGATTGACGAAAAAATTTGCTAATGTTTCATTAATTTTAGGTATTGCTTATTTATTTTTTTAATCATAATTATATATTTATAATAAGCTCGAATAGTAATAAAAATATTCTCAAACATTTTTACGCTATGCGATTGACATCATACAAAAATATAAAACATATAAGTATTTAATTTGGATTATTGAGATTTTGTACACTTCCATGTATTTTGTCACTAACTTAAATTATATAAGTATTTCATTTGAGCGCACGAATGCCTGAAGATGCCGAATGGCGAAACCCGGGTCGTTAGTGACAAAATACATGGAAGTGTACAAAATCTCAATAACTCAAATTTGATATTGAAGTTCCATCAAGCACCCTCAGACGATGTCTTAAATTATATGAGTATTTATGTAGTAAACGTTTTCTTCATATGAAATAACAGTAAGTTATATGTTTTTTAACAAAATTTTGCTTGCTTTTAAGTTCTTAATCTAGTATTGGTAAAATTAAAAATAATATAATTTGTAGGTAGTTTTCTGTAATATACTTATATAAAATTATAAAAATATCCTAAATGGATTCACTAATCACCATACAGAGAGCGCTCATGTTGTACCAAACTTTTAAATAATTATTCAGAAACAATATAAAGTTATGTTTTAACTAAAAATACGACGTCCTGCTCTCTTTTTCTATATCCATTGAAATTCCAAAACTTCACAACAGATTTTTTATGATAATGTTGCTGGATTCCCAATTCCACGCGCTGCCGATATCGAAATCTCTCCGATTCATAAATTATTAATAATATTATAACAGTTAATAAAAAAACAACTAAATTATTAGTTACAGTTATGAACTTTAATATATTTTTCAAAATTCAATAATAAAGTTACAACAAAACACTTTTATAACCTCATTCCAAATACTTTAATATAATTTCGGAAAATATTAAAAATATAGCGTACACGGTTGAGTTTTAAGATGGCTTAGTGTGTAGCTTTTTTTTACTTGTACAATTTTTCAGGTAGAATCTATAAACTTTTGGTAACAGTTTAGTATTTTAATGTGATATTAAAAATAGTATAAATGCGTATTCAATAAATTAAATTACAGACACAGATAAGTTTCGACGCGTGAACCGCACATTGACAAATCGGTTTATTGACAAAGACATATTGTTTCGCATTCACATGAGTAATAGAAGCTCTTGCCAAACAGAGATGGAAAATTAATTCAGAGTTCTTAGGTTCACATTCACCCATTTCTATTACATGTTATATAATAACAATCTGCTATATAAATTCAATCATATTTAGAACACAATACATTTGGCGTGTATTTTTTATTGCTGACTTCGGTTGCTATCTTCATAAGTTTGAATGCTGATACGGAAAGTTTAGAAAATTGATATTCCAATCGATTTATTATGGATGTGTTTTGAAAGCAAAGATGAATACACTGTATTTATTACCTACCTCACATCTGATTCTAACTAGATGTAGCGAGAAATATTAGCTTTCCGCCATTAATATGCTTCAAAGCCAGCCATGCCCATGCAAATATCCAAATCACTCTGAAGACCACCGTCAACGGAGAAGGTGAACTTGAAAAACAACACAACACACTTGGTAGAGAACTGTGAAAATGTTCAAGAATCTTCAAATGCCACAGTACATATTACATCTTCTTTGACCGAATTATTAAAATATTAAACAAAACGTCTTGTGCAGGAAGTGCGACCAAGTTTGTTGATATTGATTTCTATCCTTTCTATTAGTGAAAAAGTACAATTCACCAAACTATTATTATTGTGTGTGTGTAAATTCATCAAGTTAAAAACTGGTTAATTACAAACAAACGTATTTATTTAATAAGCATTCTATTAGAAGTGCTCCATTATAGTAAGATAAAATATCAAAGTATTTAGTTTTACAAAATTTTAATAGTTAGTTACTTCTGACGATGGCGTCAATTTTGTTAAATTTCTGTTTTAGATAAAAGCTTAGTTAATTTCAAATATTAAAGAGTCCAAGCTCTCACTCTGTTTCATCAGTATTTGCTGAAATTACAATTATAATGACATTACATAAGAAAAAATCATCATCAATCGAAAGTCAAAAGCAATATGCAGTATAGAAAACACGATCTTCCTTTCTTTAACAGCTAAAATCCACTGTTCAGCACGAGTAAAAAATGTATATAATAATGGTGTAGAATATTGGGTCGGTTCATAGATTTTAATACACCGAAGCTACGAAATTCTGACAAAATAACAGTATTTTACCGTACCCACCCATGCCTTAGGGCGTATCAACCCCAGGACTTACGCCTCTGACTCCAAAACCCTCCTGTTCATTTTCTACCCCTCATATAACGCCAGGGGTAAGTTTACAGCCACCATAAATGAAAGTGTAGCGGCGTAGGCGACGCCCATTGGGAGTAAATCGCGACTCTTATTTCCTATTTTACTAAACGCAGCCTGCTTTTTATAGTTTTCCCATACCTGCCTCTACCGCGTAGCTCCGTAGTAGCGTAGAATTAGCTACGGCCGAGACCGCTGATGTGAAACATTTCGTGTAAGACGTGTAAATTATTATAACGCTTAGAACTTCTCTTTTTTAAAAAAAAACGTGGAATGAAAAATACTTTTATTTACTGCACGTAAAATAATAGAAATATTTCAATTCAAGCACAAATATAATATTTCAATTATATAAAGCTAAAAAAATCTTGATTAAATACCGGTTGTTATTCAAACTATTTATTTGAGAGAAAAATATTATGCAAATCCAACTATTGTAGCTTCAATTTGTTTTCCTATTAATACCTATTTTATTGATTAGGACAAGAATTTTCAAATAAACAAAAATATTTATTAAAAAAAATGTTATTATTGCATTTTTAGAGCGCTAGTAGTCTTATTCCATGGTGAACCTGGATTTATGAAAATATTTGTGAATATAAGAAGGGCTGTAAGCCAAAAATGGTAAAATTATTCTTCAATCGACTGGCTCAATCTTTTTGAATTCATTAGTGATTAGAGCTTAGGTGGGCCACTCAAATAAAATAAATAAAACAAAGAACTTACTCAAAATATTTTATTACCTTAAAATTGATGCAATAGTTGTTTTTTTTATATTGTTTGATTTCTTTTTCGTAGTGACTGGTAATTTATTGCTCGTTTTTCGTCGTTTAATTCGAACGATTCTCAGCGATATATACTCCTAAATGCTGTTATAATGCACATTGACAGTTGTTTTAATTTTGTGAATTTATCTTCTAGGATATATATCTAGTAAACATGCACTTTCATTCTATGCTTGATTGCAGTTCTATTAGCTTCATTTGTAAATTAGGAGGCGCTTATTCTACCTTTACGTTAAATGAAGTTAAAAATATTTTGAATAGTTTTGTATAAATGCAAATCTGGTATCGAATTCTTTAATTAATTTTATAACTTCATAAGAATATTTAAAAAACAAAATTAATTTCACAAAATATAATATAAATGTGGTAAATTTACGAGAACGATTTTTTTATCGTTTGATTACCAAAATGCACGATAAAGAAAGCTGTAAATTTCAATTGTGTTACAAAAATTCTTCAATCGGGCTGCGGTTTGGGCATGCCTGATTTAAGATATCAACTGAGGATGCGTGATGAAGTATCAATATCAAATTTGCATCGTGAAAATTTTTTGGCCTTTCATTCATTCAAATTGATTGATTCGTCAATCATTGAATTAATTGATTCGTCAATCATTGAATTAATTTTAAAAATCATGTATTAATAATGAAATTTAACCTCAATTGGGAAAATAATCGCATAATCCATTACAAACTCAAAATTTTTTACAATTTCAGATTATAAAATAAGAACTTATTATCTTAAAAATGTAATTGGGAAAAATAAAACGCAGAAAAACTTATTGATTTTAAATTGGTAGGTTTTGTTAGGGTAAATATCAGATGAGGTACCATCATTTTGGGTAAAATTGACCCACTACATGGAAAAAGGTGCTGTTATAATACCATGATAATACTAACGCCATATAAATATCTTTTAGTAAAAGGAAAAGTATTGAGTAGCCCTTGGTGGTAAAAATATGAATCAATGTAAAACATAATTTGTTTTATTATTGAATTTGTAAGCTGTCAGCTTGGAAGGATAAAGGACAACTTAAAAAAAATTCTCGAAATAAATTATTCAGTTGATAATACTCATGATGAGTGAAACCGGCCTTGATCATTATGAACATGTGGAAGTAGTACATGCCAATTGTGTCGTATTTTTAAAATCAAATTTAAATCATTTGGCCGAGACCTGCACTGTCGTCTTTAAAATGAGATAATCAACTCATTTTGGTATTTTTTGAGGGTTACATCAATCGATTGGCCAAAACACCGTCAATATTTAATATTCGCAATTCTAGAGACAAATATTTCGTTAATTTTGAAAGAATTCGACAAGGAGAGTGGTTTTTTTTATATCCAGATCTTTAGGTAACTAACAATTTTATGTCAAAATGTTTGTATGACTTAAAAAACACTCCATCTAAAACGAGTGAAGAAAATATTTTTTTTTTGTTTCATTTGTATTGTATGGGATCAACAAACGATTTCAAAAAAAAACATTCGGTTAACGCAGTGTAGAACTGGAAAGATAGAGCAAATTCTAAATCAAAAAATTAGTAAATCTTTACCTTAAAAATCTAATAGCTAGAAAAGTAGGATCACAATGCACATGCTTCTTGAAGTTATAGCCGGACAGCATAAGTATTTAAACTATTCCGTTTTGATTTTTATTTTCCACACAATATGACTTATATTCTTTTTCCAATCATTTTTAAATGGTTTTATCAGAAAATTCGTATCAGTTATTTCAATTACTATTTTTTAATCAATCATTCAATGAATTGAAAATGATTAATGCGAGGAGAAGGCTTAGCCAACTTATTGAAACCGGCTTTTAAGTGTTTAGTGTTCAGACATTTTTTTGTAGTTTGCGTTTTTGTTCTTTTCGGCGAGGGAAACTAAGTAATTGATAGCTATTTCTTGCAAAATATTAGCTGTCAAATGATCTGGATTATTCATTAGGGTATATTCTGAAAAAAAGTCTATGCCCTGCCTTGCTTGCCTCTTCTAAAACAAGATATTTATGCTTACGTTGTATTTATTTGGTTATGCATTGCAGTAGTCGTATATCTCGGTAAAAAGCAAACAAAATGACTGATAAGTAACAAGAGTTATCGGATTTGACGCGCTGTGGACTTTTTATTCGTGGCATTGAACCAAAATTCATTTTTAAGAACTACGAATGTACATTTATATAATACCTTCGCTGTATTACTGGCGAGTGTTCAGCGGGATTCATGAAAATCAACTGTTTATCCGGAATTACTTCGTAGTCTCATATATCATACCCGCTTGGTAAGAGTAATTTATTTTAGCGGTAAGTACATTAATGCAGATTTTAAAGAAGAGAATTATTCCTGTCTATTTATCCCTCACTTGATTTGTGTCATAGCACTATAAATACAAATTTATATTAATATTATAGTGATTTTAACATAAAATATCAAAGCAAGAAGCTGTATATTGTTACCTACAAACTTTTACCAGTATGGTGGTCGATGTAAGTCTGCTCTCAATATGAAAGATTCTGAATCTCAATTGAGGACCTCAACAGAAGTTGTAGTGATCAAAATATGTCTTACAAAATTTCTAGTTTATCCTCTTTCCTCTGTAAGTTTTTAAATAAATAAGGATTTGGTAATTTAAGAGAGAATGAGTTGTAAAAGTATCGTTCATAAGTGTTATAGAGAAGACTGAAATATACGAACAATATAATTTAAGACATCGACTGAGGGTGCTTGATGGAATTTCAATATCAAATTTGGATTATTGAGATTTTGTACACTTCCATGTATTTTGTCACTAACGACCCGGGTTTCGCCTTTCGGCATCTTCAGGCATTCGAGCACACGAATGGACTCAGTTCGAGTCCATTCGTGTGCTCGAATGCCTGAAGATGCCGAAAGGCGAAACCCGGGTCGTTAGTGACAAAATACATGGAAGTGTACAAAATCTCAATAATCCAAATTTGATATACGAACAATATTAAAATAAAACCGGTTTTTCTTTACATAAATATATGTTTCAATATATATTTATAAGTTTGTAGGGTAGAATAGGCTAAAAATCACTGAAATTCATGCAATAAAATACTGCTTTATTCCTCGTCTTCATTTAGCAAAACGCGCTATGTTGGATAAATTAGTTTTAAGTAAATCATATAAAATTGGACAACAGTTGAAATATCGTTAAAACACTGACTATTAAGCAATAAATATTTGTGAATCATACAATAATTATGATTTTACGTAGCCCAACTTTTTTTAAACATTGGTGTTTTGAAGAAATATTTAATAAAAAACTAAAATCTAGTTTTTAATTTCAATGATTACGTGAAAACATACTAATAAATATTTATTACCATTTGCTACATATTACGTTCAATGATAAAGAGAAAGTAATAACGTTACATGTTCGTATTGTATTTTTTGTAGTAACATTTTAAATGAATTCTAACACAACGTTGTTAGTACACCAACATCTACGATTTTATCATCCGTGCATGAGACGTAACTCAATGTCTTAAAGAAAAATTACCTCTTGGAAAAACTCATTTTACTCGTGAACGGCAAATATATTCTTTTGAAATGAATTTTCCCATCTTCAACTCTCTTGATTGTTTAACTAGCGAGCTTTGATTGGGTTCATTTTTGTAATTCTTTCTTCAACATTTTTTCACCTTTTAATAAATCAAACGTATTATTTAAAAAAAATACTTGAAAAAATTGTAAGAATAAAATTGAAGACATTGCCAATACGCCAAATGCGTTGAAGTTTTAAGTTACATTAGATAAACTTGATGAGAATAAGAAAACAAACACAGTTTGTTAGACCTCAAACCTAAATTCATAAAATAATTTGATATTGATCATGTCGCGACTTGAAGCAAGACCCATGTGATCGGTAGGATAAAGCTCTTACCACTTATTGAATACAAAATGTAACTTTTTTTGTGAAAACGTGGCTCTATCGTCTGGTCTTTTACGAAAACTAATAAATTAAACATATTTTTCATCATCTACACTCAAACTTGTGTAACAAACAGATTCTTATTCTAACAAGAGTTGTTTCAAAAAAACGAGTTGGAATATAGTAGCTAAATAATTCCTTTCTTGAGATAAGATACATTGAAATAAATTCTTAAGGTATAAATATTTCTGTTTTGATTGATGATTGACCGTTTCATAATTTTTCTCTGTATGTAGAAAAATAATATTTTATATTCAATTTTAAATATTTTTTCACAGTACCCAAGACCGAGATTGTGGGGGATCCAGAGATCTACGTCAAGGCAGGCAGTACAGTTAGCCTGAGATGTGTAATTACTCGCTCGCTTGAAGAACCTGCCTACATATTCTGGTACAGAGACAGTGAAAGGGTGCTCAATTACGACCGAAGCCTCATAGACATTCGTATGGAACGGATAGGTTCAGATACAACGGTAAGGATATTTTATTTCATTTCATGCATATTTGTTTTACTTCAAGATAAATACAAAATATTAGAAAAAAGTAAATTGTCAAAATAAAACATATTATTAAATGTTGTTTTTAAAAAACTTCCTACTTGAGTTAACGGAATTTTATAATATATAATTAATTCAATCGAATTTTAATAACCATAATTTTTTGATCACAGATTTTATTTGAATGGAACAAATATTTTTTCGTGGATTTCATTTTTTTATTTACTTTTATTCGTGTACACTTAATAAGTTTAAATATTTGTTTTAAATTATCATTTAAAAATGAAAATCTGAAAACAATAAAATAATAATCTTATTGCAGTTTTGTTTGATATTCCGCATTTAAAGTCATGAGTAGAGTTATTAGGTAAAGTGCGATAAAGAATTTATATTAATTTACTTTTTTTCCCTGACCTCTAATTATTAATATATTGATTTTTTGTAATATCAGATTGCTTAATTCAATGCAACATTTTTCTGCCGCGTCGTTGACTGTTAAGTGTAGCAGTTTTAATCAAAATAGAGCTCCGCGCGCTCGTCAAACTTTCGCAAAATTCTCCCATCTTTGCTTCATAGCTTCCTTAACCAGAACGATAAATTCATAGAGTAAGATAGAGAAGTACTTCATTAAGTGCGCTGTTAGCGAAGGGTAAAACCCTACTTGGTAGAAACAAATTAACCTGCGACATCGTTCAAATCCCACTGTTTAAACAAGGATCTTGAAAATAATTGCAACTACCTGAGAATATCTCAACATTCAAATAGTTATTTTACATGCCAGCCCAAGATAACAAACCTTCGTTTAATAAAGCTTTTGTTGTAGTTTTATATTTAATAAAATGTTACACGAATTATTTTATTTTAAATGTCTTAAATTGTGTTGGTGATTTGCTTAAGATATTGCTTTGAAAAAATGTCTATTTGTAAGAAATACGATTCGTCATACCTATGAAAACGCTCACTCACTAAGTGAAACTGGACTTGATCTTATCGTAAAATTGTGAAATTAGTGGCATTTTGTTTTCTGTTTTAAATATTTTTATGTCTGAGTGAAGCTTATCTTATTCCTAGTATTTCCAATCCGTGAATTATGATATCCATTTTAATTCCAGAAATATTATAACTAACATTAATATTTTTACCAGGTTGGCACGCTTGTCATATACAATACAAGAAAAGACGATTCTGGTAACTACTCTTGTAATCCATCAAATCTTGACCCTGCAAGTATGCTTCTTCATGTCCTCAATGGTGAGTTATTCATTTTATTTCAACTACGAAATTGATAACGGTTTTTACCTAGCTTATAAATGCTATCTTCTGTCAAAAATAAATGGCAGATTCCAGGTACATCATTCTATTCTAGCTTGTCATATTTGACCACCAACACTTTGGGTATTGAGCAAAGTGTGACCATTTTTTATATACGACTCAATACTTTTAAGCTTGGTCGGTTAAGTAAAATGTAATATTTTAAGCGTGGCTATACACCACAGGATACTCAAGGGAAATTTTCAGAGAGAAACAATGAAAGTGAAGAGTTAGACAAGTCAGACATGATACATGCACGACCTATGCCAAATTGGTCGCAACCAGGGGAAGAATACATTGCATTTCATAATTTTACAGGGTTATACAGAATAGATCACAAAAACATCAACGCTTTCAAATTATCAACCTACTTTCTGTCAGAACACTTCAGTCCATATGAGTCAAGTCTTGAGTAGCTGTTCCTAAGACGCTCTTTGGAATCATTTGAAAGCAGTTAATGCTGCAATGTTACGACATACGCCTAGTAAGCGTTGTTAATAGTGAGAGGTGCCGGTTGATGTTTGTAAGAAAACGTTGTGGCTTAGTGCTTCGTGCAAATTGTTAATGTGACTATATCAAAGATTTCTCTAGCTTTGTTAAGGTTGATCCTGTAATCAAGCAGACTTTTGCTTCGTATATAAATACAAACATTCTTGGAAAGGAAAAATATACTGTATTTGAGCATTTTAATACTGTATCCAGAAAGCAATGTGTAACAAATGTGACAAATGGATACCGATGTAGCCTTTGTGTAGATTTTTGTTTAATAAATCGTATAGTCCTGCTAACTGATAACATGGTTCAATTTGATGTAAAGATAAATATTTCAAATGATTATTACAATTTGTTTTTCTATTGAAAACATTCCACTATCCAAATTAAATTTCGGCCCAACACTGTTGAATTTCAAGAATTTAATATCAAGCGCTAGATATTTTCGCAGAACAAACATTCATATTATAACACATGAGCTTAAAGTACACGCTTTACTCGAGAAATAGTTAAGAGAACTTACTCACTGAAGAAATTATGTAGATAATCATAACTGACATGAGTAGAAGAGAATTTGTTCAATGGGGTGTACTCTCATCTAATCACCACAATGAAAATTACATTAGATGAAGAAGCTTCATGTTATGACATATATCCTCCATTGAGATTTAATAGTATTACATAAAATATTATGCTTTTTAAATAAAAACTAAACATATATATATTTAAGCGAAAGTTGATTTACTACGTCACTTTTGGATTGGCTGACGAAAGGAAACGGGCTCATCTAAGCTTGTCAAAAAGACTAAGTGTAGATGTATTATTACAGAAGAGACAAAAAGAATAAAATTTCGTTTGAAATTTTTTAAAAAGTATTGTGTCTTTAGTAAATAAATGTTGTTTATAGAATCGATATTCCGCATTTAAAAAAATTACAATATCAATGTCATCTAAAAATTTGAAAAATCATTAATCAGCGACGACTTTTAGAAAATAATCGGTTTGATAACACGAAAAATATTATATATTTTCAGTGTGTTTTAATATCATGATTAATATTTGTTTAATTAACTCACGAAGCTTTTAAATCGTTTGCATATAAATAAATTAACAGTTGCCTAAAAATAGCTCAAAAAAAATATTATATGTATTTTATTTCGATAGCAAAATGTTCAAAGTGTATACAATTTTATACTATGGAATTTATAGGACAAATTGAAACCATGTTATATAAACAACGTCCCACATTCAATGAAAATCTTTTTCTTCTATCTCCATAAACATAATTTACCAGTCTCTGTCTACGCAGGATAAAAGTAAATCGTTATTTACGCACTACCGAGTATAGCTCTCGTAGCTTTGTGGTAGAATCGTAGCGTTGAGAAGGCGTAGCTACTTTGTAGCCAGGAAAAACTGTCTCAGATGGGATCCAATGTCATTAACGTATGATGAATGAAGTTAATTCTTGCCATTATTCCTTGTGCTTTTACATCAAATTCTTTAATATTTTATGTGATACTTATACATATTAGGAATTTTATTTGTTTACCTTATTCTGTTCAACCTACTGACTGAATGTTATGTAAAAGATTTTTTTAAATATAGATTGTTTTTTTTCTATTAAATATTTATACTAGACAAGTTAACAGTCCGGTTACTTAAATATATTAATTCATTAGGCGTTACTTACTATTCTTATATCTTAATAAGGTAAAGGATATTTTTAATACTTAAAATGTGTTATTGCGATATTTATTGTACTTTGGAAATAATATACTTTTTCACTAAAATGGCGGTTTGATTCTCTTAAATAACGTCTTAGGATTAGGGTTTTCTCCACCATAAAAGTAATTATCAGTACATCAAAAATGTGTATACGTTAAAGCCAAATGCCCGTTTTGTAGTAAATTTCCAAAGACGATTTTTTAGTTGAAAAAGGAAACGCCAAAATTTACATTAAAATATGAAATAAAACACGCAGCTGGATGTGGCTTATCGTACCGAAAATTATTTGCCAAAACGCGTTAAAACTGCAGCTTCAACGGTTTGATAATTTTAATCATAGGCAGAAAATTATAAAAGAACGGCGACTTTTCGATTAATTTGTATCATATGAGGTTTATTTGTATTTTTATTTTTTGTAAATTTTAGCTTTTAATAATTTGAATATAAGACTCAATTTTAACGTCAACTATCAATGTCATCTTAATATTTGAAGTATAAAATACATAAATACAATTTACCTGAATAAGCTTCTCTAAGAGGCGAAACACGTGTAAAAGCTAGTTATCAATTATTATGATTCAATAAATCATTTTCATTTTTTAGTTAAATTAAATAGCAACAAGACTGTAATGTTGGAATAGCTTATTTGAAACAAAATATATACTCATGATTTCGTATTTTAGGTGCTTCTTTGTTTGATTTGTCTTCCCTTTCCCAATGAATAATCAATACAAAGTCTTGTTTCTTTTTAAACAAAGCGTGCTTTGAAAATAGTTATGCTCAATGTTCCCTCTAAGACGAGACGTTAGCTGCGCGGAAAATTTAAAGGCTGCGCAGGCTATTCCAACAAGTGCGCGGCATAATTTAAATTTTTTTGCAAACATCAATGTCATATTTGAATATTTGATATTATAAAAAAGTGTTTTTTTGCGTTGTATATTATATTTAAATTTATTATCATTCAATAATTTACATTAAAATAAAACGTAACAGATAGCAAAATTCATTTTATTTATTTACACAAATAAAAAATCAATCACAAATTAAGAAAAAATAAGCAGAATGAACCAAATAATCAGACAACTAATCCTTTACTTCATTTAAATCAATTTTTTGTTTTGATACCAGGTAAGATTTAATAATTCTCATTATATTATCTCAAGTTCAATTTCTAATTGGATGTCATTTCAGTTTCGGTGAAGTCATTCCACTTTGAATTCTTTACTTTTGTAGGAACTAGACGATATGTTTGATTTACTCGCTGAACGTTTTGAGATCTGAGGGTTAAAGAAACCATTCAATGTTTAAATGATATTTTATAAATGTGAATAAGATTTTATAGCAACAAAAAACATTAATTATTTATATGTACATAAAGTGGCATAGCTAGAGTTTGTGCCGCTCGGGGCGGTTCTTGAATTTGCGGCCCCCCACCAATTTGATCTCAAAAATGATGATTTTATGTTTATAATAATGGCGTCTTGAGCTTTTTTTATTTTTAAAAAAACCTTTTGGTATTTTCTGCGTCATATTTTATTAAGACGTAGAAGATTGCGCCGCAGGCAAAATTTGTTTATATAAACATATTTCTTAAAAAAATGTACTCTATTTTTACAATCTCGTCATTTACAAATGTTATATTTAATATGAAATTTGTCCCGCAGGTTTGTTTTTCAAATATATAAAAAAATCTTTTAGTCATCTAAATAAATTTAGAAAAGAAAGACATATTTTATCAGCGAGTCACAATGTAGACGGAATAAAATATGATGAATAGAATAAACATGCCTTGAACATAACACATAAAATATATATTAATTTTTCACCGTCAAAATTTTAAATTAATTTTCGAAAATGCCCCCTCTCTCATTGAAACGTGCCGCCTCCCTTACTACGCCAGTGTGTACATATATACCCACTTATCTCTCGTTTTACACGTTTTTAACAAAGTTTAACAAAATAGATTAAAAAAACCTTTATTTTATAATTTTTATTGTAGATATTATATCAAACATAACTTTTAACACTATATAGATACATATTTTTTTTTTGAGATGATTCTATTAAAATCCCGAAAATTTGGAAAAAAATATCTACAGCATACTTGCAAAGATTTGAAAAAATAACTTTAAATGGTTGTTGGAAATTTCTATGGCCAGAAACAGTTATTCGAATTCATTAGATGGTTTTCAAGATTTTAATGACGATGCTATTGAGAAATTATTCGGTAAAGAATATGGAAGATCTGGTTAATAATATGAGGGATGAGTGTTTTAAATTTTATAAATACAAAATTTTAAATTCATAGAAGTGGAACAAAACAAAAAATGATTGTTTTTGATGTGCAAAGCAAATTATTATAATATAGCCAACATACTTTAATCAAAATAATCAATATTTCCTGATGATAAAATAGTCCACAACGCATGATACTTCCTTCGCCAAGTTTTCAACATTCTTTCCTTTCTAAATTATTATACTTGAGTAAGTTTCATTCGGTGGCCATCGGGATCTTTTTTGTTGTACACATTGCAATTGAAGTACTCACTTAGTATTTATCGGCAAGAGGCAAACAATTGATGATTGAAGGTAGAAACATCTGTGTTGCTTCAAACAATAAAAACATTTCGGACAGCCACCTTAACACGGTCAACACATGTTTTAACAAAGCGAGAGATAATTTTGTAACTGAATCGGATTATTGCAATATTATGATTATTTGAATAGAGTTCGCGCGAAACTTGGAAGAGTGCGCGGACGATTTTAAACTGCTGCTTGCGCTCGCACGCGCGCAGCTTAGAAGGAACAGTGGTTATGTTAATCAATATTTAAGATTAAATAATATATCACAAAATAATCACTGAACCTATTGAAGATATTCAAATTTTTTTTTTGTTTCTGACAGGTGAACATCCAGCTGCAATGCAGAGAGGAAAGAATTCGGCATCACCAATCTCGTGGCGTTGGTGGAGCCATTTTTCCGTCGGTCTGGGACTGGCGTCTTGCTTCCCACTGGGAAAAGTAGTTCATATTGTGGCCACCCTTGCAATTCTGGCACAAATTCTGCCTGAGTTGTAAGAAAATTTATGAAGAAATCGTGCGACCATTGGCGGATAGATTTAACTTTTAAATAAATTTAAAAAAAATCATTAAATTAAATGATACAACGTTTATTTATATTATCAGTGTCATTAACAGGTAAGTAGTGATATAATAAAAAATATTTTAAGATAATCGGTTGTTCACTAAAATATGAGTGGTTATAAAATTCAAAAATTTCTTCAAATAACTTTTAATTAATTTTCGTTTTGAGTTTTTGACAGTATAATATTTTAAACAAAATAAAAAAAAAAATCGTTTATTCGTTGTGGTATGAAAATCAATACACTTGAAATAAAATCAAATATACAAATGCCTAATTCTGACTATTATTTACACTCACAACAAACATTCCCTTTTTTTGATAACTGTCTAAAATAATCATTTCTTATCAGCATATAGATAAAACTCACGTGTTTTAATATTGTGATTAAAAAGTATCAATATTTATGTGAACTTCGTATAGAATTATTATAAAATGAAAATGTGATAGAAACAAAGTGAAAATAATTTAAACATATTGTTATCGTTGAAGATTCTGGATAATTAAAAAGGCATGAGTGAAGTTTGAAAAAATATTTGTAACACAATATATATATTAATTGTTTATTTGTAAAATATATCAAAATATTAATTGTATTAAATTTCACTTGAATATTATTGTCTTCATACCAATTGCGATATAGAATTACATAAATCTATAGATTTTTATTTCCAGTGGATAACAACAATTACTTAAATAGTTTTTTGCGGAATTATTTTTATGAATAAAAAATTCTACAATCAAACTTGCTTTTTTATCATATTCTTCAGTGAGTTTTGTTGGCTGTAAGTTTTCTTTCATATTCATATTCACTTCAAAAAACATACTTGTATTCATTCAACTTACAAACTTTAATAATGGCCTATAAAACTATTTTCATAATTCATCAAAAAAAAAATCTTTTTTTCGATTTTTTTTGATTGTGGCATAAATGGATTTTTTAGAATATTCATATATTTTTTTTGTGAAATGAACAGCTAATATTTATTTCCTATTGAAATTATTTATGACGTTCTAAGTACCACAAACATTGGATTTATAATGTTTATGAAATCAAAATGAAAAATGTTTTAATTAAAGATGTCGTGCGACATTTTTTCGGTTTTATAAACGTATATTGACACTTGTAAATAATAGCTGTTGAATATTCATGCAATTGTTTTGTTTGAACAAAAGAAAATATAACGTCGTAAAGAAAAATAAAATGCTCACAATAATAATCTGTTAAATTAAATGAGTTTCTGAAATAAAATGGGTTGGTTCATAAATAAGTGAAATCAAATTATTTAATTTAAAAATTAAAGTAATTTTACATCATAATTTTTAATAACTTGTTGTGTTTGTAGTTAATTTAATAAAAAGTCGACATGTTTTCGAAGAAAACTCTTATTCTCAACATTTTTACCTGATGTATTTCATTTACAACTGCGGACCGGTAAAAAAGGGAAAAACTTTTCGCGGACCACTAATACTGAAATAGAAATGATTTTTTATATTATATTTTTTTAATCGTTTATTGTAACAGATGGACATAACCATAACTAACAAATATACACATGAAATTCTTGGAATCATATTTTGGTAGGGTTTTGCGTCTGGGTTCACTATCCAAGAGAAAATATTTCCGTTCTCCCTGAGTATACCTGAGAAGATTTATGACTGTCGATTCTGAGAAAGCCAGCGGCCACCGTGTCGCATCATCCTACTATTTAACAATAATTTAAAACACAAGTACACGTGCAAGCGAAAAAATCTTACATTTCATATTTTTGCATGCCGAATTTCTTGAAATTTAGCATACTGTTCGTGGCCCGGCACTGGGCCGTGGACCACCGGTTGGGGAACACTGGTCTAAAGTTCTAGATATTTGATTACGATCTAACGAGTAAAAATGATGTCGTAGGAATGACAATGAAAGCTGAATTATTCCAATCGTACGTAAGCAAGCGTTATTATTAAATACGTTACAATTATGTAGGAGGGAGGGGTGGTCGTTTTTCTTACGACATTACCAATTCCTCTATGCCAAAGATTATGACACCACACTGTTTTTCAGAACAGATAACACATTAGTAACCTGTAACAGAATTTATTTATTAATCGACCCAATTTAATATGTTATGAAAATATAATATACTGTTTTTTTACTATACAACCGTGAAATTTCGATAAACGTGTAAAACAATAACAGAAAAAACGCATGAATTAATAGTAATTTTAAAACAGATTTGTTTTTGTAAATATTTGGATTATATTTCTTAATTCGTTCAATTTTTACAACTATACTTATCTGTGGTTCTTTATTAGTTTTATATAAATAAAATGTAAATAACTCGAAAATAATAATTGCTTTTAGCAATACATGGCGTATTTAAAATAATGAAATGAGCTTTTTAGGTAAGTGTATTACTGATGATTACCTGTTGTAAATACCCGAAAATATTTCATTACAAATTTGCTTACATTTGGTTGATTTCATTTAATTTAATGCAACTAGATTTGCATTTTTATTTTATTAGTTCTATGAAAATAATACTTTGTTAAATGATGGAAATTAAAGTATTATTTTGCGATGAATTATTATTGAAAAAAATAAATAATTAGGAAATTTTATATAAAAAATTGTCTCATTAAAAATAAAATATATGTTATCTATTAATCAATAAAACATACATTATTCAAATTTAAACCTAATGTTCATTTTTATCATTTTGTACAGTTAGTAAAAATTATGTAAATAAATCTTTTAATTGATTGATGATGGAATGACTTAAAAAAATGTCCGTGAATATTTAAGGAAGTAAACATGAAAATGTTTTAGATTTGTTTTAAAATATAACATATATCAATGATTGTTCTATTTCTTAATGTTAACAATTTTAAGTGCTTGTTACATAATTTTATTCCGTCAATAAAAATACTGGATAACAAAGAGTGAATTAATATTGTCTTTTTTTCAATACCTTTTCAAATCCAAACTATAAAACCTAATACATATTCACTTCTTCAAAAAGAAGTTTTTATTTTTATCGGTTATTATTTGTATCGTCCCTTTCTTCGCATAAAATAAAGAAATCATCACAACCACTCACTGTTAATATGTGTGCATTAATTAATACTGTAGAACCTTAGTGTTAATTTGATTTCTACACGGGTAAAAAATCTGTCCGCATTTCAATCTCAATACAAAATTCGGTTAATTTCGAGACTCTGAATAGAAATATTACAGTCAGACTGTAATAACGGTAACTCTATGAAGCTTCTGTTGCGATTTTCCACAATTCTGATGCGAATTTGGTAACCATCGTGTTAAATAACAAATCGGTAAGTGCATAGATCACCCACCGTAAAATGTGCTCACACCCTAAGCATGATCCAAGATAATCCTTTGTTTTTACTCATGGAAAGCAATTTGTACTTCTCCGCTTAGCTGTGTTCCATTTCCCACAACTGAACTAAAACCTTACCTTAACCTTGCCAATACAATTTGCATACATATGATCTCTTACTTTACCAAAAACTGACTTGAGTGTATATAAGGATGTGTAATGCACACCATGATAACATTAATTGGGAAAATAGTATTAAATAAAAATATTTGACATCGCAGCTAGTAATTGCCAATGCGCCTAAATTGAGACAAACTTGAGGGAAAATAATGACAACACACACAACCAAGTCGAAGATATCAAATTTAAATTGGTAAAATCTAAATTTTATATTGTCTTTGCCGGGACTTGAATCCAGAGATAACTGATTGCTAGGGTAAAATCCTTCAACCTTTCACATCACATAAACAATATGTAAGTAACTCTTGGAAGATGAAGTTGAAAACAAGAAAGAATTAAGTCACATAAGAATTTTAAAATATAGAAGATGAAATTAAAATGAACTTTTTGAATTGAATGAATTGATGGCAAAATCAGGAATTTCATTGACGATTATTATTATTCGAATCTGCATTTACTTGTTAAAACGCTATTGTGATAAGAATATTATATTAACGATTGTAAAATGTTGAACAAAGTTTTATCTTAAAATTTAATGAAATACACTATTCTGAATTCAAAACTGAATCAATTCATTTTCTCATCATGCGTTTTATTACTTTTTTGAGATTTAAATTTCATGTATTCATATTGCAAAGAGTTTTCCAAATATCTTCACCGACCACGTTCAATAATTAATTAATGGGAGATTGAAGTATACACGAATGATTTATAAAGTAAAAACTCACCAAAATTTCCATATACCTTTAACATGAAGTATTTTATTCAGAATCAGGGATTGCTCTTCCTCATTTTATATTTATACAGAAAATTTTTCGGTTTGCTTTCAATTATTCATGACTAACCGTCATCCAGAAAAGTCTGCTCATTAAGAGACTTTAATATAATAAATAAATATATATAGATAATATGTATGTGTATTGATGTCTCTCGATTTATTTTGGTATTTAATATCGAATATTAAAACTCTTCTTTCTAAAAAAAAGTATTGAAGTGAACTTAATTACTTTAAATATTACGGGAATCGTCAATTATGAAGAGAGATCGTATAATAGAAAAAAATGTATGGGATATAAATATGAGTAATATTAGACTTTTCTTTTTAATATCGTTTTTAGCCATACCCATTCCCTACTCGAAACATATGGCCACCAAATGGTGGACCCAAGCTTTTCAGTCCCTCGCCAGTATCCATGCTTCCTCCTGCGTCATTGTAGTTTCCTGTAGCTCTAATGAATACATCCTATGAATGATTATCAGTGATCTTCCAGGGTAACGGAACACATCCAGTTGGTTGAAAAGACATACACAATTCAGGCTCCCTTGTGTATCCGCAGCTCATTTCCAAGCCAATTCTTTTATATTTTTTGGTTGCTTAGAAATTTTATGAGGCTGGTTGGTCCACTCTCTAACTTCCGACATCCTAAAAAAGTGAAGCCACTTTTAAACTAGTATTCAACGCAAGCATATGTTTAAGAAGCGTAGTATATGGTTACCCAGTGTTTTTTTAATACAACAATTGCAACCGTACAATTAAAATGAATTAAAAACGTTTTAATTAAGATTGCTGTTAATCAAAACTAGACAATAAACCAAGAGATTTATTTTAGTTCTTCAGATAAAAAACAGAACCCATAGCGATGCTTGATTGTTAGTTCTGCCACCGTTGATATGCAAATCCTTAACACCTTCTTGCAGATATAGCCTGCCTTCAAAATGCATAAATTCTGTAATCAACATTTTGTTACAAAAAAGGTGGAAAGAGTTTTCCTGAACAAGATTGTTATGACAATAATAATTGTTCAACAAAGTTGAAGTCTCCCACTTTCCATGTATGGGTGTGTACCTGTATAATTTTTTTTGCTTAAATAATGTGAACTTACGTTATTACATTTAAATTATACGATCTTATAATAGAGCAAGTAGATTGATATATAATATATCTCTTAAGAGGCTAGTTTTTTTGACAATGTATGCTCAAAAAATCCTTATAATTGCTTCAACGATGAGTTGAAGTAAAAATAGCTATTTGCAATTTATTGTTGTCAATATAATGAACATTCAAAAATCAGTAACTCAATTTTTTTGAGAAATTGTGGTTAAAATAAGCCAAATTTTATGACAATATTCATATTGGTGATGATTTATGCTTATTTTTTTAATGCTTCAACAATCAGTGATAACTATTTCTGAATACGAAACACTTATTGAATAATTACAGCAAGGGGTATTTTTTTATTTTTAGATTTTCATAAGGTTTATGTAGGTGTCGAATCGTAAGCCAATAAACCAATATGCATATGAGAAAACATCTCGTCACTTTCAGATTAGTAGGTAAGTAAGTTGTCGAAAATAAATCACAGCTTAGTAAAAAATATTTTAATTCCTAATAATATTATAACTTAACAACACATCAAAGGCATACACTTCTGTTTAAACATTTCTAAAGAAAAATTTTTCGTTTGTTGCTATAAAAGTAAGTAAATGACATTTTGAAGATATTTGTCTATTCCATGGGCTCCCAACCAATAATTCACGATCCCAAATGGGCTTGTCAATTGAAATTATAGACTAACATGTATTTAGATTTACTGCATAATTTTATCTTCTCATTGACATCGCGGCATTAAAAAAATACCGTATTTTTATGTTATTAATTACAGCCAAAGAGGCTTTCTCATACATCACGTAATTTAGAGACGAAACATTCTGAAACAACAAGAAAAGAAATTGGATTATTTCGTCAGTATGAAGCTTGTTGCACACTTCACAGACTTGATCAAACACGAAGTTTGCACCAGAATTCACTTATATATTGATGATTGACGTTGTTTTGACCACATTTGGTTAGTGTTTGAGTCACTTAAAAATGTTGCGAGTCACCCGCAGCTTATTCGTTTATGGAAAACAAATAGACTGCATCAAACCGACTACAATCTGATTGCAGTTGGATTTTTAGTTGTAGAGGTAAAACAGTGTTTGCATATCTAAATATTTGATGTATAACTTATTCGTCGTGTTATTATTATAAGTAGTGCATTATTTTGTCAAAATAGATAAATACTGTATATTTATATGTAGAACGCGGCGTTTCGCAAGAAAAGCTTCTCATGTTTATCCAAATGTTTGTCTAGCTAGTCATTAATCATCCCGTAAGGATAGATGAATAAACAATTCGCGTGTATGCATCTGTAATGTAACCTTTGTTGCCCACAATTCTGTAGTAGTGGTTATACAATAGAACGTAGATGAAATTCCAATACTTGAAATATTAGATGTCAGGTCTAAAGCAGCTTTGCAAGTAACAAAAAGAATTGTCATTATATTGATCATGTAGTTACGCGTATTTAAATTATTCTATAAAAAATAAACAAAACAATGATCAATTATTCGACGTATCTTATATTTTTATTACGACCGAATTCACTCAAATTAGGAGCCCTTTTTTAAAAAATAAAAACAAAAAAATTTAACAACGCAATTTATTCAAATACTTTATGCGAAATGAGTTGGTAAAGGTATGCAATACAATTCATCCAAGCTTACTATATGGCATAAAAGAATATTTACTAAATACATTTTTAACGTTTGAAAGTAATCATTTGAATAATATAATACGTGATCCGTGTCATTTAGAATAGTAATGATGTTACTCCAAAATTACGAAAAATGAGGTTATATCTCAAACACGTTCAAAAGAAGTTATTCTATTAGTTTAATAATTGAGTATCTCCATACGTACTCCAAATTTCTTTAAAAAACTGTTTTTTGTTTTTATATTCCCATATTTAACGATATTTTCAGAAAAATAGTGATGTACCTGCAATATCAGAATAAGAGTGAAGTTTTCGGACAGACTTCACTACTAAACTTACGTTTAAGTTCTTCAGTTGACTGACAAACAGTTATTAATGGTTGTTATTTGATCCTAAGAACATTTTATAAAACCTTGATTTTTTCAAAACTTCAAAACTGGAGTTACACCATTACAATTCTAAGTGACACATATGTCATATACGATTAGACAAGTGCCAGCTGGTGATCATAAAAACAGATGAGGCCAGGGGCGAAAACAAAATATTTTATACCGATTTGTTTCATATTTAATATGTTTTGTTTCCATAAAGTTTTACATTTTTTTTATTTTAAAATAAATTAAACATCAAAAAAACACATCAAAAATAATCAAACATACTAAAAACAATAAAACTGATCAACAACAAAGATAAATTAAGAAAACAATCATAGTGTGATTATTACAATAGCGCGTTATGAAGGTATGTATTACTAGAGCGACGAGCCAGAAGAAACCGGCCCGGAAGCGTATCGCTACCGGCTACCGGTAAACAAACACGTTCTTGTGTATGCATCTTGCTGTACTGGTAAAAAGTAGAGACGGTCCCAGAGCTCATAAGTGTTGGCATAAATCAAAAAATTACATTTACGAAAATGATGGAGGTATCTCAGTAGAATTTTTTCTATGAGAACTGCTTGTCACTCAGTCGCTCAACCTCTCTTTTTTCGAAGACAGTAGGAATAAAAGGATAGAGCTAGGACCGGGCTAGTGGTCAGCTAATCGCTCTTGCTGTTCTCTATTTTTGAATATCGGATCGGTGGGAGGGAGTTTTAGACATCACAAACATTCATGACTACTTGGGACTTGAACCAGTACCACGAAGCCGACTAACTGATTAAATATTGCATATTTAAAGGTTTTTCAGTCATTTAAGTTGGTGAGGAAGAGTTATTGATAAATTAAAAATGCCAGTCGTTGGCTTCGGCTGCGATGTTCACGGATTTTAATTCTATTGCGGAGAGTTTTGTTAATTGATTTTTTAATCGGTTGATGAATATCTGTGGTGTATTCTATAAATTCCCTCCCCCCCCCTATCCACGCCACACCAAGCCTTATCCTTTTTTAGAGGTAATGTTTCGTAATCCCACAAAGAAACGTAAGAAATCATGCATTATATTTATATATAAGTTTAAATAATTGAATATATTAGTATTTTAATAGCTTGTTTGTAAGAACGGAAATACGAATAAATTCGATCCATTGCAGTGAAACATCTGCAAAATGTGTTTGTACACTCGAATTTATTTGCATCTAAAAAAAATTTACGACTAAAATGCTACGTAAAAAAGAATTGAATTTAAAATAAGCTTAAATGCAGCCTAAATCCAATTGACAACTCCCAGTTATGCAACAGTCAAAGTGTTTTTCCCTCCGTTTCTAATGGTAGAATTTCGTAATTTTGCGAGTTGCATTTTTCTTTGTGCATGGAAACACCATTTCTCTCATCATTTCATTTCATCTGACATCGTCGTTACAGACTGAAGTCTTACTCCTTATGTGGAGAAATTCAATTTTCTCCAACGCCATTTGCACGATATTCTTTTAGGGTATCAATGGAAACCGGGTTTAGCAGGGTTTTGGAATTAGCTGGAAAAGTTATTATAATCTTTATGCTTATAATAGATCTGACCATATCGGATGTCGTAGACTTATCTCTAGCAAGTATTATTCACATCCTGCGTTTTGTATATCTTATGAACTATGAGCGATGAATTTGTACGAGTTAAATCAATTTTATGAAAATATAAAAATACAAAATCATACAAAAAGAACACGGGTTTTAAAACCATTAACGAATTTTGTCCAACCTTTATTACTACCAAGTAACTGGTTTCACTCATGTTTTTTGTTTAAATTTTCTATGTTTTATGGTTTCTTTTTTTGTTATGTTCTCACTCCCCACCAGTATGGACTCTAATAAAGCATTTTAATATTAACTTACTTACATATATTTATTGCGAGAACTCCTTGTTATTATGTCAATCAACAACTCTTTTTCAGTGAAGATAAGGAAAGGTGGACAGGAAAAGGACAGGATTAGTAGTAAGCTAATTGTTAATCGTCCAGTTTTTTAGGATCGGATGAGTGAAATAAAATATTAACTTCACATTCACCCCATGCCTTTGAATAAAAATATGTTTATAAAATTATTTATAATAATTTAAAAAAATTTAAATGCATGGCATTAAGCTGACGCCAATGCGCCATGCATTACACAAACATAACAGCAGTAACAATAATGAAAATAAAAACATTTTTTTTTAATTATTAAATACAAAAAAAAAAACTAGACATTATTATAACAGTTCGAGTCCATTCGTGTGCTCGAATGCCTGAAGATGCCGAAAGGCGAAACCCGGGTCGTTAGTGACAAAATACATGGAAGTGTACAAAATCTCAATAATCCAAATTAGACATTATTAATTTACAAGGAAAAAATATTTGGTGAACAATACCCAGAGCTTAGTGCTAAAAAATATCCAACTCTCTTGACTGTGCATTGATCATCCGAACGGCTCTTGCAACTGGTGACTCGAATGACCGACGCGAAGAACAAGTTTTAAGAATAAAAATTACTTGGATATGGTTTCGGGACAATGAAATTATCCAATCCGGGATTTAAGCCCGTTGACTGAATACAATGTAGACCAAATATCGTTGAACACTCCGGCTTAAGGACCAGCGAATATTATTATGATATATATTTCTAGTCATTTTAACGAATATCATTGATCATTTTAATGTGTTGACTGTCAATATAATTGAAATAAAAAATGTTTTATGAAAAAGACATTGTCACGGTTTATTCATTCAAGCTCAGATACTTTGTACATCTTAGTGTTTTACAAAGCTTAAATCATTTAACAGAATAGTTTTCAGTGGAAGTTTAGAGCATTGGAGGGATTTTGAAGCTTTCCTTAAAACACGTACTTGCTTCATATACATTAGTTCTGGAAGCTTGCACACACAAACTGGAAAGCGTTCATTGATTGTGTAACATACGTTGGCATTTTCCAAACAACTGATCAGAAGAACTAGTATCTAAGCGTTTTTACAGGAGTTCTTTGAACCAATAGTCCAGAAACATTTATTAACGAACTTTCTGGAGTCTAAGAGAATACCGATATAATATGTTTTTATCAATGGTATAAATAGTATGGTTTAAAATAAAGTCGGTAATGTTTCTTATGCAATCTAAAATTGGAGGAATATAAAAAGGTAACTGACTATATATAAGCTAAATCTGAATCAGTAATTTTGATTTTGTGACCAAATTATATTTTCAGCCCATCACCACTTTCACTGAAATTTTTATTTTATCACTTATTTTAATCACCGAAGCTATAAAGCAGCTATAACTGTTTTCAAATTTGTTTTTTTTAATATGTAAATAAAATTTTAGGTAAAGAATATTTATATTAGTCCCAAAACAAAAATAACTCATATTTTCTGTACGCCCCTAATCATCGTATATAAATGATCAAAAAAGGTGTCTCGAGATATTATGTTCTTACTAGCGAAATATCACCTTTCTGATTGTCGCACAATTTTATGAAAATTTACCAAATCTTTTTAATTAGCCTATTATAGGATATATATTCAGTCGTAGTACATTGTCGCAGTCTGTTTGTATTATACGTTTTGTGTTTATGACCTCTTTAATGACCCACATTATTATAATACTGACTTCTTATATTGTCCTTGACTATCCGGCTCATCTTTGAACTGGGTTGTGCCATTTCTATAGGGCTTATTTTAATTCATTTAACTCACGTCTGGACATCTAAGTTGACTTTCAATTTATAAAATTTCAAAATCTTTAACACAATATTTTCAAGAACTGTCATGTCATCTCACATGTATAAAGTGCTGTCTAAAAACGAAGTTACATCAATTCAAATAACCGAAATTCTGGATAAAGATGACAACTACTAAGATATTATTTATTAAAAGCTTTACTGCAACTAAAAGCTATTTTCTCTATTGGCTCAATCTATCTACTGAAAACTAAGAATGTTCAAATTTAAAACTAACATTCAGTGAAAAGAGAAGTTGCGCAACTAATGTACTATCATTTTCCATAAACAACTCTTTCACAGCTGTTTTCTTCATGTCAATATAATACTCGACACACGGACCTTGTGCAGTTGAAAAAGTCAAACATAAATCTGTAAATTGAGAAAGTTCTAATTTTATGTATATGGAAACAACTCCTATTCAGATGTTCTTTTCGTTATATCAATTTACTTGACAAAAGAAGCGTACGTGGACGAGAAAAAATTAAATGTAAATCAGTAAAATATGATTTCGTAAATATTGCATGATTTTTTTTCCAAATTATCACATTTATTTGTTTTACGCAATAATATTATCGAAATTCATCCAATTTGGAGATTGATTGAACCACAATAAATTTCTAATAAAATCACTTCAATAGTCAAGCATGTTATTTATTGCTCTATTATTATTTCGCATTGCGATTTATTTCACCGAATAAAGAAGTATGAGGCGGACGTATAACTCGATTGATCTCACAACCAGTGAAGCCCAAATGAGAAATTAGCTCGGCCGAGAACTGTCTTGATGTTCATAATTCCATATTAATGGCATACTGATACAGTGTCCTTGGAAAACTTTCTAATATACTAATCAAAGACTTAATTAAAAGAAACGATTTTTGGTAAGAAAATAAAGTTAAAATAAAATAAAACAAATTAAAGAAAAATAAAGCCAATAAAATACCCTCATCGGTATCGAGTAGGGTTATAAAAACATCTTGTTCAAATTTTAAAATATTGTTACGTTACATTTTTTGTTTTATAAAAAAAATAATTCCCAAAAAGAAAAATTTCCGAATAATACTACTGGCCAGTGCTGTTGGATTTGTTTGATCGAAAAAATTAATGAATTGATTGTTATCAATTCATGAATTTTATCCAATGGCATAGATATTTGTGCTGTTTTAATTTCTTCCCACCCAAGTCCCACTATCCGATCCAAGAAACGAGACTTGAGAGCGCCACTAGCTTACCTAGCTTAGTGAAAGACTGACAACCAGTTTTTCAAGAAACTATTGTTTGGGCCGTTGCTTTATTAGAAGTCCATATTTATATTATGTGGTAATGTTAAAAAAATTATAATATATTGATCCACACGCATTTTTAACAGTGAAAAATGCGTTATTCATTATTGGTCATTTTTTTTCATAATTTAAGCACTTCATTATATATATTTCAATGTATATTGAAGAGTCAATACTCCGGGTCACTAAATATATTTATAGATAAGACAATTTTTTTTTTTTTGGGCTAGATAAAATCAATGACATAGATAATCTGTGATATGGAAGAGTGGGATTCTTCTTTCTGGGAAGATGTCTTGAAAAATTCCAGCTAAGTGACATGAATATTTTTTTCTTTTATGCATTAAATTTGTAAACATTACATGTGACATTTAATTTATAGCCATGATATTAAAAAAATATATATATATTATCAAAATTACATTGAGCGGATAGATAAGAGCCAGAGTCACTCCAATAACTAGATTTGCCAAAAAAGTATTTGATCTGTGTAGATACTCATTATCTCATCTATCACGGAGCTTTTGTCTAATTACACGAGAATTTTTTGATACGAGTAAACAGTATTGTAAAAACAAATCTATAACAAACAAAAATTTGGTTAGCGAATTAAGTGCTGATGAATAATTTCAATTAATCTATTTAACGAATAAAAAAAGTAAATGTTGACTTGGCGTGAACTTCGTGTATTCATTTTTATCGCATTTTTTATTCATAAATACCACACTAAGAGTATTGAGTATTTGCTGATGTGTGTGTTTTTGTACATCAAGAAAGAGAAAACAATAAATAAAAGTTACACAAAAATATTTATATTTTAGTAATTTTAAGAATTTCTTACCAACTTCTATGGACGGATAGGACACAACATTTCATGATTGATCTAATGTTCACTTGGTAGAACTACATCGTATTAAGGAATAAAATAGTATTTTTTAATATATTCTTGCTTTATTTCGGCATCAGGCCATCTTCAGAACTATGCCACAGAAATTGTAATTCACATAGTTATATATAATAATTAACCTATCAATTTTAATAGTACAGCACTTAGATACCACAAAAAAAAAATAGTCGATATTTAAATATTTCGGCATTATTATTTACAACTATTCAAATATTATAATATAATGCTTGTAGACATAAATACTTTTCTATTTACTTTATTAACGTTTTCCAGTCCGTGCTAAAAAAATCACGTTACTAGCCGTGTTCGACACAGGCTGTGTCACTTGGACCTGGTCATATATTAAGCATTTTTAAAGCTAATTGATCGCATTAAAAGGGTTATTTTGATTTTAAATATCATATTGTTATCGTTTTACACTTTATTTTGTGTCTAGAGCTTGCAATTTACATAGTCTCATGAAATATAATCGAGATATGGACGACATTGAAAAAGCACGTCACATAAGGTGCAGGCATGTTTCGCTTCTGCCTTATACAGTTCGTTTGAAATGTAAACTTGAAGAGTTGACTCATATTATAACAAACACAAGTAAGCGAGTGACGTGCAGTTCTCTCTTTCTCGCTCAATCCCATGTAAAGTGAAGGGTGCACGTGAGATACAAGGGCTTGCGGGCGTACGCTCTTGAATCCTACTTGCTCATATACAAGCGGGGTTGTGCGATAGAGATGATAACTCCACCACATGCCGCTGCATAAAAAATAACAAGTGAACATGCATCCGGTGCTTTCTCCTTCTAACTAATACCATTTCTCGCTTTGTCTCAACTTAAAAATATATATCATGCCTCACTTTTGCGTACAGAATTTTATATATCGCTATCACTTTCATTGATTTCGGAATAATATTGTCATCAGAGTTTTGAAATTTTATTAATTTAATGATGAAAACATTGAATCGAACCTCTTATCTATTTTAATTTTATTACATAACTATTTTATCTACAAAAAGCTAAAATCCTAAATTTATATAAAACCTAACTTTCAACTTTCCTAAATTTTCAACTCGTATGGCAATCTTGGTGCACCTATGATAACGGGAAAGTTTAAATGGAACTCTACCAAGATTAACTTGACTGATTATCCAATCGATAAAAGATACAACGGCCTTGCTTATGATATTATTCTGGCTGTTATTAATTGTATTTTGTTAATAAATAATATGTATTGTTATAATATTACGTTTATTATTTTTTCACAAATTTATCTCTTTATGAATAATCTGTAGTTATTACCCTGATTTTCCCGGGATAGAGGGCACCAAAATTAAGACGTTGGCGCTTTTTCGGTGCAAACTAATAAGTCGGAAATTTAAAGTTGACGATATCACAGTGGAACATACTTCAATCAATAGGTATTAATGCTATGTGTTGACAATAATCCAGTTGACCACGAAATGGCAGCCAGAATGTTATGTGCCAATGTCATGTTGTTACTGCTCGGCGCTTAGCGGGAGTTCTTGTCATGAACAGATAGGCAGATTGATACAAGTATTTTCTGTTACAAAGTATAGATTTAATCTGACGAAAGTAATTACACGGTGCAATTCATTATGTGGATAGATACACATTTTGCATGAAGTCTATCGGTTTTCGCCAACTACACGCACAATCGACGCCACAGTTTCTCTTGAAGTTGTTTCCTTGAACGCAATACGATTCTCCTTAATGCCGGCAATAACCCTTCACGCGGCCTTAGTGGTCTGAACAGTGTAACAGTGCGCCGAGTTTTGTTGTTTATAATTCGATTTCACCAAAGCCTGGCGTGTTTGCACATAAAAGCCCACTGCCCGCATGCCCATGGGCTCGAGAAGATTTTGTTCACTCTTGGGAGCGGTTCTTCAACCGTGAACCGTAAACGGTCATAAAATTGAAATTCATTGATAATGTTCAACTTTTCTGTAAGCATTTTTGCGCCAGTTGCATATTGCATGACCATGCTTGTATGCAGAGTCGTAACTGCTGGTTGCTCAGTGGCTCAACATATCTTTTTTCATGAGAGTGTAGATAGGAAAAAAGAGCTACGGCAAGACTAGTTTATTAAGCCTATACAAAGTGAATACTACAAAAAATCGCTTTGAATTTCATAGAACAGTTCATCCTGTGAATTAAGTTATAGATCAATGTGTTCTAAGAAAACCATCCAAACAAACAAGTATTAATACAAGTAAAAATATAGAATATCACAAAATCAAACTAGCTGTGTTTTTGTGTTGTTAGTGTATGTCGCATGACAATAAATTAAAATTCCCATCGGAACCATCAATTTTATTACGATACTTACTACACACATATACAAAAAAAATTTAAGTGTTCCAACAGATAAATAATCCTGTATTAATGGTAAGTAAGTAAGACTGTATACAAAATAACGTTGTAAGCAGAAAACCTTTGATGTTGCTTGTCTTATCTAACTACCCCACTTGTGTAGTTGGCCAACTAAGTTTGGTAGACAAGTTTCTTTGGGCGTAATGGGCTGCTTCCTATACACTGCCTTAACATGGAGAGTGGTTTGAGAACTCACCTTAAGATAGAAATAGTTCGTCTTCAACACAAATTATCTTTAAATAGTTGCCTGTACGAAGCCTATTCTAGATTTTACTTACGTAGTCTTAACTTTACATTCATAGTCCGAGTGAAGCTGTATGCAATTGATTTTGAACCACTCACAGGCTATAAGCATTTAATTTATGAACAATTTAATCAAAAGATTTGATTTATCTTAATTTTAATTGATTGACTGTCGTACATTATTTCATGATTATAAAACTTTGCTTAATCTTATTTTTTATACGGTTACGGATCATGTCAATTCAGGAAGGTTCAGTACAGCTGCATAACGAGCATTTAAAACCAAAAATGGAAATACAAGGAGCAGTATAGACATATGTATATTATATTGTTATAAACTTGCAAATATAAGATTGGATTATGCTGCACTGTGTAATGTCAAAAACTTAAGAGGCAGTGGTGGACCTGACGTAGGCGCGTGCTACCAATTCCACAAAGGGGCTTAAATCATACCTGCCCTATCTTTTCAGAAATACATCACGTTTCTCTGATAGTTTATTGATAATCACAAATAGGATAAACTCGGCAGTTACGGGATGCTGGTATGACTTATGCAAGATAGCTGGAAAAGTTTCACGGAGACACCACGTGAACGAAAAATGTAACGCATTAAATAACAAGCAAACATAGACAGAAAGAGATAATTCAAACTAGTTCGGTTTTTACAACTAAATTACGGTGTTACCCAAATAGCGAATTTTAAATAATTTAGAGTAAAGTATTACAGTTAAAAAAACTTGTCTTTTCATACGTTAGAACGCTTTAAATTATAATATTTATATATTGTAGATATTCGAAATTATCCGAACATTTTTTCATATTCTTTACGATCGTATTATCATTTTCTGCCGTGATCAATTGTTATTGCATTCTATGTTCAACGGTAGCTCGGACGTCACCACTGTTTATGAAAACTTAATAGAAAATAGCGAACACTTACAATAATTTGAATTTTAAGGCAACGAGCAACAAGTATTTTCGTTGATGTAATTCTACAAACTATTAATTTAAATTTAAGACATCATATAATATAAGACATCGACTGAGGGTGCTTGATGAAATTTTCAATATAAAATTTGAATTGTTGAAATTTTGTGCATTTCCATGTAATTTGTCACTAAAGACCAGGGATTTGCCTTTCCGCATCTTCAGGCATTTGAGCACACGAATGAACCCCCCTCTGTTCACTCGTAAGGTGGTCACTAGTCCAGATGTTAATTTCTTGGACACAGCGATAAGATTTGTCCTATTTTATTTTGTATATAATAGTTATAAACTGTCTATTTGAGTTAGTTTGAGCTCATTCGTGTGTTCGAATGCCTGAAGATGCCGAAAGGCAAAACCCGGGTCGTTTTCAACAAAATACATTGAAATGTACAAAATCATTCAAAATTCAAAATTTTATTAATTTAAAAGTGTTAAAGGACTCAACTGGCACCATATCTTTTCTATGAACTAGTAAGTAGACCATTGTTGAAATAATGTGAAAAGGGAAACCTTAATTAACAAAGTAATTTACAATTTTGTCAAGAAGAGTTCATTAAAAGATCAATTCATCATCAACTTTGATACAACGAATTATTCTTTTACGAATATTAAACGTTCGAGATGACAAGCACAATAAAATATTTCATTTTTTAAAGAAATGCATTTCCTTGTTTTACCGAGCGATGTAAATTATGCAACCAATCTTATTGTTCTCAGCTTACCGTTTTCTGCAAAATCGTTTATTAATTATATTCCGGAGAGTGGAAATTCTAAGAGGTTTTTTAATGATTCTTTCTCGAACTCGCATTACAATTTTCATACGCCTCATGGAAAATAATCACGGACCGTTGTTTGTTTTCTGTCTTATAATTAAACATAATTAGACTCGGGTAATAAACTGGATTAGCAAAAGCATCAAACGTCTAAACGGTGTAAAATATCAAAGGTAACAAGATGATTGAACCCATGGTGACCAACACCATTAGTAGGTATCTTAAAGGTGAACTGAATGTTATTCACAGAATTCAGAATTTAATTATAAAATTTGTAAAACAATGAAATGGAAAACACATTTTGTTCATTTATTGTGTGTATAAATAGCTTTCACAAATTAATTATTTTATGTTTCTTAGAGTGTAACAATTAATCTTTAATTTTTTAGTATGAAATTAAAATATAAAATTAATGACTAGTGTTTTACATTGAATTGGCATTGATTTGGTTGGCCTTTCATAAATATATGTTAAACATGGCAAGGTATTAATTGCCAAACGAATTTTTATTGTTGGCTATTTTATAATTCTTTGCCATTTTACCTTTATTCACTGGTTTTAAATAGTAATTACATAAGGCAGTTATTATTTGGTCACCAAATAAAATTATAGATCAGTAGTATATCAAAAAATACTGTAAATAAGATACACTTTTAGTTTTTTGCGGTCGGCCACTTAAGTAAATGGCCCGTTATGTGTTATACAAAACGATCACAAAATTATGAATAAGTATTTAGTCTTTGGATTAGGCTGTTTTACTGGCCGATTTGATCAAGAGTTAAGGATAATTTATCTTGTTAGCTACTATCGTTTGCAAATGTAATAACCGCGTGCTAGATAATTTGTAATATTTTATTTCTACTGATAATCTTACATAAGTAGAATGATTGAACATAATTGTTTTTTGTGCACTAGTAAAATAAGCTATACCGGATGAGGTCATTAACTTTAATCGCTCTAGAATGAATCGTTATTAAAATAACTAATAAATAATTGTCAAAAAAGGTGATGGTACTGCTCTTATGAATGAAAATTTTTGACTGTGATATTGGCAATGGTTTTAAAAAATTTTCTCCAACATAAAACTCATTACATAAATACTATCAACTGATCGAGATATACTGATATTAAAATAAAATATACTTAATTAATTTAAATATAGTAATAATTAATCATTTATCTCACTTAACCATTTTCCTTCTGTTTGCATATTCGCGCTTATTAACGAAATAATTTTCCTTGTTTCTTTGACCATAATTAAAATATTAATCAATAAAGCTTTGTCCAACAACTAATAGTCAAATCGCATACGGACTATATCTTTCCGTACGTTGGTAGATTTAATCAGCTTAGTAGATTCAAATATATTTTAATAAACATTATTTGACTATAAATTTAAAGTGCTGCTTTATTTTAAAGCTTTATATTATGATACTAATATGAAATACAATAAATTTTAATTGGATTACATAAACAAACACGAAATGTTATTTAGCACATTTAAGTCTGAAATAACTCTCAAAACATATTTTCAGACAATCATGTATACAAAACGTATTTGTGATGTTTTTATTTTTTGAAAACACCGTGTTATTCTGGTATTCAAGTTATCAATGTTCAAATATATTTGTATTTTACCAGTATCCGTGTACTGTAAGAGTACAGGCCCCTTTTATTCACTCATAGCTTCTTATATTCATGTAAAATAAAAAATAATGATAAAAAATATTAGAAAAATTTGAAATAATAATAAACTGAATAAAATAATCCAACTTTAAGATTTGTCTTTTGATTATTCTCACAAAGGTCAACAACGTGTGTCATCTTGTTAAGCAACCAGTAGAATAACATATTTTGTTTTATATTTACTAATATTCTTTAATTCTGAAAACGCATATGTTAACAGGCCAGATTTTTTAACCGGACAATTTTATACGTTGATATCCATGATCTTGAGGCTAACGTACAAAATAGCTACACCGTTATTAATATCCACCCTTCTTGGAATGCACAAAAAGCCAAGCTTAGAAGACGAAGAAAAAATAATAACATTAATCGAAAAGGGTCTTCGTCGGCCTCAAAGTTCATTTTCCCGAGTGTGCCGTCAGTGCACGCGGAGAGTTCTCACATTAAACTCTATTGAAGGATCATAGAAGCTTAGTGAGGAACGCTTAATTAAAGATAAACAGGAAAAGGTTTCAGCTTGAGAACATTTCTGTACATACCAAATAACAAAAATCTATGTTGAAGTATATAAATGTTTTACATTCAATATAATACAATATCTTTGTTTTAGTGATAATACCATTTTGTCGCAGTACCTATGCAAATTAGTTCGAGCAGTAGTAACAAGATTTTATACCTAATTGGTTACAAATAAACATTTTGAGAATTATTTTTTAAACTAAGGTAATAAAAAGAGAATTTTTGACATTTATCATCATATTCAAGTTTGATTGCAATTACCATCATTAATTAATTAAGTATCAATACAAACGAATGATTAATTATGGTATTTCAATACTCAGCAATTAGCTGTCGCTTGTTGGAAGTAAATAAGATATTTTTTATAATAATATTATTTATTTTATATTCTCGACTACAAGATAGGGTGCTTGTTCCTAAGGTCAGTCGTCGCGAGTAGTCGGTCTTTTGAGCTTAAAACTTAAATAATAGTAGATATATTAAAAAAAACATTTTTTTTTAATTCGTGTATATAGTCTTGTCACTTGCTAATGTATATCTGCACCTTACTGACCTATATGATGCAATACGCAATTAAAAAAAGCACAGTTTCGACAAATTCATATTGTATGGGGATCGCTAACAAAACATACTTTATATTGTCATGCTTTGCATCATTTTGTTTTTTATTGTTCTGTCTACTATCAGTAAATTATTTCAAGATATTCATGAAGTCTCATAGTGATGGCCGAACACTCCGCAACGAAAGGCAGAACATTGGATTTTGGGGGCCGAATTGGCATTTTTTTGTAAACTTCTATTATTTTATGCTTGATACAATGTTAACTATTTTATTTTTAGTTGGTCACATTACTTGGAATAACAGCGAAAAAGTTATGTATTTATCATTCATTGACTAAAAATCGTTTTGAAAGTACACCTTTCGCTTAACTGGTCGAGCACTGGCGAAACGACCCTAGTCAAACAATGTTGTTATTCTAATCTAGTTTTTTTTCTTTCATCAGTAAAGCTTAATGTTAAATACCCAAAGTTGCCCTTGTTTATTATCAAAATATCGTATAAGCTTGTAACGCTCTTGTCACAAAATAAATCAAATGTACAATATATACACAATAAATTATAAAATGTGAACATTAAGAATTAAATAAACATCAAACATCTAAAATCTGAGTTACAAGAGACTAAAAAACTATTTTTGGCTTCCGTAAAGTTACACATTTGCATAATTATTTTTATCGATATCCGTTCCCAACGTGGAGCACGTGAACTGCTTGTTACTCAGTTGCTCAACCTCACTTTTTTTTAAGAGAGTAGCGATAGAAGGATAGGGCTAGGACAAAACTAGAACTGGGGAATTTTTTAGATATCACAAACACTCCGTGTCGATGTCCGTGGTGCAGTTGGATTTTTTAGATTTCTATTCGTAGTCTGAGTGTTTGTATAAATAAATATATGTAAATGAGTAAAAATGTGTCATTTATTTTTTTATAAATACTAGCGATATTAATAAATTCCAACTCAAATTTTATAAACGCTTCAGATAATTTACGGCTTCTTTATAATATATTATGATCCAATTATAATGTAACTTTATCAGTTTATGAATATTCCATTCATAAAAATAAATAAAATATCTTTTTTTACCTTTTAAAATAATATGTATATGTTTTGCGATCAATTCAAAAATATCTTTTGATGTCTTAGCTGGTATTCTCTGTGGAAACGCATTACATTTTAAAAATAAAACACACTTGTTTTGTACTACTTTCACATTTTCATAATGATCAGGACCAGTTACGCTCATCGCAAGCACTACAAACTGATGTTGATAATTGATCAACAAACTGAAGAATGCGGAAGTATCTAGTACAAAATTAATTGTGCTTTTTTTTTTAAATCAATAATATGCGTACAAATTTTAAAAGTATACCAATACTGATGTAAGATATATTTTTGCAAAACTCAATTTGCACGCTTACGAAAAAGTACTTACATTTCCGTTGTATTAAGATTCATGAAGTTTAAAGCTTATTATTTCATTTTTCAACGGCCATATGTATTTTTCTTTGTCACTTGAAGAAAGTTTCATTTCGTAGATGTATAACGTTGGAAATGTAGTGAGGTGATTTTCACGCTAGGTAGCTACATTATTCTATGTCTCTTGGGTGCAGGCAGAAAGTTGTGGTTATCTTTGTTTTTGGTAACGCTTCTACAAAAAAGTGAGAATAATTTTTACACATAATTTATAAGACAAAGCCAAAAACGACGTATGCACATAAACAAGACACTATACAATTAAGAATAACCATTTCATACCGTTAATTTTAAGTGAGTTATAAACAGAAAAATTTCAACGGATGCGAAGCGATGAAAAGCTAATCATTAAGGCCTAAAAATAATCTTAATCAGATGAGGTCAACTCGTACGATTTTTTTTTGTAAAGTCAGTCCTGATCAACTCGAGGAGAACAGACATCACAACCAAACTTGTACAAGATTTCGAATTAATTAGTTATAGACCTTTTCAGGACTTGAACCTAGTCCCAACTGATCGCTAGCGTAAAGTTCTTACCGCTTAATTACAGTAGACCACATATAATATATCGTTGGTGTTTTGGCCAATTGATGTAACCCTTAAAATTTAAATTATTCAGTAGAGAGATATGGTGAGTTGCGTTGTGAATCTTTGAAATGCAATTCTATAAATTCTCATGTCAGAATTTTTAAACCTATAACCAATGTATAATGATTGCAAAAGTGGTCAATTTATTTTTCTATTGACCGAGACCTGCTCTGTCGTCTTTAATATGAGATCCAATCATTTTCGTATTTTTGAGGGTTACATTAATTGGCCAAAACACCACCAATAGAATCTCTGGAAAAAAAAAATGACAGTGGGGAAACACATGGTACCTACATAGTATAAAAGCTTCTGAAAATGTCCCGTGATTTTTGTATTGTATCTACATTTTTTTTTCAATAAACAAAATTAAATATTTTCTTTCCAAATACTGTTTCTTGATTTATCAAGGCAAGGTAATATCCAAAATTCCTTTTTTAGGTTGTTTTTTATTTATTTTAGGTATAAAGATAATTATATCTACAATTTGTCTTTTAATCTTCGGTATGTCATAACAAGGAAGCATACAATATTGATGAAGACAATTTTGAATTAGTCATCACAGTTATGCACCTGTTTTATATTTTCGATTTTGTTTTAGTATGACCAAATTGTTTAACTTATTTTTCAACATTACCTTAGAAATTTAAAGAATAATATCAATGTTGTAGCTAGCAATTATTATACTTATTTCTATTTATCAATTTTTAAATGTATTTTTGATTTAGTATTGCAATTTGAGTTACTAAATGTAATCACTTTCTCATTCCTATTGTCGAGATATTATACCCACATATTTAATATTATGTATTATATTCAATATGTTCAGTATATCTCTGACCTACAGCACTCCAAGTAATTATTTATTAAATTGTACTCTTTTAAATAAAAAGCATGTAAAAACTAATGAAAATTTATATTTTTGGAGGTTTCAATTATTTTTAACTGGTTTTTATTATTGATATCCGACATTTAATAATCGATGAAAACTCACAAAATGAGCCCTTACTCTTAACAATACAAAGTTATACTAGGTATATGGCATTTTACTTAAGCATTTCTTATTATTATATACAAAAAGCAGAAAACTCTCTTTTCTTATAATATTATTTTCATAACATCAGATAGAATGAAACAGAGCAGAACTGATTAATTATTGTTTTTAACCGCATTTCTTCATTCTCTTCTTTGAGAATTTCTGAAAATATATGTTTATATTGGCCTTATTCATTTTTTTCCATCTTTTTTCCAATTATAAATAAATGTTCTTTGATAGAAATGAATAAATGATATAAATAGTAAAAGTAATTTGAAATTTGTTAGAAGTAAGTATTATATAAGACTTTTGCAATCTGAACTAGGGCATCCAATCCCGAACCCTTCTTACGATCCCGGGATAGCTGGATTCAGAATTTCTCAATCCCGGGATTGATTATTAAGTGTAATTGTACGTTTTAAATTGTACATTTAAAATTTTATTTGTGTCCATTATTGCGTCAAGTGGAATGTGTATATGATTAAATATTTTTCTTGGCATTGGAATGTTTTTTTTGTAAATTTAGATTCAGACAATCATTTACAAAAAAAGAGAAAACTATTTAAAAAAACACAATCAAAATATTTTTTTATATTTTTTTATTTATTACATTATTGTGGTAGGTTTTACTAAAGATATCCAAAAAGAGGACAGTTCCTTCAAATTGACTTAAAAATATTGTCCTCCATTTTAAATTGGTTAAGAACTGCTGTTACGAAATATAACTCCAATAAATTTGTTTTGATTTTACAGGTATTAAAAAAAACCGTAGAAAGCCAAGCAACTCGGTCGCGGGATTGGATAACGAATTAGGTTAAGGATAATCGTATTACAGTTATAGATTTTATGATGTCATTATTATTGAAATAAGAAACAGGTTCAAAATGGTTTTTTGATAATTTTGTAATATTTACATATCCGATGGAGATCTTGCATACCAAAAAGGGTAACATATAACACAGATGATCTCACATTTACCAGATATTAAATCAAGTGTAATGAGTCATCATGATTAAAAGTGACATTTAGCACCTTTTACGCGTTAAAATCAAATGTTTATTTTCGTTAATTTGGATGATTTTCAAAATATATTTTAAATAACCGTACCCGTTATAGATGACGGTCTTGAAATTGAAATACTGAATTTCTAAAGTAGCTAGTACGTCGGAACTGTTTGTGCATCGTATAAGATTTTATTTTATGTATACACCGTGAACTCTTAGGTCATGAGAAAATTTCATACCTACATGAGATATGTGATAATAATAAAACGTCTACAGAGCGGTCCGGGCTATTATATATAATTTAAGACATTGACTGAGGGTGCTTGATGGAATTTCAATATCAAATTTGAATTATTGAGATTTTGTACAAAATACATGGAAGTGTATAAAATCTCAATAATTCAAATTTATTATATTTAAGATGTATATTTTTCTATTTATCAGTAAATCTTTAATCTTACACTTTCGGAAGGTTAATGTAGTTGAGCCTCTACATTTATCTGTATGTATGAAAATGGAATTTCAGTGGAAGTGTGTTGTGGCCCTTGATTTTGTCCATAAATTAATGACATGACGTTTTTGTTCTATTTGTCTCACAGCCTTTACGCCATTGACTTAATATTTTTTTAACCGTTACATTCTTATTAAAACCTGTAATTAATGGTCTCATTATAGATTTTATTATCAAAATAAATATTCATTATTGTTTTGGTTATCTTATTTTTTCACATTATCATTCAATATTTTGCTTGTGTCTTTCCTTTCCCGGGTGTGGAATAATATATAATATATGAACGTTTTTTCTCGATGTTCATATTTTCTTGTTTCCATATTAGTATTTCTATCAAGACATTTTTAATAATCTTAAGAAAATTAAGTTAAAAAAATTCTCCAATAAAGTATAATATATCTTTTTTTGCAAAGGAGTATAATTCACAAAAAATGTATTAGGAGTATTCATTTATACTATTTGATTACCAAACAATTATGATAATTATAATTATCTGTTTGCTCCCAATCAGTTGAAATTTGAATATCAACTGGCCGATAAGTTAGTAGTTAGTAATTCAATATTAGACTTTCTGATTCAACCCCGACTGTAATATGACGATAATTTATCAGATAAAACAAACAAACTCTCTGGATAACAGTTGTAAGGATTCCCTCAGTTCCAACGAGTCACTTACTGAATCGTTATAGATACTTAATACAGATTTGTTGGGTAAAATTTAATGTTTATTTTTGAACTTCGATGATATGAAATAAATTGTGAGTTTATATTTAATTTCACCGGTTATAAATAGCAATAATACTTTAATTCCGATAGAGATATCTTTCGCTGTACGAGCAGTGTTTTTTCTTCATATAGTATTCTACTGATTTAATGTAGAGTTTGCGAAAACATCTACCAATTTCCTGTATTATAATTATATTGTAATATTGAGTAGAAACTGTCGTAATTTCACTTTCTCACATTTGCTTTTACTAAATATCCTTCAGCTGAATATGTTTTGTTGAAACAATTATTAAAAATACTTTCTTACGAATTCAAACTCTAAAATTCAACATACAAGTTTCATCATCGTTACATCACTGTTAACTTGAAATGTATAATTTTTATTTAATGTCCAAGATGTTTTTTTAATGAATTGATATAGAACACTGCTTACGGTTTTCATTGGCGTCATATGAAATAATAAGTAATAAACTGGAAACCGACCACTTTCCAAGTTTTTAAGTGTAACCTTTTGTATTCATTGTTATAATTTATTTACAAAATGATGAACAGACATTTAAAGTATACATTATATATCTTAAATAATTGAAGTTTTTTAAATGCGATGGTATAAAATTTATCATAAATGAATAAGTGAAAAGATTCTCCAATCCTAAAAAAGGCGGTTAGTGGAAGATAATTATTAGGAATAGCTTTTATCAAACGAGACATTTCGTTAAAAAAAAATTTTTTTTTTTATTTACCAATTTCACTGACGCAGAACCTAACGTTAGGCCCACACGCTCTAGTTAAGGACTATTCACCGTAGTTCTATAATACTATATATTGTGATGTAATATCCATCACGACTATTCAAATGAACTTAAATAGAATAAAGTCACTGACCGTAACAATAAAACAAAGCCTTTCATTTGCATGTTATCATCAAACCAAGATCCGATTAGAGTTCCATGAAACCTTACTAATGTAAAATACCCAATAAGATTATGTAGGTGGTGATGACAGATATATTATCACATTTGACTGCCTGTCAAAAGCTAACTATATAACTATGTGCTTATGAAAATGCTGGAGAAGAATTATTTCTATTGTATCATAGTTAGTTGATATAATATTATATAGTCACTTTCCAGGTGTTTTTTAAGGGAAGAGCATATTTTTGAGAATTATTTTTTGTTTCAATGATTATGTGTAAACAATGTGAAAAGTGTTAATCTCTGATTTTTTATTCAAATTTTAGATCGATTGAATGTTTTATCATAATATATTTATTCAATATAAAAATCATGCTCTGCCAAGAAATAGTATTACATGATTGAATTAAATTTAGATAACAACATGACACACCCTGAGTTTTTTGTTAAGTTTAAGTTTTATTAGGGTCCATAACTGAAATCGCACAGCGGTAATGACAATGATTCGAAGAAATCGACCCAACTCTGCCGCGAAGGGCGATCGCCATCGCCTGTGGACACATTCACAGGGCGAGTCCATTTTTGACGGAAAGGGGTGGCTCCGACACTGCGGAGTCCAATTTCTGATTTTACGGGGGCCGATTACCAGCCTTCGAACAAGGGAGAGCGCCGGCCCAGCGTGGTCGGCACGGTTGACGTTGTGAATTGTTTGTGTTGGTTTTGAAACTAGACTTAATATAAAATCGTTTGTCGTGTCACTAGCATTATAACTTAAAGTAAATTCAGTTGTTAAGTAAATTTCAATGTAGATTCAATTTTATGTGTATGATCCCAGCCCTTTCCGAATCGAAGAGAGGCGGATGGCTGGTTATCGACGTCCTGGAATGGCTGAGACCTCAAAAAAACACCATTTCAAATCCGCGTCAACTCTTATTTATTTTAATCGAAGATGCAGTGGTTTAAGATACACAAAAATATTTCTAACACATAAAATTAAATCTACATTTACATTATAGATTATACAAGTTATAGTGCAAGTGACACGACAAACGATTTTAAATAAGTCCAATTTCAAACAAACGCAAACAATCTACAACGTCAACGGTGCCGACCACGCTGGACGGCAGCTCCCCTCTTTCGAAGACTAGCTAGCGACTCTCCACACATAAAATCAAAAGGACTCCCGTTTTGTCGGAGCCACCCCTTTTCGTCAAAAATGGACTAATGCTGGCTAATGCGATCGCCCTTCACGACAGTTGGGTCGATTTCTACGAATCATTTTCATTAACGCTGTGCGTTTTTATTTCCGGACCCCAAAAAAACTTTCACTTAACAAAAAAAACCAGGGTGTGTCAAACAATATCATATAGTGTTTAAACGGATATTTTGCGTTGTATCTTATATTTTTCATAACACAACTTTTTTGAGTATTCCTGTGATGTTGAGCTGTTTCATCGTTTTTTAAAATGATTGTCATTTTTTGTACATAGTAATTTAATGCACTTATGAATATCAATTATATTATTTAAATAATTATACTTTATTTGATAAATTCATAATAGTTCAATTTAGTTTAAAAAATGGGCACTTACTAACAACAAACGACTAATCTTCGGTAATGTGTACATATATATTAATGTCCCTAAGTAATAGGAAAAAAGTTTAACTATAGAATGAGTTTATCGAATATAATATATGACGATCTGATATTCCGATATAAACTATTTAAAATCTATTAAATGGCACAAATTCGTGACGCTTACCTTGTACATTGAAATTTCAACAATTCCCTACTCACAGGTGAAAGTTACCCAAAGAGCATGCTGATATGCATTTTGGACGGAATGTTTTGAATACCATTACAAATGCCGGTTAAACCCAATTAATAGTTCGCGAACATTATTATCGGCTTCGATTCCACGTAAACGGGACAGGGTACAGGAGTCATGATAGCTATGGCAATTTGGCTTGTTTCAATAGATATGAGAAACTTTTAATCAATTTAAATGTTTATCTAAAATGCTGATGGAACATTGAATTTTAGTAAAACAATATGACGTTAAGTTTCAAGAATATAAAACTATAATTAACTTAGAAACAAGATTTTAAAAAAGCAATCTTTACAGCTTTAAATCTTTACAAACAGAATTATTTATAATTATACTTAAATCAAACTAAAAACGAACTTTGGAGATAATGAATAAAATTAAATAAAAGAGTTTAAAGAAATAAATTTATATCTTCATACGATTTTACCACATAACTTTGTTTGAGCTTAGCCCGAATGTACATAAAATGACAAATTTGCCTCTTAAAAGTAGTTCTTTGTCACATAAAGACTCAATGTAAAAATATATATTGTATATTTGCTGTGAATGAGAGCTTTTTAACGTTTTATAAACTATGTAAAATAGGTTAATTTTTCTTTACGATTTCTTCGTACTTTATGTGTTAACCTGTAAAATGATTTCAAATCTTTCAATGAAACTGGATGTGCTAATGATTGTACAATATCTATATAGCCCTTTTCCATACATTTGTTTCTTAATTGTAATCGTCAGTGTTTCGTTGTCTTGGGTCTTATAGGACAATTAGGCATAAACAGGATTAAAAGGTTCCCTAATTCGAGTGTTGACAGGAAGAGATAAGCCCTATGACAAATGGCTTAGTACGAATACTTGACCCTTATCTAAATTAACATTGTCGGCCCCTTTAAAGTTCCTTCTGAAGGAGTGTTGTTGTTTTGACCTGCCATTGTATGCATATAAACGACCGGTAAAATTACTTCAATTTCAGTTTTATTATAAGGTTCACTATAATGATTATTGTAACAACAATTCGGACCAGATTACTTGGGCTTGTAATTGAAGAAACAGCAAGTGTACCCTTTCTACAGCTTTCGTGTTAAAGCAAATAAAATATTCTTAATATACTCTTAAATATTCTTGATGTGTACTTTAATATGTAAGTAGACTTAAATATTTAGTTTAAAAAAAATAAAACGATTATTATTTCTTTACCAAGGATGGCCAAAGCGTTAACCATGTCTTACAGTTACCCGCGCGGATACTGTTATAGGCGCGAATATATTCGCTAAGCTTGTTCATTAAATATTTGTTTCCTGCAATAGTTCTTTATAAGAAACACGCTGGGGAGCTTATAATAAATGAATTAGTATACTTATAATGTTTGAGTATCGCTTATTAGTGGAATATGTACACAGAAGTACAGTGAACTCTTTCCTACTTTACAATAGCCATCCATGACGGGACGGCTTTTTTCAAAATCAAAGAATCGGAGAGTGGATTTTTCGCAGAAATAGGAGAATATTTTTTTGCACTACCTAATATTTCCGGCCGCCACTGATCCGAAGCCTAGTTCTGTGAAAGCAATGATTAAAATATACCTTATGTTTTTATATTTACTTCTCGGAGAACATCAATCTTTTTGCATGTTTAGTAAGAGTTATTCTTATGCCTCTTTAACGTGGAAAATGTAAAAATATTTTAACTTGTCTACGTTTGACGGTATTTACGAAATACGTTAACTTATTCGCTTACCTTAAGCCCAATGTTACGTGATTGACCCACATTTTTTTTTATTAAACGCTCATTCAACCACATTTGTAAAATCTTTAATTATTTGATAGTAAGGATATTTTTGAATGTCAAGGTTTCAACTACGAAGACCAGTATAAATATTTTGATATCTCAAAAGGTTTAAATCAAAGATTTATAAAAGGAATATTTATGTCTTAAACAAAGACTTAACGCAAAATCTGCTAGGGGCTTGAACTCCCGAACAGAAACTTTCAAATATTTGTTTTTTAATTGATGTATGGATTTGCGTTTGAAAAAAATTGAAACATCGTATGGATCCTTTCCTAGTGCAATCTTTCTTGCATACGGTTTCCAAGAAAAAAGTCAAGCGACTAAATTGTAACTAACTCCGTAAAACATCCCCTTTTAAAACGCTGTGTTTTATATCCATATCCTCTAGCTCATGATTGACAGCGGACATGAAAATATCGTCAAACCTCATATTCGATTAACCAATTACAGTGACGTTTTTTGAAAAGCCTCTAAAAATTTTCTATCATATTTATGGATTATGTATGTCAATGGTTTCTTTACTTAACGGCAGAGTTACCTTATTTATTAAAATAGATTGCATTTGATTATTATTTATGTTGTTTTCCCTGAAAAAATAATAAAAAATTACTTATTTACATATTTATTCGTATCTTTTTCCTTCACAATTAAACGTTACACAAGTCGAATCAAGTAAACAATCGGTTAAAAAATCAGTTCACGCAAATTTCTTTAATAGAAATAGAGTTTATCTGTCTATAAACAATTCTAAAATAGCAAATCGTTTATCTAAACCTTTTATCTGATATTTTGAAGACACACATTCAATAAACACTATTGGGAATCTTCTGAGACGCTTTACCTCAAATGATAAAAGCTCCACATCTACCCAACCTTCGTTCAACCCCTCTTACTTTCAAAATAATAAGCGCACCCAGAAAATAAATAAGACGTGTATTTTGAAATATCGTTATCAACAAATAATTTATGGTTATTTCTAAATTCATTACTTTTATACTTTTACTCATTGTTATACAAACAAAAAAATGTATTTTTTTCTGTTGGTATCAAAACACATTCATTGAGTAACAAACATTTTCTGTTCAATTTACAATTTCTCTATAACGTAGCACACACTAACACTCTTCTCTCTCTCTACCAGCTCATACGCAGTGAGAAAGCGTGTGTGTGTGAGAAAGTAAAGGTTGAGTGAGTTTTTAAGAAATAGCAAACCTACACACACACACACTGTCTCTCTGTTTGACCATGGTTTACAACAAGCGTATTGAGCGAACGCTGACAGACGAAATTGTCATCTGAAACCACTTTCTTGTACTATTATTAATCTAAAATTCCACCTTGTGTTTGGTTTCCTTAACAAATAGAGCAATTTGAATGAAATAAAGTACCTAAATAATGAAATAAAGTACCTATAATGTCGTCACGTAAAAACAAATTATTCAATTTTCTCTTTGATACTTTTTGTCAAAAAACTGCATGATTTTGTGTATAAAAGTTGTTATTTTAATATAATTTAAGACATCGACTGAGGGTGCTTGATGGAATTTCAATATCAAATTTGGATTATTGAGATTTTGTACACTTCCATGTATTTTGTCACTAACGACCCGGGTTTCGCCTTTCGGCATCTTCAGGCATTCGAGCACACGAATGGACTCGAACTGAGAGACAGTAAACAGTGTCTAACGTAAGTTTGTTATAACAAAATATTCCGATTAAGCTTATTTTTATATATTATACTTTTACTTAAGAACGGTCTTGTACAAACAAACAAAATGAAAAAGACATGGCAATTCAAACATTTGACAAACTTCAAAGCCCAATTACTCAAAACTAGTATTTTTCAGTTAGTGTATTCTTCCAGAACAACGACAACATATTATATAAACCTCGTTTACAGTATTGAAAAAGAATTGGATGGAAAAGGATAAAACCACCTATACCAAAATGCATGAATTTGAATACAAGTCGATGAATCAATTAAAAAATAATTTAATGAAGTTGTCACTTACGCTTTATCCAATTCTGAATACCTATGAGAATAAAGGCGATTAGCTAACAATGTTGCATACTCACTTTCATTACTCTCTCTAAAGAAAAAGTTGGTACAAATGATTAACAATCAGTCCGTTGATAATAACTTCCTTAAGGTGCTTCATCAGTATTAAAATTCTCAACATTTAAAGCGGCCATAACTTGAAAAAATATTTAAACGAAACATTTTTATCTATCCATAGAGAAATTTATTCTTCAATCTATATATAAATGAATGTTAGTTTGTTCTCTTTGCGCTTCTTTAACATTCATCCGATTTCGATGAAACTTTAAAGTAAAGTTACTGAAGGATTTTTTTTCAAACGTAAAATCTAAAAAAAAAGAATCAATTACGTACGAACAGTAACTTTTCGGAAAACCTTCGGTTTATACGTATACGTACCAGACGGTAAACCAAAAATATTGTGTATCCAAAAGCACTTCAATAAACCGAATTAAAACACAAACCTTTTCTTTCTTTGAGTGGCGTTGCAATGCATGCTGCGTGTCCTTAATAAAAATAATATTACTTTAAAATTTATAAGTAGTAAAAATATTTTTATCTGCGTTTTTTTTAAACGCAAAATAGCCGTCTTATCAGTATGTAAGATACCACATAGATTTTAGAGTCGTTGCTTACATATTTACTGTAAACCAAGTTGTATACTGTTTTTTTCAAATTTGTATAAACAATAAATATTTATTTAACTGATTTTTTCAATTAAACTTGAAACTGGTTTTGCCTGGTTACTCGCAGGTTTCAAAGCAAAGTGGCGTTTGTGACAATGGCCACAGATTCAAATACCCATATTATTAAATGATTTTTCAAACGATATAATGCTGTTTTCCAGTTCCTAAGAACGAAGCTAAGCAGCAGTGATTGTCTCACTAATATTGCTTTCTTAGTCCCATCTTTAAAGTCACTTTCGGTAAAACTGATTCTATTGAGATGATTTAAAACGAGTTCATAATATGCTCTACGTGTAGAGATGTGGTTGAAAAAACCTTAATTCTATGCACTCAGCTGCATTAAATTACTTCCTGCTGTGACTCGAGTGGATCAAATTATCATAACATAAGATACTCATTAATATTGGAAATTTATTCATAACTTGGAACTGGCTTACTCAAATAATAATTAAAGCATTATGAATACACACTTTGTGCTAAGCTGACAGTGAACTCGCAGAATGTTAGTCGGCTGCCTTCAATTTGCCATGTAAATTTAAGCAGAATTGTTGAGGTGTAAATCTAAAATAGTGAATGTAAACTATTCAAATTCTTTAGTATCTGATAAGTGATAAGCCACTCTAGACAAAATATTCATTATCATAAAATTAACAGTGTAAAAGTGGTTTATTATTTTGTGCATCAGCGTCATTGTACGCACCTGCCATTGGGACAAATAAGTCAGCCGATTTAATGCAGGTGGGTATCTGCTTTAATCTAGTAAAAAAGTAACGGATAATACATTAATTCCTATTTAATTTCGAAAAGATAAGCCTTATTTCATTGTTGTACATAAATACGTAATAGAAATATCAACCATCCAAATTATTATCAGGATTTTTTACGTCACCGAGTGATCTTATTTACTGTTTGTTGCTAAGGGCTTACTATTGTATGATTTATTATTTTCAAGCTGAACAAAACTGAAAAAAAAAACTAAGATATTTTTAACCAAGTTCGCTTCCAAGGTGGAGTATAATATTACCTCTTAATGGAAGGTATATAGGCAGAAAGCTTTCTACGAGAACTGCTTGACATTCAGTTGCTCAACCTCTCTTTTTCAAAGAGAGTGAGGATAGAAGGATAAGGCTAAGACAGGACTAGTGATTAATTAATCACACCTGCTACGCACTCTTTTTTTAAGATTTCATGGTTAAGAGGGATTTTAGATATCACAAAAATCCATATCGTCAAACAGAAATCCATAAATCGATTTAAAAATCAATTTATTAAGCTTTTCTATCTGGGATCCGAGCTCGTGAGATGCATAAACGTTGCTAATGACGTCAACAACTGCACTACGGACATCTGCACGGAATGAGAATCTTCCTCAAAGTAAAGCCTGTCTATATTGTTGTGGAACAATAAATGTTCAAAGGAGAGTTTCTTGATTATTAATTTTAGTTTATTTTTTAAATAAAATTACAATATTTACACCTGGCAGAACATTACCGAAGTAAATAAAACATTTCACACGGAATTAATATGCTCCACAATACTTGGAAAGGTAGTCTCGAGTTTCACTTGGGCAAAAAAGAGTACATGTTTTAAAAAGTTTTCTTTTAAATATCAGAGTATAGTGTATGCTTAAAATATAAATAATTCATTACTTTTTGTGAAAACACAAAGAAAAAAGTTAAGAGTTATTCTTTCTTTCACCTAAGAGTTGATGAAACTTTTTCAAGAGGCATGCCATGTTTTTTTATTAATCGAAATATTACAATCATGTATGTACAGTAGAACCCCTCGATCTATCGTTCTTGCATTCATCATTTTCCAGCATTTATCGTTATTTTAATTCTAGAAAATAAAATCAGTGTTTTAACACTACTATTCATAATTTGTATTCATTTTTTTACCGCAGCTACTGTCTTTTTGGGGAGGACTTTTAAAAACTATAAATCAATGTTTCACTTGATAAGCTCAAGTAACGTAGCAGGCGTGCTGATGATGATGATTATTCTCCATAATTGTTTTCTTTCGGGGTGATTCAGATAGTCAAGCACGCCAGTTCAGTCCATGATATCTTTATTGCAGTTGGTTAGTTCAATACTCAGCTTACGAATTTATAATCTCAAATTAAACGAGAATAAAACTGGTGCGCAGCAGTCGAATGGTTAACTTTCGGTTAGTGCGGGGGGCGGCAAGATAAAGCGATGATTCTATATATTAACACTGCCTATTTTCCTTGCTAATTGCCTTGGCGAGATGTAATCCAGAGAGAGCTCTGGGCACAATTCGCGGCTGAGCCGTCCGTGTCACACTGTATACGAATTCTATATTTTTTTAATTAACTAACGTTTTTTATTATTATTAGCTTAAACTAAGGTTTATTTTTAATTATCTAAGACGCAGGAAAGATTTCTGTCAGTTATAGTTCTTATTGAAGGATTCGGTAGGTTTTTAGATTTATTAACCTAGGGACAACCTGTTAGGCTATATTAAAAAGCGAATGAAGGGAGTATATAAAAATTGATATCATTAAATAATGAATATTCTTAGTAGTAATAAGTGGTTCTGAAAAAAAGATTTGATTATTTTTAAAAGATGATTCTTTTAAGTAGCAACTTAAAAAGTTCTGAGTAAATTTTTTTTTGGAGATTTTAATGACATTCTAGGAATATCTAAAAAATGTATTTACATTTATAATATTATTATAAACATATTTTTTTCCTTATCCTTTTAAGAATAAGAGTTTTCAGAGGTTTTCACACGATTTCCGTAGTTTTTACAATTTAGATCTAAGCTAATAATGACCACTGTGGTTCTAAGATAACCGCAGATTACCGTTTGCTACATTTTGGAACTGGTATATATCAGTATCTTCAGCATTTCTTATACTCAACTCAAAAAAAAATTTGTTACTTGTTACACTTGGAAATGAGGTATTGATATATTATACGTACACTTTTATATGCCGGAGATAAAATGTGTTTGTTCAACTAAAGCCCTACACATTCGCTTAACATTGTATGTGTTGTATATCTGATGCCCACGACGGATAAAATGGAAGGAAATGTTTTAAAAAAACTAAGGTAAACAAAAAAACTCAATGCAATAAAAGTAGAAAGTTCTTGGTAAATATGAGCACAACCTGACTGAGTTCAACAACAGGTTGTCTAACAAACAACGTCTGATCTTATCAAAGAAAATTACTTTCCTCAAACACTTCATCGCAGACATATTTTTCTACTTCTTCCTTGTGTTTTACAACTATTTTCTTTGTTTCTTTCTGACAACCTATAAGTTTTAGCATGTCCGCTCTTAATGGAGCATTTCAATGCAACTTTACGAGCACTCTTTGCTAGTCACTCACTCTCTCTCCTAAGAGAGTATATTTGGATAGAAAAATTGGTTAAAGGAAAAGGACTTCCCATTATTAACTTCTAATTGAGTATATTTACCTGACTAAATATATGTTTCAGCCTATACGACAACACAATGAAAATTTTGACCGTCTTGAGAATGTTGAACATTATGTTCATAATCAGTTTTTGAGGAATCGTGAACATTAATTATTTCTTCTTTCAAAGTGTAGAACCAACCTGCTAATGGTGATTTAACTGGTAAGAGATTATACGTTGTTAAATAGGCTTAGTTCCGGTATCTAAATATGTCACGTAAACGTGAGTAATTTTAGACGATTTCTATTTTTTGTCTGTTTAAAGTAGATCTTCTTGGCAATTATTCAGTTGACCTCACATTGCAAAAGCAATTTATTTATAACGGTCAAGGTATTTTTTTATGTAAAAAACTATTTTAACATTGAATCTAAGATAAATTATTTATCAAAAACTCTTTATAGGTCAGTCGCTCACGTTCTTACTATGAAAAAAAACAAGTCGTTAGCTAATCGGTCTTTCATCACTTCGTTTTGAAGATCGTATAGTTCAGAGACAAGGTGTTCAATCACAAATACCCATGTTCTTGGATATACATCAATAAATCAACCATAAAGTCTTTGATTCGAAGTTTTTATCACCCATGGACACAATTATTATAAAAAATCTAAAGAGAGACCGAAGTTTAGTATGACATTAAAATATTTTTCCCAAAACGCACTTATATCAGAATAAAGCTCAATTAATACTGAATTATAATCAATAATTACAAATTGATTTAATTTTTATCATCATTGAAATAAAGTATAAAAAATATTTATGTTTATTAATAATAACTTCAAAAAATCGCTGTTTCTTTTCAGTAAAGAATGTATGAAAATTAAGTATAAAAGTTTATTTGACCCATAATTATTATTGTAACGAGATATGAAGACAACATCTTCATCTGAAAATGTTATTTCAAAGAACATATTATGTATGAATATATTAAAATCGCTGCGTTTGTAGACTTTCATTGGAGAAGCAATTTTATTTTGATCCTGAACAATCATTCACAGGTTGGTTTAAAGGGTGCCAACCCCATGCGACGCGCAGAAATATAAGCCTCGGTTTAAATTTAAAGCGAAAGTTTCCGTTGGCAAATTTGCCGGCTAGTAAAGTTCGCGGGAGGCTCAATCCATCGCAAATGTACAGGGCGTGTTCGAATAATCATGATTAATAATTTAACAAAGTAATTTTTGTGCTTCAATTATAAAAAGTTAACTCATTTATTTGACATCGTCGCACCTTACTTCCGTCAGATTCATATTGGATGAATTATTTCAAGTCATGGGTGAAAGATATTCCTTTGTTAGTAATCAACAGGTTTCCATTACGACAGAATCCATCTGGTCGAAAGAAAGCTCATGCAGAAATTAGGCTCGTCTACATCTGAGGCAGTAAGCGAAGTCAGGTGAAACGCTACTTTTTAATTCTGTACATTTATAGTCTTCTACATTATCTGCAACCGAAGTTAACGACATTGACATTGGTTTCTTAACACACAGATTTAGTTTGTATATAAAATTATGATACTAACTTATTAATAGTCAAATAAACTCCTAAGCGATACAACCTTTTGCAATGTAAATCCATGGCACCCTGTACGGCAGACTGGAATAATGTATGGTCGGAAAAAGTTTTTCGCCTGCGCTTTGTCGCCTCGTTCTGCCGTTCTCGGGACGGCGAGGCCCTTTTCTCAAGTACTCACAATCACGAATCCTGGGTAGGAGTGAGGCCTTTCTAGCAGGGCCGGATCGGGCACTGACGGACGTGACGCATTTTAAGCCCCCGAGAGCTTTCAAGGAGAGTCGCTTGTCCCTCGGTGTCGATACGTCTCCCAGTTATGATCGATGGTATTTTTTCCATACGATATAAATTTATTTAACCGATGAATTTATGTTCTTGTAAATTTGTTTTTGTAAACGTTTGAAATGTTGGAGATAGCAGATGTGTATTTTCAACGTGATTTTTTTTATATATTTCGATATTTTTATTTATTACCTATAGTTTATAAGAGTAAAAAGTGTGACACCATAATATTAACTATTTACTAAAGAATACTAATGAGTTATTTTTTTTTCATTTGCAGTGTAAATGAAACGTTACTTGTTTTTATTTTGATTCAAGTGAATTCATTGGTCGACAGCTATTTTTGAGTTGTTTCTATTTGATTGAAATATAAGTATTCAAAATCGATAAAATCAAAATTAATACCTCAGGCTAAAGATTATTGCCATAGCAATGGCTATATTACTAAAATAACGATAAAATTCTTTTCTTTTATAACATGTCGAAAGTTCTTTGTGTTCATTCGTGAATATTTTAAGTATTGAATGCTAATGAGTACCTTTAGAAAAGTTATAATAACTGAGATAAGTTTTATCAAGTATATTTTTTTAGGCAACTAATTATTTGGTCAGTAACTATTTAGATGAATGGTCAGTAACTAATTTGTTAAACAATCATTGAGAAATAATAAATAGTCAGTTGATAATTATGTTTGGCCAGTAAATAATTGCCAAATAAATAATGCGTCCATTTATTGGGTCAGTAACTATGTAAATTTTTTGTCAGTAAGAAATAATAAATAGTCAATAATTAATCACAATGATCAGTAACTAGTTAGTAACGTGGTCACTTTATAAAGTAAGAGGTCAGTCATTTATAATATATGAAATGGTCAGTTATTTAATTAAATTGTAAGTTTTTTTATTAAACTTCACTTAACCTAACCTAAGCTTTATGTTTTTGGCAATTATTTACTGGTCAATCATAATTAATAACTGATTATTTATTACTTCTCACTGACTGTTTATCGAATAAGTTACTGACCGTTCGTCAGCGTCCGTGGCGCGGTTGCTAACGTCCCTGGCTACGGTTACGGATGTTGCGGGTTCAAATCCCGTTGAGGATGGTTTTTATAAATTGATCTTTCAATCGATTTATGGGTTTCTGTTCGTAGTCTGAGTGTTTGTGATGTCTAAACAGTAACCTCCCACCCATCCGATCCTCACGGGGCGTAGCGAGAGTGATTAGCCAACCACTAGTCTTCGCTTAGCCCTGTCTTTCTATCCCTACTCTCCTAAAAAAAGAGAGCAACTGAGTAACAAGCAGTTCTCATAGAGAAATTCTGTTGAGATATCTATCTATAAAATTCATCAAAATATTTACTGAGTAAACAATTAGTTAGCTAAATTTTGGTGGGAAGGCATTATATTCATATAAATAAACTATACAGTTAGACCTACTTTAAATACATTCAACAGTCATTTTTCTCATTTATATCTTAATTTTTAAATAAGAAGCAGAAAGTAAGTACAAGATTAGCTAACATAAAAATAAGTTTCCTGAGAAATGTAGATATATTATGAGTAAGTTCCTTTATAATACCAGAGCGAGTTGTATGGAAATTGGATAACCTACTAATGATAATAATGCATATATTGGGAAAAATTTTAACCGTACCCTACTTTGTAAATTTGTTTTAACATAAATACGATACAATTTTTTAGTTTTGTATTAAATTTCTTATAAATTATTCTCCTATGGTGGGATCACGCAAATCTTTATTCAAATGAGTTTAATATGAGTAGAAAAACGATGAAAATAAATATGTTAAATAGTAGTAAATATAATTACATATTTTTTTGTTTTTTTTTTGTTTTTTAGACTTTTGCATACCAGCATAATCTTTCTATCATTAGTAACAAGAAGGTTATTCTTCATTTCGAATAATTTGCGATCAAAATTATTGCTTTGTTTCATATTTAAACTTATTGAATATCCGCATGAACAAAGAGGGGTAGTTTGGCGACCCTTGTTCTGGGATTTATTTATTTACTGTAGAAGTCATTGTAAAGCCAAATGGCACCAAAATATTTTTTTCTTGTCAAACATTGACACAGTGAGATTCTTTTGAACGGTATATATATTTCAAAAAACAGTATTTAAACATATGGCTTTATTTGCAACATACAGTTAAATCTTCGGATACGGAAATCTACTGAAAAATTAATTTATAAAAGTTTGCATTCGGAGATTCAAACCTGTGATACTGCCCTCAAGTAGATGCAGTTCAGGAGCATTGACAACTTGGTTACACAGTTATTTTTTAACCAAAACTAAACGCGACATCAAGAAAAAAATACTATCCAAAAATAAAAAATACTGAAGTAATAATTATATTTGTAAAATTAAACTTAATTTGTTTTTGACTACTTCCGCAGGTTTAGAAGGATCAGGATGGGCTTCGCTCATCAAAAACAGTATTAAATGACAAAATTTCAATTGTTGAAATTTTGTACATTTCCATGTATTTCGTCACTAACGACCCGGGTTTCGTCTTTCAGCATCTTCAAGCATTTGAGTACGTGAATGAACTCAAATTCTAATTTGATATATAAATTTCATCAATCATCCTCAGTCAATATTTTAAATGATAATCTATAAATCATTACAAAGCTATTGACTTCAAATTGAATGATAATAATTACAACGAATGTCAATCATTATCTTAAATAAAAAATTAAACTACATTAAAAGTCAATCTATTATCTTACAAAAATAAAATGAGTTTAAAAATCTCTACTAGGTATCAGAACATACATCTAGAAATTCTGTATGTCTGTATGTATGTCGGTCACAAAAACTTCTCCTAAGCGGTGTACAGTAGTGACGCGAAATTTGCACGTGTCATTCTGGCTGCCGTTTCTATGTTAACTGTGTTGTTTTCAACTTTCAGCTCTAAACTTTTAACTTTGAACCTCAAACTAAAAATTCTTTATTCTCATTACGGAATCGAAAAAAAACAGTTGCTTAGCAACAACGTCATCGTCACAACAACCCTATATGTAAAGAATCGAGTAAAACTGTACATATGTTATAATATAAATGTCACAAATAGTACCTTTTCATTCTTAAATAGTAAAATTTGTAAATAATCAAAAGATTGAAAGGAAAATTATCAATCATAAATGTTAAAACACTAAAATTATCATCTCCTGAGACAAGAAGTATGTCCAAAAAGAAGAGAAGCTTAACAAACGCTCTATTTCAAAATATTGACAAGATAATAAAGCAAACGCAAATAAATGTATTAAATATTAAGAGTTTCATATTCATGACTTGGTAGAAAGTGGGCATGGTTAATTCATAAAACTTAATGTGCATCTAGGATCATCTAGCCGATCCACCAAATATGACATTGATAGGATTTTGGTATCTCTGCAAAAAAATTTCCGAATCCATTATTATATTGCGATGTTCCAAAATCTTATAAATGGGACAAGTCAAAAAAAGTTTTCAGTCGACGCAAGCAAAGTGCAATTTCTGAAGGACATGATGGCATTTGGCCTGGCAGCGCTTTTGGTCGTGTCTACACAATGCAGTCCAAAAACTTTAATAATAATTGGAATCATTAAGAATTGTTATGAAAAATGATGCCTCGATGAATTATTACCCGTTCTGATCCTTACAAAAATGTTGAAATAGTAAAAAGCAACTCGTCTTTTATTTTACAAATATAATGCCTTTTCACTAAGAATTTACATTCAACACATTAAAAGTGATTTCAAATATCTTCACCGTTCAGGTAAGAATCACAAACCCAAAAAACACGATCGCAATTTGAAAGTTTGAAGGTGAAGGGAAAAACAATGTTCCAAGGGTGTTATCTACATTACGTAATTTTCGCATATATTTTAAATAAATTTAAAATGTCTGTATCTAAAAGAAAACAAAATACGCTTTGGGTGACACACTTAAACCAAAACTGCCCTTTTCAGGGTCGGTGACTTTTACCTGAAGACAATATGGTTACACGAAACACCCCTTCCGATATTAATATTATATGTGGTGAATCTTGATGTTATTTGTTTGGCTTGTTGGTATTGATCTAATAATTCTATAAAATTGAACAATGGTCTCAAAAGTACTAATTTAGATGAAATATGTAAGCGCTTAAATGTTTCTAAAGATTTTTTTAAAAGCGTTGATTTTAATCTATGACTCATCTCTATGATGTTTAAGAGATGACGAATTACTATACAATTGAATAAAGGAAAATACGTGTAACGTAATATTCTTCTCACATTGTTCTTTTGATGGTTTGGATATTTAATAGCTGAAAATAGTACTGTGTTCTATTGTATTAATGTTTTCGTATATTCAAATTCTTCTATACATTAAAAATATATTTTACTGCCGTAAGATATTCATAACTTTTATTATAATGATAACTTATAATAAGGGTACATCAATCTTTCAATGTGTTATATAATTTAAAGTATTTGACATAACAGCTAATTAATGCGCAAGCTGAGACAACTTGAGGAAAAAAATATCACGAAATGATATTCACCTTGCCTAGGGTTGAACTTGGAACCATCCGATCTCTAGGGTGAAGATCAGGTCAATATAATAAAAAAATAGTGATATGATAATTAGCGCGATTGGTACATTATTAATTTCATGAAAAAATTTTATAAAATGAACAGTTTTTAAAAAATTATTTGAATTTTCATTAAGACATGTTTGTGCAAATAGATTTCCGATGAAGTTATAGTAAAAATCTAAAATTTCATCGTAATTTTTCTGAGAGAAACAATATTTCGATATCGAAAATGATTGCGATTCGAACTCAGTTCGCAAAATCAGAGTCACACATCCAATATCACTTATACTACGCTATAATGTTAAATGGCAAGAAAAAACCAAACTCCTTTTTATGTACACGATTTGCTTAGTGATGTGGAGAATTTTCCCAACACCGCAAGTGTGTCAATATATTAGTTAAATAAAGCAACAAAATGGTAACCGCAAAAGATTTACTTTATCTCGTGTCCACGTCGCAAAATTATAAAAGCACAAATTTCCGAGGCATTAAAAAAACAAAAGGCGGACTAAAAAGAAGAGGACCACCCCCGATTACAAAATATGTCATTCCACAATGATAAAGTGGTATAAATCTACATACATTAAGGCCCGTTCATTTATTTTTGTGTCATCCAAATACGAAGGACGATAATCCCGGAGTATCCAGCCGCCCTAATACTTAGGCTTTAAATAGTAAACCGGCGGGATAGGTGCTTAATTATTGTACTAAATACATTTAAAAGTATCAATCGCCGCATATTAATGAGAATTAATGTAAATTGATTATTTTCCCAATTCGGGAGCTTAAAAATATATTCTTATAATTTAAGACATCACCTGAGGGTGCTTGATAGAATTTCAATATCGAATTTGAATTGTTGAGATTTTGTAGATTTCCATGTAATTCGTCATTAATGACCCGGGATTCGCCTTTCAGCATCTTCAGACATAAAATACATTGAAATATACAAAATGTCAAAAAATTAAATTCAAATTAAATATGTATTTACTTAAAAAATAGCTTATTAGTATTTATTTTACTTCACCGATGAAATTTGTGTTAAATTAAAAAAAAAATTGTTATCATTATTATTCCTCTATTTTTTGTGATTAACGCGCGTTTCACCTACTTCAGACTAACTTAATAATATCGTTAATATTGAAATTAAGCATATTTTTTAAAATTATGCTATGTTTTAGAAATCTTTTATGTTTTAGAAAGATTTTTAGTTTCATTCTTTTTTGAGACAGTCTGAAGATGGATCGAAGAGCAAATGAAATTAAAAAGTTAAGGTTTTTTTATATGTTAATTTTAAATTAAAATCATTATTTTCGGTATTCAAGAAGTACACATCTACATGGCCATCCCATAAAACAACCAAAGAAAGTTTGTTGGCATAAGTATGCTCATTAGAAAATTGATATAAGGTCTGTGGTGGAATGGCTAATGGCATTGACTTCGGTTACGGCACTCACGCGTTACGGACAGTTTCAAAAATAGATTTTCAAATGAATTTATGGATTTCCGCACAAAGACATGGATGTTTATGATGTATGGAAATTTCCTCCAATTCATCCGATTTTAAAAACTGGGCGTAGAGATAGCTATTAGCTATCCAGTTGTCTTGTCTTAACCCTACCCATACTCTTATACCCCTACCTTTTTTGAAAAAGAGAGTATCAGCACTTGAGTAACAATCAGTTCTCGAAAACTTTCTGTCTAGATAACGTCTATTAAGATAAAATATGTTCTGCTTTGGGACTGAACATGGTTTGAAAAAAATGTACGTAAGCTAGTTGATTTAGACTAGAGACCAGTTCATTGAAGCAGATGGATTTTTTCTTACGCCATGATTCTTTTAAAACGTTCACTATCTCTTATATAGGCCGTTTTATCTAAGCTCAGTGAAATGATTTATTACAAGCAGTCGAGAGATGTATTCCTCTGAAATTCAAATAAGTCATTAACATTTAAATTGTACTTTAATCGCGGCAAACTTTTTACAACTAGAAACGTGGTTGTAAGTACAAATTCTATATATAATTCATATCAAACCACACTGCATTAAAAATAATTTATTCGTTGTACGCATAAGATAATGGAAACAAACTGAAGTTATGGAATTTATTAAGTGATGGCTTAGTTCAATATTATATCGTTTATTTTTTCACGAAATCAAATTACTTAACCATAAGCGTTTCATTGATTTTAGTTTTAAGGTATAAGTGAAATTTTTAATCCTTTTTTCTACAGTTCACCTCAACGAAAATTATGTATATTACAATTTATTATTACAAAAGGTTTTCATCTAGTTAAGTAACCTGGCTTAGATAAAATAGTTTGCATCTTTTATCACAGTGTATTGAGTGGTTTAACGAACTTGTAACTGGAAGTATCAGTAAAGCAGCTGTCCATGTATTGTGGCTTTCACATGCGCATAAAGCAATTTTTATTCTTCATCTTTCTTTGAAACTACTCCGCTTCTTATAAAGAGAAAAGGACCACTCTCTCTGTTTTCTCAAATGAGATATTTGAATCCTTGGGGTCCACTGAATTACACCGAATGTGTAATCAAAGGTCCATCAGACAAGCACAGTTTTAAATATAAAATTGTTGACTTAGTTATCCACTGGCTGTGTTACTAATGTAAGGCGTTTTCAGCATCTTCAGACTAACTATATCACAAGATTATTTATTTTTAAGTTAAACAATGATTCTAATTCTTAAAATAAAAATGAAGGTAGAGTGGCACTGTTTCCTTCTACTGGACGTGGAGAGCAGGTAAGATACAAACAATGAAAGATAGTAGCAATTGCCATAACACTACTAATTAAAAATTAATTACTAGTGTTAAAAGATGAAAATCCCAAGGGAAATAAATTTACTAGTAGTAAGCTACCTCTCATATTAAAAATACTATTAACTAATACTTAAATTTTAATATTAGAATTAGAGAACAATAATAATTTTTCAGGGTTTGCTAATTAAATAATTTAAAATGAAAATAATAACTTTGGATTATTGAGATTTTGTACACTTCCATGTATTTTGTCACTAACGACCCGGGTTTCGCCTTTCGGCATCTTCAGGCATTCGAGCACACGAATGGACTCGAACTGAGAGACAGTAAACAGTTTCTAACGCTTATATAGAAGATACAAATGCGACAAATATCATTTACGAGGCAATACATTATACGTCTGAGAGCCACACCGATACCTGAGTTAAAATTTCGGAAATCGTCGTAATCCTTATTTTGTAAACACCATATTACCAGAGTGGCGATTGCCGAAGGCGGTTGCCGCTTTTCAACTTCTTTTAGAAATACCAGTGATTTTACAATTATAATAGTATTGTGGGTTTTGACGGGATGTAATTCGACGAATGGGTAAATATATACAATCATTCCACATTTAGTGAAATCTGTTAGGTGTTTCAACGTATCGGATATAATAGCGGAGAATTAGGAAGGTTCAGTTGCTCATTCAAGATTGGTAAGGAGTATAACTGGCCTCTATTAATTTCTAAAATTTCCTGATAAAATAATTTATGATCCCCCATGTTTTTATGCAACAGTTTAACCCCATCATCCGCATTAAACGTATGGTTCTCCATTAGCAAGTGATTTGCGAATGTCGAAGTTTCTTTTTTAATCTAAAGGCAGCTAAATGTTCTGATACCCTTATATCTAATGTACGTGTGGTTTTACCCACATAGAAATGTTGGCAATCATTGCATTGTAATTTATAAATACCAGATTTGTTCTTAAAGTTTACTCTATCTTTATTGTTAATAAGTAATTTGCCTAGAGAGTTTTTGCAATAGAACGCCGGTCTAACACTATCAGCGAGTTGTTTTTTAATTTTAAAGCTTGTGCAACCTAAATAACTTATTCTATGCCAGATTCTAGGGCGGTCCATGTCTTTAGACAAGTTCCCGAAATATAGCATCTTTTCTGCTAATTTACGTTGTTTTTTTGATACAAGACTATCTATAAGAGACGCCTCATAGCCATTATTAATGGCAATTTGTTTAATAATGTTTAGTTCGTTTTCAAAATTAAATTTATTTAGAGGTATAGTGACTAATCTGTGAACCTGAGAATGGAAAGCAGCCAATTTATATGAGAAAGGATGGTCTGACTTAAAATGGATCGTGGCTTCTGAAAACGTCTGTTTTCGGTAAATTTTAAATTCATGAATGGAGTTTTTAATATCAATATTAAGGTCAAGGAAATTTATATTCTTGCCCCCTACTTCTAAAGTGAATTGAATTTTATCATCTAGTGAGTTAAGAAAATTATGAAGGTTAGAAACTTGTCTCTCAGTTCCATTGAATAGACAAAGGATGTCATCTACGTAACGGAACCAATAAACTACGTTTCTAACTTCTGTTTTATTGCTGAAAATAAGGTTTTCTAAATGGTTCATGTAAAATTCTGCTAATAGTGGTGACAAACAACTTCCCATTGCAAGGCCTTCGGTTTGTTCATAGAATCTATTATCAAATTGAAAATAGTTCTGGTCAACGCAAACGTCTAATATATTAAGTAATTCCGTAGTAATGACAGGATTAACTCTACGCGTATTAAGGGTATCTTTGATGATTTGTTTACATTTGTTTACAGGTACATTAGTGAATAAGCTAACAACGTCAAAAGAAATTAATTTGGCGTTTAACGGAATGTTATAATTTTTAATTTTATCTACTAACTCTAATGAATTTTTAATACTATACAATGGCTTGAATTTACTGTGATTGCGGATGAGAGAGTTAGCTCTTTTGGAAAGTTTATACGCTGGAGCATTCATATATGAAACTACCGGGCGGATTGGTATTGAATCCTTGTGAATTTTCGGTAGCCCATAAAATTTGGGGGCTTGTGGATTTCTAGTGGATAAAAAGGACAAATCCTTAGGGTTGATTGTAATGTTACAACTATTTATAACCTCTTTAATATTTTTATTAAATTTTAATGTAGGATCTTTTTTCAATTCGACTATATCGTTATTATCGAGAAAGTTATTAAACTTATCAACATAGTCTTTTCGCGTTAACAGGACCGTGGTATTTCCTTTGTCCGCCTTTGTGACAATGATATCATTATCTTTAATTTTAGTTTTAATATTTTTAAGAGTAGCCAACTCCTCATTAAACTTATTGTAATTTTTGTTGCTGTTTAAGTAATCTTTCTTAAGGATGCGAGAACAAATATGTTTGCTGGTTAAATCTTTATGCAATGCAATTTCTAAATCTATAGCAAGGTTTTCATAATCCGATTTTCTATTTGGCAAAGGCGGACAATATTTAAGACCTTTTGATAAAAGGCTCTGCTCATCTTTTTTTAAATTGACGTTAGACAAATTTACAACTCTATCAAAAAATTTTATAGGTGTTTCCTCATTTATAACTAGATTAGATTTATCAGCTAGACTTTTATTTTTATTTTTCTCTTCGATCAATTTCTTGAGTTTATAAGTTTGTTTTTCATATTTGCGTTGTATGATTTCGGAAACGTTATATCTAATATCACGGTCTAATATATCAAATTCTACAGGATGAAGTTTCTGTGCAAGAGAACAATGAATTATTTTAAGGTATTGGCTAATATTGTCGCGAGCTGCGTACCACTGACCTGTCTCCGTCTTCAACCAAGCTGCTTTAGCTTTTTGCAAAGCTTTCACTGCTGGCCTCGAACCATTGATAATTTTAACATTTCTCGATATGAACTTGGGAGTCACTTTATTTTTAAAACAACTGATATTAAACCATAAATTTTGACAAACAACACGATATTTTAACACTAATTTACTGTAGAGTTCAGTCAATCTTGCTGTACTGGCAATATTGATATAATTTAAGACATCGACTGAGGGTGCTTGATGGAATTTCAATATTAAATTTGGATTATTGAGATTTTCGTGTGCTCGTATTGAGATTTTCGTGTGCCATTCGTGTGCTCGAATGCCTGAAGATGCCGAAAGGCGAAACCCGGGTCGTTAGTGACAAAATACATGGAAGTGTACAAAATCTCAATAATCCAAATTTAATATTGAAATTCCATCAAGCACCCTCAGTCGATGTCTTAAATTATAGAAAATAATAACGTAGAAATATTCTATCGAGTAAATAAAAAATGTGTTAAAATGAATAGTAACAGTGAATGAATTTCCACAAAGTTACCGCTGATTCCATCGAAAATATGGAAGTAGCACAGTTTTTGTTTTACTGCACGTGTGCCAGCCAGTTTCAACTTCTCTCCAGAACCACTGACATAACAGTACCGTACGCTTAGTACGTTATCCTATATGTGAATTCTCCACAGCGCAAACCATCAATTTCTCTAGAACATAGGTAAATGATAAGCTTTTATGAATCAAGTTAAGTCATCTTTCGTAGTGTGTTGGTTACAACGTCAGTCATTAGGCAATGACTTTACAACAGAAATTGCGTTAAAGAAATATTATTAAAAATATTAAGAGTAAGTGAGAAAAATTTGAAGCTCTAAAAGTAATCACATTACATTAAATTGTAATACCTAAGTAAAAAAAAATGAAACGTTGTATGTTGTTGACTTTTATGGTGTTAAACTTTGACTCTATGTATCAACAAACTTATTAGTATTACTTAGTATAGCAATAGTTAATCACAAAATTTACAACGACAACGTGATTTAAATATTAAACAATATGTTGAAGAAGTGTGATTCAACTTTTTGTAAAGCTTGTAGATGTCTTGCTCTTTTTTCTTTTTTAAGTTATAAAACAGATTGATGTATTCATATGCTTAAATCTCATAATAGAAAATTGATGACCTTCAGAGTTTTTCCACTATTTTTTCATCGTTTTTAAATTTATTTGCCATCTTATGTAAGTTAAAACATATCTTAAATCAAAGAAGTACAAAACGACATTTTTACCAAATCCTACGCAAAATAAACACTTTTCTTGACAACTAGTCTTGCTTGATTAGATGCTTTTCAAAATCATTTTATTTGAATAAACGACAATTAATTATTCAATCTATTTTTTTAGATCTTGGGCATGGGTACTTGTGAAGTCTTTTCCTCGACTTTATCTCGAGTGACTTTAAGAATTATAATCAAGTTGATCTAATGTGATATAATTTTATTTTGATATCTGATATCTTGGCTTTTATTAGCTGTGGTGCCAAATGTTGAATTAATGTATTTTTAAAAAAATAAAGAAAAATATGTGTAAAATAAAGTAATACTTATGCAGTAATAACTGAAAAAAATAAAATAAAACTGTAAACATGATACACCTCTTTATTACTGAACTCTTCACAAGTTATTGTTTTTGTATTGTGCAATGCCGTCATACATTTCCGTTAGAGCCTTTTTAAAGCTTTATTATGGACGCATTTGAATAAATTCGTAATTGGTTTCTAGGCTGGACGCATATTTGTTTTTTTTTTCACCTAGTGAAACTTTGTAACAGCTTTGGATATATTTAAAAAAGTGTATTTTTATGTTATTTTGATTTTTAATTCTGATACGTAAAATGAATTTTTATTTTTTTTATTATAACAGCAAAATAAATAAATGTATTTTAAATATAAGATAAATCTAAGGTAAGTCTTTGGTAAAAACAATTTATTGGAAATAAAAAATCTTACAAGTAAATTATAATTTAAGACATCGACTGCAGGTGCATGATGGAATTTCGATATCAAATTTGAATTATTGAGATTTTGTACACTTCCATGTATTGTGTCACTAACGATCCGGATTTCGCCTTTCGGCATCTTCAGGCACTCGAGCGCAAAGTTTATTTCAATTTTTTTAATGATTTATTTCCCCAATATTTTCAATAATTAAAAAAAATAATCTTAACTATTAGTATTAATATCATATTTTATACATTTTTTAAGAAAATATAAACTTAACATAACTTATATCGTACACGTGGAAGAACTAGTAAAAGAGAAGTTAATTTCCATTCACAAAACGCGTATTAAATTTCATTTCAATGCGAGCTTTGCTTTAAATATTTTTAGATTGACGTGAATGAAAAGCTTTGACAAAATCGCAATTCAATCGATTTAGTTAATACCTACGATAGTTAATTATTTCTCATTAAACTACGCCTGTCATTAAATTGATATTACACAAGTGTTCAAATTGAAATACGTGTCCACCAAAGCGTAATTAGATTAATTAAGTTTAAACGATTATAATTTATTCATTCCTACTTTTAAAAAGTTTAATTCCAATCGTAGTTATCAAATGTTCATTATTTTTGAATTGGTTTTGAAAATTTTTTAATCATTCACGCTGATATTTTGGTTTGAAGTTTTAATTTGAATTGAGATGATTGATTATTTGAAAGTTTACGTTACGAATTTCGGCCTTCATTAAATATGACATATTTTTAAAAGCTATAAATATGATTTATAAACAACACGGTATACTGAAAATTAACACCTTCAGCATGATATTTAGATTATAATTAACTGTTTAAGTTTTATTTCAACAAATTTTACCGTTTGGTATACGAGTTTTAGTGTTTTAGGGTGATAAGTGTAATATGTATTTTTATGGATGTAACTGTTCACTAATCATAATATACCAAACCCAATAGCTGCATTAACTTGTATCCATTTTTTTAAACAAAAAATCGTAGGTGGCTCTTGTGTATTGTAACTTGCAACATTACATAGCAATTCATATTTTATTAGAATAATTAAAAACATCCTCTTATACAAATGACTTGAGAAAAGCTCAAGAATAAACTTTATAATCTCGCTGTAAATCCACTCGATGAGAAAAGCTACCAGATAAAACACGTACTTTTAAAAATTATTCTATAATTATTCTAAAATTGATCATTGTGGCATTTACCTTTTCATTACTCAAATTGGGATCACCGTTATCACTGAGTGAAGCATTTACAACTTAAATTTGGATTATTGAGATTTTGTACACTTCCATGTATTTTGTCACTAACGAACCGGGTTTCGCCTTTCGGCATCTTCAGGCATTCGAGCACACGAATGGACTCGAACTGAGAGACAGTAAACAGTTTCTAACGCTTATATAGAAGATACAAATGCGACAAATATCATTTACGAGGCAATACATTATACGTCTGAGAGCCACACCGATACCTGAGTTAAAATTTCGGAAATCGTCCTAAAAATTTTAACTCAGGTATCGGTGTGGCTCTCAGACGTATAATGTATTGCCTCGTAAATGATATTTGTCGCATTTGTATCTTCTATATAAGCGTTAGAAACTGTTTACTGTCTCTCAGTTCGAGTCCATTCGTGTGCTCGAATGCCTGAAGATGCCGAAAGGCGAAACCCGGGTCGTTAGTGACAAAATACATGGAAGTGTACAAAATCTCAATAATCCAAATTTAATATTGAAATTCCATCAAGCACCCTCAGTCGATGTCTTAAATTATTTACAACTTAACTACTGAAACAAATTACGTGTAATATAATAATATTTTTTTAAAACCTATGATCACTTTTAAAGTGTTAACTGTCAATTCTTGGTGAAAAGGCATCATATTTTAAAAATAAAACACATTTTTTTTTGTAAGTGAAAGTAGTACAAAGAAGTTTTGAAAAAATATTATTTTTGAGATTAGTGTACGAAAATTATTGTCTTAACTTGACTCGTTTGTTATGGTTTCTCGTTTTATCATTCCGCGATTTTAAAAGAGTAGTAGTTAAAATATTTTATTTATCTATTTCGAAGTGAAATAAAGCTAAACTTATAACTATATTATTCAATTTTTTTTTTTTTCCTACCTCTACTTTCCTACTGAAACTATTATGTAGAGTCCGCGAAGCGGGCTCCTAGTTTACTGGCTAAAGTCAGTGTTAGGGTGGGTACAGACTAAGTCTTTATATCCCTTTCCCACATGTAAGCTAGCTACGTACTGCTATCTAAAAGATTCTGTCAGCTGAAGGCTTTGTGTGGGGAAAACATTTAAGAAAAAACCCCATACGAGAACGAACAAAAGTTCAATTCTTGACCAGAATTGCTCGTAATTTTTATCTCTCACGATCAGCTTATATCCGTCTTTTGATTAACTGCATTTTAATCTCACAATTAGCAGCTCATAGCCTGTAATTTACATTTTTCTATCGTGTCGTCCCTGAAGAAAGAGGTCGAACAACTTTTTTCTGAACAAATTCTGTTGATATTCTCCCAAATTCATATTTCGTTGTACATCTAAAGTAGATTAAAATAAAAAAGCAACACTTTTATCTTTTCATATTTCCTCCGTTTAGATAATGTTTTGAGCTCATAAAAAACTCATTTAATTTTTTTAATATATTAAGTCTCCTTGATAACGTTTTACACTTCATATGAGTGCAAAAAACGAAAATAATATTACTACAAGTCACGTAATAAAGTGCCTATTTTCTTGCGTACTCTGGTTCCAAAAGGTCTTAAAACTCGTACACTATACGAACACTTGCGACAGTATGGTGATGTAGTAACCACTTGAGGAAAATGTGTTGTCAAACAAATATTTCCTGTCGGCTGTACGGCATTAGCATTTTTTCAGTTTCAGTCTATGGCAGTGCTCCAAAACCTTTTCTCACCCATGGCACACCTAAGCACTCATTTATATTTCACGGCACACCACAAACCACAAAATATGTAAATTTCATAAACAAAACATACAATTTGTTTTTACTTGATGAATTTGAATTAGTATCTGCTAACAAAACCTAATTAAACCGTTTTACCCTTTCAAAGTGATGGACACAATTTTTTATTTTTAAAAATTAACGAGGCTTAGTTACTAAAAATTGGCTAAGCTAATTTGAGTGTATAAAAGTGTTGCCAAATCTAAAAAACATTTTCAATTGTCCTAATTGAATCTCGCTTTGAAAATGTTTGTGTTTCTGGTTAAAGTAGTTAAAGGATGTCAATAACTTTTTTTTTCGACCCTCGATTTTTTGTTTAATTCATTAAGATGCTTAAAGATGTCAGCAATGTATCAAGTTCACTCAATGCTATTCACTAGTTGTGGAGCACTGGTCTACAGGTTAATATTTTATTATGGAATTGTGTTATTGTTTCTGAAGAAGAGATTTTAAAGTATGCTTTATTATATGAGTTTTAAGTAAATATCACAAAGTGAAATAAATAATGTGATTATTGCCAAAAATATTTTTTTCAACCTAGCAAAATATACGTTTTTAAAAAAGTTATTTTTTCTGTAGGTAAAAAATAACTGTTGATTGAATTGGCATTTACTTGGTAGAACACCATTATAATAAGATGAAATAACAAAGAATTTAGACCTACAAAATTTTATTAGGTAGTTGATAACTATTTCGGCTTGTCGCCATCGTCAGAACTATACTTAACTTACCTTTTCTTAGCTTATTAATTAGTACCCCACATAAGCTCCTTTTCTAAAAACACAATTAGGGCCTTAAATGATTTAGTTTTGAATAAACATTATGATATTCTTGTGCGTGATATGTCATAATATTGTCTATTTCTTCTAAGCAGTATATATATTTAAGCAAAAGTAAGTTTAAGTATATTTCTGACGATGTTTTGTAGAAATAAATACTTTGTTATTTCATACTTCAAAAAAGACATTGTGTTCTATTCAGTTGTGGTGACCACGAATTAGAAAACCCCTTACGAATACCTCCATACATGGTTTCAATAGATTTATAGATTTTTGTTCAAATCATAAATTTAAGACGTTTTTTTTTATTTAGCTACAAATTGGGCTTAAAACCCAGATGGACAACACGTCTAAAACATATTTACTGTGTGAGATATCACATTTCTGAACACTAGAATAAAATAGTAATCATTTCATTCATTCGCATTCATTTCAGTAAATAGGTCAATTGATGTGCAATTTTATTTTGAAGTGACGATAAATCATCTGGAATCAATATAAAATTAAAAAGGATTTTTTTTTATTCCACTGGTTGTATTACTAGTTGTGATACGTGTTTCGACTCTTTGAGAACCACCATCAGTCTAAGCCAGTGGAGTAACAAGTTTAATTTTATATTAAAGATGAATATTCGCGAAATTGCCACTGAATTTATCGAAAACATCTGGAATTATTTAATAATTTAGCAATCTGAAAAAAATTTCATTTTTTACTTTTCAATAAATTTTAAAAATTGCTTTATGAGTGTAAAATATTTCGTTACTGAAATCAAGCACGAAATGCCTTTGCGTAACAGAATGTAGAATTACTGAACTTGTTATTATTAAAAGTGGTGCTTGAAAGCTCCAATAGAAACATCACCGCCAAAGTTCTACTCCACTATACTCCGACTCTTCTGGTTGAAGCGTTGTATAATGATGTACAGGCGGGAGGGAACTACGTAATGCTAGCCAATAAGCGAGCAACCAACTTACACCTGAATTTTGCATGCTACATTTAAGCAGTATACTCGGTGTCACATATTTACCTAAAAGCTCTATAACTTTGATACCATTTTGTGATGCTTTATTAATTCATACATTTTGTTTCATTCCATGTAATACTTAATTTTATATTTGCTTCATTTGTTCAGAGGAATATATAGATTCACAAGAATATAAAACATCGATATGTTTAATGAAATCTTCCTGCATTTATGGTACTTGTATTTTCTTTCCTCATATTGACTTCTTAGTCTGTACACTGGTTAACTCAATTTGGCAATTTTTTTAGAATAAAGAAAACAAATAATAATTTAACCATCAAAACAGGAATTTACAATTCCAAAAATGAAAATTAACCCTACCCTTATACACCTTATACTTTCGAATTGGTAGATTCTGTATATCGATAATATTATTAATACCGGAGATACTAGTAGAAAAAAAATTAAATCAACAAAATATATTATATGAAATGTTGCAATAAATAGCTAAAATCAACGGATAATATTACTGTGGTAAACCAATAGAAAGAAAAACCGAAATACGTAAGTGCAGCAATTTTGTCGCTAACCTTCGATGGGAGACGGCAATATGATATAAAGAAAATTTACTATTTTCTTAATATTTAAGTATTTAATGTCAGCGTCCGTGGCGCAGTTGGTTTCGTCGCTGGCTACGGTTACGGATGTCTCGGGTTCAATTCCCGGTGCGGGCGGTCTTCATAGATTGATCTTTCAATCGATTTATGGATTTATGTTCGTAGTCTGAGTCCTCCCTCCCATCAATCCCATCCTCACGGGGCGTAACGAGAGCGATTAGCTAACCACTAGTCCTGTCATAGCCCTATCCTTCTATCCCTACCCTCTTCGAAAAAGAAAAGAGAGGTTGAGAAACTGAGTGACAAGCAGTTCTCGTAGAAAAATTCTGTCAAGATACCTCCATTAGGAGACCATATGCTCCACATTGGGAGCGGACATGGGAAAAAAAAAATAGCAAATGTCAATGACATTAAATTGGACATTTGTGTTTTTGTACGAGACACAAGATTGTTATGTTTGTTTACATCGACTATTAATTTGTAATATCAATAATTTTGAATAAACGATTTGTCACCTTGTAGGTTAATCGAAAATTGCTGAAAATATTCAGTATATATCTCATTTGAAAATACCTAGTTTCAAAAAAATGGAAAAGTAAACCATATTTTTGAAAATATTTATTTATACTGTGTGAGATATAAGTGTACGGGTATAGTATCAGCACTCTACTTAAATTATATAAATTATTTATGTAATATTAATAGGATAATGGATGATATGATTCAATTTCAGATAATTTGGTAGAATAGCATGACTTAATATTCCAACTTCAAAGAGTTATAATACGACTAAAACAGCATAACTTCTTAAATACCTGCCACTTGTTCATCGAAGCGTCTTATATGTCAAATCGTACATAAAATCTTGAAAACTTGTTCGAAGAAAGAGAAATTTGATAAGCGACAAGAAAGGCTTTCTGTGTCAGACCCTAAAGTTTTATAGATTTGCCTAAATCCTCTTAACACTCCGTCAAAGAAATCTAATGGATCACTGAAACTGCCCAACTATAGAGCACTTGCCATTCGTCAAGTCAAACCAAAGGTCAGTTGCGTGCCAAAGAACTTTTTTAAACGAAAAGATGGATATATAGAAACAGATAGTGATATTATTCAATTAAATATTTACACATTAGCTTCGTATATTTCATAGGTTTTTTTATACTATACGTGAAAAGATAATTTTATTATCAAAGCCAATGGGTTTAAAAAGACACAGAGTTCTAAAAACATTTTTTTTCGGCTTCGTAGGTGATTAGTGTTTTTTGTAAAGACTTCTTTTATTTTTCAATCAATTATTGATTTCTCTACAAAATTGTCTTCTCTGATGTATCATTTTTTACCGTTTTCCCTGTCCGATTCTTAAATGGGTGTTAAATGACTGATTAGGTAACTAATAGTCAAATACAATGTTTACCGGTTCTTTAGAAAAGTTGAAACTAATGAGTTACAAAAGATACTTACTTAAGCGCCTTATATTAAGAGTGTAAGTGGTAAAATGTTGTCGGCATCCGTGGCGCAGTTGGTAGCGTCGTGCGGACGGTTTTCATAAATTTATCTTTCAATCAATTTATGGATTTCTGTTCGTAGTTTGAGTGTTTGTGATGTCTAAGAAAACTTCATCCTACCCATCCGATCCTCACGGGGCGTAGTGAGAGCGATTAGCTAACCACTAGTCCTGTCCTAATTCTATCCTTCTATCCCTTAGAAAAAAGAGATATTGAGCAACTGAGTAACAAGCAGTTCTCATTGAAAAATTCTGTTGAGATATCTACATGAGGAGACCATATGATCCATGTTGGGAGCGGGCATGGAATAAAAAAAAGTGCTAAAACAAACTTTTTTTAGCATGATCTACCTGTAAGTAAAAATGAGTTTATTAAAATGAACGTAATAAAATATTATTTTAGTAATTAACAAGCGATGGACGTGAAATGAGTGATTGAACGTACAAATCAGCTTGTAAAAAGTCTTCTGATATTTATACATAGTGGAGGAGTAGGATTTTTTAATGCGACTTATTTTTACTTTTGACCATGAAGCTTTTGCCTTTATAATTTTGAAACCCTTATCCCCGTGGTACAAACCCTTTGAAAAATTAACTTTAAAAATTTGTAAATTGAATTTAAAACACACGTCTTGAGAGATTTTTAAATCAACATGAATACCCCAGTTTTTCTTTGTTATAATTGTTCAATTTTTCAACATGGAAATAGGCAATTTCGAAAAATCACCCCTCTATTACTTTAAAGTATATATTTACTTAAATTGATTCAATCGAACAATCAATAAAGAAAATTTTCATTTCGTAATTCAATGTCCACTAACAATATCCACTTAATTAGAACTAGTTAATTTTCTAAGCTGATTTGTATGAATTGTGACTAAACAAAGTATATTTACCTGCCTTCCGTAATCCTAAAACGTCACTGCATGTGCGTAGGATTAAAGTCTTTGTCATGATTTATGTTTATCGCATGTTTTTTTCATTTTTAGACTACTTAATACCTATCAACAACCCTGTCGTTGTATGTATATTGAGATACATAAATCAAGCTTTTTACGTATGCTCCTACCCGAAAGTACTTTGACAACCACCAGCATCCTCGTATTTGTCAGGTATTTGTTTTATTACAACCTATTTTATCTTGCGCCTATTTAAGATGTACTGTTTTTTGTCTTCCCTCTACTGCACGGTGTAGGTTTCGCCTAAACACTATTATTTCGAAAATTATCGTAGCTGTGTGAAAGGATTGCTACTCTTGAGAATTTATTTTAAAAAGAATGATATATTTAAATCGGAGTAATTACAAATTGTTATACCATGTCTATTTTCTATAAACAATGAAAGCTTACTGTTGAAATATTTTAATAGATAGAAAAACAACTTAAACTTGCAACCCAAACATTTCCCACCATAAAGTGATAAAATATATTCCAAATATTCATTCATAACCCAATAATATACCTTCAATCCCCCCCAAAATTACCGAATCTCAAAATTATACAAAAATTCCGCACCCATAATTTGTGTATTACTTGTTGACGATAAACTTTACTTTTTCATTATATTTCAATTGTATTTCATTGTAAATCAAAATGTTGTATCTGCCATTTATTTCCATCCCAAAATATTGTAACTATATGACCAATTTTTATTTTTTTAATTATTTTACACTTAGCAGTGTAAGAGAAAACTTTTTCTTATCAAATAATAAAGGTAAATAAATAAACTATAAAAAGTTATTTATACATTATAAAATCTAATTTACAAAGGATTGCAAACTTTCAATTTCAGTTTTCTTAATATTATGATTTATGGAGTTACGACATTTTAACTCCAAGAGATTATGTACCGAAAAAAGCCATAAGTTGACCGAAAAACATTTATGTGGGAGCTAATCAATACAGATGACTCAAATTTCACATATTAATATTATTTAATTATTTATAATTCATTACTATATCTAGAAAAATATGCTAATGTTTGAAGAAAAGAGTTTTTGACATGAGATCACGTGGTTTGGAACACCAGTCCAAATCACTTCAGACCAAGGGAGACAGTTCGAGTCACATCTGTTCAGACAACTAAATTGTCTGGCAGTAACGACTCTTATTCGCACCACCGCTTACTATCCTGCAGCGATTTGCATGGTCGACCCAACCCCCTCAGCGACCACCCCAAGAGCATGGTCTACAACAAGCATTCCCTCAACGACCAACTCATCAGCCAAGCTGGCCTACGGAGAGCTTATACGGTTACCAGGTAAATTTATAGGTTTGGAGCAACCCAACGACTGCAAACCAGGCAATACCATTCGCCAGCACACGCCAAAACACAACATCGCACTAGCCACCCTTACAGATGCCACACCAACTGTAGCAAAATGAAAAAAAGGATCGAAATTATATTACTGAAATATTGCAAATGTAATTACAAAGGTATACGTAACGCCCGCAAAGCAGTCAAAAATGAAAGTGAAGATTGATGCAAAAAGCAATATTGCCCAATGGCTGATGTATAGTATAAAAGTACAATCATAGAAAAGAAAAACATTCTGATGTCGTGCCCAGAACTGTAAACACCTCTCCGGAATCACACAAGCGTCACTTTAACTACCACTCTATTCCAAAAGTAAATGTCTTTAATTATACTAAATTTGGAATTCAATACCTAAAGCGATGATTCCGACATTACTTAGAACGACGTGATTGGAATTCGATTCCTAATTTTTTTTATAGACACATTAAAACATTAATTTATCGTTGAACTTCCGTATGTGATGTACAATATCAATAACTTGTTCATCAATGCTTATCTTGCTTTATAATTAAATGTATCTATTCTTAAACTATTAAAATTATAACAATATCCGATTCTTATCCAGCAATCATTATAAAGGATAAAATAGAATCGAGGGTCATTAAAAAATCCTTCAATTTGGTTGATCATTGGTTAGTAATAATAAATGTCAAAATGTGATTTGTATTTCTAAATTTATTAGCCTAAAAAAAAATCCATATTTGAGTTTTCATAGGCATTTTAAAAACTTTTATATATTATTATTCTTCTTAGAACTTTACGATTTTTTGAAACAGAATGAGTTATCGTTTTGCCAAAAAGGAATAGTTTTTCCTTGAAACTCTTCCGATATTTATTTTTTACTGATCTCTTTTACTCGAAAGCTATGATATAAAAACTAAGGCTTTTTACAGATAAATGCCATGACAAATGGGTATTCTAAACTTTTGGGTAGTATTAAAATAAAGTTTAAATGTGTGGAAACTTTTTTAGACTTAGATACAATAAAAGCGTTTATTGTCTTGTGTCTATGAAAAAAATTGTTTCCAGATAAATAGAATATTAAATTTTATAGTATTTAAAAGAAAACTATTTTGATCAGAAAATTATTAATTAATTAAATATTTCAGTCTTTTAGTTACATTTGTGGCTTGTTTTACTTTAATTTTATTAAAATCAATTGAAATGAATTTTGTAAAAAATCGATCATTTAAAGCAATTGGTAGCATCAAATAAGGTTTTGATTAGATTTCTCAATATTTTTTTTATTAATATATTATACACAAATCATAAAAGCACAAGGTGCGATTAACCCTGTGGCTGACGGTAAGTATTTTTTAAATCAAATGTGAACCGATATATTATGGTAGCATGGACTGTCTTGAAAGATCAATGCATATTTGTGTAAATTATTTTCCGCCTTATCAACTGGTTGCTTCAAACTATTTTATATTTTAGATTGTAGGTATATGCCATTTTCAATGATGCGAAGTTTTGCGGTATCCGCTTTACTTCTTAATAAATCTCGTATCCTTCCGGAAATTACATCTCTTGAATTTTTCTGAAATACGATATCATAGTTTTATCTAGCTATTTCTCGCTTTTGTATATTATTACGCTCTATATAGCATTTTACGGTATCATGGCTTCTATGCTGTTAGTGGATTTTCAAACTATTTTTGATTCATAAGACACATCTAAATTAGATTACTTTAACTTTACGAATTCACTACAGTTGCTGGTTAAAATCAGCCTAATATTTCAAATAATTATAACTTAAATTTGGATTATTGAGATTTTGTACACTTCCATGTTTAATATTGAAATTCCCAAATTTAATATTGAAATTCCATCAAGCACCCTCAGTCGATGTCTTAAATTAAATTATAATTATAACTTAAAAATATTTCTGAAACTTGTGTTGCCATAGTGGCATTTGACGTCTTAACAATAAACCGCTAATTTTCATAATAGCATAAAAGTCTTAAAAGGAATAATTGAAAATATATGAAAAAAAAACAATTGTATTTTTTATGAAAAGCACAGCACATAATATCAATCTTAAAAACAACTCCAATTTAAAACTGCAAATAAGTGAATATCGTGGCTAAATAAGTGAATAGCGTGGAATATAGTGGCAAAAAGATATAAGCCAAAACACCTTGTTTTGAGATAATCGACTTTTAAGAAAATCATGAAATTTAAGTCATTCTATTGACATACCTTAACCATTACTTGTTAAACTAAAACTAACCGCTTTATGAGATTCGTTTATAATTTTTAAATTCGATGCAAATATTAGTAGTTCTTTTTTTTAGTAATATTAGTTATTGCTTTTTGCCATTAATAACTGTAAAAGAAAACATAATTCACATTTCTTTCTTTAAATTACATAAAAAAATATATGAAATATGACTTAGCTTGTTTTTTCAGACGATAGATCGTCCTAAAACCTATCGTACTGCATTCATAACTCAAAACAGTCAATTTTCGACTAATCGCCTTCTGTCACGATGCCAACGATTATGTTCATGCTTAAAGTTTTAAGGATGAGTATAGTAGTTAAGAGTGACATTTATGATTGAAGAAAAAGGTAAATATTTTTTCGAAAACATTTATGTAATTTATGAAATGTAGCTAACTATTTTTCTTCAAATATCTCAGTTGATTAAGGCATTCCTAATAATACTATTTCATTATAATTGTACTGTATAGGATGCATAGGATGCTAGTGGCGTGCATAAACAATGACCTCTTACTCTTTTTTTTAGTAAATTAATTAATGTTAACCAAAACGCCCTGCTTAACCTTGATAACTATAATATATACCAACAATTAGAATTAGATGAGTTTCATCAGTGTGTTTTCTAAATTAAGCAAAGCTTCATCTAACAGTTGCCACTTCAAAATATTTTAGCTTTTAATGTCTTCTTCTTTTTCCATAGTTGCTCCCTATGTAGAGCATATGGCTACCACGCGGCGTCTTCATGTATCCCTGTCACCCGCCAATCGCTTTGCTTCATCCCATGACATGTTGGAGTCCCTCAGCCGAGTACATCCTATGGATAATACCCGATGGTCTTCCGGAACGCCGGAATACCACAGGTCAGAAGAAGATGCAAGCAGGATTGATACTTTCCGGAGGTATCCTCAGCACGTGACCCAACCAGCTCCAACGACTTTCTATAACCGCGGATGTAACAGGGCGTTGCCCGGTCCGTTCCCTAATCTCCGAATTCCTCACGAAGTCAAACCCATTCACCCCCAATATCCGACGCAAGCATCTATTCTCGAAGCTGAGTATACGGTTTTTTAAGATTTAATCAGGTGACATGTTTTGCTACCGTAAAGCAGCACAAGTAGAATGCAAGCGTTGAAAAAATGACATTTGGTTTTGATCGTGTACAGCTGCGTGTCCCAGACGGTCTGCATTGAGTTACATGCAGCTCCGTCTATTCCTAATCGGATAGAGAGCTCTTTTTTTGTGTTACCGTCTTCCGGGATGTGTACACTGAGGTATCTAAAGCTGTCAACCCTCCCGATGGTCTGTCTCGCGCTAGTCAGGGTCCTATCAGTCATGACAAGTATGGTTACACATCACATTGGTCTTACTTGCGTTTATTTTCAGACCAATGCGACCTCAGTTAACTCCTAACCTGTCAATAATCTCCTGGATACCCTTCACAGATTTGTCGAATATGATTAATACTGTCTAGTAAAATTAATTATTGATAATGACTAGTGAAAGATTAAATAAAATTTTTTAAAAATATAGTGTTATAAATCAATTTTCTTTTTGGCAATGTTTAGTATATTTATAAAAAATGACATTTTGTAAGAGGTAGACCAATGGTCTTTGCTTAAGTACGCCACAGGGACCCTATCCACCCTGTACAGTAAAAGTATAGTGGAATAGTATTAAAAGGACTGCTTTAATTAATTTAGATTAAGAATTTAGTTAAGCTACATTTTATTAATTAGATGAATGTTTGTGAAAACATTATTTTCATACTTTTCATCAAAAACTAATATTATTAGATGTTATTTAAATACAATACAAAATTTTGTGCAGTCGATAAAACAAATAAATATAATAACTTAATTGATATGAAGCGTGTCTTAAAATTGGGAAGATGACAGTGTATATTGAAAAGTCAAGCATATGATAAAAAAATTGCAAGTATGAAATCTACGCTTCTATCTGCTGAAATCTAAAGCATCAAAAAGTTATTGTATGTCATATATCTGCGTTTTTGAGCTATGTTAAATATTTTTGTTTTGCGTTAGTCTGGAAATAAGTATGCACTCTTTAGCAACAGAATCACGTACACTTTTAGTGAGCATGTCCATTATTCGACTGTCTATTTTATTTATACCGCAGACCGTGCAATATTATTTATAAATATGTTTCCCTGAAGTTGTATTACGTTTTATTTGCAGACGAATGAATTGTGACAGATTTTAAAAAATACGGGTGGTCATTGTTGAAATTGTATATTCCTTTGTGTACCCTTGCCAGTCTGGCAAAAATAAATACATTCTGTGGCTAACTGATTCAACTTCTTAACTTCAACTGTGATATCCACGGATTCGAATCTTTAAGCGTATACTCTCGTATATTGACTTTCCAATTTAATTCGTGATTAAAGATTTGGATATATATGATGTCTATATTTCGTTGCAGTTTTCACACTCATTCGATTCTAAAAATAATGTGTAACGATTACGATCAGTTACTTTCTAATCCTGGATCAGCCTCATACTTCTATATTTACTATATTCGAAAATGACAGGCTTAGCGTTAATTAACAGTTCTTGTAGAACCATTATGTTGAAATTCTCCATTAAGAGACTATATTCTTCATATTGGAAATTAATATGGTTAAAAATGCATATAACAGGTAAAATGATGTTACTGTTTAACACCAATATTGCGATAATTTACATCAGGATTAAAATCATGACTCTCTTACACCTTTGCTGTTTAAAGCATTAAATGAATCTTGCAAAATAAAAGAAACCGAAGTCAACTGAAATACTTAAAGTGTTTTTATACTAAAAGCATTCAAGTAGGGATTGTAAATAGGATAATGTTAGTGATGAGTGAAACTGGTTTTGATAAACATGTGTAAGAAGTACAGACAAATTGTGTTATATTTTTAAAATATAATACCTTTCCACCAAGAATTGACATTTAACACCTTAAAATCACATACATTTTGATACCTAATATTCTGTCACGAAATGGTTTTGGCAAATACTGTGCCTATTTTAAACTATCAAGCTAGAGCTTACATTAAACAATGTAATTTTTTTCGTTTTTTTTTATATAAATACACACACGAAACCGGTCCTGATCATTACAAACCAAATTGTGTTTTATTTGTAAAATATATGTGTGATGTAAAGTTCGATCTCTGTCAGCTTCGAGAACAATAATAATAGCATTTGAAGTCAATCAATATCATTCAGAATTTAGCCGTCTGGAAAATTGACTTTTTGAAAAATCGACAATACATAGGTGGAGCCTTTATCAGAATTAATTCGTAGCCCAAGACGAGTATGCATAATAGTAACAATTAAGATTCTGAGTGTCAACTTCAAATAAAATATAGACACTTGCTATATAATCGTAAAAACCGCCAGGTTAGATTTTTCCGAATGCGAGAAAGCTATTAATTACACTGGCGCTTTTTAAACTTTTGTCAAATCAAAAATAAATTACTCTTTTGATTTGTCTTATTTTCAACGACAAAATACCGATATTTAGCATTTTCAAAGCAGTACTTTTGTATTGAATAAACAGCTAAAATACCGAGATCCTTATTTTGCGACCCCCAGAATAAAAAGGTGCATTTGCAAGATAAATCCATTCTTCAAGAGGAAGTGGCTAAGTAGACAAATCTGAAGTTAAAACAAACATTTTCGTTTAAAAAATATTGAGTTTCTAAGCCCGATAAATTATCTAGAGCAGCGATTCTCAACCAGAGTCCACGTGCCGCAACATGTTCCAGTGGAGAGCAGAAAGATCAGGCCTTTGTGGGGACATGGCCACCCGTAATAAAATGAGCTAAAATTTATATTTATAAGAAATAGAAGATAACTTTTTTTTATAATATGTTTTTGGCGAATTTTGAATTCGCATCGTGGACATCGAACACCTAAAAAAGTTAGTCATGCTACCATTGCAACCGCCCTTGCAGAAATTGTCAGTTGATAGCGGACGCGTGATATGTGACGAGTGCACAGTAACAATACCATTGTCACACGATTTGGCGAGTTATTTTAAACTACTTAGAAAAATAATTTTATTAAAAACACTGTTTTACTATTTTAAATGTTTTGTGTTAGTAAAATTTCTTGAATATTCTGTCCTAAATTTATTAACAATTTTTAATTTCTTTACCTTTTAATGCAGTCCACGTAAATAATTTTAAGATTAAATTTTTTTTTAAGAAATTATATTTTTTATGTAAAAATGTTGACCAATTTTCTGGTTGGTAACGATTTATGATTGAAAATATAGGAGAAGATAATTTAAAAAATTCTTAGTCCGAAACTGTTAAAACATTGAATCATCATTTTTGGAGGCAAAATTGGGGTGCGGGCAGCAAATTCAAAAACCACCCGGAGTGGCAAAATCCCTAGGTACGCCACTGGGTAGGGAGCAAAAGAAAAATATGGGACTCAAAAAGGGGACACAGATAAAAAAAATGAGAAACAATGATCTAGAATATACCTACAGTTAATGCAAAATGATCGTTGAATAATACTGAAAAATGTAGGAAATTGTTAAGAGAAAGGTAACTGAAACTGGACGGAAACTTGAAATCCTGCGCTCATATGATTTACGATGTAAAACAGATTGTGTATGGCATCATACAGCGGGCACGTTTTGCATGAAAGATAAATTCATGAGGTGAATCATTTATTATTCACCTGTATTCTATCCAACTCGCTATTACCCCTTGTATTTAATATTTATTTGAAATCAAATCATCGCTCTCAAATAAAAACTCACCAAATACAGTTTTTGTTAAAAATTAGTTATTTATACAAGCAATTTTGCAATTTTTTAACTCTATCCTAGAAAAAATCACAGACATTCACACAATACGTCTTAAGATAAAAATAAAAGGAAATTATTTCACCAACTACCAAAAGCCAATATTTGTGTTGTGGAAAAAAATATAGTTGATTATTCCTTTATAATGTGTTTTATTGATACGATCAGTCAGCACAAAAACTCACACGTTGAATTATGGCATACATTAAATAGGTACAGTAAAACTAACAGAGTACGAAAAACAGTATTTCTCGATTTATTTCTAAGGAAGGTTATATGCTTAAAATGTACTGTACATAAACAAAAAAATAAGTAATCAAATAAAAACAAAAGTTTTCGTCTATCTGTTTTCGTTTTCTCATTAGAGGGATTCGAAATTTTCAAAAAGTTAACCTATTATCTCATGATTTAACTTTGGTAGGTTGGTGAGTTTTTGTTGAGGGCTACGAAATATTCATGTGCTGCTAAAAACCATTTTTACGACTTCTTTGTATTTCGATAGAAACGCGTCTGTGAATTGAAATTCAATACGAATCTACTCTAAGCTAAAACAAATTTAATGATGATCTTAAAATAAATTATGCACGATTGAATATCATCGGTGTCAATACTCGTCTGAATCTGTAGTCTAGTGGTAAGTGTTTGCCCTAGCAATCAGGTGGGTCCTGGTTTAATTCCCAACAAGGTCAATATCATATTAAGATTTTTTTTCAATTTAAATTTGTGATCTTGGACATGAATGACTTCTAAAAAATTCTCATCGAGTTTATCTCGTATGATTTTCTGATTTTCAAAAATATTTGTTGCATTGGCTGTCAGATGTAATGCCAGATATTTGTTTTTAAAAAATTATAAATAAAAAAAAAAAAATACTTATATTCTAAATTATGTGACCCTTTATATAATTCCAAAAATTAGAAATCAATTCTTGAACAATTATAGCCTTACCCAATAAAACGCTACTTTAAAAAATTTCTATAAAAATCTCAAATTATAATTTTTTATCGCTGTTTGACGCTTATCTAAAAAAAAATAGCCGGCTTAATTTCACGCAAGATCGGGTGGTTTGTGCGCTTTAAAACGAGGACGTCACACAAACACTTTCTCGTTTTAAAGCACACAAACCACGCAATCGGGTGAGTGTCTTTATATAAAGCAGGCTATACCAAAATAACGATTACGAGCAGTTCTTGGTAAGAATTGAACTTTTGTTAATGATTCAAAGACAATCATTCTCGTATGGGGTTTTTTCTTAAGTGTTTTCCCCACACAAAGTCTTCAGCTGACAGAATCTTTTTAGTTAGCAGTACCTTACTAGCTTACATGCGGGAAAAGGATATAAAAACTTTAGCTAGGAAACTATGAGTCTGCTTTGCGGACTTTACATAATAGTTTCAGCAGGAAAATAGAGGAAGGGAAAAAAAACCAAACGAAATAACTGTCATTAATGCATACTAAGCCCGTAAACATCTAAATTCTGAAAAAAAAAAACTTATATTTAAGCCCCACACGTGTGTAAAAGGTTGTTGATGCTTAAGTCTTAGCATCTTAGATAAGCTGGCAATAGGTACTTTACGTTGCAAACGAATTTTATTCTTATTGCGTCGAAATTTGGCCAAATATAGGGAATTTATCAGTTTTTTTGGTCAATATTTTCTTAATCTTCAGTATTCAATATTGATAGAGTTTTGAACCAGTAAAATACAAAAAACTTATTAATTTGCTGTGGAAGTTGTTTTTTACGTAAATGCCAGTGATGTAAATTCTTCAAGAGGACATTTAAAACAAATAGTATAAGTTCATGTTTACAAATATTGCGATTTTAATTCAAAGAGACTTTTAAGTTTGTCGTCAAATGGTGACGTTTTTTTAATTAAACCAAACAAGAAGAATCATATTAATGTAAAACTTTGCTAAAGACTGTCATCTGAAATGTAAAAATAATATATTTCCGAATATACCTATTTTTCTTTTCTCCCAATGATACTGCTTGAAAAGTTTAATATTACGGAATATGTAAATTATTCTTGAATTACTCCGCAATCGCAAACTTTGAACGAGCAAAAATTCAGGTATTCTTTAGCCAAGTTCAACGAAAAACATCACGCTACATATATATGCATGTGCTTAACCATTCAGCCATTTTCTGGTTCATCTGTAGCAGCGATACTGAACAGACAATTTTATTAAATTATTTTCGACTTTGTGTTATTTTTCCACTCAATTCTTTTTTTAAAAATATCTGCAATTACAGCTGACAGTCAATACGCTAAATATTTTGAAAGTTGGAAAATCATACAAGATAAACTCCAAGATCACCAATCCAATCTAAATTTAATAATTATCTTTCTGGGACTTGACGTAGGACTGACTTGATTGCTAGAACAAAGCTCTTAGCACTAGACTACAGAGGATGCAAAATTAAAAATAATTTAAAGCAATATAGCCTATAATTGTTGAGCATTTGGTATACTAATGAATTATTTAACAGAGCACATTGAAATAAAACTGGTAAGTATTAAATTAGATAAAATGTGTAAAAGCAGCTCTTCATTTGCCAATTTAAAAATCAACAAAAATTATATTTGCAATTTTTGTTCGGTGATTCTGGAACACCTAACCACAGAAAGAAAGTGTCGTGTGACGTGACGCGACTCATGTTGACATTGTGTTTATTTAACTAAGCTTAAAATTGACATTTAATACAATTTTTTTGTACTATTTCCACAATTTCATCACTGAAGATAAATTTCAGTGCGATAAGGAAAGCCGGTCCTGATCATTATAAAATTTGGAGTAAAAACGAAAAAAATATCTGTTTATTTATACCTTTCCACCAAAAACACAACACCTTAAAAGTGATGCATATCTTTGTTTCAAAAACATTAACGTCTTTGATCATAATTGAAACTCGTTTAACATGCATATGAAGTAAAAAGTTACTTAATTATTCAAAGATAGTAATGTTTTTTTGTTTATTATTATAAGAATTCTTAATATTTACAAGTTTAATATAACTTGTTAATTAAATAAACCAAACTTTAAGGAAATAAAAGGTAGTAAAAAAGGATTGGCTTAACAGAGAAATAATACAAAATTAATTACCGCTCGGTTTTCAGTATTACATTACTTTAAGCTGGAGATGGATAAAACGTCACAAACATCCACACCGTTGTATACAATTCCATAAATCGACTGAAAAATTAATTTCTGAAAGTTTTCATCATTTAATCACGCAACCGAGAAGAACGAATCACAAAAAGCGTTGACGGCTGCTTGGCGGGTAATTTGAAATAAAAATCGGTAACATATTTGAAATATTCATAAAGGGTATTCTTCTACAATTTGGTTGCCCCACCTCCACTCACTATGTGTATGCAGCCGCTGTCTCACGGTCGCTTCCTATAACGTAATAACCATCAAGAGAAGAAACGAATTTACTCCTCTTGTTATTGGCCCGATGCAGGGACCGATATCCTAACCACGCACTATTGTATTTGAGAAAATAAAAGATAGAGAGAAAAAAAAGAAAATGTGATTTGCTCAGCCACTTAGTTTAAGCGATATTAAGTATCCTGTGCATCCATATACCGAGAATCCACCGTAGCGCTAGAGCTTAATCTACTCCGCGTTGAACCTATAAAGAAATCGAAAATATGTCGCTCCTCACTCCCCATAATATGATGTTGCATTCTTCTACAGGAAAGACAGTTTTTCAAAATAAAAGATAACACGAATAATCTTACAACTGGAGAAAAATTTTAAATATTTATTACATACACTCGTTCCGTGGGAGATTTATTATTAAAACAGAAAAACTAGTAACAAAGGGAGAGATTGAACACGTCCTGCGGAAATAACGACTTAAGCATTTTGTTGGAATAATTCCCACGTGGGCCACAATCAATTGCCCGCCGGGCCAAATGAACATAAATACGCTCGCGCGCCTACTGTTTCGTACGGTATCCATTCGTTACATGTACAAAATATCAATACGCGCTTAGTATTCTGGACAGTGCGACATTTTGGCCTCAGTCCAAAGACCTACTATGAGTGTAGTACTAATGAAAATAGGTCGGAATTAGAGATGGGAATAGTGACAATATCAATAAAATTATTTTCATTTTTGAAGGATTTATTTTGTTATTTCATCCTTGTATTTATAGACAATCATTCTTAATAATGTTTGCATAATTTAATTTAAAAATAATTTTGAAAACATATTGTCACTAAAAGAAAATTATCAGACTAAGTGGTCAATATCGTTGGCTTTGGTTATGGTGTTTGGAATCCCAGTGGTTGTAGACATTTTCGTAAATTGGTTTTTCAGTCGATGCTTGGATTCGTATTCGAAGGCATGTTTGTTAATATGTCTGCAATGTATTATTTCTCTCCGACTCTTTATAAGCTTCCCACTTAACTAGTCTTAATCCATAAAGTCCATCAATTCATTTTTTTACACCTCACTGCATTACATGGAAGAAACCAACCGTGTTATACGGGTACCACACAAATCAAATGATCAGTAGGTATACTTAAATATTTAGAGACCAGTATCGATACTGGTTCCAATTTTATTGTTTCCGGCTATCAGCATAACGCCCAACTCTATTTCAAATATCTAACATTGCAATTCAACACAAATAAAGCTTGTAGGGTCCAGCCGGGAGGACCTTCTGAAAACCTTCTGGCTTCAAAAAGGTAACACTGGGTAGCGAGGGTAAGAAATATATGTAGGATCACGGATCTTTGTCAAGGTCATAGAAATTTACAAGAATTACAAATTAATAAATAATATATATTTAAAAGTCATATTATCTTGATGGTCCTTGTTTGTTGTACGATTCGTAAATATTAATTCAGCTTATATTTTGCTTAACACAGATTAGTACACTTTATTTTAAACGTTTTAAATACTATTAAAGTATTATAGATATTTACTGCAAAATTCTGGATAGTTAAACATAATATTTGGGTCTAAACACAAAATAAATAATTTTGCTGTTTGTTGAGTTATGCAACTGTCTAAAATTAAATAGGGAGAAATACTATGCTCAGAAACGAAGATGAAATAAAGTAATTTAGATATTTAGTTTCGCGAAAGTGATGTTTTTAAATAATTGATAGCTGTGTCAGCCTTATTTCTTAATTATGAATCACAGTAAAATATAATTTGCTAATTTCATTTACTTGAGTATTTTGTATTGACAGTTTTTACAAAAAAAAAATTATTCAGCAAACGATTTTGAGCCAGTTATATCGCAACTATTTGCTGTTATAACAATGTGGTTGGAATGAAATTATTATTTAATTTAAGTTCATGTAGAAACTGAGCGATAAATTGAGATGGGGAACAAAGCAACCCATTACGGTCAAGATGTTGCATGACACAGATGTTTGGGGAAAATGGAATTTGAAAGCAATTTTTGAAGAAAATACAAACATTGTCAGATCCCTAAGGAACATGAATGCTATGTTACTTGAGCGACATGAAGCAAAAATGAACATACAGAAATATGCTATATTATAGTTTGCAAAACCAAAATGTACGTAATTTCTATATATCTACAGCCTAGAGTGTAAAGCTCGTAACTAAAACGAAAACTGTAATGGTGTCTTCAAATTGCATAGTGATTGTTCTATAAATAAATCCGTGTAATGTAATAGTAAATTTGTTATAAAATTTTCATATTTTTTTCAGATATAATGTTTTTAATACTCAATATTGTTTTTTTATTGGAGTTTCGTTTTTGTGAGTTTTGGAATTTAAAAAAAATATATGAATATGTTGTTATCAAAGTTGCATTTTAAAATCGATCTAGATATTTCTGTAAATGTTAAAATTTATTCATTATTCCGTCTACTTCCAAAGCCAAGCGTTTTTTATCTATTGTCCAATTATTAGTCTTTTCTCAGGCATATTCTTCTTTGTTTATCTTGTCGAAAAAGAGAGTTTGAGGAAATTATTTCCATTGGACCATTTAAGATCATTTCCCGTGTAACAACTCTCATTGGAATGATTCGTAAAGATTCCATATGTTTTACAACAAGAGCGGGAAAAGTAAAAATATATTTTCTAACTTATGTTTGATGTTGGTCCTGAATTTCATTTGTATATTCTTTAAATAAAGCGGTTTTTTCCACCCTTCAATTGTTGAAACTTCAATAAATCATATTTATAAAATCATAACATGGGTTATAATATATATATATATATACAAAAATAAAGATTTGTTTGTTTATCCTCTATGCATTCCTGTACCATTCATCCAATTTAGATCAAACTTTGGTGAGTTGTTGTGCGCACACCCATGAAGGTTTCTGAAAAAAAAATTTAAATCTAAAAATAACCTAAAAAGGGAATCAAATACGTACAACTAGTGACAACTTTGAACCAGACCAAAATAGAGGTCTGCAAGGGGCCCGGGCTCGCGCTGGTAATAACAATTCAGATTCAAGCTGGGGCCGGGCCCGGGTAAGGAATTCAAATAAAAAAAGCATTTTGTACTATATTCGTGCCATGAGTCAGCCATAAGGCAATAGTTTTCATAACTTAAATAATTTATTTCACATGTGCTATGAATATCGTTGTAAATATGGAAACTATAACACATATTGTTTGAAAAGTATAAATGATTTACTATATTAAAAAATAAATCGGGGTTTCGGGTCGGGTTCAGGTAATAAGTTTGATATTGAAATTCGAAAATTACCCTGTCCCAATTTTATGAAATTTCGGCCCGTGCAGACCTCTAATCCAAAAGCACTTTAATAAACAGAATTAAATCACAAACCTTTATTTCTTAGAGTGGCTTTGCAACGCATGCCGGGTACTCAGTGGTATTTTATAAATCAAAAGATTATTTTTGTGATTTGTAATACTCCATTGGTAAATTAATTCATATTATTTATATATTCTCTCTCAGTAAACCTTTCCGATGACCCTTTCATATACATACGTCGTATGTAATTATTTAATCTCTTTGTATTTACGATTCGTAAGCAAGTGTCTCAAATTTTCCATTTTAAATATAATTCATAAATTTTGAGCTTAGAATACCGATTATATTCATACTAATGAAACCGATTAGGCTCGCTGCTTATAATTTGTATTTCAGAATTAAACAGATCTTCATCGCGTTAAAAATGCAATGATTTTATTTATTAAAATATTTATCGAATATTAATGATAATTATTAAGGTGTGATAACATTTTCAGACCCATTTATTTAAATATTGTTTTCACAGGGGAAATATCATATCAACTTACTCACTAAATTATGGGTAATTTAAATGCATTCGATTTTATATTATAACTTTCACAAGTTATTTCTACTAAAACCGACAAAATTAATGTGAAAAAATTTGAAAAAATATTAATTGTTGATGTTCAACTTGATTTATTTTCATAAATATATTTTTGGGCGACCCATAATAATTGACAGTTAATATTAATCAAAAGATAAATGTGTAATTGAAGATAAACGTTTCAAAACATTCCATTTAGTTTGAATTTCTAAAATACCCATTATATTAAACTACCATAAAAAAAAGTACCAGTATGTTAGGTGGGGATGCAAGTAAACAATTATTTTGTTATTTTCTATGGATTCAGCGGTAACTTTGTGGAAGTTCATTTTTAATATAAAATTAAAATGCGAAACGGCGAAACACGTCAAGTTAGTGATAAACCAAGTGGAATAACTAAGTTATCAATTTTTAATTTAATTTTATATTAATTATTTGTTTATTTACGAATAATGAATGAAATACTATTTTAGACTTTCTTTCTTAAATAATTGTTCAAATACATCTCGCAATGTCTCGATAGGAATATTTGCGACACTAATGGCCCCGATCTTATTCTTGAATCGCCTATGAATATCAAATTAAATTCATTATTCTGAAGACTTGGATAAGCAATTTTGTTTCTTCAAATGGCCGTAATAAGACATTAACTTAACACATTTTGTACGCAGAGGCGAAGTGTAAAAAAACCTCAATCCCTGTATAATTTTACTGAACCATTAAATCCTTCTTGTCCTATATATTAAAGGAAGCATGCCCAAAATAATGTAGATTTAAAAATGTACGCCGGGTTCTTTTGTTTCTCGGTATCCGCTTTACGTAAAGTGTAGATCATCTATCGAGAACTCGTGGCATACGTGCTTTTTGCTATGTGGGACAATAATTTAGACATTTCTTCGACAGATATAAATATAGTAACTATGAGTTCGCCTAGAACCATATCCTAACAATATTTTTGAAAGTTGTATTTTTCACTGATAAAGGGAATCAAAAAATTCTTATATAAATTTTTAGATAAAAATAATTTTAATTAAAAATTTTGTATATGCAAATAAATAATTATTACTCTTCAGCCTATGTGTTCTAGTGGAAAGAGTAAGTGTTCAGAAGTCCAAGTAAAATCAATGTCAAATTTAGATTTCAAATCTAATATTTGAGATCTTGAGGATAAGTGTTCGTGATGCTTTTTCTCCTCAAGTTGATCTCGAATGACTTTAAAAACTTTCATCAATTTTATTCTATATGATTGAAAAGGTCAAAATATTTTTTCTATTTAATGAAGCTTCATCGCTCTTTGACTCATGCGAATCTATAACTACACCTACCCTCATTATTATGTATTCTCTGACATGTTTCACAATGTCATCGTTAATGTTAAGACTGTAACAATGGTGTAAGAAGTAAAAGATGAGCTGGATAAAATGTGACAGTCACCATTTTTGTATTTGTTGACGTCACCACTTGCTTATCCAATTGCAATGTACTATGTTTACAACGGTGTTTTGGTGACAATAAAAATTTGGTTCGTCAAAGTAACGTCACATATAATACAAAAACAACGATCCAGGTCACCTTGTACTTCTTACACCATGGACTGCACCTATTTATTATTATTAATCATATAATACAATCTATATATATAAAAATGAACGTCTGTTTGTTGGTTTGTTGGTTTGTCCGGATCTTATAGGCTCCTAAACTACTCAACCGATCGCGACGAAACTTTCAGGAAGGACTTATTGTGATCATGCCGGGAAATATTATATAAAATAAATGTTTGTTTGTCCTTTACCATTCATACGATTTCAATGAAACTGCGGTGAGTTGTTGTGCACACACCCGTGAAGGGTTCTGAAGAAAAAAAATTGAAAATCTAAAATTGAAAAAAAGAATCAAAAACATACATACAGCGACATCTAGGAAAAACCTTCTGATTTATTCGTGTACGCACCAGACGAAAAACAAAAATATTGTGTTATAACAAGTGTGATATTGAAACTCGGGTTCGGGTCGGGCCAGACCTGAAGACGATGGGCTCGAACCGGGTAAGTCTATGAAATTTCGGACTGTGCAGAACTCTAATCCAAAAGCAGTTCAATAAACAGAATTAAAACACAAACCCTTTCTTTCTTTGAGTTGCATTGCAACGCATGCCGGGTACTCACTAGTTAAATATAAATATGACGACTAAATTTTGTTATGGTAAATTTAAGATAAATTATAAGCTATTCTTTTTAATTATTGCCAGAACGATAAAGATATGAAGTTATGTATTTAAAATGATAATTTCCGTAAATAATATTTCATGTAGATTTTCTCAACTTGGGTATTTCTGAAAAATTATGTTTGTTATTGGGAAGCTGCTTGCGAGGTTCACGCTCAATTGGCATTGTCTTGTAAATTATATTAAATTGGTAAGGTTAACTATGACTGCCCTGAGAGTCTGCCACCATGGACTTAATAAACGTTTATAAAGAAGAAAACCCTTTTGGCGAAACCGCAATACTTTCACGGTGCCTTGTGATTTATTTTGGGCAATTTCGACGATACTTGCGGGCCGAAATTATCTTTTGACCTCTCGGATAGCTTTTTTGCTTGTAGTACTTTTTTGGGATCACTTTATTTAATGTTGTTTTTTTAATACCGTATCATTCATTTTAAACACAATTAATTATTAACACTCGAACATGTAAACTCGACAAGTTTGTTAATATGTCTGTATTGTACACTCTGCGCTCAAGATATTTTCTTTGAACTATCGAATCATGTATCAACGTGTATAATTACGGACTTCTACCCGAAGGGTGCCTGATAAAGCCAAAAGTTTGTTTTCTATTAAAAAAGGTGATGTAATAGCGTTTAAATGAGAAAATAAACACCACGAATTTATATACTAGCCTAGTGATTTTTCCAATTTTAATAGATGTATGAGGTTTGTATAAGGTTTATGGGGCAAAACGTAGGTACGTCAAAGTGTTAGTCAACACGCGTGAAAACTACTGCAACCATGGTCTCACGCTTTTCATATTATAACAGTATTTTTTTTCATGCCCGCTCCCAATGTGGAGCATATAGTCTCCTAATGGAAGTATCTTAACAAAAATTTTCTATGAGAAATGCTTGTTAATCATATTTTTTTTCAACCTCTCTTTTTTGAAGAGAGTAGGAATAGAAGGATAGGGCTATGACAGTACTACTGGTTAGTTAATCGCTCTCGCTACGCCACGTGAGGTTTGGATGGGTGGGAGGGAGGACTCAGACCACGAACAGAAATCCATTAATCGATTGAAAGATCAATTTATGAAAATCGTCCGCACCGGGAATTGAACCCGAGACACCCGTTACTGTAGCCAGCGACGCTACCAACTGCGCCACGGACGCCGGCATTATAATAGTATTACACGACATTAAAATATTCTGTTATACTATTATAATACTATAACAGATTTTTAACAAGTGGTGAATCTTGGACATAAACCAGTTAAGCCGTGATAGGTTGTTTTTATCATTTTTCTACAATTGATTGAAAACTTTGTCCATTATATCGAGGTTTATCTATCAATTTAAAATTTACAAATAAATTAATAAAACCTTTCCTTCTAATATATTATACCTATACTATTTTTTATAAAGTTTTTAACCTTCTTTTCAAGAACTTAAAATATGCATAAAATTATGTGGTACATTATTTTTCTAAAATATTTTTTTTTTGCAAGCAAAACAAAAAGTTAATCATATTTTAATTGAAACATTTTTTTGACATTGTGTGCTTAAACATTCTTAAAATGAAATAAATAATACTTCGTTTATATTTTTATCATGACTTCCGATCGAACTTGTTTATCGATTATCCTTTCCTACGCTATACTAAAGTATATTCTGAAAGGCTAAAGAAACACTGCCTTACAAATTCATGGTCCTGGAACAGTAGATTTCCCGGTGGCAGATGGCAGTAACGTTCATCGCTTGAACTTGGAAAAACTTTTGGAGTTTTCAAAGACCATAAAAAACCGTAATTAGACGTAGCAAGTGAGAATAGTACAAACTTTTCTGCAAAACTACTTCAAATTTAATACCAACGGGGCGAAGAAAACTGTTGAAGTTTATATAATAACATTTAAGTGGATTTACTGGCTTGACTTTTTGTGTAAACTGGTTCGCACAAAGTATGTGCAACATACAATATTTCCTTTATGGAGATGTGTGCTACTTCACAGAATAATTGTGATCGCTGACATAAGAAATCATTATGTTAGGACTAATGTTAGGACTAGTTCAATATAGTTCGAAAAAAATGACCTGGATGAAATAATACGAACAAAATAGTTTGTACATAATGTTAAGCACGAAATGATGTACATAAGTATATTTATTTACATACATGTAAGTAATTATGTTTTATTTAAATCCATTAAATCCAGAAATCAACAATTATTTTTACATAATTTAAGACATCGACTGAGGGTGCTTGATGGAATTTCAATATTAAATTTGGATTATTGAGATTTTGTACACTTCCATGTATTTTGTCACTAACGACCCGGGTTTCGCCTTTCGGCATCTTCAGGCATTCGAGCACACGAATGGACTCGAACTGAGAGACAGTAAACAGTGTCTAACGCTTATATAGAAGATAAAAATGCGACAAATATCATTTACGAGGCAATACATTATACGTCTGAGAGCCACACCGATACCTGAGTTAAAAATTTCGGAAATCGTCCTAATCCTTATTTTGTAAACACCATATTAACAGAGTGACGAATTGCCGAAGGCGAATTACCGCTTTTCAACTTCTTTTAGAAATACCAGTGATTTTACAATTATAATAGTATTGTGGGTTTTGACGGGATGTAATTCGACGAATGGGTAAATATATACAATCATTCCACATTTGGTGACATCTGTTAGGTGTTTCAACGTATCGGATATAATAGCGGAGAATTAGGAAGGTTCAGCTGTTCATTCAAGATTGGTAATGAGTTTAACTGGGCTCTATTAATTTCTAAAATTTCCTGATAAAATAATTTATGATCCCCCATGTTTTTATGCAACAGTTTAACCCCATCATCCGCATTAAACGTATGGTTCTCCATTAGCAAGTGATTTGCGAATGTCGAAGTTTCTTTTTTAATCTAAAGGCAGCTAAATGTTCTGATACCCTTATATCTAATGTACGTGTGGTTTTACCCACATAGAAATGTTGGCAATCATTGCATTGTAATTTATAAATACCAGATTTGTTCTTAAAGTTTACTCTATCTTTATTGTTAATAAGTAATTTGCCTAGAGAGTTTTTGCAATAGAACGCCGGTCTAACACTATCAGCGAGTTGTTTTTTAATTTTAAAGCTTGTACAACCTAAATAACTAATTCTATGCCAGATTCTGCGGCGGTCTATGTCTTTAGACAAGTTCCCAAAATATAGCATCTTTTCTGCTAATTTACGTTGTTTTTTTGATACAAGACTATCTATAAGAGACGCCTCATAGCCATTATTAATGGCAATTTGTTTAATAATGTTTAGTTCGTTTTCAAAATTAAATTTATTTAGAGGTATAGTGACTAATCTGTGAACCTGAGAATGGAAAGCAGCCAATTTATATGAGAAAGGATGGTCTGACTTAAAATGGATCGTGGCTTCTGAAAACGTCTGTTTTCGGTAAATTTTAAATTCATGAATGGAGTTTTTAATATCAATATTAAGGTCAAGGAAATTTATATTCTTGCCCCCTACTTCTAAAGTGAATTGAATTTTATCATCTAGTGAGTTAAGAAAATTATGAAGGTTAGAAACTTGTCTCTCCGTTCCATTGAATAGACAAAGGATGTCATCTACGTAACGGAACCAATAAACTACGTTTCTAACTTCTGTTTTATTGCTAAAAATAAGGTTTTCTAAATGGTTCATGTAAAATTCTGCTAATAGTGGTGACAAACAACTTCCCATTGCAAGGCCTTCGGTTTGTTCATAGAATCTATTATCAAATTGAAAATAGTTCTGGTCAACGCAAACGTCTAATATATTAAGTAATTCCGTAGTAATGACAGGATTAACTCTACGCGTATTAAGGGTATCTTTGATGATTTGTTTACATTTGTTTACAGGTACATTAGTGAATAAGCTAACAACGTCAAAAGAAATTAATTTGGCGTTTAACGGAATGTTATAATTTTTAATTTTATCTACTAACTCTAATGAATTTTTAATACTATACAATGGCTTGAATTTACTGTGATTGCGGATGAGAGAGTTAGCTCTTTTGGAAAGTTTATACGCTGGAGCATTCATATATGAAACTACCGGGCGGATTGGTATTGAATCCTTGTGAATTTTCGGTAGCCCATAAAATTTGGGGGCTTGTGGATTTCTAGTGGATAAAAAGGACAAATCCTTAGGGTTGATTGTAATGCTACAACTATTTATAACCTCTTTAATATTTTTATTAAATTTTAATGTAGGATCTACTGTTGCATAAAAACATGGGGGATCATAAATTATTTTATCAGGAAATTTTAGAAATTAATAGAGCCCAGTTAAACTCATTACCAATCTTGAATGAACAGCTGAACCTTCCTAATTCTCCGCTATTATATCCGATACGTTGAAACACCTAACAGATGTCACCAAATGTGGAATGATTGTATATATTTACCCATTCGTCGAATTACATCCCGTCAAAACCCACAATACTATTATAATTGTAAAATCACTGGTATTTCTAAAAGAAGTTGAAAAGCGGTAATTCGCCTTCGGCAATTCGTCACTCTGTTAATATGGTGTTTACAAAATAAGGATTAGGACGATTTCCGAAATTTTTAACTCAGGTATCGGTGTGGCTCTCAGACGTATAATGTATTGCCTCGTAAATGATATTTGTCGCATTTTTATCTTCTATATAAGCGTTAGACACTGTTTACTGTCTCTCAGTTCGAGTCCATTCGTGTGCTCGAATGCCTGAAGATGCCGAAAGGCGAAACCCGGGTCGTTAGTGACAAAATACATGGAAGTGTACAAAATCTCAATAATCCAAATTTAATTATTTTTACCTTTTAAGGTGTTAACTGTCAATTCTTGGTGGAAAGACATTGTAATTAAAAAAAATAAAACACAATTCATTTGTAATACTTCCACATCACGAGCATTATCAACTGATAAAAATACAAACATAACAGGCTTATTTATATAAAATTGAGTGTAAAAATGAAGGTATATAAAACTGTTGGTTCATGAACTAAGACAACAAAATACTGATTAGCAAACAAATTATACATCAATCAAACAAAAGAGTCTACAATTAAAATGTTATGGACCTCTTACAAATCAATAAATACTAATCTGAAATCACAATAGTTATATTTGTGATTTCAGATAAGTTAGCTAGATTAGCATAGTTAACTTAAAAACTCATAGTAATAGCACAGCCGGGTCACACATAGTAAGCGCAATCTGAAAAATGCAATGTCAATTTTCGGTATTTGAAATCTAAAACGAAGAATCCGGTTCTTTCGTCCATTTTTTATTCCACTGTAAAAAATTAAATGTCTTGTTTCACATATCTAACACGAGTGAATATTCTTTTTAAAAGTGACGTATTCTACAGTTATTTGATTTTTTAACATATAACCGAAAGTAGGATACAATTATTATTCGGCTGTAATGCAGTTTACCATGAAAATTGCATTTTGACTCAAAAAAGAGTGAACATATTGGAGTTTGTTTGATTACGAAACATTTTTTCGCCTTCGACTTTTTTAGACATCGTAAAAAGTTTTGATTGAATAGATTGTATAGTCATATAATATATATCATAATTTTTTTCCTATGAAAAAAATGTCAGCAATTCTAATATCTTCTTGAATATTTTAATTCTTCTAATTTTTATGTCTTTAATAAAAAAGATTGAAATTTAATCATTCGCTTAACATGTCAGGCTAGAAAGATATGACTATAAAATAATAGCAACTCACTAATTATTGCTTTCCCTAACGTTCGTTTTCGGTATCGAATAGGGTGAGTAGAAAAAGAAAATTGCTTGCAAATATGAATTTAGAAAGAGAACCATTATTGTTTTGTTTTCAATTTAAGATCCTAAATAAGACAACTTAGATGGGTAGAACGAGTGCCTAGATGGTTTCGTCAAGCGAAAAATTGAAAATAATTTATTAAAACATCTGTTGTATTTTTATTATTGTAATCTTTGAAATCTAGATATTTATTTATTTTCTGCTTAGTATTTCACAAACTATACTAGAGGTATATCTATTAGTTGGATATTTTTACAATTAAAAGATTATTCAAAAAACTCACAGGGAATATATTAAGAGAAAGTAGATCTCAGCATGTGGACGTTCTTTTCATTATCATGACCCATCTTTAGTTGCTTTCAATATATTACAGTGGATGCAATTAAGTGTTGAGAAAATTCGTTGAACAATTACAATTCAAATTTAAAAAACGCTTAACGTTATTACGCTAAATAGTAGAATGTATAAGTATACCTAATATAAAACCATATCGAGTGATAGTGGGTAAAACGTTTAAAACCTTAAGTGATGCAGTAATATATTTTTCTTACTTTGCATCAAAATACTTAAAATACTGTTATTCTTTTTTGAGATACTCTGTATTCTCTTGAGACTGGAGGCCTTTAGCGTTCATAATCGCTCAGAATAACTGAATTTGTATTTGTTATCTAGCGGTTGGGCAGAGGAGGTGTCTTACCAAACTTTGCATAGACTGGCCCGACTGGCTTGGAGCCAACTCCGTGTAAAGAGATACTTTCTATTGATAGTGTCCATGCAAGCTGCTTCGTATAAATAACGATAAAAAGTCAAACGTTTATATCATATAATACATATATGTACACAATCCTATATAGTTTGTGATACCTGACATTATTGCGGAGACGTTGAATTTTATGTTAAAAAATAACTTGAAACTTTCAATCTTTTAAATTATTATCTTTCTAAATGATATCAATTGAATATATCAAATTGTCGGTAAGCATAACATAAAACCATCCAGCTAACTGTGATTGTATACATGTATGTTGTTAGATTTTCTAAACATTTGTGTTCAGAAATTTAGTGCATTTATTTTGATTGGAAATATGATTATCAGTTATTCATTCTGGAAGTATTTAAAATAAAATTAACATTGAGAGGAGAATTTAATTAGATGAATTTTGATAAATTTTAAAAATTGAAGTACATTGATAATTATTATTTAACTGCCTGTATTGAAAAATTCGTGTTTGTGTCAATAGAGGACATAGCTTACCATGAAAACGTTAATATTGAAAATTCTCAGGGCACCATCAACGATGCTTAATGTGTTGAGTAAAAAAATGTAAATATATATGCTATAACTTGACTTGATTGCGTGAATGAATAAGACATATTCCAATCTAAACGCTCTGACATGAGACATTCAATTTTAAGTACCTAGAAGTATGGAACGTATCAAGCGTATGGAGCGTAAAAAATTACGTCTAATGGCTGACCCCAAACCTTGATACAGCATCAGTATATTTACTATAGGATTGGTTACTCGAATAAACATTATGACGAAATTGATATTTTTATGTGATTCTATGTTTTTTAACAGTAAAACCATAAATGGACATGGCGTAAAACAATATGTTTTAATATCACTAATAAGGTGTTATTCGTCAATTTTCAAAATGGATTAAATTAATGGAAGTAAAACACGTCAATTTATTTATTATTCCACAATTTCGTCCAATGATCAGGGGCCGGATTCGTTCATCACGAGAGTTTTCAACTAAAAATAAAAATATGTATTAGCGGTATAGTGAAAAAAATAGAACATAGGCACAAAATAAATTGATATGGTTTTGTATTTCAATTTAATTTGGACTGTAAAAAAATGTAATAGTCCAGTGTAGCTTTGCAACACGTAAAAACTATTAATATTGTTAAATTTTTATGCATTCAAGAAAAAAATACACTCCCTTTATAAACTCCTTGCAATAAAAAATATTAACTGCATTTATGATATTATTGATTGCGATAAAGTGTTAGAAATTGTCACTAACCTATCAAAGTTGTTTTTATTGGTACCTTGAACTTGGGTTAGGGAAATACTCAGAGAAACGAAGTCTTCATCATATCACCACTGTGGCTGGATTGTGAAAATACGAGCAGAATAACTACCGTTTTCATATGCTACATTAAAGTAAGGACTTGGAGCTACGATAAACGATCCATAAATATTGTCACTTATGAATATATTTGGCGATAGAAAACCATCTCTCGGGTAGTACAGAGCAGTATCTCTCAAACCGTCAGATGTGAGTTATGTATTTTCTGCAAATACGAGACGCACCGGTTTCACAATGTGGATTTTCAATCAATATTTTAATATATTGGCTGCGAATTTTACTATATACAATTATGAGTATCAAATAAAGAAACTCAATAAAAATGGAAAACAACAATTACATGTCCAAAATTGAATTCACTGCTAAATTATATTATTACATTGTGTCAGCAAAAATATGATTTTTGCTCTTCGCAAAAGGAGTCTTTCGCAAATTCACTCAAACAATAGACCAGTTCAGATTTCTACCGAGTACTTAAAGGCAAATCTTTAATGAAAAACCATTTGGGCACAACAACTTTTTACAATCTAAAATTAAATTTTCTATGATGTTTTCAATACCAAATTAATGACCTTTAAATGACAGTATAATTTCATGTCAAAAAAATGTATCATATCTTTTCCAATCGATTTCTAAAATTAGCTTTAAGGCTTTTAATCTTTAACTGATATCTAATCTTCCATAAAAATATTGAAAAAATATAGTAAATCATAATAAAACCCGTATGGTTTATATTTCTTATTCGCTATTTTTATATTTATTTGCTGTTTTGACACTGACAAGGGAAAATTATAACTGAAAAACTTAACAGTACGTAAGCCCTTCGGCCACAAAATCTTTCAACTTTTCCCCTAACTTTAATACCTGTTATCCTACGCTCTAAAACTATCTAGGCTCTCAGTTTCCTGGATACTTTTATTCATATGGTGGTTAAAGATTAAATATTCCTTTGCTCGCATATATTTTAATTATGTTCTGAATTGATAAGGTTACGAGTACATTTCATTTTTTATTTTCCATTAGAGTTCTCGCTGCATCAATTTTCTTACTTAAGTTCTTTCTTTCGCCATAAATACCTGACATATGATGATTTTATTTAAACAGTCTCTTCGTGAATCAAGTACAGACAAGACGAAGGGTCTACCGCATGTCGGAGGACTCTCGTGCTTATGGAACAGATCATTCAGGGGCAATTATTGTCATTAATTTAAAAGTAATTCTTATCTAGCACAGACAGTAAATACACGTGATAGTGGGTAAATATACAGAACCAATAAAATATTTTTTTTTCAAAATTTCGATAAATATTCTAAGATTTAATAAAATCTACAAAGTGATTGAAAAACTTTGTCTGGTACTCAATGAAAAGCATAAAGCTTGCAAGAAGCTTTATGATAATACGCTTCTCCCGCAAAGGGTTACATATCCCATTGTCGAAAGGGACTTTTATCATTGAGATAAATATTTTTCTTTTTGTGGAGCCGTAAAAGTGAAAATAATATTTTGCGTATTGTTGGTGTAACTTTTCCTCGCAATCTTATTTTATTCAAGCCGTTCGATATAGCTGAAACTGTTAAACTTTATTTTCTTTGAAATAGATTTTCCAAAACAATGACATAAACATTAAATGCATATAAAATTACATTTGATTATTGACAATATTTCTATGGGATTTTTTAAAAATATGTTTTTGATGAATGCTATTTGGAATTTGAAATAGGAGCATATTTTGATGTTACATTAATTAGATATTACATAAATAAATTTAACACCTTTTTTATCAGTAGTTCATGGTAATAGATTTTTTTTTTAAGCACCGTTCATACATGTGGTAGGTATATACCTTTTTGTTAACACATTTGCCAATTTCCAAACAAATGGGTCATCCGTTAAATTAATTAAATAAAAACAGTTGGAAAAAAAGCAAAAATGTCCAGATATGCCATCGCGCGTCCGCGTTTCAGGCATTTCCGTTCTGAGCGGATGTTCCGTGCGCGAGAATTTGGCGGAAATTACGCGCGTCGGTGCACTGATAGTGGGCCGCTACGCACAAAAAGCTCAACGATGCGGGTGAAGCGAAAGCTGTCGCGAAAAAGCTCCCGCGATAAGAACAGTGCGAGAGTTATTTGTGATATCGTATGAATGATTGTTGCAATACTTCCGAGCTTTTATAGATACGCATAAATAAAACATGTATGAGTAAAAAACATTCCGTATTTTTTTATGACAAATATGCTATGTTGATATTTATTTAAATAATAAAATACACCATGCTCAAACAATTTTTCACAATATGGAACATTAAGGAATTACAAAGGCGCATCGCATCAGAAATATATTTTTAATGAGAACTGTTTCAATTTTATTAGACGTAACTCTCGTTTTACCAAAGGTAGAGGTGTAATAAAAGTTTAGGGCTATAAACTTATAATTTTACTATTATGGTGATATTGCCGGGTCTTCGTTGAGTGGTCAAAGTCTTAGTCTTTGGTTGCTGTGATCACGAGATTAAATCCTAGTACAGGCAGTTCTATAATGAATTATTCAATCGGTTTATGAATTACTGTTCGAAGGTGCGTATGTCTGAATCTCCCTCTCACTCATCAGATTCTATACACATGGTGTAACTAGAGTGATAAGCTAAACACTAGTCTTGTTCTAGGTCTATTCTCTCTCCCTACTCTCTTCTGAGAAGAGATGAGCAACAGAGTAATAAAAAATTCTCGTAGAAAAACATTTATTGAGATAAGCTCCGTGTGGAGTCCATATTGCAATATTTTATATTCCAAATTGGGAGCGAACATGATTAAAAAAAGAATAAAGTCTCTATCCATATCAATTGGCTACGGAAATACGCATTTTTAGGCAAAAAATATTTACTAATTACATATCATGCGTCTGGATTTTCAAATCAAGTTGAAAAATAAATACATTCCACATATTACAGTGACACACGATTATGTTATAATACATTCCAATTTTTGCATTAAATTAATCCATTATTTGATATGTCTCTTGTAACAATGTCATACCATTTCACAGGCGGTATTATTATGTCTATAGATTTTCATACCACGAGACGTATAATTTTGAAAAGGATTCTAAGAAAGTGGCCACACACGTGCTGGACCGGAAACCGACGAGGGTGGGTTACAATAATCGAGACAATAGAGCGTTCCCAAATTGCCCTAATAATCTTTGGGAATCGTTTCCATTCTGATGTTTTCCAATAATACCCATGTACATACTGAAAATATTTGAAAACGGTATTTTCTGGATTTGAGAAACATTTTCGTTATTCTTAGACAGAAGCATATAACAATATAATGTTTTTTTTTTCATTTCATTTGAAATACTTTTGATATTTTTTTAATGATACTTTGTAAAATGGTTGCTTTTAAACTATCATCGATCTATTTGATCATTTTGATACCTCACTTACAAAGTGTAACAGGTCGAAAAATTGCAGTTTTGAGTTAGATATGAGGAAATGTTTAGAGTATTCATATCTATCAGTTCCAAAATGTGACAAGTGAAAATCTGTGGCTATTTTAGAAAGCCATTGGTTATTATTACTTTAGATCTCAACCGAAATCCTATAAAAACCTGTTTTAGCTCCTAATACTAATATTAGAAAAAAAATAAAATTATGTTTATTATAAAATATATATTATAAATATACTTTTTAGATAATTCTAGAACTTCATAAAAATCAACAAAATCAGATGTGCAGTAGAGGATTTAACATGCTCCAAATCTCGCTTCCTTATTATCTCCGAACCATGCTTTTTGAGTTATTGCACTTAAGAACTAAGGTATCAATTTGAATGTTTGAGATGGTAAATTACATGTATGTGTATGCATTAGAATTGAAACGTTTCAATGTAGCTCTTGTGTAGTGTTAACAGAGCCGCAATATAGGTGGTGCATTATATAAAGATTTTTCAGCGTCAATCGATTTTATATCCCTGAAATATTATGCACCATATGGATACGCAATGAAGTATCCCAAATGAAATTTATTTTAAAATAACTAGTCAGTCATTCATTCAACCTCTCCTCTCTTCGGAGATGATTAGGATTGAATAATGTTAGAAACAGAACAGTAAACATAGCACTTATGGGGCTTATGGGGCACAGTGAGACAAATAAAATCCTTTTGGAGAATCACGACAGAAGTTTATGAGAAATAGGTTTTATTCAGTCGTTCAACTTGTTTTCAGGAGTGCCAAAAGATACTAGGATTGAACTGAAAAGGAATAACAATTAGCTGATTGCCATCGTTATATCACGTTCTAAGGAATGGATAGTGGGAGTAAAATACAGACATCACTGATATCTATTTCTTGCATTTGAACTCAGATGCATTAAAAGAAAGTACCATTTAAGAAGTCGAGCCTGTGGATACCGTATAGAATGGCCACTCGGCTACAAGACCGGCAATAGCTAAATAGATATGATTTTTTAATTTTGTAATACGGTGCAACTAACGCACGAATAATCATTATCGAAAATAAAGTAATTTCTTGGGGCATGGAAGACTACGATAATTAAATAAACAGTTTGAACCAGTTCTAGTAATATCATTATATCGCGAAAAAATTACTGCCAAATATGGTGATTATTTCTTTTATTAAATATAACAATTTTAACTTTTTATATCACGGTTTTGAAATATTAATTTCGTATGGAATTTTGGTTTCTGGTACACTCCTTAAAGAATGTGTACACATGTACAATTATTTCTCTTTTCACTGGCGAGCAAACTTATTACAACTTTAGAAAACCCAAACAAAGTTCGGTTTTTAAGTTAGCTGAAATACATATGGAAATCTTCTTACGCAGTTGTTTCCTTTCTAATTCTAAACAGTCTGTACCAATGCACCGCAAGGAGATCACAGGTGAAAAAATTAGTAGTTATGTATAATAAATTGTCATTCGGTGCTAACATCTTTTATTAAATTATTCTCATTGAAACAAATATTACATTATTTTAATACTTTATGGAATAATTGTATTAGTGTTTTTACTGATAATGCAACTGCAATGATGAGGAATAAAATAGAGATCGTATCGTTTGTAAAATAAAGGAAATCCTACAGTACAAATTACACATTGCTACTTATATTGGTAAGTATTGATGGCGAAAAATTTCCCAGTGAAATTATTACAAACAATGAACGACTGTATCAAAATAATGCACATTATCAAATCAAGAGACTTGAATACGTATTATATTAAAAAGTATCAATCCCGATCGTTTCGTATATAGATATGTTGGCTGTCGCGAGGCAAAGTTTTGGCAAGATTATTTAAATGTGCTATGAAATCATTTATTTGTTACCTAACCAAACATGCCAGAAATCTACTAACTTAAAATAATAAACTTGCTACATTGCTGACATCTTTGAGCATCTGAATGAATAAAACACAAAATAATAAGTCATTGACATGCTTTGACATATATAAATAGAAACTCAAACATTGGCCAAGGAAGTTAAGAATAGAATTATTGAAAATGTTCCGAAGGAAAATAGAACTATTATATAAAACAGAAAGATTTTTTGATTTTGGGAGAAAGAAAAACAATTGATTAACAGCAAAATATCATAACGGTTGCCGCGTGGCATACTGTCATACGCTTCACATAGGAAGTGGATATGGTCAAAGGAGAAAAATAGTAAAACAGTATCCCATTTACATCACTGGCTTTATTCTTAGTTATCTCAACCTGAAGGATTATCATTCTGTACATAATATAACTGGCTGTTATTCAGTCGCTCAAGGAAGGAAAAAGTAAACTGTTAGAAAATCATAATCTCTACATTACGTTATTCGAGTCAGTTAGGAATTAGGTGTCGAGGTACGAAAACATTCAAAATGTATGTACGTATGCAACAACCATAAATTGATTAAAAAAATAATGAATGAGATATTCCATTCTGGTATTCGATCCAGTGACTCAAGTAAATTGAACGCCAAAGCTCTGTCTCTAAGATGTGGTAGTGTAAGTCGTTACAAAAATAATCATCCATTAAAACCGCAACAAAATTGTTCGAAATATCAAAATCAAAGCAAATCTAACCTAATAACAAAAAATTATTGAATTTTTTATTAGAAAACCAATTTATCCTGCGATATCACGATACAACGCCCACTATAATCGAGACTCACACAATGATTTTCCGAAGAATTTTTGAGCTCAAAATATAAAGTGGTCTAATATCATAGTGGATAAATTTGCGCCATCAAACAATAGATTATGAAAAGTTTGTTTATCTTTAGTGTTTAATAAGGAACAATAAATTCTGAATCAATTTCTTAACTCTTTACTTGATTTTCTAAAAAAATAGTAGGTTTTGATATCGAAAATGTGTGAAATATACATTAATTCATTTCTCTCCCTTCCTAGTAGAATTGATAATTAGACGATTATTTCACGATCAGTCTTCTTAATTGCAAAGTATAATGCGAAAATAAAATTGAATCCATTTTTATCGAACAACTTTCCTTAATTGTCAAAAATATAATGTACGTATCACAAATTTTAGTTTAAACAACAATACTGGTTTAAATTTGAATTGCTGAGATTTTGTACATTTCCATGTATTTCGTCACTAAACGACCCGGGATTCGCCTTTCAGCGTCTTCAGGCATTCAAGCACACGAATTGCATTAAATTCGTGTGCTCGAATGCCTGAAGATGCTGATAGGCGAATCCTGGGTCGTTAGTGACGAGCTACATGAAAATGTACAAAATCTCAATAATTCAAATTTGAAATTGAAATTCCATCAAGCACCCTCAATCGATGTCTTAAATTATATCAATACTGGTTTAGTTAATATAGTGGTCATTTTCAATTGATATCATTTGTTTAGCGAAAAAAGTCTAAAATGTAAAAATTGGAATGCTTAATACGCATTAACTTATTTAATATGTCTGAATTTTAACCAAGGATTGACATGATAAAGTGACCAAAAAGGATTTAAAGGTCAATATGGTAGGGACAAAATTTTAAATTTTAAATAAACAGTACATGAAATATCTTTTTTTCAATTCCGTTTTGTTCTCATAACATGTTTGCACTATTTTAACCGAAATTCTTTAACGTTTACTTCTTTTGGCTTGTACATAGTATATAACAAATGTACTGCAAAATTTTGATGAGTTTAATAATGGTGAAACAAATATCGTGGTGTTTGTTGATAATTAATTATTGTTCCTGCGATTAATCTACATAAATATGTTAATCTGGTTCTCAATTTGCATGAATTTTTTAACACGAAGGATGTAATGCGAACCACTGGTTTTAACTTGCTTTTTTTGCTTCAAAATAAATATATAGAAAACAAATATGCTCTCTTGTTTTTATCAGAAGGCTGATCACTGAATAACTGTATATTTTATGATTAATTTTATTGATGTCTTAAATTATATAAATTATTTTAACTAGCTTATTAATATGTCAATATAAAAATTAAAATTCTATAAAAATAATCTATATGACTTGTTTGAAATTTGTAATGAAAACATATATTCATTTTTCTATATTCACTACAACTTTTTTATAGAACAGATTTTTTTATTAAAAGTTAAATATGCTGAAAAAATACCGGGATTTCCTCTCTTATGTGACCATACCTAGCGGTACCGCAGTTGAGGCAATTGCTTCTCCTTGCGTTTGGGAATCCTGCTATTTCCAATCCTCAATGATATTGCTGAGAGAGAATGAAAAGGGGGGTAATGATGTTTTTATGACATCACGGGTCGAGAAATAGTTTTTTTCTGCGTCGAATTTCGCAGTAATGACAACTGATACATCGTCGTTTTTGTTTTTATTTTAAACCGCATTATAACATTGAATGCTGCACAAAAACATAACAGATAATATTTATTCTTTTCATCATTCTCAATTTGCTTATAAGCAACTTTCGATATCTCTATCTTCCCAATGTACTCAACTTGATACCCGCTACAACCCGCTACGGATTCACAGCACTATCTGTACGTATTCCGTAACACAACTAAAGTGATTTCGAATGATTACCAAAAGTGTTTTAGGAGCAGGTATCCAGTACTCGGTTGGAATACACCTGGGTGTACTAAAAAAGAACATTTTATATAAGTTGAAATCTACTCACTCTCTGTATGGCGCCTAAAAGTTGGTTTTTAATCATGTCCACTCTCAATGTGAAGAATATTGACTTTTTATAAAGGTTATCGCAAAATAAGTTTTTATACGAGAACTGCTTTCTCAACATATTTTATTTATCGAAAACAGTACGGACAGTAAACCTATGGTAAAAACAGGATTTTCGGATAGCTTATCAAGTGGTCAAAATCTTTGGATTCTGTTACGGTGCCAACAGGTTCAAATTCCAGTACGAAAATTTTAATTTTCAATAGGCTGATGAATATCTGTTTGGAAGCATTGATTTCTTGAATTTCCTCCCATCCATCTGATCGTAAAAAACGAGGTTTAGTAGGAGCAATTATCTAAATACTAGAACTGCTCTACCTTCATTCTTCTGTACTTACTCTCTTAAAACAAGGAGGTTGAACAATTGAGAAACTAACAGTTCTTGTAGAAAAACTTCAGTTGAGATAATCTCTATTATGGTTTAATTTACTCCATATTTATACCGAATATATTTTAAGTAAAAACTACGTATCGTAAATATTTTTTTTAAAGACCTGTCAGGCTTTGCTTAGCTTATGAGCGTTTTCAATTTTTAAATCATTTATTTTAGATATATTAGCAGTAAAAACTTGAGTGTAATTCGTAAAGTCATGCGTAATTTTTTATTAAATTTACTAGCACTCCTATACAATAAATTGTTCATTTTGCCGATATTTAGAAGATTTCTGCGTTTTTCTTTTGTTGTGTGTTTTGTACATAAATTGCCTATTTTATTATTGGAAATACGAAACAAACATTGTAAAAATGGAATGATTTCCTTTGTAATATGACTTTAACAGAAAAACATATCGTTGTGCTAAGTAAACTTTTTTGTAAATTCAAAGAAAACCAGCCATAGATATTTTTTTTAAATAGTTTTAATGATATAAAATCATATGTCAGGTCGAGTTTTGTTTTGAACTTATTTTATGTCTTGTTACATTACATCACAATTAAAAATCCACATATATATTTTTTCAATTCTTACCATTGTATACTTGGTAGATGAATTACTAAATGACTTCATTAAATAACTTTTCTTGAAATACACATTTCTTATTTAACGTGTTAATTGTCGATTCTTGGTGGATAGGCATTATATTTAAAAAAATAAAACACAATTTGATTGTACTACTTCCACATGTTTATAATAATCAGGACCATTATCAACTGATGGTCAGTTAACAATTTGGGAATAATCCTGATCAGGACCGCTTTTGCTCATCAGAGAATTATTAACTGACCATCAGTTGATAATAGTACTGATTATTATAAACATGTGAAGTAGTACAAATAAATTGTGTTTAATTTTTACAACACAATTTCGTGCTCAAGTGGTTCATATGTTTCATTTCGAATGGATATCGTTGTCTTATCTAGCAAACTGCGCATCTACATTTCATTAAAACCTTTACGAGAGTTTAAAAACCCAATAAACTCAGTTTTAACAAATTTTATTTTTGACTTTCACATTATATAATATGAATAGTGATTTGAAACTATTCATACAACATTTGGAAAATTTGTAAAGAGTTTACTTTGTAGATACATAGTTTAGTTCGACGATATGGTGCATTAAAATATGATTCAATTACATGAAGTAAATTAACAATATTTAGTTTAAATTCATATATATATATATATATATAAATGATATTTTTTGTACCTTCATTTAGAGCAATAAACAAATTAAAACAAGAAATAGTATTCGTGGCATAAAGACAGAACATTTGTGAACTGTTCATTCTGCGTTTCATTTAATTTTTAAATTGTTATTATATCGAGGGTGAATTAATAAAATAATGTTATGTTATATGTCCTATAGATTTTATGAAAAAAAAAAGTATTTTTTTATCGATAATTGCCCCGTCAAAGATACGGAATCAAAATGCGGAGACTTTAACTATCATACATTTCTTATGAATACAAAAATACATAAAGAATTTTCTTATAAATTTGGAATTAATAAAAAAATCATTACGTTCGATTAAGTAGATTATTTCCAAACTTTTAAATAAATTTTCTTTGGTTGAAAGATGTCTAAAGATAGCAACGCAACGTTGATAAGAGTATTTTGTACTATTATATATAATTTTTTTCTATCTTTTAAGTTTTTAATATTTCCTTTGTGACAATTTAATACCCATTTTAATACCCAATTTTTTTCAAATATCAAGCTAATGAACGCTTAAATTATACAGTCAGTTTTCGAAGATATTGTTTTTGTACCGATACTTCAACCGGTGTTTACAAGGAATGAATAATATATCTTAATAAAATGTATGTAAATTGACTATTAAACATTTGTGTTTTTTTCGTAAGATACTTAAATCGTTACATTCAGGTAAAATTTTGGCAAGAGCTAAATCTCTGATTTATAAAAGGCGTATATTTATATTGTCGGCGTCCGTGGCGCAGTTGGTAGCGCCGTGGGCTCAATTCCCGGTGCGGACAGTTTTCATAAATTGATATTTCAATCCATTTTTGTTCGTAGTCTGAGTGTTTGTTTCGTCTAAAACTCCCTTCTCACCCACCCACCCCATCCTCATGGGGCGTAGCAAGCGGCTAGCTAACCACTAGTCCTGTTCTAGTCCTATCCTTCTATCCCTACTCTCTTCGATAAAGAGAGGTTGAGCAACTAAGAGTAACAAAGAGTTCTCATAGAAAAAAGTTCTGTTGAGATACCTCCATTAGAAGATCATATGCTCCACATTGGGAGTAGACATGGAAAAAAATTATATTATTAAATATGAGATAAAGAAGAACACTATCACTACATATATCAAGGAGACTTGCTGTTTTGAAGAATAATTCACTAAAACTTTTCAACACTGGGATCATTGCTATTATGACTTTTATAATATATGCACCATGTCAACTTTAGCCACGCTAAGCTTATTTCGAATACATACCATTATTAAATGAATGACACAAGGCATGCGTTCAACGCATTGCTACAATTAACCGACCAACGCAACAAAAATTGAGTTGAAACCACGGAATAATTTAATCGTTTTAAAAATAGTAGCTTAACTCTTCTGTCGTTCAATCAATTCAAAATGTAATATTTACATATTCGTTAAATTGTATTAACTTCATATTAAAACAGATTACTGGCCGCGGGCTCGTATTTGAATCCTTGAAGAACTTTGGTTGCTGTCCGCGGACTCGTATATGCGTCCTACGTCATACATTCTATTATATTGAAAAAATACTGGGTTATAATCGAGTTTGATTTCAAATGTCAACAAAAGATGGTGGTTTACACATCAACACATTATTTAACAAAACATAAACCATATTTTTACCACACAGTTTTGTAAAACTACCTCTAGATGAAACACGTTTACTTTTCTCTCTCTCGTAGTATTGGTTATTATTATTTACACATTGCGTAGTGATTTTTTGAATGGGCCATATGGCATTTTTTATGGTGCTTGAGTAATTATGATAACCGTGTTCTATCTCAGGGTGACTTGTAACATCTGCAACAAGGACAATATGACAAGGAGGAATTTTTAAGTAGATCTAAGTTTTTTTCACTACACCACATAAGTATGCAACCCACAGATATATAACCATTACTCAAATGGCATTGATTTATGTGGAGAAGTGTCTGAAAGCCATCAAATCAAATTTGGTTAAGATATCTCAATTGTTTAAGACATCGACTGAGGGTGCTTGATGGAATTTCAATATCAAATTTGGACTATTGAGATTTTGTACACTTCCATGTATTTTGTCACTAACGACCCGGGTTTCGCCTTTCTGCATCTTCAGGCATTCGAACTCACGAATGGACTCGAACTGACAGACAGTAAACAGTGTCTAACGTTAATATAGAAGATACAAATACGACAAATATTATTTACGAGGTAAACTATTATACGTCTGAGAGCCACACTGATACCTGAGTTAACATTTCGAGAATTGCCTTAATCCTTATTTTGTAAACAACACATTAGCAGAGTAGCGAATTGCCGCTTTCCAACTTCTTTTAGAAATAGCAGTGATTTTACAATTATAATAGCATTGTGGGTTTCGACGGGATGCAATTCGACGAAAGGGTAAATATATACAATATTGTACAGTATCTTCTATATAAATGTTAGACACTGTTTACTGTCTGTCAGTTCGAGTTCATCTGTGAGCTCGAATGCCTGAAGATACCGAAAGGCGAAACCCGGGTCGTTAGTGACAAAATACATGGAAGTGTACAAAATCTCAATAATCCAAATTTGATATCTCAATTGGTTTACAAATTACAGTGAATTTAGTGAAATGACAGTTTTTTTGCAAAAACGCCTGGCCGTCAGGCGAAATTCAATAAAAAAACATGCTGCCAGTAAACTGTTTTAATATCAATTTCATCAAAGCAGATAAACCAGTAGGACATTTTGTAGCGCTATAGTATAGTAACAATGCGTAAGGAAATTTAATACTTTAATTATCTGATTTTAGTGCAGCGTGGAAAAATAACATATAAACTATTTATCCATTCTCAATGAAATTACGCATTTTTTTTATTTTAGCTTTTTGTTATCACCCTTAATACAATCTCACCAGCCGCTGTGGGGTTGTGGTATATTGCTAATGAAATTTCGTATCTTTCGACCCATTTTCCTTTCGCCATGACACAGCAAAATCGTGTCCGTTTATCTTCTCCTAAGAATACGATACCTTTATATAGGTATTCCATTTTGCTCAGATAACATCCTTTCTAGGAACTCAAACTGATCTCAAGATATATAATAATAAAGATTTTCACGAAAACACACCGATTAGAAGAAAACGCAATCAAAAATTTGTATCATGATGTCGTATATCATTTTGAAATGATTATACCTTTTGATAAGGAAATTTTTTCATTTACTGAAATAAGACAATACAGCACAACATTAAAGTAAACTATTTCTTGTGAAAAAAGTGTATGATATTTTGAAAGAAAAATATTTTTAGTCGCTATTTACTTCACATGCCTGTTTTTAGCGTGAAGTTGTGAAATCCCAAAAGAACATTTGCTGAAATGGCAACTCGTCACAGAAAATTGCGAATTATTTTTCTTTGGCTCACACGTCTTTCTTTAAACACAATTGAGATGTCTGGGGCTGAAATTGTATAAGACAAACAGCACTCCTGTGCGTGGCTTTTTTTATCTTTAGATACTTCTTTTAAATTTGAGGCAATAACGTAAAACATTGATAGAAAAAATATTTTTGATAAATTTTGCTGTGTAACATAATGTATTGTTTATAAAAAAAATCGAAGAGAAATATTACATCAGTTTCTAGAAGAAATCTTTCAACAAAAACATACCTTACATTTCTTCTATACCTACCTAACTAGAGCTATACTTTAAATTCGCAAGACAACTTCTTTCTACTGTAAAAAATGATTCTAATTCTTAAATTAAAAATTAAGGATAGGGTAGGCTTCTTTTTTTCTACTGGAAGTGAGGAAGGGGTAATACACAAATAATAATACTACAAATAATTAAATGATGAATTTCCACAAAGTCACCGCCGAATCTATAGAAAAATAAGTATAGCTTTTCGATATTATCCATGTCATTGCATGATTAAACACTAACGATTTGTTGAAATAAATATTAACCTCCCGTTTGGTGTAACCGTGTTGGTTTTGTCACATAAACACATTTATAAAGAGAAATGACAATTTCAAAAAATGAAGTATGGTTTTATGTAGTATTAAGTAATTATGTTACGTCATATGTTGTGTGAAAAACCTGATATACATATCAAACTTTGTGAAATTATCGAAAGATGCAGGCAATTATTCATAGCAGAACAAGCTCGAGACATGTCTCGGTGTCGTTTGAAACACAACGGTTGCATACGATACGTCATGAATCTCGAATTTTTACTATGCCATACTAATTTTACTATACTATACTAAATGTTACTGTACTGTAATTTTGTATTTATCGATGGTAAAATTGACGAGACTTTCAAATTAAGATTAATTATACAAAGAAGACGTAAACTATAATGTATTTTCAATTTTCAATTAAATGTAGAACTATTTTATTTACAAACAACAATTTTTTTTTTTTGTATGACTTATTTCACAGATAATTTAAAGGCTTAAAGGCTGAAGTAAGTCATTGTTACACCATGGGTACAGAAGGGTTAATTAATGGACAAAAATTCGATTAAGACGACATTTCTTCTTTCAACAAATCTGAAAATATTCATAAACATAATTAATATCAGTAACAAGTCACAGTAAATATATTTATCAAACTAACAATAAAACAATGAATTAATACTTGATGGTTTTTAAACTAAAAATAAACCCATTGTCTACAGCAGTACTCCGCAACCTTATCTAAACCACGGTACACCTTAACATTCATTTTTATTTTGCGGCACACCGCAAACTAAAAATATGTAAGTTTTATAAAGAAAACTTACAATTTGTTACTTTTTTCTTATTTGCTAAATTGAAATAGGGGCTTATATATTTTTAAATGAAAGCTTATTATGCCATTTTACCTTTTCAAAGTGATGGAACACTTAACACATATAAAAGTATTTTTAAAATTACGAATTATAAAAAAAGCATATCTAAAATTGTCACTAAAAAATAACTAAGTTTAACTACTACAGATTCGTTAAACTGTCTAAGTTCAGTGTTTATAAGTATTGCTTCATTTTTTTTTTGGTAAAAAATAAACCGTTTCAAAGCGATGTTCAAACAATCTTCGGTATGAATAATTTTTGTGTATATAAAGCTCTTGATTTAATAATGTGTATTTTGATATATTTTTTCATTCTTTTTAATAATCCCACTGGGAAATTTGCCATCAATGCTTCCCAATATATGTAGAAATGTGTAATTTCTACGATAAGGTTTGTTTTACATACGAGACAAAACCAATTTTATGCCCAATCATTGCAGTTGCACTTGTGAACTCATACAATTATTCCAATTAATATTTGTTTCAACGAGAATAATTTAAACGGAGATGTTACGGTTTGGTTGTTTTAGCTTTCATTTTTTCTATTATTAAAAAACCAGATTTTTCTCAATAGTCTCATTATTAAGATTTCGATTTCCAATATTTTTTCTGCGAAAAAAGGTATACCTGCTTTTTGCGTAAATTCAAGATTCTTCATTCGTTTTCATTCATTTATTGATTATCCAATTTTTTATTTTGTTGACATGAAATTGCCTGGTGAATAATCACAAGATTCTGAATTATCATTCGAAACTGAATTGGGTAAAGAATTTTTTTTTTTTTACTGGCAATGACTCATTTAATAACTTTGTGATTTCTCTCAGCTTTTTACTAGAACAGCTTTTTGGAACAGCTTTATAACCTTGCTGAAAAATATGATTTTCTTACTCCATCTTTTGAGGGAAAATAAGAGGTAAATCAAGATCGTGATGATATTAATCGAGAAGAATTCAAAATTACGCTGCTGCTGAGCATAATGAAACAGAGGTGCGGAAGTATGGCAAAGGCCTCATTTAACTCTAGCAAGTTATTCAAATAAACAATTTTGGAGACTCAGTCCCAATTATTACAATACTTTTAAAAAGACTTCTCACAATTGTGTTGCTAGCTGTAAAAAGAGTTGAAGATGAAATTAATAAAAAAAAATATTCAATATCGACAATGATCAATATGCGATTCAAGAAATTTTCCAGGCTTTCAATAGAACATCAGCTGACAGATAAAATAGACTGTTATGGGCGGCTTTGTTAAGAGCAAAGCAAGGAAAAATAATTTGTAAAATAAAATGTTTATTTTTGAATTGTTATTTTGTTATGCTTAATGTTGTTGGTAAAATCTGTTGAATATCTTGTCTGATCGTTATGGACAATATATACCTATTAATATCCTGTATGTACCTACAGAAATATAAATAAATATGAAATTTATTTTAATTACTAATAGATTTTTGACATATTTAAAAAAAATACCTGCGGATTTCTAAATATTAATATTAAATATAATATTTATAAATAACAAAATTAGAAAAAATATAATACATGATTAAATTATTTTTCAAGGAATCATATTTATAGCTAATAATTTCCACCAAAATTCTGATTTGTGACCTTTAGTGGTTAAAAAAAGAAACAGTTAATTTTAAAAAATACCCTTAATCCAACACTATTAAATGATAATATTAAATGATATTTTTTGGAAGAAATATTAGGGGTTGGCCAAACCCTTAGCTACACCACTTGGTATGATGTCAAAATAGAAAATCCTCGTTGTACCAAATAAATTGCTATTTTATCCCATTATTGTTCAAAAAAAACTACTAATGAAACACTTGGCACAAAAGTTATGTTATCATTTTATAATGCCTCATTGAAATTACCACAAGTTATCTCTGGAGTTGAAAGAAAATTTAAAATTTATTATGTTAAATTGCAAAAACTTTTAATTTTTATCCAAATATCCATTAGACGCAAAAGCATCGTTGCTATGCGAGCTTCGGTAAGGGGCTAATGTTGGAACTTTTACAGTAATGCCTCCGTGTGTACAATAGCAGGTACAGTCTTGGATAATAACGACTCAAAGCTCAACTTGTTAAGTGTCGTTCAACGCTGTTTCAGGAAGCAATGGCAAATGCGAACATCTTCGGGGCTTTATGTTATGGTTATTCTTCAATAGATTAAAGCGTATTTTGTAAAATAAAAAAAATATTTTCGTAAGTTTATGCACAAAAAATGAGAATAATCTGTTACACTAAATATTTTTGCTTTCGAAATTACGATAGCCCAATGACATAAATTTTTATTAAGAAAATCAACAATTTTGCACGTGTTAAAAGAATTTTACTACATTATATACCTTTAGGCGTACAATAAAATGACAAATTTTGAAAACAATATATTACATTCTTATCCTATTTTATAAAATTGCAGTTCACGGATCTACTAGACTTACAAAATCATAGCTCAAAAACCATCCTGGTAATTTTACTGTGTGAAAAACGAATGTTCTAAATCAGTACTTGCCAAACTCATGGGTAGTAGCCCCCTGGGGGCCGCAGGTTTTCTGAGTGGGGCCGCGAAAACTCTGAAAGTCTTTCATACTAGAAGTACGTTGACTAAAATTTTTTAGCATATTCCTGTCACACCCTTATATCCCAACAGGCACAGAATATGCCGTTTTTACATGCAATAATGAAAAAATATTACCACTCATATACATCCGAAAACGATCATCATCGATTTGATAGTTTGATTTTTCTTAACCATTAACCTATATTACAAAAAATTGCCATCTTAATTTAAAAAAATGCTTGTTTTTCTTGGCTTAAAAGGAGAAGAACAATTCAAACTGAATAATCAACTAATAAAAAAGTTTCCTTCGAGATTGCTGTATTAATTGTAAAGACAAGTTAAAATCATACCATAGAATAGGAGAAGAACTTATATTACCATCACCAATAAAGATTTGTGACACTTAATACTGAAAAAAATTGCAAAACCACTAAAGTCGATTCCTGGCTCAAATATTACAATCAAAAGAAGAATTGAATACTTGTGAGATAAAATTGAAAGTTAATTAATATTTCGGAATAAACAGCAACTTCTTTGCAATACAACATGATAAATCTGCTTACATCAAAAATTGCATAGTTAATGGTTTTTGTAAGATATCAATATGTTTGCTACTTTTGCCGATTTGTTTTTATGGGTTAAAAAAATGTACAAAAGCCGCAGTGTTCAGCTAAATATCAGCTAGGAATTTTTACTGATAGGTATTAGCTTTTGTTATGTCAAATAGACTTTTAAAAAGACTTAAGCATATAATTAAAAAAAACTATAATCTAAACAACAAATATTTCATTTTACGCAACGGTTTCGATTGGACGGATAAAAATGTTAATTTAAAAATAAGCTAGAAAAGCATTAACTTCAAACTCATAACATTATTTTTAAAAATTTTTGGCACATAGACCTTACGGCCTAGAATAATAGTTTTTATGTGTGGCCACCAGAGGATCTTTCTTCGGCTACCAACGGTTCTATGCAAGAAATATTGTGACACACCCTAGCTTTTGTTAAGTATAAGTTTCATTAGTGTCTAGAACTGAAATCACCCAGCGGTGATTACACCACATAATCACCACATAATCACGAAATCACCATAATTAGCAGAATCGGCCCACTCTTGTTGCCAATCTGTTCAATAGCCGCCGGGCACGCCCGCTGGACGAGTCCATTTTGACGGAAAGGGGTAGCTCCGACGATGCAGGCAGTTTTTTGAATTGTATGTGTACACAGTAGATTACGATCTGTTGAGCTGGGTGAGTTGCGGCCTCGTCGCGGTGGAGGTGACGATGTGAATTGTTTGTGTTTGATTTGCGTTGGACTGAATTTAAATTCGTTTGTCGTGTCATTTGTATTATAACTTAAATTAAATTCAGTTTCTAAGTAAATGTAAATGTAGAATCAATTTTATGTGTTAGGAATTATATGTTGTGTATTGTAAACCACTGCATCTTCGATGGAAAATAAATAAGTTTTGAACTGGATTTGAAATGGTGTTTGTTTGAGATCACAGCTCTTCCAGGACGTTCGATAACCAGCCATTCGCCTCTCTTTGATCCGGGTCTTCCCATTTGATATATAAATACTTAATATTATATATGATTTGTTTATTGGTATGTATTATACGTATGTGGCAGAAAAATTTGCTGCCGTTAGATGTGTATGTTTTGATAGTAGTGTGCAACGTGTGAATTAAATGATAATCTTATATCTGCTTTGGCCGTAAACCATAAATATTTACGTTAAAAGCTTCAAAATAATTATATAAAAGCGTTAGTTTTATTTCTAAGGGATTTTTTTATCGCGTATAAGTTTTATTAATAAACTAAAAAAAGTAACTTTGCAATAATGGGGACTTCGTTCATCATTGCCAAAAAAAGCCTTGTGAAGTTGAAACAATTTTATCTTATATAAGTGACTTCTTAGATAACCTGACAGACAATTTCAAAATAAAAATAAAAGCATAAAAAATAGAGTGCCTTAAATCTCTATATCTTGAGCTTGATAAAAGTTTCCGAGAATTAATTTTTTTAAACCGTTGATTCCATATCTTCCACTTTTCAGATGATGACAAATGTATGTTTCAAAACAGTACAGAATAGACTAACATCATTTGAAAAATTAAATTCAATTACCTCTGCTAACGTAAAATATACATTATTAGAAATCAGTTAAAAGGTCGTTTCAATAATAATACCTACAGTTCAAAAATTTTGATTGGACCTATACGTGACCATAAGTCATCTCAACATAAAAAGTTAGCAACAATTGCTTTATTAATTTTGTCGATTTTTCCTTCAACTCTGTAATGTGAAAGATGATTCAGTGTAATGCACTTTATAAAAAATAAATATTGAAACCAACTGACAAATAAAAACTTATGCGCAGAGTTCAGGATTGGCTATGGAGTTTTAGAAGGTAATTAACGTCACCAACGTCATGTAGAACTTAAAATAATTATCCATAAATTTATTGAAAAATCAATCTTAAGAGTTGATTTCTTAGCGGTACACCCGTGTCATATCGATTAATGGTCCAGCAAGATAATTTATATCATAATAATTAATTTAAAAATTATATTTCGAAAATATTTTTTTAAACGAATTTCTAGTGTTTTGTTTCGTGATAAACTTTCTAAAAAAATCGACTTTTAAAGCCGTTTATTTTATATTCTGGCAAAACACAAAAGCTGCCCTACAATTTCACATCTGCGAATCAACATTTTAGTCAAGTGGAAAAGTATGTGCACATTTTTACAGAACCTACTTGTGTAACATAATATTTCGATTATATTTTTAACCATATTATCGTCTCTCGATGTAAACGGCATGAACTACTAATGGAGCATCTCAACAGAATTAGTTTTTAGGATAACTGTTTGAGATTCAGTCTCTTAACCAGTTAGAATGAGAGAGGATAGAAGGACCTGTAAAATGGTAGAAGATGTAAAGATCACAGACGTTCATGCATATTTAACCCAAATCCATTAATCGATTGGAAAATCAATAAACGAGATTTTATGTACAACCAAATATATCAAGGAAGTGTTTACCACTCGGTTACAGAACTGGCATATTATTTCATACAGATAAAATTAAAATATTCATGATTAAGCTGATTTTTTTAGCTTTGTTCATTATTGACATAGGTAAATAATGATTCCATTAAATTAAATCAGTTTGTGTAAATAAAATTCAATGTGTAAGTATAGCATTAATTTGTGTTTACAACGAATGAATTAGCGATTAAAATTTGTGTCTAATTACATTTTTTATTGTTGAGTAGTATTTTAATTGATTCTGATTGCAATTTTGTTACTTAACATCGTATTTGTATGTAAAATGACAAAAAAAACAAATTTACTTTAAAACATAAATCACAGCTGTCTGAATTCACTCGCATTTACGCAGAATATGTCAACATTTAAAGCATTATTGTTGTCTTATATTAAAGCTCTTCTCAGTGTCATTACTAGTTTTACACTCACGGAAAAAACAATGTCATACAAATAGTATACTTACTTTAAAGTTAAACAATTTCTTGATAGAAGTTCATGATATTTATGAAAATAAAAATCAAATAAATTTTCACAAAGTTACCGTCGAATCATCGAGCATATAACAAAAGTGTTTGTTCTTATTTACTCATGAAGATAGTTGTATATTTACAATCAAAGTACTGTAATATACACTTATACTAATAAACACATCTCAATGTTTTCCGTTATGTGTGAGGAACAATTTGTTTATAAACATTTTTTTGTTTGTATCTGAAATATTTTTATGCACATGGGTATCTACTCCAATCAGAGCTTTACCCTTGAATATTTGCATTAAGGTAGGTACGTTTCATGAAAAAAACATTTAAGAAATCACAGCCGACCTGTTCGCAACTCAACCATGATGTTGCTAATTGAGTTTTGGAAATTATTAATTATTTACGTTACAAAATCTGTTCTTAAAAGAAATGATTTTTTTGTATTTTTGCAAATATAGAAAACCATGTTTCTGTTTACAGAGATGTTTCACGTGCACTTAATTAAAACTAAAAAATCTAAATACCGTATTACTTTTTTTACATAAACTTATATTAATTTTAGCGGATAAACTATAAAACATGGTAGTAGTACTGTATTTCATATGTTTAAACTTATCATGTGTGTTCCGATATTCTCAAATTACCATTTCCGTTTTATGCAGGCATTAAAGTTGGATAAGATATTCTAATAAATGCAAATGAATAGAATTGTAATATTGAGGAGTAATTTTCTTACGTCTTTTGTGAAATGATATTTCTATTTGCGAATTGCGTCCATAATATTATCATCACAGAATTGGATAAAAGCTCTTTGAAACGTACATTTCTCGTTAAAACGGCGTATTACAATATTTGTTATTTAATTATTTACCAATCTGCAATACATGGATTATCGTCAATTTACAACACAATAGTGTCAGCATCTTCTCCTTTTTCTTCTTGGTTCTAAAACTTCATGTGGGTTTCGGTTTTATAACGATTTACCTTAATTTAGTTTTGTTTAGAAGAGCAGACCTCCTTTTTTCACCAAATACTATGAAGGTTGGGGGCATCCTGGTGAACATTGCCAATAATTATATAGGCTTATATGGCGATATAACGCAGGATCTTGAACACGTCTTTTGGGAACTTAATTTTACGCATGAGAAATGGTAAGTCCTGATTAAGTCGAAAAAACCATCTACTGGAAAGTTAAAAGTATTTTTACATATTTAATCTTTTTAATAAACAATGTATTTCATGTTTAAATAGGTACACTTAAAACTTATTTTTTATACGTATAAAACAATGTGGAGCCTGTTAAAAGGTCTCTCAGTTTCCTGGTAAATTTATTTATAAGTGTTTAATTAAGAGTAAGAAATTAGTTTTACGATGAATTTGTATTTCCACAAAGAAGCCGTTAAATACATTTAAGTATGAATATAATAATCACGTCGATATACCGAAAAACCTATCATCAATATTTTTTGAAAATTCTTGAAGAATGTAATGCATCCAAGCTATATATGTTTTAACCAATTATAGTGAAGTTCACGACATAACTGGGAATTCAATCGAGTCTAGTATTATATATTTGAAAAGAATTTTATGTCAGCATTAACATTACAGCCGTCTCATTTACTATGTTAGTTCTATAGCCCAGTGCTCCGCAATCGGTGTGCCGCAAGACGATGCTAGGTGTGCTGCGGTGCAATCCGTCCAAAATGAGACAAAATCGAAAATGTTTTAGAAAAAAATAAAGCTACTTGGTTGCTAGATATCTGTTTCGCAACAAGTTTCCAGAGTAAACTACCGGTGAGAACATTTCCACGCAGAAAACGATATTTTCAAGGGTTATGACATTCGATGGAATTATTGTATTATGAGTGTTTGCACGACTTTTTCTAACGATGGTGGATAAAAATCGGTATGTCTTGAGTGGAAAACAAAAAAATCTTGAACTAGAAATTTCACATTGCTGTGTACATCGCGAAGCATTAATGGTTTATTTGCCGTATGAATTATGAAAAAAATAATGAGCGAATGTATTTAAACGATAAACATTGAATTAAGAGTCTTCACATTTTGAAATATGAGGAAATGTGATTCAGATATTAATTCATACTGTTTTACACAGAAATACTGGCTATTTTCAATTCAAATTGTTTAAAGGTGAATTTCGTTTTTCAAATTTACTTATATATTCGCTTGTGGTGTGGCGCAAAATTTTATGGCGTCATTAGGTGTACCGTGGGTGAGAAAAGGTTGCAGAGCACTGCCATAGCCAAGGAGTAAAGATTATTGTCTCATCTTTACCCTCCTTGTAGAAAGCCATTGAAAAACTAGATATTTTTAAAATCAAATTCAGCTGATATCGTCCGTAAGAAGTCCAAATTCTCTATTTGGTAAATGAAGAAACGTTTTATTTAATGTATATAATAATGGAAAGTGTGTGATATGTAAATTCCTTTTAAATTTGTCTCAAAAAAATATTCTACCTTTAAAGTATTATCTATCTGACCAAGAATACAGCGCCACGTGTGGCCAGACGTTCAGAATTATGTAATAGAATAGACAGGCCCTGCTTCCCAGGCTATTTCTGAAGTTGTAGGTAATTAGCCTTGCGACCATTTAGTACAAAGGCATAGTGCGAGGCAGGCTTCGACCAGCTAGTTATTTGTGATTATGACTAACAATGATCGTGGCTATTATCGCGATTAACAGATAAGTGGGGTTGTGAATTTTGATGCTATTTTATATTTCACTTACGACACAGTAATTTCTAGACAATACGATGTAATAAGCATTATTATTAAGTACGATCCTCAATAATCGTACGTTTTATAGACGGCCTCTATATAAAGCAATGTTTTTAAACTTATTATATACGATTAACAGGTATTCCCTTAATTAGGAAGTCAAATTAAATATTTAAATAGTACTTTGTACGCTGGGAAGCTCTTTGAGCTTGGCCAGTTAATGGATAGACCAACATGAAAATGTGGTGATATAAAGCATGATTCTGAATACATAATATGGAAGTGTCATTTAATGCATGAAGAAAGGGAATAGCTGCGTAATTTGCGGCGTCATACGGATAGCGAGTAGACTTCAACTCATAGAATCTTTTCATTTATCTGGAGGGATTCATTTTCTGCACACTTAAGTGCACGCCACCAAGTATTGGGCAGTTGCTCGAAAGACTCTCCCAACTAAGGGAAAAAAAACTGTAGATACCCTTAATGTTTTTTACGCCGCTAGACTCTGCAGTATAAAATTAATGGATGGGAAAGCAGTGGTAGGTGGAAAAGGGCAAGGTAGTACGTTCTTAATACTACTGTATATACATAACATAAAATTTAATACATCGACCACGATGTGGGTAAAACCACACGTACATTAGATATAAGGGTATCAGAACATTTAGCTGCCTTTAGATTAAAAAAAGAAACTTCGACATTCGCAAATCACTTGCTAATGGAGAACCATACGTTTAATGCGGATGATGGGGTTAAACTGTTGCATAAAAACATGGGGGATCATAAATTATTTTATCAAGAAATTTTAGAAATTAATTAACAGTTAAACTCCTTGCCAATCTTGAATGAGCAGCTGAACCTTCCTAATTCTCCGCTATTATATCCGATACGTTGAAACACCTAACAGATGTCACTAAATGTGGAATGATTGTATATATTTACCCATTCGTCGAATTACATCCCGTCAAAACCCACAATACTATTATAATTGTAAAATCACTGGTATTTCTAAAATAAGTTGAAAAGCGGCAATCGCCTTCGGCAATTCGCCACTCTGGTAATATGGTGTTTACAAAATAAGGATTAGGACGATTTCCGAAATTTTAACTCAGGTATCGGTGTGGCTCTCAGACGTATAATGTATTGCCTCGTAAATGATATTTGTCGCATTTGTATATTCTATATAAGCGTTAGACACTGTTTACTGTCTCTCAGTTCGAGTCCATTCGTGTGCTCGAATGCCTGAAGATGCCGAAAGGCGAAACCCGGGTCGTTAGTGACAAAATACATGGAAGTGTACAAAATCTCAATAATACAAATTTAATTTTATAACATAAAATGTTTACTCGCAATGTAGAGTTTATGGAAAACTAATAAAGCATATAAACAGAAGTAATTTTACGAGAAACTATCTTTATTCAGTCAATCAACTCTAATTTTCGGATACGGTAAGGATATGAGGATGGGTTAGCAAGGGACTAGTAGTTATGTATTCGCTCTCTTTTCTTCACAATTATATACGACGTGGGTGAGAAAGAATGTAAGCATAACAGACATATGTTTGAATAGTTACAGCGTTTGCACTCCTTACGAAGGTTATCAACAAAAATTATTTTTCAAAAGAACTGGATTTAACTAAGTCGTTCAACCTTTCTTCAGCGAGGGTGAATAATATAAGCATAGAAAGGTGGGATGGGAATGGTAGAACGCAGAAAGAACTTCTAATTGTCTTATTGCTCCTCAATACCTTTTCACATGATCGGAAAAATAGTGGTTCAAAAGAAACGGAAACATCACAACATTACATATGTCTGAGATTGGATACAATTCAATAAATCAGTCAAAAAATCAATGAATAAAAGTGTCTGTTTGGGGATACAATCCTTTAAATTAGCAACTAGGACGATTTCTGAGAGTAGTGAACATTACGCAACATGACCGGTCATTAAATATGTATGTACCTATTGCTTTGATATTTTAAAAATAATAACATTGGACTAAAATATAATAAACGTTACTTTTAGTGAAAAATTATGTTTTCTATGGATTCGGCGGTACCTTTGTGGAAGTTCATTTTTTTATATAAAATTAAATTAAAAATTGATAACTTAGTTATTCCACTTGGTAACCAAGTGGAATAGCTAAGTTATGAATTTTTAATCTCATTTTATATTAAAAATAATGTTTTTTACCGGATCGACGATTATGTGTTCTATTCTAGTCATGTTATGACACTTTCTACAACCAACTGATTGGCAGTACTTTAAAGTCTTTCATGCAGATACTATCATATTCGATCACCAAAATCATCCTTTTTTACTATGTACCTACACGAAAATCTTATTTTCCAATTTCCTTTCTATCAATCGAAAATGCATTTATTTTCGATCCTTTTTCACAATTGCATTCGGTTATAAGAGTGCACTATTCCGGAAACTGAAACTGTCAGCTGTCTTTCCAGTAGAATCAGAGCTGACAAATCCACTCTCGAAAGTTTGTACGAGTCTCCAACCGATCCTTCTGTGTTGGTCAGTCTGTAAAACGTGTAACTTTATAAAGGCACATAAGTTGTTATTTCATTTCACATAAAACTTTCAAAATTGTCATTTGTAAGCACGGAATAGCTTCATATCAAAAAACAATCTAGACAAGACGTTACGGTATAAAAAGTTACATATTATGACCAAAAAGAGTCATTAAGTTGTAACTTAATAAACAAATCGATTTAAATATATATTTAATATAAATAAAAACTGCTTCAAACTGAGTGTCTACTAACTACACAATCAGACCCGAAGAAATTAACTTAGCATCAATAATATGTCATTAATAAAAGAAAACAATGCACCAGTATGTGTGTATTGATGTAAATTATGAAAAATTAAAAGTAAAATTTGGAAAATTTTCTTATATATTAGGAAAGTATTGCTTATTTATTGAAGGTTTTTTTTAGAAATTTTAACAGTTACTGAATGAAAACGCAAATTTTCCACGAGTTTTCTGACAATATTGACCGCACTATGAGTCGGAAAACCGTTGCTTGTGTTACTTCAAACATTTTTTTATTATAATTTAGAGTTTCAATATTAATTGAAAAATCAGTTGATTATGCCAAAGTAACAACGATGCCTATATGCGTATAAATGAAATAGAACCAGTCAAACTAATGATGCTGAATTAGTTAAATTCACGTTGAAACGTCACATTTTCCATTGAATCTCATAAAAATGCAAAAAAAAGCTTGGCTTTACTTTCCGGAAAAGTAAGAATTATAGACATAACCCACTTTTCTTTTCGCAAAGAGTATTGTTTTCTGTAAAAATTCTCACAACATGCAAACGTCAAATATACTCATTTGGCTCTTATTTTTTATATAATTTAAGACATCGACTGAGGGTGCTTGATGGAATTTCAATATCAAAATCTCAACAGTTAAAATTTTAATTTTAATCTTTTAATATGCATTTATTATAAAAAATGATTATTGTTACTGTAATATAGAGAATTTTTTCTCGGGGCTTAAAATATGGCATTGAAACAGGAACAAAAAAACTGACATCAACAAGAATAGTAATTTCATAGAGTAAATAAAATAAATATGCATTGCAACTCAACTGCGGCGGTTGAATCGTTTGAAAGTATTTTGATTTAGTAAAGAAATGTATTAATATTATTAAATTAAATCAAAGATTTTTGGATGAAGATATCTTGTTGTTTATTTAATGAATTACTAGAGTTTAGTCATTTGGAAAAGCAACATTCCTTGGAACAATATTGTCTAAATATCTAACAGTGTTTATTTTATATTTGCGTTTATGTTAGAACCCAGTTTAATTGAATCATTATTATATCTATGTTAAATATAAAACGATATTCTTCATAGCAATAATATAATTTTGTAGCTATTTTATGGGATTTAAAAGTGATACTACAATATGTAATATGGTGCTTATATATTTCCTTTGTTACTACTTTTAATCTTAAAATCGAGAATGTTTCAAACTTTAAATTGAAAATTATTATAATTTTGACCTGTTGCAAGCCTAGCATCTGATATTATCCCAAATAAATTTCTTTTCGAATCTTATTGCATTCAATTTCGTCTGATTTTTTTTCAATTACACTTCATTCGGTTTTATCGACAGATTTACATTTGAAACAATGGAATAAAAATTATTAACAGCCCATTGAAAATGCTTTAAATGCAACAAATATGAGCAATGATAATTAATAATGTGATTATTATTATTTTTAAATCGTACTCTCTTAGAGTGTGGAACATACTCTTCGGTGAGGATAAGTAAAGAAAGGTATTACGATAAAAAAACTAGTAGAAAGTAAAACGCTCTCTTTATGTTTCGTTTTAAGTATTGAGTAAGAGGTAAATGGAGAGGAATTCTAACATAAAACTCGTCCACGACAAGGAACAAATCCATAGATAAAAAGACCAGAAAAAAAATACATATATATATTTTTTAATACAATTATTCGATGATAAAAATCCTTGACCACGCAACTGAGCAGGATGACAAACCAAAAGCGTTGACCTCTCAGCTAGTAAACCATAAAAAGAGTATTACGAAATTTTAAAAATAAAAATGAAATAAACCTGAAAAAAATGCCAAATTGGTATACATTTATTCCAAGCGGATATCTCAAATCCTAGGGACTATCACAGTAGGTACATTTTAATAGTGATGGCATCATCGCGAGAAAGCTTAAATAAAATTTTATTTTAAATCTCTTATCTCAAGTCGTCATCAGTAAAATACTTCTAGTTTTATATTAAGCCTTGGTAGCTCCATTTTAATCAACTAATTAATGTGTTGCATACCGACTGCAAGCAGTCTCATATATTTAAAAGTCCACATTTAATCCCACTCTAAATATATTATGATAACCATTAAATTGCACACTGTGTTAATTACACAATTATCTATTACGTAAGTAAGAGACACCTCTAAGAATTAATTAATATTTCGATATGAAATCTGTTACTTGAGTTGAAGATACGTAGATAAGGAAGCGGTCTTAAAACTTTCAATTTGTTTTTAAGCCAACGAAGGACCTACGTTAGGTACAAGCTATAGCTGAAAAGGGGGAACCCCAACCCCTTTAACGTTTTTTATTTTACCAACCGAATGGATGTTGTCATCCTGAGACGCCAGTGATTTCTATCTATATTTGATACTTGAATCAATTCGGGCAAATCTCAAATGGTTTTAAATTGAAAAATATCGTCTGAACTTATTATAAATTATTAATTTAATCCAGGCTGGCTGTTGGTGTAATGGGTTGAGTAAAACCGGTCGTGGTAAATCGTAAGTATGGCGTAGTGGTTTAAAAATGGTGCTTTATTTTAATTTAAAAATGCCCGTTAAAAAATCTTCCTTATTAAAGGCAGGAGAGATTTCTTTTAACGGCACGCCTGTTTTTATGTCGAGGCGCTATTTTCAAAACTCATTATTCACATCTTTCAATTTTTCACGCAATCGGGCACCAGCCATTTAGTTTATGGAGAGATATTAAAAAATATTGGAAAAAGAAAATCGGGTGAGATAGCGAGGTAAGCTTATGTTATCACAACCATTAGCAAAAGATAATATCTTGATTTTTCATCTTTAAAAGGTTATATGGTTTTTAGATTAAGAAGTTTCATTTGAGAATTCGAATTTCGAAAAAAATTAAGTTTCATTAGCATAAAAGTTCTCTGATTTATTAATTTTTGTTCGTATTTAAAAATTTCACTCGCATATTTGAGTTAATTTACTGAAAACTGATTTTTTTCGGGAAAAAATACATTTACAAATAAAACTAAAATCAAAACGGATAACTTAATATTTCTACCTCTTGGATGTTATATAACTCTTGGAAAAAAGTAGTGATTTTCTAATTCGTTTCGCCTATCCTTTTCCCAGTCCAATTGAGACTTTGAACGACTTAGTACCAACCTGTTCTCGTGAAACTACTTATGCAAGGATAGTCGATTCGAAATCCATGTGCTTCACATTGGGAGCTAATACGATTTTTGTTTTAGAAACTATTACTTGATTTAAAACCAATCAGTATTAAGAGTATCAGTTAGTTGTTTGATGAATATAACACGTCACATTTCTGCAGGTTTGAAAAGGAGTTGTTACTCCTCGCGGGTTCATAAGATTCCAGCATAATTATCCACATTAAAACAAATACTTAGCATTTTTTCCAAGACATTGCGTTGCAACGTCAAATGTGGTGAGATGTATTATAACAACACTACTTCATTTTCTTTAGCTGCATATACAATGTAAGAAGAAATGAGAGGAGTGGACATGTTTTAATTTTATCCACTACAACAACACCTTACACACACATTCTACAACAGAGTATAGAAACTGAAAAAGTGGATTTGAATTGTGTTGACCTTTTTGAAGTTTTTTAATATGATTTATTATAAACAAATGAAAGTAGTTTATTTAACAATTAAAATTTGTAAATTATATGAACAGTAATTATTTAAATATAGGCTAATGGAATTGGTATTACTTATAAATAATTCATGGCAAATATTACAAGGCAAAAATTAATATAACTAAATACGTATATAAATATATTTTAATAATATTGCTTTTTCTTTCTAATTTTATGAAACTATTTGCACATTTTTCTGAACGGGAGAACTGACGACAGCAGATTCATCAGAAGAATGAGTTTCTCTATGGCTTAGAGTCTATTCCAGACATGGCTAACCTTTTCAGCTCGGCGTGTCAAAATTCTGAAAAAACCTAGCTTCCTAGGTGTCGTGTCACATCCAGGAATATCAATAATTTTGCAAATCTAGTAAACAAAAGACTTTTTTTCGAAATATTTATTTATTATTATTAAAAACTTGCAATAATAATTTATATTAGTGACTTTTTCGTTGCTAAATCTTCAATTGCACGTATTTCGTACATTTTAAACATATGCAAGTGTTAATAACTTTATCAATCAGTCAGCTACTTTTATTAGCTTTAATATTATTTAACGCCGAGAATAAGGTCTTACAAAAGTACATATAGGAATTTATTGATAATAAAGTCATCGCTAAATTTTCAGAGTGGCAAAAGTGTTCGAAAAGCACTGCAAATGTCTTGTTCGTAATGGCAGCCGTCTTCATTCTCCAAACGATTTCTTTCTAGCTTCATGAATTTGGATCTCAAGTCGATAAACTCTTAAGCCGGATATTTAATTATTCAAATTTTCTTCTCCAAGCTTCGGAATTATTTGGCGAATATCGTCCGTAAACGATGCGTGTCACCTAACATGTCTTTGTGTGTCACCTGTGACATGCGCGTCATAGGTTATCGTTCACTGTTCTAGGCTAATAAATCTATGTATGTGGTTCAATGTCCAAGGTATTGGCAAAATAACACAACTGACTGACATACCCCACCTCGATCGCCAATCTCAGATAGAAGAATTAAATTATGTAATTCCTTCTCTATTTTTCTTTCAAACAAATTCAATGTTTTCTCATTACGTTACATTACGTTACCGTGTGCGCTTTGTCATATAAACGCATTTATAAAGAGAAATGACAGTTTCAGATAGTGAAATATGGTTTTATGTAGTATTAAGTAATTATTTTACGTCATACTTTGTGTGTGAAACCTGAAAGACATATCAACCTATGCGAAATTATTGAAAGACGCAAGAATTGAAATTCTTCATAGCAGCACAGGCCCGAGACATGTTCCGGTGCCGTTTGAAACAAAACGGTTGCACACGCTACTGTCATGCATCTCGGATCGTTACTATACCATACAAATTGTTATTTTACTATAATTAATACTATACTATAGTTTTGTATTTTTCGATGGGAAAATGACGAGGTTTTTAAATTATGATTATTTATACAAAGAAGACGTAAAATATAACGTATTTTTAATTATATGTACAGCTATTTTATTTACAAATAGCAAAATTTAAAGTTTTTTGTAAAACCTATTTCACTGGTAATTTAAATTTTTAAAGGCCGAAGTAACGCATTGTTACACCATGAGTACGAAAGGCTTAATAATTCCCTATAAGATTACTACCTAACCAATTTTTTTTAGGAATGCTATGTCACTGAGTGAAATTCACTTTCTTGAATTTCGAAGATAATTTTTGATTCGCAAGCATTTTTTCCTACTTTTTCAGGGACGAGTTTATAATCCTGAAATTTTCAAGACTATTAAATTACGTTTTCCCAATTTTTATCTACGTGGCCGAAACCATAAACAAACAAGTTTTATTCTTAAAACTCGTTCTTCGCGTCAGGCATATGAATTTATGAGTTACCAATTGCAAGGGTAGCAAGTCCGATCAATTCATTGCCTAGAGAGGTGGACATTTTCAACAACGAACTCTGTTTTCTAAATATTTTTTTTCTTGTTTGCTAATAACACTTCTTATTCTGTCTCTATTTTCTAATTTAAGATCTGCTTTTTTAATTAATATTTTTGTTATTATTATTGTACTATATAAATGCATGGCGCTTTGACGGCAGGTATAATACCACGTATTATATTTAAAAAAAAATGTTTCACAAAAAAATAAATAAAAAAGGCATCACAAATAAAAGAGTACATAGTAATGCTTCTTTCTGAGTGTGGTACCGATCCTGATCATACCAGAAAATTTTGAAATGAGATCTACAAATTATGCTTGATTTTAAAACTCTTTTTATATCAATAATTCAAGTTTATACCGTCTACTTTACTTAAGTAATTAGACAAAAAGTAATTAACGTAACTTTAAATAAACTATCACAAATTTTTGTTTTCACAAGAACTATCCGTTTTGAGAAGATTTCACATCTGACCTCATGTACCCTTTTCATTTTTCCCGCAGACGTGGGAATTCAATAGCGGGACACTTTTTATACATCCTGTGAGTAAGAGCTTATGTATTTTATGTTAGGTATACACAAACACAAACACATACATGTGTACGTTATGTGAGTTATGCAACCCGGAAGTCACATCGGAAATGAAAGACTCGGCAAAGGAGTGTGTCACTTAGAAAGGGGCAGGTATATTCTCCAAAGAATGAGAAGAAACAAGCTTATTTTATGTAGTTCTATACATTTTTCTTGTAACAAAATGACTATATCCGTTTTATAAAAAAAAAATCTGCCAGACAAAAACTATGCAATCAATCTGTAAAAAAACCATGAAGTTTTCATGTTAAAAATCAGGTCAAAATTATCTCACAATAATTAAATTGATAGTGGAATTGTTCCCTATCTGTCAACTTCGTCCGCTTTAGATGCGGTATGCACGGGTTCAATTCCCAGCACAGATACGTTATTGAATTAGTTTTTCAATTGGTTTAAGAATTTTTGCTCTAAAACACGGATGCGTGTAATATTTACATTCCCCTCCCATCCATACGATCCTAAAAAGAAGGCATGGCAAGAGTGATAAACCTGTCCTATCCTGGCCCAACCTTCTTTCCCTTACTCTCTCCAAAGAAGATAGGTTGAATGAGAAAATTTCTCTTTGATAAACTTCTATTCTTTAGGCATAATATTTATGTAACTTAATGTGACAAATATTTTATTCTACTGAGAAGCGTCTATGCACCAATTTTTTTTTGTGTGTATTTCGTTTTTATTAATGATTTCCTTAACCTTCCTGTTTTCATGCTAAAAATATCCATTCGGATCTCATGCAGTCATATGTCGTTACCCTGCGGGTTTTGTCGTATAAATGCATTTATAAAGACAAATGGCTATTTAATAAAGTGAAATATGGTTTTATCTAGTATTAAGTAATTATTTTGTTATATACCTGAAATACATATCATTCTATGCGAAATTATCGAAAGACGCAAATATCGAATTTCTTCATAGCAGAACAAGCTCAAGACGTGTCTTGGTGCCGTTTGAAAAAAAACAGTTAAATACGGTACGTCATGCATCTCAGATTGATACTAAATTATGCTTTATGTTACTATAATATACTAATTATTGTTACTTTACTGTAATTTTGTATTTTTTGATGGTAAAATTGACGAGATTTTCAAATTATGATTAATTATACAAAGAAGACGTAAATTATAATGTATTTTTCATTTTTATTTATATGTAGAACTATTTTATTTATAAATAGCAACATTTTCAATTTCTTGTATGAGCTATTCCACAGATAATTAAAAGGTTTAAAAGTCAAAATAACTCATTGTTACACCATGGATACGAAAGGGTTAATTGTTACAATTTGTAAAAATATAATAATTTAAGCGATGGTATCAACCAATAAATGAATAACAAATATCACGAACGATCGATAATTTTAGTTTTAGTTTACTATAGTATTAAAGGAGGTAACAAGACGTGGGTCTTAATTGTTCACGAAACTGTTTAAAATTGAAATATCTAATTAATATGCATGAAAATGATAATTTTACCGTACCTACTCTTAGTTTATTGAAGCCTACTAAATTCTATAGATTGGACATATTTCACGTTCGAAACAAATTGAAATTGATTAAACAGAACAAGTTAAAAATAACATTGTTAACATGTAAATTGACAAAAAAGTAAAGTATTTTTATAATTTAAGACATCGACTGAGGGTGCTTGATGGAATTTCAATATCAAATTTGGATTATTGATATTTTGTAGACTTCCATGTATTTTGTCACTAACGACCCGGGTTTCGCCTTTCGGCATCTTCAGGCATTCGAGCTCACGAATGAACGTCAGTTCGAGTCTATTCGTGAGCTCGAATGCCTAAAGATGCCGAAAGGCGAAACCCGGGTCGTTAGTGACAAAATACATGGAAGTGTACAAAATCTCAATAATCCAAACAAGTATTTTAATAAATCAGATAGAGTAAAAATAAGCTAGTTTTTTCTAAATTCCAAACATTTGTTTATTATGTATACTATGTTTGATTAAAAAAAACAACAAATTTATGAAAACGGAACATTTAATACAGTATATGAAGAGAATCAATATACATGGAAATGTACAAAATCTCAATAATCCAAATTTAAAGTATTTATGTACGGGTTTGGAATATTAAATAATTTAAAAACCAGTAAACGAATTTTCATAAATTTCATAATAATCTAATGCAGTGATTAAATAAATTATACATGTATAAATATGTTTAATTACATAATATTTTTTTTACCTTGTTCTGTTCTATTTTTTCATATTCTTAGTCATGTTCTGTTTGGTCCGGTTACTGAAATTTGTACTCATTTGAAGAAATAATAGACGACAGATTTACACTTTTAATAGATTTTCGAATAAATAAACGTTGTAACACCTCATCGGCATTCTATGATCTATGTAACTAAAGCCACTCGCAATATGAATCATAATATATTATGTACTTATAATGGAGATTAATTCAACAGAAGCTGTTCTATGAGGACTACTGATTATCTAAACTCCTATCTCGTTCAATCTCTATCTTTCAAAGAGAGTAAGGATAGAAGGCTAGAACAGGGCTAGCGGTTAGTCAATCGCTCTCACAACGCGCTTTTTTTAATATTGAATGTTGGGAGAGAATTCAAAATTTTCAGACATCCATGCCTCCTGATACAGATCCATAAATTCGTTTGGTTCCTTAGTTTTCGTTTGAAATAAATTTAATTTTTTTTAAGTCATTAAGTAAATTCTTTATCTACCACGGTGACGTTAAAATATTGCTATGAACATATACAAATGTAAATGATGGCTTAAATCTATTCATTCGTAATATTTACAACAACCATTCATTTATAAATCCGAAATCCGCGCTTTTGATGAACGAATCGAAGAGGGGTAGTCTAATCTGTCAACGTATAAATACAGCTTCAAGTTCTTATAGTAAGAATAGATCATCATATTTCGATAGAGAATTCTATGAATTTAACAACTCTTTTCTTGGAATAGCGAAAGTAAACTAAAGTTATCCAGGAAAGTTTTTACACGATGGGAGTTTGATCTAGTTAACAAACTTTTACGAATGTAAACGGACGAGTCTGTGAGAAGAACCTTATACGCCACATATTATGTTTGTAGTTTTTACGATTTTGTGTAGGACCCAATTTTTAATTTAGTATTTTTATTTCGAACCAGAAATCTTTTTTCAATAAAAATGCCATTTTTTAAGTTTGGGCGTTCAAAAAAAATGTTATTTTTGCTTGATATAAAAATGTCAGTTCATAATCAATCTTGTAATTATTATTGTATTTATTAACGATTACTATATTAACAGCTTTAATTCCTTTTTAAGTTAAAAAATAGCCGTACAAAGATGACTGGTAAGAATTAGTATAAAATCAATCATTTTTTTTGCAAAATGGTTAACTGAAAACAAAATACTTAGTACTTAAAAATTATATTTTGTAATTTTTGACCCATTATTTTCGATTATCACACATCAAACAGGTGATCTTGAATTTTTCTATTGGTTCCGCATACTCGCCAAGGTATTACAGTTATTATTTTATAAAATCCTAATCTAAAATAGATAAATTAATCACTTAAATGTTAAATGTCTTCTTGGTGGAAAAATGCTTTATTTACAAAAATAACATACAATTTGCATACATATTTAGGTGGAAATCTTTATTATGCGAAGAAGACTAGTTTTGCACAGTTAGATACTACTTTTGTCTGAACACTATCGTTTTTTACTTAGGTACCTATCCAAATTAATCAGTAAATCAAATGCTACAAACTGTGTTGTATTTAATTAATATTTCAAACCGTTTGCATCTAAATGAAGATTTTATTGTGGTAAAATTCATATTTAAAGGAATAAGAATTTGTTGGTTCCGCAGCCGAGTGGGAAATGCATTTATATTTCCGGCAACAGTTGTGTGGTCAATAGTTTATAGGTACTCATCGATGGAATTTTTTACATTTTTAATCGATCAATGAATGTGTATTCAAAATCATGGATTTCTGTGATATTTTCATTTATCCTCAACTTTACAATTATTAAATAACAGGGCTTAGAAACAGCTGTATTAGGAATCCAGTTGTGTGGAAAATGTTAATTAAAATAAATTGTTTATTAACGAAGAAAATAAATCAACAATAATGTAAAAATGACACGAAACGATGAACTGACAAAATTCATAAAAATATTCAATAATGAAATACGCATTGGAAGACGAAAATTCTAAAAGTATGTACAACGTTTCTGTAGAAATGGTCAAGAAATTGCTGTTTAGTTATGCGGGAAGTGTATATTGTGAAACATTTTTTTACGTATGTAAGCAAAAGTTTAGTAGAACAACATTGAAAGACATTCGAGGTCTATTCCGTAACCATTACAACGGAACGCCTTGGCTAAGTCGGCAGTTTCAGCAAGGAAAATAGTAGCCCATGTGTGTACGGATTTGGTATAGTGGTAGATTAAACACACCGCATCAGTATTCTGTGTGCTTCACTCGACCCGGGGACATCCTTCACTGCTTAACAATGCCCAGTCGAGCGTTGAATGTCTTTAAGAAACTGTAGCGACATAATATACATGCACACCCACCTCTCCTTCGACCTTAAGTTATTCGCATATGCCATTTTTACGGGTTAAGACAGCTATGGAAAATAAACTTTTTAAAATAAACAATACACATTTTATTTTACTGATAAAAATAACTGGTTCCCAGCAACTATAAAAATAACGTAAAAAAAAAAGTCTTATAAAGTGACATAAAGCTGGAAAAGGTTCATTGACAAATACTTTAAGTATTATAAAAACTAAGATAAACTCTTTTAATAATAACCGAACACTTTTTTTAAATGAATCTTCATAGTCATTGTCAATATTTTCCTGGCCCCCACATTCTTTTTATGAAAATACAGCATTAAAAGTAAAAGGAAAGAGGTATAAATACTAAGAATGTTTTGTAACCAATCTCAAAATACATTATAAATTATTTTGAGTACGTAGGATTTTCATAGATGTAGTTTAAGCGCGTCAATAGATTTAGGGTAATTTAGGGCGAGTTGATTGAATTATAATATTGTTCAACAATGCAACCAAAATATAGTTAAATGCCAACACTTGAAACATGAAGGTATATATTATTATTAGGAAAGAGAATTTAATCATTTATGAAATTATTACTGTAATTCGATATTTCATAAAATTCATATAGATAAACATTCAAAACAGCATTAGCATCTCAAAGGGTAGTTTATTAAATTTGGAATAGTAAAGCGATTATTTGGTACTACGATTGTTCCACTAAGCTTACTTTAAAATACACTTCAAACGTGGAATATTGTATTATTAATACTGATTCTGCTCTATACACTCAACCATCAAAAGAATGGCTTATGAATTTGCCGTTATATTTGTTGCGCTCAATAAATTTATAACTGCAAAATACTTCAAAGCTATACCGCATTGTTTTGTTTCAATTAAATCATATCAATCAGAAGAGTATTAATAATGGAAAATGATTTATGGATATCCTATTATCTTTGGAGTTAAACTTTGTAAATCCATTTGGTGGCTAACTAAGAGTGAAACATGTTTTTGCTTTGAGAAGAATCTCAAGCTGAATGTTTCGTTAAAAAATATCTTTTTCTATGGTTTTGATCTCAACCCTAAAATCTTTGAATGCACTATAAGTGTAGGGTGGGGAATTTACCTATCATTGGTCGTGGAGCGAGAGATGAAAGATTTACGAACTCGAATTAAAATTAAAATGACATGTTGGGAAATCTTAAATAAAATCGTTGTAGTTACAAATAATTTTATATGAAAATTTTTCGGTTGAATACGTCGATCGATTATATAAAGTAACAATTATAATACGGATTTATCTATATTGTTTTATAGCAATGGTTCCCAATCAGTAGGGAATTTTCCTCTTGTGGTGAAATTTAGAAGGAGGATTAGTGTCGTTTATAAAACCTTTTCAATATTAGATAATATATTTTCATATTCTTTTAATTATAGTAAGATTATCTTGGAAAGGCAAGAATTATATTCTAAGCATTGGTGAAGCGGGCAATGGGGCAATAAAGGTGAGAAACCCTATTTTAAATTATATTATTTTAAATTAATTAATTTTTATTCTTATAATTGTCGAAGACAATTAATATAATATCAATGAAATAATGATTTTTGTGAAAAATATCATATTCCACTATCTCTAATTCGTATTCTACTTTTTTTAATTTAATTTCTTTTCCAAATGATATTATATGTGTTTATATTAATCGTTTTATTTTCAATATCCAACTGATTGAGTTTTTTATTATTTTTGTGTGTACAGATTTATTTTTTCAATACTAGATTTTAAATTTTGTTGTTTAAATAAAACAAATGAACCTCAATTGTGTATTTCATACAGTCCACTCATCATATAATGCTTTATACGCTACGTTTCAATTAATCCTTTCAACGGTTTACCTCTATTAAACGTTATAAACAAAATGTATGCATGCAATTTTCACTTTAAATATTTAGTTAGATCATTCAACCTGCAACCTAGACGGTGAATTGGACATTTATGTCTCTGTTATCTTCATGTTATATGGACAAAGAATAAATTTTCCTCACGTTCTTCAACTACAGAGGATAAACTTATGCTATGTGCTTGCATTCAATGAACGTAAATTTCAAAGTCATAAAATTCGATATTTTTTTTTATAACAAAACTAACTTCAATTCTTGTCAATTCTTGGTGGAAAGCCATTATATTTTCAAAAATAAAACACAATATTTCGTAAAACACAATCAGTTGATAATGCTTGTGATTAGCGATACTGGTCCTGATCATTATAAACATGTGGAAGTAGTAGTACAAACAAATTGTGTTTTATTTAAAAAAGAAAAATTAATTTTGTTTTAGTTTTTTTCGGCCTTAAATATTAAATTCTTTACAAAGCGTCAATAAATTGGTTCAGACATATCTGCATTAAAGACATAACTAGCGATTTACAAGAAAAACTGATTTGGTATATTTTATTTAGTGCTATTTTTGACATTATCTTTGAAAAAATATTGTTCATTACCCTTTTTCGCACTAATTCTCTACCAAAATTACACTGAAAACAGAATCTCTTCTTTAGAAATTCGGATATAATCCAGGGTTTATTGTAATTGTTAATACAATACGTTCAATTGAATGTGTGGTGATAGTTAAGTTCCAAAACAACTTCTGTTCTTTAGGCTGTTTTTTTATTATACACTTGGAATAAAAAATAATCATTATTTATTTAACATTACAAAGAAAACGAAAAATACAATACTATTAAACGATAATAATCAGAATCCTTCCTCCTATTACCGCATTTACAGATTGGATCCTCTACTGCTATTCAAACTGGAAAATTCAGTCGGATATGTTGGTCACACCGGTCATGTCAGCTAGGTTTTATCTCTGACAAATTACGCGGAATTAAAATAGTGTACGGCGTTCTTTGCAAAGTAAATGGAGCTCAATTAATAAAAACTGTTTTATTAACTCTCCTCTTTTATTATTTAACTTTCCGCACACTACAGTGCATGTGACCAAATCTTAAAAAAATTCTTCTCGAACATTCCTGGAAATAAATTGAGACACTAATAACGAGTTTGAAGCCGTTGTGGTTGTGGGTACAGCATTGATTACCCTAGAGAATTTCAAAATCACAATAATTATGGACTTGTGCAGTGCAGTTTTCATCAAGTAAATAGTTATATTTAATCATTACGTTTGACATTTACTGATATTTAGTTGCATCGACAATTCATAAACAGATGCCGTGCTAAATTAATTCTCCAGACAAGCGATGCGTTAAGATCAGTCAAAATGTAAACCTGATCTGCGAATTGCCATCCAACGATATATAACTCGCTTTTCTAATTTGATGCTTCTGATTTCCACAGATTCCAGTCGATATCTTAATTAGCAAACCCGTTCTATTTCCGTATGTTGCATTGTGGTTTGAAATTATAATTCGAATATTTGAAAATATTCGACTATTTTTTAACGTTGGGCAACTATTCGTATAGTATTCGTAATAATAAATGAAATAGTTAAAAAAATTGACGAAAGATCACATCAAAATTTATCCAGATTACAAGAACAATAATGAATACCTCAGGTATTGACTTTTTTGTCTTCACCCAACTTGGGCGCTTTCAATATCTTTTCACAGTACTTGACGAATGAATCTGCGCTAAAAAACCATTTAAATAATCCGTAATTTCGGTAATTGAAGAAATACCGATATAATAATCCAAAGCAGCTACAAATTTTAAATATTGTAATACAATGGAACGGATTTGCAATGTGTATTTATATAATGTTATGTTATTAATTATTATTCAAATCAAATTTTTATTAGTATTTGCATAATTCAGAAACTAATCGAATATTCAAATAGTTTCAGTTTTACTATTCGATATTCGAATAGATGATAATGAAGAATAGTTGAAATTTCCAATTGTGATCCAACATAAGCCTTAATTTGTTATATAGCATCATACATATTGTCAGCTTATGTAGCAAACTGCTTGTCTACATTTCAGCAAAATGTTTGCGAGAGTATAAAAACTGAATAAATTCAGTTTTAACCAATGTTATTCTATGAATTTTAGAGATTAAAAAATTGGATCGGTTAAAACTCTCCTGAAAATTTTGCTGAAATGTGGATAAGCACTTTGTTAATAAAGTGAAAGGTATGTTTTAATAATAAAACACGTTTAATTTAAGACATCGACTGAGGGTGCTTGATGGAATTTCAATATCAAATTTGGATTATTGAGATTTTGTACACTTCGTACAGATTTTTGTGTAACTTTTGTAAAAATTTTGTACACAAAACGAACTAAACATTATTAAACAAATTGCCATTAATAATGGCTATGAGGCGTCTCTTATAGATAGTCTTGTACCAAAAAAACAACGTAAATTAGCAGAAAAGATGCTATATTTCGGGAACTTGTCTAAAGACATAGACCACCCTAGAATCTGGCATAGAATTAGTTATTTAGGTTGCACAAGCTTTAAAATTAAAAAACAACTCGCTGATAGTGTTAGACCGGCGTTCTATTGCAAAAACTCTCTAGGCAAATTACTTATTAACAATAAAGATAGAGTAAACTTTAAGAACAAATCTGGTATTTATAAATTACAATGCAATGATTGCCAACATTTCTATGTGGGTAAAACCACACGTACATTAGATATAAGGGTATCAGAACATTTAGCTGCCTTTAGATTAAAAAAAGAAACTTCGACATTCGCAAATCACTTGCTAATGGAGAACCATACGTTTAATGCGGATGATGGGGTTAAACTGTTGCATAAAAACATGGGGGATCATAAATTATTTTATCAAGAAATTTTGGAAATTAATAGAGCCCAGTTAAATTCCTTGCCAATCTTGAATGAGCAGCTGAACCTTCCTAATTCCCCGCTATTATATCCGATACATTGAAACACCCAACAGATGTCACTAAATGTGAAATGATTGTATATATTTACCCATTCGTCGAATTACATCCCGTCAAAACCCACAATACTATTATAATTGTAAAATCACTGGTATTTCTAAAAGAAGATGAAAAGCGGCAATTCGCCACTCTGTTAATATGGTGTTTACAAAATAAGGATTAGGGAGATTCCCTAAATTTTAACTCAGGTATCAGTGTGGCTCTCAGACGTATAATATCTTACCTCGTAAATAATATTTGTCGCATTTGTATCTTCTATATAAACGTTAGACACTGTTTACTGTCTCTCAGTTCGAGTCCATCCGTGTGCTCGAATGCCTGAAGATGCCGAAAAGTGAAACCCGGGTCGTTAGTGACAAAATACATGGAAGTGTACAAAATCTCAATAATCCAAACAAATAAAACACGTTGTATTTTATTTTTGTAATATAATGCCTTTCCATCAAGAATTGATACTAAAAGTAATCAAACATATGTGTTCAATCATTTTACGATGTCTTAGAATATTTGTTTTGCAAACTAAGCATCATTTTTCAAGTAACTGTAATTTTTTGCATTATTGAAGCGATATGATTTATATTATATATACTATTTATTATATCACTCATCTTTTCCCGTAATTAAAACTCAATTAATATTTCACAATTAAAACAACAATTTTAATTTTATATTAATAATGAATTTTCACAAAGTTTCCGCCGAATCCTTCGAAACTACTATTTTTATATGGCTGTAAAAATTAGAAAACAGTTATCCACATGTCCAATATTTTGTTATTAGGCCAAGTAATCTATTCGACTCGGGGTGATCTCCGTTCATTTATGATGCTTTTCATTGGCTAAGGATGTTCAGAAAGTTCTGACAAGGAAACCTTTCAACCAGAACAGTACTATTAAGGTGTTAACTGTCAATTCTTGGTGGAAAGACATTATATTTTAAAAAATAAAACACAATTCATTTGTACTACTTCCACATATTTAAAATGATCAGGACCGGTTTCGCTCATCACGAGCATTATCAACTGATAAAAATACAAACATAACAAGCTTATTTATATAAAATTGAGTGTAAAAATGAAGGTATATATATCTGATGGTTCATGAACTAATACAAGAAAATACTGATTAGCAAACAAATTATACATAAATCAAATAAAACCATAACATTTTAATTGTAGACTCTTCAAATTGAACAGTACTAACCAAGCGTGTCACATTCAAACTACATAATATAAATAACGATATGATAAAATTCACTTCAAGATCAAAATAAAAGGCATTTGTCTTTCAAATCCAGCCATTTTCTATTCTCCAACAAGGGTTTTCGCGTTTTTTGGTGCTGTAGTCGATTTTGGCTTTCTTTTACCAAAATTTGCTTGCAGCAGTAACTTGCAGTCACTTTTTAACAAGTTCCTCTGAATCAAAATAGAAGAAATCCAATACGATCAGATTCAGTATCATCAACATTGTCATTGCTTGATCTCACAGCACTTTAATTCTGTTAGCTTCACGCCTTCGTAATTATGTTTTTTTCGTATTGCTCAGCTCGCAACACTATTTAACGTTTTATCCTTACTGCACAAGATCAAAGTTAGAGTCTTTCAGGGCATTTTAATGCGTTAATTGAAAGAAATTCTTAAATAGTTGTAATGATAGCTGAACTGTTACAACAATTGGAAAATTTAATGCTTTTGACGTTTCAATGCGGAATGAAAAGAGCAGCAGAATAAATAATACCAAAAGAAGTTTGCATAGCAGCTCATTTATGGTGAGTTTCAAACCTTTAAATTCAACTCATTTATGGATAGCAAGCAGTGAATATTCGGTAATTTTATAGTACGTACTAGGGCTTCCAATCCCGAAATCCCGAGCACTAAGTCAATCCAGTAATCCTGGGATTGACTCAATACCAATACCGGGATTTCGGGATTCGCCTTAAAATAGTAAAAAATAATTTATATTAATCCGAAAACAGCCCGATTTTTTCAATATAGAAATTCAATTACACTTTTCAAACAATGTATTTTAATGGTTCCACATTTCCTACGACAGTTGAATATTTTTTTTGACAATTTCAAACATGAAAACATGGCTTTTGTTCAATCCCGGGGTCCCGGGATCAGAAAAAGGGTCCGGGATTGGATGCCCAAGTGCGTACGTAATAATATTTCATATATAAGCAAGCTTCGATAGCGTAGTTAGTAAAGATATAAATGTGTAACACAAAATAAAAAAATAGCCCAAAACTGAAAATATTGAGATTGTAGGTATTTTTTTTAGTGAAATATCTGTTAATGATTTGAATGGTATGGCTATCTTATGAATAATTTCAGCAGAAATTACTATATGCTGTTTTTGAGTGTGACTTGCACTTTTATGGGGTAGTATTTTTTATCTAGTATACTGATCATGACTGGTTTCGCCCGATCATTAAATATAATTAATGATGGATTTCTACCAATAATTGATAATTAACACCTTAAAAGTGATATTAAGTTTGGAAATTAATATAAAGAAGTACTTTTCTGATAGCGTTCAATCAGATCTATTAGTGTAAAATAAAATATTATTCCCATAAGTATTGAGTGGCTGGTTGCGTTTATCGTGTGTTATAATTATGTAAAACGCCTGCACCATACGCACTACATCTTGACGGTTTACGAACAAAGCATGATAATCGCGGCGTACCACGATGCAGCTAGTCGCCAGTGCGTAGGAGTGTTAGATTGAGTTTTTCAAAACAACATTAGAACTCCATTAAAAAAAAGATTCAAGTGTATTTTAAAAGTCGTCTGAAAAGAAGCGAAAGCTTTTTTTAATAAAATCATATATACTGTAATAGTGAAATAACAATATAATAACTAAATCATATTCAATATCATGCCTTTTCTAAAAAGGCAAGACAAATATATTTTAATAGCCACCCATTGAATAAAAGCTATGGGGAATTTTATTAAGAAGCAAATACTGAAAGGTAATATTTTCAAGATGAAATAACAAAAGAAAGCTGATAATATATATTTCTTGCACTATTATAAATCAAAATGCTTTATCCCGTTAGAGCATCACACGTGTAATCAATCTAAAAATACTGGACAAGAAATTTATATAAATATTGTGTAATGGAACACAATTGCTTAATTAATGCAATTCCAGGTTTGTGATTAATTTTACAATCAATATTCGATGCACTACCGAAAGTCTAAAATTTCTAAATCTCTCACATTGAAAATGTTAATATCACACAGTGTGCTTATTTTGCAATTTTAATACTGCGCAATATTTCCAATCGAGAACAACAAAAAAAAATACTTGGTAGGTATGAAAAATTAAGCCACAATTATTTAAATTAAAAATGAAAAATTGTAATAAGACGTAGAAAAAATTGTTAAATATGTGATATCAAAATGAAGATTTCAATAATTAATTGAGTATATCAAATATGATTAAATAATTATTATACATAGCACTCAGGTAAAGTAAATGTAAAGACATTTTCAGTGCCGAACAGCCCAAAAGTATTTTTAATATATTTATATGTAATATATATCTTAATAAAAAAATGTAATAAAAGGGATGAAACATTATTTAGTTGTTCGTCCAATAATTGAAAATTAGACAAGAATTTGCATATATGATGATTTCTAATATTTCATGTTGGTCTAGTTTTTGAGATTTATCGTATAAGTGTAGGATTTTAAGTTTGTTAGTTTTATCGAATGAATGGGGATTAAGAAACAATTATTGGTTTCCAGACGAAGACAGTTAGTGTCTTTTTTGGCTCAACCTAAATACATTTTTGATTCACTAATGGATATTGCATATTAGTAAACTTTTTACAGTTAGTCATATAACACAACGCTTTTTTAATCGATGGGGTTGGCAGAATTAAGTGATGTATAAATAATTTTTGAATGGATATATATATTATTTCATGGGTTTCTATAATGTCTTCACTCTTTTATATAGACGCACTACACTGACTATACAACCCTAAAAACGGAACATAGAGTAAATATATCCATGAGGTTCGATAGGTTTAGTGAAGGGGCGGAGAATATTAGCATGTTGGTATTCCACCTTCACTCATTTCTAATACAATCCAAAAAAATCAATATTCAGTGTTTTGAAAATGAAAAAAGTCGACAGGCCACAATTGTAGACCTTAGAGATTGGGAGACCGCATGTCTTCAATTTTGAACCTAACTTTACTAATCGCTTTCTAGCATAACTAATCGCTTTTTTAAGTACTGTTTTTAGGATTGGATAAGATGTGGCTATGACTTAACATTACAACATCAATGCCCTTGTATTAAAAAATCGATTTATCAATTCACATTCATGTTCGTAAAAGAATTCAAGTTTTACTGGCGTAAATAGGAAGAACGTCTAAGAAATTAACAGGACTTTGTACAGTTCCTATCTATTTGTCTTAATTTATTTGTTGCTGAGAAATAATCAAAGAATGTCACACACCATGTATTCAACCACGCATTTGTTTTAAATAATTTCCATGACTGATTATGATTCAACGACCATGCTATGCCATAATTATTGACGCTCGATTTATTCAACCGTAATTAATTTCGTTTGAATCAGATGAGCCAATAAAATCGCACATACAGTGATATCGCAACGTTTTGTGTGCGTAAAGCATTTCATATGTCGGATAAATAATTATTTACACTCGAATAAACTGGTGTGCGTTAGGTTGACACTGTGCTTTAAGTGCGCTGCCTAGTGCATGTCCTAGTGAAACATTAAATCTTAATAGCAAATGCATTTTTTATACAGAGAAAAAAATCCTATTCTTGGTAAATAAACGCAAAGCGTTGACAATGTGCTTTGTTGGCACTATAAACTAACGATTTCGATTTTCTGTTTAAATGTTGGGTTGACAACATTTTCGAGCTCCTGAAAATCCCAGGAATTTAGTACAAAAATACCAGTGGCCATTTGACTGAAAACAAATCTTTCGTTAATTTTTCAAAACGATTCACGTCTTGAAAAGTAAATAATTTATTTAAAGTACTATTTTACGATAGATTACTTGATTGCATCTTTAACATATGAGACATCCAGGGCTGAAGGACATCAGGATGGTTATCAGCATCCAGGATAAGTTAATCTTAGTACAACCGCCACTTCGGTCCAGTTGTCTCTTTTATTTGATGCAGTGGTTAATAAAAATACACTAGTTTGCTTTTTCAGTTTACAATGAATTACAATTAAAAAAACTGAACAAGGTTTGAAATCGAAGCGATCGTCAAAGCAACCAAAGATGGCAATCCGGTTGGCTAAAGGCCCTAAATGCAGTCCTGTGTTTGAATGGTCCAGAATGCGACTGATGACCAGCCGACAGCCCAATGCAGACTGATACTGAAAAAATACTGATTTTAAACAACCACTTGCTGTCTGACCCTTAAAATTGGTTTTTTAGTTTATTATAATTTAAAATCGCTGTAAAATTAATGATTCGATTTTTTCTAAGGATCTCACATTTCAATGCTCATACATATAAATTGCTTACCGCAAGAGGTTATAATACCGTTGACGACTTTAGACGCACTTTACGACCGAGGTTTACCTGACGCGATTGGGTCAAGTTACCTACTATTATCCCATGTTTGATTACAACTACTAAAAATCTTTTAATGTATGTTTTTGAGTCTAGGTCACCATATATAGGACTGTCACATTGTTTGTCGCCTTTTCCATTTACACGCTTTGTAGTATGAAGTCTACCGCTTATGGAGTGCTTTAGTATGTGTTAAACGATTCTTAGTTCTTATCTGTGGTTGACGCAATGAATAAAATATACTTGTAAAAATATTGCTTAAAAAAAGATGACAAAATATAACAAAATGTCGCGAGACTTCTACGTGCTGTAGATAGGCGATTGAGGAGGAGTGAGATAAAGAAGGGGGTATGTTGCATGGTTGTTGATTAACCATTAGCTCAGGATTGTGCAGAATTTGATGGGGATAATGGTTGGTGGGAGACAGATCACTTATTTGCTGCGTTATCAGATTGCGCATTAATATTATACCACCCTCCTTTTTTAATTTTCCAAAAAAAATAAATTAAACAAATAATTAGTCTTCAATCAATGTGGCCCAAGAATGAAAAAAAATGATTGTACACCTTTGCAATAGATAGGTCTAGTAAGGACAAAATTTCCCAACGAAAATATCCATAATGTCAATGATTGAGTTATTACCATAAGAAAAAATATTTTGTATGTTGAAGGTTGGTGAATAAGATTTATTATTATGAAATTAGATTAAGAAAAACGTATGTAATACATTACAAATAAATAGAATCAATCAAAACAAAAATTATATGAAAATCGTCGCATAAAATTTTCCAGATAGTACAAAGCTAATACTGACGAATATTAATTAAATACAGAGTACAACTCCCAGCTATTGGATAGAATTTTGCATACAATTCGACATTTCCCTTGATAATTAACTGTGACAATTTCTTTAGTGTTCAACTGATGTTCCGTGATGAAATATGGCAAAAGGTCAATAATCACGCAACAATAGAATTTACTCTCAACATTTGATTCACGATATTAGTATTCAGATATATTTTGATGTGTGTATATTTTACAACGTTGGGTTTGAATTGTGCATTCCTCTGATGCTTTAGTTCTACTGTTCGGTCGTGATAAAGAATTAAATCCCTAATCAAACACTTTCATAAGCTGACTTTTTAATCGATTTGTAATTTGATATACATGGATATCTCCAATGTTTATCCACCCAACTTATTTGATGAGCCCATTGGTACTCTTGTGATGAGCCCAAATACAGACTTTTATTATAACACTCACCGTCTCTACTTCTCGTTCAGTTGTCTCTATCGTAACACCGTTTGGTAAAGCCTATGAGGCACAGGTGACGCAGTCCCGCGCAGCGCAGGGAAGTGCAGGGAAGTGCAGATCTTGTGATGCATGAAGAGGTACTGACTGTACGCTACGTCGCAGGCACGTGCATCGCAGACGTGATGTGTGTCTTTGTGCGCTACGGCTGGCTGTAGTGCCGTCATAAATTGCTGCGTGACACGTGCATGTTAGGATGTATTCTTGTTAATTGCCACGCGACAATGACTGTGACTGGTGAGTGTTTGTGTATACTGCATCATCAGCTATGATGCTCCTCATCATGTATACTTCACTTGCCCTGCCCTGCCAATTCTATACAGAGCTTTACTGCGTCCTCTTATTCCCAGCATACGTTTAGTCTTACTTTTGACCAAGCATGTGGAGGGGATGACTCACTGGTAGCATTATGGTGGTTTACAAAATTCAAGCGAAATATTATACATTATATGGTGTTTTAGGAGTCGTTTAAGTTCTGCTCTCACAACTTGACTATATGCAAATATCAGAACATAGTTGTTTGATATGCACGTTCATACTATTTGCTTAATATTAAATAATCTTTAGAAGATTAAATTACATAATATAAATTCAAGAGTTGTTTAATTACCATAATGCCGAAGGTGGAACAACAGTCATTCTCACATACAATGTCCATTGTTCACAGTGACGCAAGGCTTGTATAGTTTTAACCAGGTTCTATTGTCATCGTAATTTCATATTCGATAAACAGTTTCACGCATAAAATTAGGTTGGTGGTGTCCTTTGTGAGATGAGCGATTCCATTATACAATTGACAAGTTTGTGGGAATTTATTGAGATAGCATACAGCCCCCGGGGACGGTACAAGAACGGGGAGGAGGATGGGGTTTAAGAAGAGACATAATGGACGGAATACCCCCAGACGCCCGACCCTGTTTGTTACTGCGTTTGAGAATTACGTCACTTTCTCATAGTTTTATTTCATTATTTTCGAATTTAATTTTCTTAACCAAACGTACGAAGATTTTATGTGAGTCGCTGAAAAATAGACTTTGAAAATGTCGATATAGAAGGCAAACATTAAGTATTTAAAGTCACCAAAGACCTATCTATACACACATTTTTTTACCATGTCCGCTCCCAGCTTGGAGCATATGGGTTCCTAGTGGATGTATCTCAACAGAAATTTTCGATTAAAATTGATTGTTGCTAAACTACTCAACTTCTCTTTTTCAAAGAGAGTAGGGATAAAAGGATAGGGCTAGGACAGGACTAGTGGTTAAGTAATTGCTCTCGTTACGTCACGTTTTTTTAGGATCGGATGGGTACGAGAGAGTTTTAGACATCACAAACATTCATGAATACGAACAGAAATCCATAAATCGATTGAAAAATTAATTTATGAGACTGTCCATCCCGGGACTTGACCACTGACATCCGTAATCGTAGCCGACGAGGTTGACTACTGCACCACTTATATATAATTATGCTTTAAATACATATTTTCTAATACCATCATCCTATTCCAGTTCCACTGTAAAGATCCTATTAATACTAACTTATGGTCGTTCAAGACGCCAGTATCCCTACGTTCGGAAGAAAAAGCATGGCTCTCTTTTGAAACCTACAGCACATATCCCATCCAGTTCCAACGTCTCTTCATTACCAATGATGTAATCAAGAGATGTATTTTCAAAGCAAGCAGCTATTTCGAATGCTAAATATGGGTGAAATTAATATTACGTCTTCATCAGTCAATTGACATCTATTTTTTTTTTTTTTAAATAAAACACAATTCATTTGTACTACTTCCACATATTTATAATGATCAGGACCGGTTTCGCTCATCACGAGCATTATCAACTGATAAAAATACAAACATAACAGGCTTATTTATATAAAATTGAGTGTAAAAATGAAGGTATATAAAACTGATGGTTCATGAATGATGCTCATAGCTGCTCTGCTTTCTCCACTTAAGATGGCTGTTTATTATTCATATTAATTACATGCTTAATTTTTGATTATTTTTAAATGGTTCACTAATTTTTTCTTATAATTTCCCTGATTCATTATTGTATATTATATTAGTAACGTCATTAAAAATTTTGTTCAGCTAAATGGACTTTTAATGTAGCTATATTTGGGATTTCAGATTAGTATTTAATGATTTGCAAGAGGTCCATAACATTTTAATAGTAGACTCTTTCATTTGATTTATGTATAATTTGTTTGTTAATCAATATTTTCTTGTCTCAGTTCATGAACCATCAGTTTTATATACCTTCATTTTTACACTCAATTTTATGTAAATAAGCCTGTTATGTTTGTATTTTTATCAGTTGATAATGCTCGTGTTGAGCGAAACCGGTCCTGATCATTATAAATATGTGGAAGTAGTACAAATGAATTGTGTTTTATTTTTTAAAATATAATGTCTTTCCACCAAGAATTGACAGTTAACACCTTAAAAGCAATTGACATCTATCTATTTTTACGTATTAAAAGCTATAAAAGGCTTTAAACGTCTATTTACCACCACTCTATTTCCAAAGCCATTTTGTCTGCTTTTGGACTCTTCCTAATCAGTTTTTTGATAAAGAGTTTTAATCCCTGACACAAATTTATATTTCAATCAATATATAGGATATCATTTCGATATTTACTCCTAAAACCAAACGTAATAATTAAAAATGATAAGATATAGGGACTGGCTAACTATAATCTAATTTTTCTTTGAATCCACACAAACAACAAACCATATTCATAATTCATAAAATTACGAAAATAGAAGGTCAGTAATTCTCTTTAAAATGTAATGAATTTATAACTAAGACAATTATAAATTATTACGAATTTGTCAATCTCAGAAGACTTGCAATTTTTATATCACACCAGCTTTAGAAAGACAATTTTAAAGCACCATCTTTATATAACAATTTAAACGTCAATTTGTAATCAAGCAATAATAATAGTCAACAGTGTATTTTATGATGTTAGGGACAATAGATTACTTTTTTTCTTTGACAGTTGCATTCATTTCTTTTTATTTCAAGTTAATTTGACATACATATTTCAGCGAGCTATTATATTTAATAATATTCTATCTTTCTTTATGTTATTTTTGTAAATCTTCGTAGGGTTCAGTATTGTATGAATAAGTTGCAATTATTATTAAATAGTACACTATATTTAATGGTAGTAATATATTATAATATATAACATCATAAGACAGACGTATTAGAATATAAACATAGTTGTGTCTTAAGATATAATTAGTATCATCAAGGTTTATAATATCCTCGCATTCAATTAATGGTCTTAGTTTATTTAAAAAAAAAAAAAACTATGTATAGTGTATTAATTTGCACACCGTAGGAAACGCCAAAACTAGTAGGAAAAATTTCGTTTTTAAAGAGATAATATTTGCTGATATCATTGTTTCCAGAAATCCGATTTATTTTTAAATATATTACACTAAAATTGCTTAAATCTTAAATCATTACATATTATTATGCGGGCCAGCTTTTATTAACTCATAAAAAAGAAATCTCTTCACAATATTACCACAAAATACTACATAAATCAAAAAATTATAGTTGGAAAAAAATTAAGTGTAATATGTCATTACTTATTAAACTATTATTAAAAATTTGAAAGGCAAACAGCTTAAATAAATATGAAAACATTTAATTATGCCTAGGATTACTGCAATAAAATTATGGAATCGTAGCATCAAATAAATATACTGCGTCTGGGGGCCCGAAACGGCTGAATATTTATTTCGATTTTTCGGAGAAAAAATCTCGCTGATAAAAGCCAGATTTAATTAATAAGTTGTTACCGAAAATTTTAACTTAATTAATAAATTTTATATTTATCAGTAGATAATACTCGCGACGAACGAAACCGGTCCAGTAGTACAAACAAATTATGTTTTATTTACAAAAATATAATACCTCTCCGCCAAAAATTGACAGTTAACACCTTAAGAATAATTTAAATACGAGCTGAATCGAAAACTGAAAACCGGAATTGAATCGATGAACTTGTTTTTTACCAAACCGGAACGAAAAAATTGACGGTTCGGTCCCTGCTAAAAACATATGCCACGCGGCGTGAGCCACTGGTGTTCTCAAATTAAATTATTGCTTTTATATAAATAATAACTGATTAAATGATAACTATCAAAACTCTTATTAAAATGACTTTTTAAAAATTTCTTACTTACAATTATATCTTCGCAGTTTTTTTATCTAAATCAAAATACTTCATTGAAGTTGGTGGGGCTAGACCTCTGTGGCCCGCCCTTTAAGACAAGCCGCCACTTTTTGATTTAAATTAAAAGAAGACAGTAATGTTGTTATTTGGTATTAATCATCAATTACACTCACTTATTTACTCTTAGCAAGCGTTTCTTTGTGAAATTCAAACAAAATCAGCCTGTAATAATTGCACAGAAGATGCTGTTATAGTTTTTTTTATATTATGACAAGTTTAGCAAGAAAATTACTGTCACCATTCTTACAGTGATATTTAGTTGAATGCCCAATTTTCGGTATCAAAATTGTTGCTTCAATTCATACTGAGGTTCCAGACGCCTCCCCCCCCTTCCTTGACACGGGAATATCATATTTACCCACTCATCATGATTTTCTCAATGACACACAAATATTCATTCTGGCAGTGGTAATTTGATCGTTCTAATCGTGAACTATTGAAATAATTATTTTAGTTTACATTATGGGGACAGAGTTTCAAATTTTCACTATAAGGAAACTGCAAAGAGTTAAGACATTGAACCGCAAAGTCATATAGATTTCAGTTAAGTATAAAGTATATTATAATAATCCGTTTTAGCGTAGTAAAATCGTTAAACTACACGCATCAAAAGCAGCTTTGAACCTTTGATCTTATTACTAGACCCCAATAATAATATAACATTATTAGTTGTTTATTTTGATTTGAACTATAACAATAGTTCCCCAGAGTTAAGACATCATAACCGTACGTTTATACAACACAATAACTTTATGTTTGTAGTCCCTTAACTATCATTATTTTCCCATCAACAATCTTAATATTGTTAGAAAATAAGCATGGTTGTATAGATTAACAGTCATTAATAGTTAAAAACCATAGAGATTATTACAAATAATTAAGAAATAAATTTAAATAATAAACACCATCAAATCAAGAGTCTCCAATTTTTGAAATATTCTGAGCCGATTTAGGATTGAATATCAATCAGTTTTGTGTTACACAAAAATACTTATGCTCTCCCTAAGCAAAGTTTTGGTAAGATTATTTAAGCTTCCCTGTAGGTCTATTTATTTTATACTTTTTATCAAAACATGCTAGAACTCTATCAACTTTTTCAAATAATTGGTTCATGATCAAACTTTCGTACATGGCTGACAAGTTTGAGCATCTGAATGAATTAAACAAAAATAGTCAAGGTCGGAATGAGAGTTTATTAACGTGCTCTGACACATAAAAAGGTTCAAACAGAAACTTGAACATGAAAAAAGCAAGCCAAATTAAGGATCATTGGAAATGTTCCAAAGTACCAACGAGACTATTATTCAAAATAGAAAGATTATTTTGGATTACGTTAAACAATATTTATCATTATTGAAAAAAAATTTTAGGCAATACTCAGGAGAAAGTATGCGAACAACTTTTTACAGCAATACACTGCCGACTATACGGCAAAGATGTACATGCCGTAAAATTTCCGAGTTGCCCATACTTGCTGGCAGCATGGCTGGATGATATTTTTAATATGGAACGCAATCTATATTACGGCAATACCGACAGGATACATCTATTCCCTACTCGCTCTGATTGATATGTATGTCTCTGTTCGAGAGCCGTCAAATTGTGTAGGTCAGTCGATAGACGTCAGATATATTCTTGATGTCACATTTCGTTGTTATTATTGTATTTTATTAAATATTCAATCACTTTACCATGAATGTATCCCGTATAAACCATACCATAATGTATGCCATATGTAATACCATAATGTATGCCGAAAATAAAATCGTAAGTACCAGTATTAAATACATTCTTAATGAAACGAGACAGCAGAATTTGCACTTAAATAGCGGGAAAACATGAATTCCATGAGCAATATGCACTGCGGGATGAGTGACTGTTATCAAAAAGCAACGAACGTCGGCCATTTTTGTTTTAGCTCACATCATGTATCCGCACAAAATCATCTGCTATGTATGTCAGATACACATTGCCCTGACATATTACCGCAATAGTATTGCCGTAAACGTGGCCGCATCATCTATTCACAAATCTTGGCGGCCATATGCAAATTTTGATTATCGTTTACAGCCCTCTTTTAACACTCAACACAAAAAGATACTATTGGATACAAAATCCTTTTTCAAGTAATAGTGAAGGATCATCTTTTCAAATTTGAGAAATTTTAGCTTAAGGAATCATATAACGCTAAAATTGAAATTGACCGAAGCGGAAGAATTATATTAGATTTTTGAATGCTCTGTATTCGGTGTTTTAAAAATTTCTTTAAGAAAGTTCGCACAATAGAAAAAAAGAATGCATATTTTTCTTTTAGTTTATCTCAGTTAATTCTAGTTTAAACTTTTATAAATACATTTATGATCTGTCATATACATAGATATATATGATTTTAGAAATAGTTTTTATAAGCTATTTTTAAAATGAATTCAAAAGTGTTACATCAATTCAGAGTAATTAAAAACCACTTAGCTAGAACAGGCTTTAACAGATTAGTTAAAAAAATTTAGCTGCGCTTTTTGGTTCATCAAATAAATTAATAAATGTAAATTACGTGAAATTTACATATTTTTGCCTGTGGTGTGCCGTGAATGAGAAAAGGTTACGTAGCACTGATTTATATAATGGTTCAGAAAATTAGAAACATAAAGTAATAATAATTTTTACAACATGACTAATTATAATATCAAAACTGTATGGACGATGTGTTTTATATTACATTATCAACTTTGGTAGAATTGTATGAATAATGTAAATTAGCTGATATGTGTTATGTTAGCTAATAATATTCATTTCTTCATAGAGTATAAAGAGATATAACTGAACTTTTGATGAAAATTTTACTCGCTATAAATAAATCATACCGACGGTGGCAAATTGATGTAACCCTCAAAATTGAAATTGTTCAGAAGAGAGTAAAAACTGCTTTTATCGAACACATCATATGGTGAATTGCGTAATGAATCTTTGAAAAGCACTCCTGTAAATTCTCATGTTTTCAGATATAACATTATACGGAGTGTTGATATAATAGTGGCTTACATCTAATGGCCGTATCAGATTTTTTAAACCTAAAACCAATGTAAAATGATGTTACTTCACAAAAAGTGGTAAATTTATTTTTCTTATTTACATCATTTGACCAAGATCTGGTCTGTCGTCTTTAAAATGAGATCCATTCATTCATCAATTGGCCAAAACACAGTCGATATTATGTTTAATGGATCAGTGGTCGTAATAGATTATTTTTAATATAAAATCAAATAAGCAATTATGATATTATTCTTGTTTAAAATATATTGGCATTGTAATTTTAGGTTTTTGAAAACTTCCCGCTATTGAAACTGGCTCATCTATTTTCACAGCTATAGACAATGTAATTGAATTTGAGTATCGATATTATGATATACAAATGAAGAGTGTTTTGTAAAATATTGAATGAATAACCTTTTTAAATTCAACGCGGAGTAGATTAATCGCTACCGTCACGTCGGATTCTAAGTATAGGATACACAGGATACTTAATATCATTTAAACTAAGGGTGCATGGTTAAAAAAATCGGAGCTCGTGATTTTCTTCGATCACTATTGCGTCATTGAAGACTGTCGTAAAACAGTGGTTGCTTACAAATAACGGGTAGAGGTGCAGCAAAAAAAAAATATCTAAAATTACTGAAAAGTATTTTTATGTCAATGAGGGCGTTTTCGTGGGTGTTCTTGATATTGAAGTGGACAAATCCTGAATACTATATGAATATGAAAACAATAAACAGTACATAATGTTGTATTTGTATTACTGATAATTAATAATAAGCATCAGGAAGTCTTTTAAACGAAATAGTTAATTTACAATTCTCGTTTTCAAACTTTCATTTTTATTTTTGAATGCATTTAAATACATATATAATCCTAATAATTTCCAATACCAATTGTGATAAGTGATGTTAGCAAATATAACGAAAGCTTTTCCTGTATAATCCTTGATTGCATGCATGTTTTGATTGTACAAATCTCTGAGTACTCTTTTGCTTACAAAACCAAATTGTTATGTTTGTGCTTTGTATTTGTCATTGTCGTGCATTTAAGTTCTGTGAATTTTATATTTAAATAAAGCTTTTATCAAAATTAAAATAGTGCAATACAGTAAACATTATGTAGGTTAACAATAGCTGCCGGCAGTGCGTAATAATACATGACATATTTCAATTCAATATTCAAAAGATAAAAAAAACTACTATAAAAATCAGGGAAACTATTAAATTTACTTTATTTGTTGGAATCATTCAACTATTTTTGGATCGTAATTACTCAATAATATTTATTTCACGGACAGTTCATAATGTGTGAATAATATTTCTTCGTATATTTAACAATAAATTCAGTTTTTCTTTATCTTTTCACCATGAATTTTATTAAAAACTTGCAAATAAAAGAGTATTTGAATGTAACCCAATACTATTTTTAAAATATAATGCCTTTCCACCAAGAATTGCCAGTTAAAACGCTAAAATTTACATAATTTAATTTTAATTTTAATTTTAATTTATTCTTACCCATCTTCTATCCCATCTTGAAAACTAGCTTTCGAGAGAACGATTAACCTACCACTAGTTATTTGTTAGCTAATATTTTGGAGATAGAAGTTAAACGACCGTCTTAAAATCAGTACTTCTTACGCAGTTTCCGTTAAGATACTTGTCTTTATTATTTAGTATTGTAAGCTCTTACAGTTGAAACAAAATACGATTAAAACCTTGCGTAACAAATAAAATCGATATTTTTTTTAATACACTAGTTGTGTTTCTAGGTGTGATACATATTTCGTTTCTTTGAGAAGTGATATCGTAAGATTTTTATTGATTCTTATTCAAATTATTTCCCATGGAATTCTCTCCTTCAAACACAAGTAATCAATATTGTAATTACTACTGCTATTGTTTGTGTCTAAAGCTGTCATACTCAACCTGCGGCCCAGCTAGCTATTATATGGTGCCCGAAACAATTAAATATTGCATTCTAAGTTTTAAATATCAAGAATTGTTTGTTGCTTACAGAAAATCCCTGGGACCTAAAAACAGTAACTATAGTACAATTAGCTGCATTGGGATATGATTATGCAAAACTATTTGATGATTTTATGAAAAGAAGTACATCGATTTTTGGTAATTAGTCCCTGAAAAATACAAGACTAAAAAAGTGTACCATCCTGCTGCTTATATTGTTTGCATCAAAGTATTTTTGTGAATCATCCTATACCATTATGAAATATCCGAAAAACGTGTAACAAACTTATCTCAGCATCAAAAATCACACTAAACTTGGATAAACGTTTGTTTTGATTTTTATTTTTTTCATTTTACTGTATACAGATATAACGAAAAAATAATCATACAGAGAAATACGCTGTCATTTTTGAGCTATATTGGCTGGTATACTGATAAACGATACATATTATTATCATTATTTTAGTTAAATTATATAAGTATTTAAATATATATGTTAATTATTCAAGTGACGGCCGCCTAATCTTGAATCAAACGGGTTTTAAGCAATTCTGTTTTTCCTTTATATGAATTGTTTTTTTCGTCATATAAGTATAATGTTGCGGCTCGCTTAGCAAACATTCGTATGCGGCCCGAAGAAAAAAAGGTTTAGTATGGCTGGTTTAAGCCTTTTATCGCTCCCAGTAGAAAAGAAACGAGCCCTTTATTTTTTCATTTATAAGTAAAGAATAAGAATCAATGTCTATGTTATAATTATAGAGTTCTTCTCTCAAGATCGATACTTAGAATAAACTACATAGCCAATAGAATAAAACAGTTATAAATTTTAATTTCATATGTCAAAACAATTTATTTTACAAACTACTATTTACAGAACCTTAGGAAACAAATTCGAATTAGATCAGTAGATGCCTCTTTAATTATATTTCCTCTTTCTACTTAGTTACTGATATATAGTCGAATACCCATCTCACCCGCCAACCAGCAATACGGTATAGAAATGATTGAAAATGATATTCCCCCACAAGCTTAGCTCTTTGTTCTTTGCATCTCAACAGGGAACCAGTGGTTCTGTCAGTCGAGTTGTTAGGAGCATAATGCTCTCCTCTTTGATTGCGTGGGACAATCCTTAATTTTGGAGCTTTTAGAACCTTCCAATAGGGGCGTACCCTCGATTCACTCATGCCTGATTCCTCGATTCTTAAGTCACCTCGTCGAATTTACGACGCAGCCAATTAGCGACGATCATTGTAAGCTAGGAGTCCCAATACGAAGATCCTTTCATTTTGATAACACACGACTTTCAGGTAATCTTTTAATTATTGCAGTGAAAGATCAGCTATTTTTATAAATTGGTATTTCAAGCCATACTTATATTAATGCTATGGAATTAAATTAGTTCAGAACTACCTTATTCCATTAGATATTAATAAGTAAATATTTAAAATCAACACTTCAAACAATTTTAATGAATAAAACTTCATTATATTGCATTTATCAAGTATTAATCTTGCTTTTCAAGTAAGCCGTTTTAATATACTTTTAAAAAAGTGAAACAGTGTGGTCCATAGGTAGCTTGATTAAAAAACAACAAAAAAATGTTCTGTTGTTCGTTCTCTTTCAATTCAACTTTTCATACAGCAAGGTACTTAAAAAGGCATCATGTGGTTAAGTTTATTTCGAAAGTAAAGATTCACGTATTCGAAGAAGACACGCATTTAAACTTTATTGTATTTTAATGACCATTATGAGACGAGCTGCCCGTTTCGATTGCTAGGATATTTTATTAGTGATAATAAAAATTCCCTTAGCAAGAAATAAATTATTATTATTATAGTTATACAATTTAACAATACACGGATTTTTGTGATATTTTGATAATTCCTGCGACCTATCCGACCCTGAAAATGGACCGTAATAAGAGCGACTTACTAAATACTGGTTCTTCTTTAGCTCGATATTTATTTACTTACCACCTACGAAGGGAAACATTGCTGTTTTTCTAAGCATTTGCTAAAAATATGTAATTTATACAACTGTTTATAGTCTCTAGATTGTTAACTACCACTGCAAATATAATAAAAAGTCCACGGAAATCCCTTCGCAGTCTACAGACAAATTGAATTATTTATTTTTTTACTTTAAAGTCAATCAAACGTTGCTCAAGTTGATATTGTGTCTTAGACAGGAGAGAAGTTTTCTCCGACAGTCAAACAGCTCAAGAGAAAGAGAGAAAAGAGAGTAAAGCTATGGAAGCTTTTGCTTTGATGCGGTCGATCTATTACCATCCACGTTAAACAACTTTCAAAGAGAAACCTTTCACAAACATTATTTTGCACTTTCACAGGAATTAAGTAATTCCATAAACCTTTAATAAAGTTTGCAATATTCATCCCGCTAGATGGATAATAAAAAATAGCAAGATGAAGAGTCGATTTCAAAAGTCTACTAGGGCTTCTAAGAGATATTGATAACGATAAAATCTAAGTTTATTGAATATTTAACGATTAATTAGTTAATTTATGATAATTAGACCAAAGTTCATACCCATTCAGAGATTATCCAGGTAAATTAAATTATACCATTACGATTTATGTTTCTTTAATTTTCACTTTAATTCTGTTAATGCTCACCGTCGCTAGAAAGGTTTTATATGGTAGATTGAAAACTTATATCATGTATCGAACGTATTGCGTAACTTTTATTTAGAATAATAAACGGCTACATATGCTATGCGGGAATTTTTTTCTGAAAAAAATGACATGCTTATTTTCACAAATATTAGTTAATACCTTGTAAGTACATATTTTTAAATCAATTCAATGTACTATGTCCCTGAATTATAGTCAGTCGTTATTTTAAATTTAAAAAAATCACAAGTAGGGTTCATAAATTTTTCTTATCAACGAAAATAAAAATCTATTATTTTGTAATTGATTTTTTCATTTCTTTTGTAAAATCTGATAGATATATGATCCCACTGATTTTCCTCAAAAATTAGAATAAGAAAATTATAAATTGAAATTAATCTTTGCAATCTCTGTTATCTAGTAAAACGCACAGATTTGTGAAAAATAACTTTATAAACATAAATGTACTATAAATCAAAAATCATGCATTTACTCAAACATATACATATAAATTTAGACTAATAGATCGGTACCTGAGATCTTAACAAAAATATTTAAGATTTGAAGGACGATGGTGTATACATATCTCTATTTATTATACCATAATCACACAATCTTCATTTTTAATAGTAATTTCATTGTTAATCACAATAAAGTAACGAAGTATAATTTTTTGGTAATGAAATCAGTGATGGTATGATCGTACTGAAATAATTGTTTTATTATTACTACCACCACATCGGCTCTTTTAATCCAATTTACATCAATGCACTTTTAACGCTTCTATCAGAATACGTAAAAATAATCTATATAAGTGATAGGGTATCATAGACACCTTTCAAATGCCTCGTGTTTTAGGCACCCAGTAAACAGGTTGGTAGCTTAATTTTGTAAGAATTTTATTGTTCGTTAAACTATAAAATATTTGGGTTACATCAAACAGAAGAAAAATTATGAATAGCCTGAAAAATTACTATTCTATTTGCATACACAATTTTACTGTGTATCTAAGTCTCTGGTTTCCTTCTCTTAACTCCGTTGGCGCATATTTTAATCAAAACTTTCAACTTTACTACCACAAATCTTACTTAATTTTTAGTTAGAATAATTTGGGTTGTGCACCACATTTTAAGGAAAGAAAATATCGTACCCACCACTCTTTAATAGTGTTAAAAATTTCTTTTTTTTCTGACCTAACAACCAATCTTAATTCTCGTAATGATTTTTCCAAATTACATAATAATCTTCATTTGAGATCATTAATGAGTGTTTGTAATTGAAGCCGGATTGGATAAGATTAGCCAGTTATACTAATAATATAATTTTAAGGTGTTAAATGTCAATTCTTGGTGGATAGGCATTATATTTTGAAAAATAAAACACAATTCATTTGTACTACTTCCACACATCAGGACCGGTTTTGCTCATCACAAGCATTATCAACTGATAAAAATACAAACATAACAGGTTTATTTATATAAAATTGAGTGTAAAAATGAAGGTATATAAAACTGATGGTTCATGAACTAAGACAAGAAATTACTGATTAACAAACAAATTATACACAAATCAAATAAAATAGTCTACAATTAATATGTTATGGACCTCTTACAAATCAATAAATACTAATCTAAAATCACAATAGTTATATTTGTGTTTTCAAATAAGTTAGCTAGATTAGCATAGCTAACTTAAAAACTCATTGCAATAGCACGGCCGGGTCACACATAGAAAGCGCAATCTGAAAAATGCAATATCAACTATCGGTATTCGAAATCTAAAAAGAAGAATCCGGTTCTTTCATCCATTTTTTATTCCACTGTAAAAAATTAAATGTCTTGTTTCACATATCTAACACGAAAGTAGGATAAAATTATTATTCGGCTGTAATGCAGTTTACCATGAAAATTGCATTTTGACTCAAAAAAGAGTGAACATATTGGTGTTTGTTGGATTACGAAAAATTTTTTCGCCTTCGACTTTTTTAGACATCGTAAAAAGTTTTGATTGAATAGATTGTATAGTCATATAATATATATCATCATAATTTTTTTTCAATGAAAGAAATGTCAGCAATTCTAATATCTTCTTGAATATTTTAATTCCTCTTATTTTTATGTCTTCAATAAAAAAAATTGAAATTTAATCATTCGCTTAACATGTCAGGCTAGAAAGATATGACTATAAAATAATAGCAAATCAATAAATACTTATCTGAAATCACAAATATAGCTACATTAAAAGTCCATTAGCTGAGCAAAGATTTTTTATGACATTACCAATGCATTAAGCAAATAGTGGATTGGGAAAATTATAAGAAAAAATTAGTGAACTATTTAAAAACAATCAAATATTAAATATGTAATTAATATTAACAATAAACAACCATCTTAAGTGGAGAAAGCAGAGCAGCTATGAGCATCCATCAAATTTTTATATCTGAAAAACAAAAGAGTGAAACCGGTCCTGATCATTATAAATATGTGGAATTAGTACAAATGAATTTTGTTTTATTTTTAAAATATGTCTTTTCACCAAGAATTGACAGTTAACACGTTAAAAGTGATACTATTATTATATTAGAATATAATTAAAAAATGTTGTATTTTGATGATTGAATTCTTTTAAAAACAACTTTGATTTAAGTTTATTTGTCTGTATTTTATTATGTAAGACTCAAACACTACTACGACAGTCAGTAGTACAGTGAGAGCTTTAGAGCGTTTATAAATAAAAGCTCTCCCTACAGCGACGCCACACAAAGTAAGTCGCAACTTCTTATTTGGTACACCGTTTGCGGAAGTTTTTTGTGGTGCAGAGAAAAACATTTTGCAGAACACAAAACTTTTAGAAAATTAGCAGAAATTTCTATAAGAAGTGATCAATATTTGAAAAATCGGTTAATTCACCAATGCTTACTGTTTTGCTAATTTTTATGAAAATTGATGATTCCAACGGGTTATTATTCTATTTCTACCCATCCTATGATCTCTATAAATTTGGTTTAATCGCAAAGTTAAAAACACTATTTGTATAATCAATCTACAGAACAACAAACCACTCAGAAGTTTTTTAACTGATTTTTCAAAAAATAAAATATTTTTCATTTAAAGATGACTGACAATATATTGGAAACATTAAACGCAACAACCAAATTTTAATACAATATTTTACATTCATTTATATTGAAACAATAAGTGCTGGCGGTTTCTTTTCAGTGGTGACCGCCAACCCACTGTCAGTTGATTTTTAGTTACAATTCACACAAAACGAATATAGTTTAACAATGCTATTCAAATATTTTTTTTCCCTATCAATTAGTCAGATAATATGACAACACTGATTTGAAACGTTTCCGTGCTCACTGGAAATATATTTTTTTAACTATATCTGTGCCCGATTTGGTTTAATTTGATTGTTAATGAAACACCTCAAAAAAGTTGATAAATTAAAACTGGCTTGTCTATCAATTGCTCAACTACTCGTTCTGAAAGGATAATGGTTGTAGGATGTGAAGAAGAAAGCACAAGTCAACCTTGCAACTACCCGTACCTATCGGATGGATGGCAACGGTATTAAAACATCACAGACATCTATGATCTATGCATTTTAACAAAAGTCCTTAAATCAATTGAAATTGTCAGACGGGCGTTACAACACGTGGACACTGCAATTGAATTGTACGGATGCCCAAGAGCGTTGCACACCTAGCTACAGAACCGGTAAAGTAGTTTGACTAATTTTTATATAAAATTTTCTTTGACAACTTGATGTTTTAAATATACACAAATTCAATTACTAAGTACCGAGATTGATTAGTATTGTAAAACTCTTTGACAGAAACTGTTGCAGAGCACATTGGTTTTACTCGCATTGACTTTGAGACCAGTGCGATACGAGTTGCTCTGTAGCCTTTCCATTGCTTCCTGAATACCCTCGACCGATTGGACAAATATGGCAGCGTCTTCAGCATACTTAAGGCCACATAGCTTCAGATTGGGAGCAACGTTTTGATGAGGAGGAATTGATTTCTTCAGTATATGGTTGATGATTATGACACCGGTTGAGACCCCAAGCCATTTTGTAGCTAAGCCGTCGATTCTAATGTAGCACTCACTGCTCTCGTGCATACATTTGATGATGGCAATAATCTTGATTGGGATTCCGTACAGTTTTAATATGTGCCATAGGGAAGTCCGTTATGGACTATCAAAGGTCCTCTCCTATTACACAAAACAACACGCCATTTTGGAATTTGTTGCTTTGCCGGAGAAACTATCTGAAATTTTGAATTTGGACCGCACTAGATCGGCCAGGTAAGAAACCGGCCTGATTTTTACTGAGGATATGCATTACTGCAATCTTTATTCTTGCTGAGACCTTACCAGTCACGTTGAGCAGCATTATGCCTCGGTAATTGTCACAACTGAGTGGATCAAACTATTTAGCCGTGTCTTATTTATTTCCAAAAAGTCCTGATAAAATAATTTATGATCTCCATGTATGGATACGCATTAATTTTTGTGATGACTAAAGTTTTCCAACACCCATCCAATCCTAAAAACGAGGCAAGAGCGATTAGCGTACCACTAGTCCTATCCTAACCCTATCCTTCTATCCATACTCTCTTCGAAAAAGAGAGGATAGCAACTCATAGAAAAAAACATATTCATTTTTATAATTGAAATTCACTGCATTGTTATTTATTAATGAAACAGATTGAAACACTTTTTTGTTGAGTCTTTTTTGTGAAACTCTTTTTTCTTTGACAGAACCACTGTAAAATATGCAAGTGTCGAAACGTGAAGAGTCCTTCGACACCGCGATGATTTTATTACTCGTTTCAATAGTAAGTGAAAAAGCGCTTCAGAAAATATGGTAGTAGTGAAAAGTTAGCCTTCCTTCGGGAAAGCTCCCAAAAAAACGTTTGCTGAAAAGCCTTTCAGATTTGTTCGGAAAACTCTTTCCGGTCATAAACCTAAAATAACGTCGCATTGGTACATACTTAAAATGATTTACAAGTACTATAGTGAAAACTGAGAAAATCTATGAGTGTTTTATAGCCAGAACATATTGACCTCAGAATAATAAAAAAAACCTCTTTTTCTCAAAAAATTCCACAATAATATCACACTACGATCTAATTTCATATATATAGCGTTTTTCATTTATTCGCAAACAATTGATCGATTTTGATTTAGAAATCGGTAATTTTTAATATCCAACCATTTTAAGGAAACTTTTAAAATAAATAACATTTGATTTTTTTATGAAACGGAACAAAATATAACTAAAAACATCATAAAAAAACTACTTAGTTCAAATTTCCAATCAGACGAATTTTATTATGCTGTGATTTGACTCTTAATATAGTAAAAAGAATCCACCATATTTTTCACCTGTTTAAATGAAGGTTACCAATACCGGCCTTGTTGATTAATTTTAAAGATTATAAATAAGAATTTTACTATACAATATTACATGGATAGATTATTCATTATATGTGGAAATAGTAAATGAGTTATAACGGCATTAATAATCTGTCGGTAATAACTGCTAGACGTCTTAGAGCAAATGAACGCAATCTTTTTTTCTTATCTTATCTTTAAAGTAAAGAAAATCGGAACTTTACCATCATCTTGACCGTGGTTGAAATGAACATAATAAATTTAAGACATCGACTGAGAGTGCTTGATGGAATTTCAATATCAAATTTGGATTATTGAGATTTTGTACACTTTCATGTATTTTGTTACTAACGAACTAAACATTATTAAACAAATTGCCATTAATAATGGCTATGAGGCGTCTCTTATAGATAGTCTTGTATCAAAAAAACAACGTAAATTAGCAGAAAAGATGCTATGTTTCGGGAACTTGTCTAAAGACATAGACGAACCTAGGAACTGGAATAGAATTAGTTATTTAGGTTGTACAAGCTGTAAAATTAAAAAACAGCTCGCTGATAGTGTTGGTCCGGCGTTCTATTGCAAAAATTCTCTAGGCAAATTACTTAATAACAATAAAGATAAATCTGATATTTATAAATGTCAACGTAGTGATTGCCAACATTTCTATGTGGGTAAAACCACACGTACATTAGATATAAGGGTATCAGAACATTTAGCTGCCTTTAGATTAAAAAAAGAAACTTCGACATTCGCAAATCACTTGCTATTGGAGAACCTTACGTTTAATGCGGATGATGGGGTTAAATTGTTGCATCAAAACATACGGGATCATAAATTATTTTATCAAGAAATTTTGGAAATCTATAGAGCCCAGTTAAATTCCTTGCCAATTCTGAACGAACAGCTGAACCTTCCAAACTCGCCATTGCTTTATCCTATACGTTGAAACACCTAACAGATGTCGCTAAATGTGGAATGATTGCATATATTTTTCCTTTCGTCGAATTGCATCCCGTCGAAACCCACAATGCTATTATAATGGTAAAATCACAGTAGTTGGAAAGCGGCAATTCGCCACTCTGTTAATGTGTTGTTTACAAAATAAGGATTAAGGCGATTCTCGAAATGTTAACTCAGGTATCAGTGTGGATCCTAGACGTATAATATTTTATCTCGTAAATAATATTTGTCGTATTTGTATCTTCTATATAAACGTTAGACACTGTTTACTACTGTCTGAAACCCGGGTCGTTAGTGACGAAATACATGGACGTGTACAAAATCTCAATAATCCGAACATAACAAAGTTAAAATACTCCGTCGAGTATATTAACTTGTGAAAATTATGTTTTAATAGAAATTTCTCACATCTTTTGAATATATATATTCTGTTTTTTATTCATTTCGACCACAAGTTATTAGGAATTGTGTCGTAATATCGTCTCCTTCTCCACTTCCTTTAAACCAAACAGCTTTTCACCTCTCTTAGATATATTTAGTCTGAAGTTGCTTCGCAAACAAGCAATGCTACTGTCACAGTTGTAACATAGTTATCAATTGTTATGTATCAAGGAACAATTGTTATGAAATAAGAACTATACGTGAGTGTTTAACTCATAATTCTCAAATATTGACCTCTTTCATTTATTCATTGAAAGTGACTAGGCAAAATACAGAGATGAGAGATTTCCTAATTAACCAACTCCAAACCCAGTGACTCAAAATGCGCGATCGTTTTGTTTCCAACTCCTAGATAAATACAACTTGACTCAATAACGAGGCAGCAAAAGGAGAATTTCCAAATAATAATTTAATTACAAAACTTTCGTTGTTTATTTCCAAGTCTGACTTACATTCAAATTGAAATGAAGAGACTCAGCAGATGCTTCTAAATGTTTTGCGAAACATTTGATACGTAAATCGTTCAAACTTTATACTTTAACAATTATTTATCGAAAGTTACTGATGTATTCGTTGAACGAAATTGGTCTTTGCCGTTACTATTATGACAAAATAACTAAGCTGCCAAAAAGCAGTGGCAGAAATCTGTTTTCAATATTTTTAAAATTCGTATTTATCGTCCAAGACTCACTCAGTCATTTGATATCTACGGGTAGAATACCTCATTTAAAAAATTTTCCTTACAATAATTATGTGTAAATGGAGTCATTCTGAATCTGGAGTTTTCTCATCTCTCTCTACATCCATTTTTCATTAAAGAAAGAAATTTTACATGCGTTCAAACACAATTCTGAAAATCGGTTGTAAAATATTTTTTAGAAATTTTTTTCTCCGATATTTGAAATCTACAACTCATAACCCAATAGAATGAAAGCATTATAATAGTGTGGGCCACTCAGTGACTGGACTGCTGTTACAACAACGAAAATATTTATTCATACACAGGTGTGGTTGCTCTAAGACGATTATCAAATTATATTTGAAAAAAAATCACAATTTACTTATTCATCTTAGTATCCCATTTTTAGGATTTGCTTAGTCCAAACGCTGCGGGGTTTGTAAACTTTCTTATTTGATAAATCTATGAATCTAAAACTTTTCAATTTTGGAAGAGTAAGGAAAAAGAATTACTTATCTCACTTTTGCTTTTACACTCCCTGAAATATTGCTACTGATTAACAATGTTTTTTCATAGTGTTCACAATACTTTAGTCACTTTTAAGGTGCTGTCAAGTCTTGGTGGAAAGACATTATATTTCAGAAATGAAACACAAAATCTCTTAAAACATAGAGTCCTGGTCATGTTTGAGTCATTAAACGAAACGTATTGCAACGTAATCCTGGTTTTAATTATAGTCAAAATAGAAAACTTTCCAAAACAGTCATCTAATTTGTGTTATTGCCAAAATACGTTTTGATTTCATCGACTTAAAATATTAATCGAATTTTAGTTCTATAATACTTCCTCTTCTGGAGATGATATTGCGGTGACACTGAGTCCACTCCAAGCTAGACTTTTCCAAGATCTACACGATAGGTTATTTACTCGTCGACGTGCTACTTACCAGAAGATTTCTAACACGGATTTTGATACTTGATCTGAAGATATTTCTTTACAAGATTCAATTGGCTTAAGAATTATTACCACAGTATCCAGAACAATGCCTACAATATGCCAATAGTCACAGATAATTTTCTAATTAGATCGACCTTTAAAAATGGGGCACAACAAGAACGACTAGCCAGCTACTGTTCTTGTGATAACTCATTTGTCTCTTCTTACTCTCTGCAAGGGATTGAGCAAGTGAATAGCAAGCAGTTATTTAAAGAAAACTTCTGTTAAAATTCTCTGTTAAGAGTCTGCCTGCTTCACATTTGCAGCGGAAATTATTTAACGTATATTTTTAAACCATGTCTACATATATATGTACCTAATGCAAAGCATGATGAACAAATGTTTGTACCTGACACAACCCAAATAATTGATATCAAAATAGTCAATAATGATAGAGGTTTTAGGTGATATATAAATAAGGTAATATAAATGTGCTGAAAGCGTATTTTCATAGATAAAAATAATACCAATAGTAGGGAATTAATTATAGTTTCTGCCTGGTGAATAATAGATTAGAGTTGACTCCTTTAATTACGGACTTTCAGCCAGGACAGACTTCTAGTTTTATACCAGTACGAAGAAACGTCTGCACCGTATTCATCATGTAAAGTTTTGTTTTAGTTTATTTTGTAATGTAATGATTTTTTTTTTCCAAATCATCTGAGCATTCTATGATCCTAGAATCAGTAAACTTCATTTGAGTTTTACACGTGATTGGTTGTATGTTGTATGCAAACAATATAATTTAAATTAACTGTACAGTTTTCTTCATTTTGTAATATCTGTATAATGCACGTTTAAAATAAATGTATATTTATTTTCTGACACAACGTTTTTTCTTAGATCTATATAAATGTCGTCATAAACAAATGTGATATGGTGCCCCGGATATTTTTTAATTTATACAACACACGTTTTTCTATTTTTTTTTTTGCTTGGAGGTTTCCTTTTTATTTTCCGTACATACTAAATTTTAATATAAAAAACTGTGATGGTAATGGCTCAACTGCGATACTCGCCTTGAAAAAGCTATTTTTTGTAGAGTTAGTTAAATTAAATTATAAAATAATGCTTCGTAATTAAAATCATTCGATTCCGGCTTTAAATTTTATATTTATCAAATCGTACTATTGCTTTCAAATTGGTAGAATGTGTGCATCATTTCAAATAATGTTTCCCAGGTTCAGTTTAAACGTAAATGGACGCTGAAGCAGTGAGTGGGTATTAATGCAAAGTTGATTATAAACTTTTTATATTCGCACTACATTTGCCGCCTAACTTTATTGTGTCCAATGGCCAAATGACCGATTTTTTAAATACACACCGACAAATAAAAATTCAATATACGTGCCTGAAAGATAGTGCCAAATCAGATATGAATGCCTTTATAGCAGTGGTTCTTAACCCTGTGTCCGTGAGCGCACATGCGCCAGGGAAGCTATTTTCATACACCCGCTACACAGTATGTAAAAATCCATATTTAATCTTAATATTTTTTTTTAATAATATTAAAATCAGGTATTACTGAAATTTATAATTCCATAACGTTACTCAAAAAGAACATCAAAAATTTAAAATGACATCATATCAAAACCTCACGGTCGGAATGAAATCTTGTGCAAACTAGCTGACCTTAAAAAGTATCATAGTATTAAAGAAGGAGCTTACAAAGTTAAATCCTGATTTGGTTCCACATATTTGTGTTAATTTTTATTTTCCAACATTAGCATAATGAAATCAAAAAGTGATAATAATGATAATATTATATGACCTTATTATAATAATAATAAGACCTTGATGATTTTTTACGATTGGGTTTATCATCATACATTCCCAACATTGAGAAATTAGTAAGTGAAATACAATGTCAAAGATCGCACTAATTTTCCTTTTTTTTATTTTTAATATACCTACAGTAATTTTATTGTATTTATTTTTATGTTGTTTATATGTAACTAACTGTATCTACTTTATATGCTGAAAGCTCTTTGTATTTCACAATATTCTTCTCAAATAAATTGAATTTCAACTTGGTAATAATATAATTAATGAAACATACAATTCTTGCTTTTTTAGAAATTCGGCAAGCGCCCGCCTCTAGGATACTTAATCTAAAATGCGCCCGCTACCGCAATAAGGTTAAGAACCCCTGCTTTAGAATATAGAGAAGATTCTTTATACAGATTTAAATGGAAATAAATTCTTTACGAGGTCTTGTTAAAAATTAAGTGATAAGAGGAAGAATAAGTAAAACATACGTTTTAATATAATAGTAATAGTAGATAGTGTTAGTTCGAAAACGTCAGCACATGTTTAACACTTCAAATTCGTTTTCAGAGATAAGAATATTATTGTTACAAAAGTAAGAAGGACATAGGGAAAAATATTTTCTATATTTTAAATGCTAATTTTTAGCACTGTGATAATTATTTCAAAAGAGTTTTAAACATAAACCGACTAAAACATTAAATATACCATTTTGAGGTACCTACTAAAATATACCTTAGAGAGTGTGGAATGTACGCTTTATAACATTACACATTTTAAAACACTTAACGCTTTCTGTATGATACACAGAGTGTTTCAGTGTATTGGTATGTATGGATCCCGTGATCCTAAAGTAGTGTATCGATCCCGTGTATGTATCAGTATGTATCCAAAAGCCGTATATGGATCCCGTAATGCTAAATCCTAAAGCCGAACCTTAGAGCCGGAGTGCAAAGTTATACATCGTACTCTCTATCATAAATTAAGAGTTGAAGAGAAGGACGCCCATGTTATTTCAGTATTGTATTTCCAAAACACCTGAAGAGAAATTGATTGAAGTATCAAGCAACGAAGAGTTGAAATTGAAATTCAAACACGGATACAAAGAGTTCTGTTTGCAAAAGCAGATACGTAAACTCTATCCTGGGGCCGTGGTGAAAAAATTGTTAATTGCATTTCCAGCATCATACTTAGTAGAACGTGGATTTGGTGTAGTAAATTTATATATTGTTGCGTGAAACGATTGAAGATGTCTTCATAATAATATTTAATCTAATTTATATAATCTAAAAAAGCTGAGCTAAGTTTACATTCTATAAAATAGATCTAAGTACTTTGTATGTCGTGAAATTAGTCAAGTTAATGCATTTTCTATGTTCGGACGTCCATAAAACATTAGGTATCATTCTGAGAGCAAAAAAACATAAACACAACTTCACGTACGTTTTCTAGGAAAAATCTGTCTCTTTTTATTACATGTAAGTCATCTCTAAAAGAAACAAACAACAAATAAGTCAAGTAGGGAAACAAGGGTCCAAAATTAACTTGAGTTGCGTAACTTTTTCAGTATTTCATTATTTTAACTTAAAATATGATCATTGCAGTGCTGACTACCCCTCGGTCCATAAATTCAAACGTCTGCGCCAAAGCTCGAAGCATAATTAATAGGTATTTTTCTTTTTATTTCAAGTTTTCACATAACTTACAGTAAATGGGGTGCAATGATGATTTTTTCTACGGACGCGACTTATGGAAATGATTTTACTTTTAAAATATTTAACTTACATGTTCTGATTTTATTATTCGTAAATTACGACATAACTTTTGTAGTCGCTCTTTTAGTTTGTATTTCAAAACTTTACCAATATTAAATGATTAATCTTGAATTAAAATAAAACGTACGTATAAATCAACAGAGCTATAAAAAATGTTGGCATTTAATCTAATTATTTCCCTTAAAAGAATGCTCTATTTCTTAAATTTGCGCAGTATCATTGTTTCCTAAAGTGAAGAAAACATGCTTTATTAATCAAGCAATTAATAATTTAGATCTTATTTATGGTTCTCATAACATTATTATTATTTAAAGTGCGTAACAATTATTATTAATTCATTTATTTTATGTAAACTATTATTACAGCATTTGACTGCGTGTATTTTTTTTTCTTGAATGTATTTACTATTTTCAATAATAATTATTATTATGCTTTCTTAAATAAATGTAAGTCCCGTTCTACACGTTTATAAAACTGCCGTCCCCCAGTCTAATCTCGGTCCTGTAGCTGGTTCATTAACACTTTTTGGCTTCGTTCACTGGGTTGTAGAGTCATAATATTATTTAATCCATGAATGCAAACTTTCACACATCGATTTATATATTTGTATTTATAGATATTTTGATCCCTCCAATAATGGAAAACGAGCCAAATTGAGAGCGATTACATAACAACCAGTTTTTCTTAAAACTATATATCGTTCTTAAGCCTTTCCAAGTGAAAGATTAAGGAACTTAATTAAAACCAGCACTCGTAGAAAAACATTAGTAAAGTAAGGATACTCCATAAGAAGCCCAGTGCTCAAAATTGGGAAAGGATACCGCTTAAAGGCTATACATACTTATGTAATAGTAATTGAAATAGTTTTCAGGATATATTGTTGCATATATAGCAGCTATCAACTGATTATAATGCTCGATATGAGCGAAACTGGTCTTTATCATTATGTACGTGTGAAAATAGTACAAAAATTATACTTTATGTAAAAAAAAATGAAATAGCGTAAAAAAAATTGTAGCAAAGAAATTTTTAAATACTTCCTACGACACCCACAATTATTATCATAATATCTTAGAATCAATAAAAATTTTGTTACAAAAACATGCATTAACCATTAACCTTATTTAGTTCATAATAATTCTGCTTTTTTACACACATTGCTATTATTTTAATGAACTCTTATCACATAAACGAGTAAATTTAATTTGTGGCTTGATGTCTATGAAATTTTCGAATAAAAAATATTATATAAAAAAGATGTTTTTCGGGTGTTATTAAAATCTGAAAAATTGTGTATAACGTTATTTGAAACAGTTTCTTTGAACTTTTTTTTCAAATATATTCAAGTGGGAAAATTCGTATAGCGCGGTTGCATGGTCAATGCCAATGCAAAATGCTTTGACCGCATAACTGCGGAAAATAATTTTTCAGTCTTTTCTAGATTTAAAAAAAACTTGCGTTACAAGATACAAAATAAATAAAGGTGAACTAGCTAAATACTTTTCTTACGCCATGCTTCTAATATACAACATATCTCTTCTTCCAAATGAAGATTTAGTGTCTTATTTTTATCAATATTTTGTTAACCATTAGTTTTGCAACATTTTTTAAAAATAATTAAAAAAATCGATACCCTACAGGTATTAAAGTACAATACATGAATATTATAATATATTTCATCGAAGTTATACAATGTACAAATAAAATCGTGTAATACACAGTCTCATTGTAAGTGCTGTGTACCTTTCTCTTCTTGGTAATGAAGTGTACCTATAATGGATCCAATAAACAGTCGCTTTTCTGCTCGTTTAAAACAAAACTCAGCTAATGCACATTAGAGTGGTGAATAAATAATGAGTGAATCAGGTAAAACAGCTTATCAGACCGTAAATGTATCCGGCAAGAAAACGCTTCACTATCACTATATAAAGAATTAATTACCTTAATACCTCCGCTGTTGTAGTAGAACTGACCTTAAGTAAGACAAGTGACTCTTTCAAAGTGTTGGTTTCGCGATCGTTAAGTGATGGTTACTAAAACGATAACAGCAAACAATACATATTTATAAATTACTAGTGAGTACATAGCATACGTTGCAATGCGACTCAAAGAAAACAAGGGTTTGTGTTTTAATTCTTTTTATTGAAGGTGCGTACACGAATAAATCAGAAGGTTTTTCCAAGAATGTCGCTGTATGTACGTATTTGATTCATTTTTTCAGGTTTTAAATTTTCTTCAGCATTTTCAGTTGAAGATGCTGAACGTGATACGGTGCGGTCCGGTCGTAAAAAATTTGCAATTTTCTTATTATTTTTGTAAATATAATACGTTTATTCTTTGAATAATTGACAGTGAGCAGTATGTAAACGATAGCCCATTATCGGTGAACGGCGTTTTTTTGATAAAAGCAACTGATTAATAATACAAGGAAATTGCATTTTGCAATTGAAAAAATTCCTTTGCAAAACCGATCCTGATCGTGCGCAACAGAATATGCTTGAATTTTATAAATATAATGGTATTGAAGAGTCGCACTTATTTAGCATGTTTAATCTCGAATTATAAATTCACATAATGAATAAATATTTTAAAAATTCTATTTTTAAAAAAATAAGATAACAGCATTTTGACTTAGTCGAAAAAATCAGAAAAATAAAACACAGTAGTTAGCAATAAAATCGAAGATGTGATCCGACCACACCTTTGAAATTGAAAAAAAAACAATATTTGTCTAAATTCACTCTAATCCACGATGAATATTTTTATATCAGAAACAATATCCCAGTAAAATTACTGTTGGCAATGTTGGCAGGTCGTTTCAGCAATTTAATAAAAGAAACATGGCCGCGATTTCTCAGGTAATCTTTCGAAAGAAATATATTTTTAAAATCTCCAAAATAAAATATTTTCTATGACAGAAGTTAAAAATACACACCTGGAATGCTTATTATATGCCCAGGTACACAAAAATCTCTTCCGGGAATCTCTTACGAATTGCAAAAATCTCACAAATAATTTTTTTTTTTTTAATGAACTCTTTTTGTTTTGCTGGAATGAGTGAACGCCCTTTAAAACTTTTATGGGATAGTCCTAAGAATATAATTTTTTTTAAATGAATTGTTTTATTTCAATTTTTAAATCGTGTATATTACGATGAGGAGTAATGTAAATGTATTAATATTAAAAAATATATTATTTCCTCATTCGCCTTTCACTTAACAATAAATATAAAAAAAAATTGATTCAAATAGTTACAACACAGATCTAGAATGGTTTTTACAAATCGACGAGCCTTAAAAATATAATATATCAGTAGTTGCAATGAAAGACTTTCTAAGATAGGTACATCCTTTTCAACAGTTTTCGAAGATGCGCGTATAATGAATATTACAGAATATTACCGTACCTTATTTCTACGAAAAAAGAAACAATTTTTATTCTAATCAATACTTAAATATAAGTAAAATGGCATACCTACTACTACAGATAGTAAAACCGTGTAAAGTTATTGGGAATTGACACTTATAATAATTATGAAATAATAATTATCACAGTTATATTTGTAAACTGTTACAAAAAACGATTACATTTAAAAAAAATAATTTGTAGAAATCAATTATATTGAAACAAACTTCTTCTCAGCATTAATCCGAGATTTTACTTTCGTGCCATTACATTGAAAAAGCATTGTTATAAAATATTTTCCCTAAATTTCAGAAACCCAACTTTTTCAGATTAATGACGGTTTTGCGAAAAAAAATAATAAAAATACATTCAGTACCTTTTCGAAATAACTTCTCCTTTAATTTTGTTCTTGAAATATTTTCATTATCTTTTATGTTTTTATTGTGCAGACAAAATCCAATACAAGGTTATCAATGCTTTGTTTACCAAATAACATGAAATAATGTTCCTTTTTTGCAATAATATACTGATTTAGTGGGTGTTTCGAAAATATAACCTCTGAAAATGACCTTATGTTGTTAAATTGACGCTTAGAAATTTAGGTAGAACTACACTATAATAAGTTACAAAAAAGAAAAAAATTAACGCCTAGAGCGGCATTTTGACGTCGATAAAATATTAATCATAAAAATAAAAATATCACAATTCTGGCGGAACAACTAAACAATATGCAGTTTTTCTAATGCATTAATGAAATGTTAAGATACTTTATTAATCAATTGACGCATTTATATTCAAACTAGATGCATGTCAAAAATGCTTTCATTTTCCTTCTCCCTTACTTTCCGATCTTGGAAATGAGGCGTAGAAAATACAGTCACTCAACTTCTAGTCCTTTCCTAATTCCATGTTTATTTAACTTCCGTATCTGACAAGAGATATTAAGTAACTAACTTATCACTTTTAAGGTGTTCACAGTCGATTCTTGGTGGAAAGGCATTATATTTTTTAAATAAAGCACAATTTGTTTGTACTACTTCCACATGTTTAAAATGATCAGGACCAGTTTCGTTCATCACCCGAAACCGGTGTTGATTAGTATACACATATAGAAGTAGAACAAACAAATTGTGTTTAATTAAAAAAAAAAGCTGACTTATAACAAGTTTTCTTTAAAGTATTATAGTGACTATAGTATATATTGTATTCTTCATAAATTGTACGTGTCCTCTAAATTGTGAGTGTAAATAGTCACTCAAATTTATTTAAATATATTTTTGTTTAAAACCATTCCGATCCCAATGTGGAGCATATGTCATCGTAACGGTAGCATCTTAAAAGAAGTTTTTCTACGACAACTGCTTGTTACTTAGTTGCTTAGCCTCTTTTTTCGAAGAAATTAGGTGTGAAAGGTTAGGCTTATGGCAAGACTAGTGGATGGCTAACTGCTCTCTTTACGCCTCGTTTTTAGGATCGGATGGGTGCGAGGGAATTTCAGACATCTTACCGTTTACAATTTTGTCGAGTATTATTTGATATATTATGCTCATAAATTTAGCTGTAAGTGGGTCTCTGTAACAAGCAGTATATTTATAAATAAACATTGTTACACTCACTCTGCAAACTAGAGACATCTCTGTGGCCGTTTGCTAAGTGCTTTCGCGTAATTACCACCTCAGTGTTTGAATATTTTTTAAAAACACCATCATTAATAAGGATATACATTTAAAACCATTTATTTTGACGAAACATCCCACATAATATTTAGGTACATAAGGATTAAATCGATTTAAAACAATTCTTTAGGTAGTAACTGATAATTTGCTGTGTGAATAAATTTAAAAGACAATGAGCGAAAACAATTTATTTAGTAACATACATCATACCGACGATTACTAACAACAAATTGAATAAGACAATAACTAGATAAAAACAGTCTTTAAGATTATGAGTAATATAAATATTCTATAAAATATATTATTGTACCGAATCTACAAATTTTAAACAACGTGTTCTGAATAATAAAATATATTTTTTTTAAAGTATAGCTTGTAAAATTCTAGTAGTGAATTGAAAAATAACTAAAATTAATTCATATTAACATTAACACAGTTTCCACATTTAATGATTTGAACATTTATTATATCTTATATATATTATTTAATCTTATTGTTTTTACTAGTTATAAGAGTTCTTCCGTTTACTTGAATCCTTGAAGGTGCCGAATAGCGAAATCTGGGTCATCAGTGACAAAATTTATAGAAGTTTGCAAAATTTAAGCAATTAAAATTTGACATTAAAGTACCCACAGTCGATATCTTATTAAAAAAAAAAACAACGCAATAAACCAGTTATCCAACTTTATTTCAAGATAAGTTAAGGATAAAAGGATTGGTTTGAGAAAAGATTAGAAAACAACAGTATAAGGAACCCTACCACTTTCACTTCAGTTATAGGAATTGAATCATCACAGACATTCGTACCTTTTGGATTCCAATGAATAAATCGATTAAATTTTTTTGTATGAATGTGCACATTCGTGGACTCGAATCTTTTACCGCTGTATCAGTAGAATGAATGCTCTGGCGCGTGAGCACTACAGCTAGTAAATAAATAAAAAACCTTGCCAAATTAATATGCGGAAAAGTAAACAAATATCAGTGATATAAAATTGCTTATAACTGACGAATCTGTCGAAGTCAACCAAATTTTAAATAAATACACTGAAACAGTAAGTAAAAAGGTTTCCTAAATTGAAGTTCCATCGATAATTTTCTATTTTGTATCGAGACACATTTTCTCAAGACATTTAAAACTGACGATAAAAAAGCCGCGTCGTTAGAATGAAGAGGACAAATCATTATCTCTACAGATCTGGGAAGATTAAAACTTTTTTCATTTCTCCCGAATGATTAAACTTTTCATATTTTCTTTGTCTCCGTCGCGTGATTTTTTAAGTAAATCTATCAAAAGTTATTGCAAAAAACATCTATTTTTTTTTAATTCATTATATTTTTCTCAGATAAACGACTTTTTTCGATAAACGAGTGACTTAATTTTTTATTTCAGATTAGTAGTTATTTATTTGTAAAATATCCCCAATATTTTAATTGTAGACTATTTAATTTCGTTTATCTATAATTTGTATAACTATGTGTAAACTCTTGAAACAATTGTACGATTTACCTTACAATTGAAGAGATTGTATCAAAAAGATTCTAATATAACAAAAAACTTTATCTTACATTTGGTGCAGTTAGGATGTCTATCTCTCATCTGCAAGTTACTTTTTTATGATTTTTTCATTATTGTAATTTGTAATTTTATAGTATTTTATCCTGCTGCTATGAGTCTTCTTAAGTTTTACATCACTTTTTATTGATTTCCGTACAAAGATAAAAAAAATGGAGAAGTATCTTTTTTGGTCTTCAATTATTAACACAACACTTCATATAGGTGGCCTTTAAAAGATTAATATTTTATAAGTTGTTAATGCTCGTGGTCTTGATCATTATAAAAATTTGGAAGTAGTACAACACAGATTGTGTTTTATTTATTAAATATAATACCTTTTCACCAAATATTGACTGTAAACACTTTACAAGTGACATATATTTTCTTTTTTATTATATAACAAAAAAAGAATGGAATAACGAATATTAAATTTATTGTGAAAAAAAATCATTACAGCGGTGTATTTCTCCATACATGAATATAGGCCTCTTGAAGCCTCTAAACTTGGGGCCTTCGAATTGTAGGTTCTTAAAACATATAGCTTTGTATAACCCACATATTTGAAATTCAGTTTTATACAATATTTTAACATGGAATTCTAATAAAGCATTATAATATCGCTCTAATTGTTTTTGATGAATAAATAACTAATAAAATATTTTTTAATTGACACTTTCATCCCAACGTCTTCAACATATTTGTGATGAGAAGAATTTATTAATAGAGATTGTTTTATTTATATTCGTTATATGAAATGTTCGTACAAATTTTGTGACGCATTTTTGGGATCTGAAAAACAGGTTTTCCAAGTGCTTAATCCGCCATTGTACATATTTCGCTTAAAAAATGTTTATATAAATACTAATAAAAATGTCAACGTCAGAGTTCGATCAATAAGGGTTTTACTCTAGTCATTAGATAGTTCTGAGTTCAAGATTTTTGCAATCTTCTATTTAAGATTTTTGGCATCGGTGTTCATGATATATTTTCTCCTCGATTTTATCAAATTATCTGGTGCCATAGAAACTGTATCTTCCGATACTATTTTTTTGAATTCAGCGATATTATGTATTTTATTAATTAAGTTATATCAGACAATGAACTTTTTTTTTTATTCATTTTATTTTTAAATATGAATATCAGCTGCTGTGCGTCTAATATTGCAGGATTTTAATGAAAAAGGTGAACAACTACAGACATCAGTTAATTTTTTGATGTAATGTTGACCAAATCAAGAGAACGCCATTGTGATTATACGTCAGATCGGAAAGTTAACGTAGAATTGCCAATCGTTAAGGTTTGGAAAACTGAGAAAGACAATTATTTGTGTTAATTGATTTATTTCTATTTCTACTAAATGCTTTTTGACCCATAACTTGAAAACCATTCATATTATATCAGATTTTTAAGAATTTTTTTTCAATTGTGATAGTTTTTTCATATTTGTGATTTTAAACGAACGCTTCTGGCAGGGTCGTTTGAAGGCAACAGGATCCCACCTTCCAGGAAAATCCCCAAGAAAAACACCAGATCTGTGTTTCTCGTTTATTTTCAGATGCACTTGGTTAGTTTACAATACAAAGATGCTACAATCATTTATACTTCATAAGTTAAGACACGTTACACAAAAACAAACTCAAAAAGGTAACATAGCAATTGGGAAACAAACAATGTACCGCCCGTCTCAGGTGGAGGACAAAACAAGAGGTCTTATAAATGCGACGGACAAGCAGTTAATGAGAGAGAGAAATTCGAAAATTCGTATTTTTTTTAAGTGTTCCACAGGTGAAACGTACCTGATGTCACCGTGGGTTATTGCAACCCTTTGCCTGGGGCGGTAGAAAGATTTCAAAGGCCTACTGAAAATGAAATGATTTTATTATTACCAGATTTATATAAATGAATTTATATTTACTTGCCAATGCTGTAAAAAAATGCTGTAAAAAAAGGTGACTTAATGCATGGTTTTGGGCACACTGCAAAACTAGAGTGTATCATATATTATATTTTTGAGCTGTGTATCACAACAATGTGTATAAATTTTATTAGACAATTTTTATTATTTAAGATCAGAGTTCCAATAGTTTAGTTCTGGAATAATATGGGTTTTACCTACCATATAAAAAATGGAAAATTTTATCTATCGAAACTGACAAATAAAGCACCATATAATTTTAATCATCTAATAAAATTCATGTAAAAATAGCTTGAAAAAACAAATCTACAACCAAACCCTCTCGAAAATACCCCCCCTCCCGGTGTACAATATATTTATATCCCCAAGGGGGCAGCATTTTTTCCAATTACTTTATGTAATCAAAAAGTTGTCTCACAACCATTCATTGCTCACTTCCGCCAAGCTATATCCTTCCTCTTTTAACGTGAAAAAGAGAAAACTTTCGGTTGGCTTTATTTTTATTTACGCGAAAAACTTGTATGCGATCCCTTTTTATATAAAGTTCCAGCTATAAACCTAGATGAAACCTGTTCACTTTACGACTGTAGCAGCAATTTGGCGTTTTTTCATATCTTTTCCAATATTGGCTCCAGTTTTGTATGGGTTCCAATGTGGTACAGTGATTGAAATACACTTATTAAAGTTCCTTATTGATTTATCAGGCGAACGAATTTTAAAACTAAAATTCAATAATACGCAGTAGTTTGTAATACCACCACTTTTTTTTATCGTCTTCTGATTTGATATTACACTAAAACATTAGATTACAATTTAAGATATCGACTGAGAGTGCTTGATGGAATTTCAATATCAAATTTGAATCTTGAAAAACAGTTTGAGCTTATCCATGGACTTGGATACACGAAGATACCGAAAGGTAAATCCTGAGTCGTTAGTGGCAAAACTTACGGAAATACAAAATTTGAACGATTAATATGTGACACTGTTTTGCAATACGCCTTTCCCCCTTGGTATATGTGACAGACCCACCTATAACACGGTTTCATATATAACGAGATCCCGGTTAAAACACCGTATCTTACAGCACAATGTTTCTTCCGTTTAAAGCGTATATTTTAGTGAACAGGTACAAATAATTACTACTTCAACAAAGAACAGACAAAGTACGAATTCAGTTTTTTTTTCTTATAAAGCTTGTAAAAACTAATTACATATGGAATAACTTTGATAACTATTATACTTATAATCGAGTGCGGAAAAAACGGTAAGGAGACTTTGCATACCTTGTATCCAAAGCTGTTTTTCAATATAATGAATTAGAACGGCGTTCCACCAACATTTTCCATGATATTTTCTATTTTTCAAAAGAAATTAGACAAAGCAATAATCACGCTTACATAATTGTTCATATTGATATAATCGCCAAAATGATAAAATATGGCATTGTTATGAACCGGATGAAATGTGGATGTATTCTAAATTAGAACTTTCATGTGGCGATAAGTGAAAAGTGATGGTCAAAGATTGATAACAGTGACGCACACGCGTTCGATAACATCTGACGCATAGACTCATATAATTTTACTGACGTTTGTGATTGAATGCATGTATGTAGTGATTAGAGGTCTGAAAGGGCCCGGTTTGTAGGCCGGGCTAGAGGGGAGAAGTTGGCTGCGAGGAAAATTTAAAGACTGCCCAGGAAAATCTAACAAGTACGCGCCATAATTTAAATTTTTTTGCAAACATCAATATTTCATATTTACTTTTAAGGTGTTAACTGTCAATTGTTGGTGGAAAGACATTATATTTAAAAAAATAAAACACAATTCATTTGTACTACTTCGACATATTTATAATGATCAGGACTGGTTTCGCTCATCACATGCATTATCAACTGATAATGCTCGTGATGAGCGAAACCGGTGTTTTATTTTTTAAAATGTCGTATTTAAATATTTGATAAAAAAGAAGGGTTTTTTTGTTTGGTGTTGTATATTATAATTAAAATTATTATCATTTAACAATTAAAATCAAAATAAAGTGTATTAAAATAAAACATAAAAAATAACAGAATTCATTTTATTTGTTCATATAAAATAAAACCAATCATAAATTCATAAAAAATAAGTAGAATGAAGCTAATAAGAAGTCGCTAAAAAATTTTTTTTCAATTTTGAAATGATATTTTATAAAATTTAAATTTGGATTATTGAGATTTTGTACACTTCCATGTATTTTGTCACTAACGACCCGGGTTTCGCCTTTCGGCATCTTCAGGCATTCGAGCACACGAATGGACTCGAACTGACAGACAGTAAACAGTGTCTAACGTTTATATAGAAGATACAAATACGACAAATATTATTTACGAGGTAAGATATTATACGTCTGAGAGCCACACTGATACCTGAGTTAAAATTTTGGTAATCGCCTTAATCCTTGTTTTGTAAACACCATATTAACAGAGTGGCGAATTGCCGCTTTTCAACTTCTTTTAGAAATACCAGTGATTTTACAATTATAATAGTATTGTGGGTTTTTACACCCTCAGTCGTTGTCTTAAATGATATTTTATAAATTTGAATAATATTTCATAGCAACAAAATCATCAATTATTTGTATGTACATGCACGTGTGTAGCTAGAGACTGTGCCGCACGGGGTGGTCCTTGAATTTGCCGCCCACCCCTCCAATTTTTCCTCCAATTTCTAAATTTTTTTGTGTATAAATGTAATGTCTTGAAAATTATTTTTGTACAAATATAAAATAGGTATATATATACTATAAATTGTACATAGAAACGTTTTAAAAATCAATTTAGAACAAGATATTCAGTAGATTTTACTAACGTTAAATTGAAAAAATATAGCAAATCTATTTTTTCTCGCTTTGCTTTGCTCGCAAAATCGTCAAAAATCTTATCAAAATCTATTTTTTCTGCCAGTTGGTGTGCTATTGAGCGTTGCAATTTTTGCATTGCAGATCACTCGCTTTTAATAATAAATAGTTTTTTCATTAATTTCAAGTTTGAAAACCTTTCTATATTTCATACTTGAGTAAGTTTCATTCGGCGGTCATCATGACTTTTTTTTGATGTATTTCAATTGCAATTCCTTCTCAGTATTTTTCCAGAGTCCAAAAATTGATAATTTAGGATTGAAACATCTGTGTTGCTTCAAACAATAGAGACATTTCGAGTAGTTAACTTTACAACGCTCAACACATGTTTTAACCAAACGAAAGAGAATTTTGTAACTGAATTCGGGTTATTCCAAAGATTATTTGAATAGCTGTATTGGAGACGTGACCAAATTTAGTAACTCAGTATATTATGCATTTTCATCCATTCTTAAATAATTTCGCCAGTTAGCTGGATCTTCTTTTGAATCATTCAGTAAATTTGTACGCAACTGTAGTTTTCTTCTAAATAGTCATTGTTTGGAACACTTGTGTCTGTAGTGTCAATTTCTCTGTCTTTTAAGCAACAACAAGAGAGAAACGCTTGCGGCACTAACAGATCGTCATTTGGCGATATTGCTGTGATTTCGAAAAAGCAGTACTTTCACCTCTATCTAAATGAGGTGAGCGCAGACTTACTTGTACTATGTATTCACTGCAGAGTTTTCTGTATAATTTACGCAAGCTTTTTTGTACAGGCAAGTAATTTCAGTAAAACGTTTGTTTTTGTTTTGTTATGAAATATTAAATGGTGTTTTATGAGCTAGTATCAAGAGCAGTTATCAAGTTTTCTATAAATTATGGAAATAAAGTCTCTCTCATCGCTAACTACTCTAAGAGATGAAGGAATCTAGCTATTCAATTTTTCGCCAATTCAATCATAAGAGTAAATTTCCCATTTGCAATAATTTTCATCAGTCTAAATGACGTTTTCCAACTAATTAATGATCAACATTGTCAGCTAAAAAATATGCTATATATAATACGGAGCTTTGGAAGTATATCTTTTCAACATATCCAGCGATGACAGTCAAAGGATAAAATTAATACTAGCATTTTTGATTGTTCTCATAATATAATATCTTGACTGCAATTGCTACTCCATTGTGCGTTTTTGGTATACTGACCAACATATAATTTATTATCCAGAATACCTTTACGATAATATAATACTGAAAATTTGTTATTTCATTGGTTGTGTTATAGTAATTGTGGCACATTTGAGAAGCATCTTGAGACTATTTTCTTATATATATCGTGAGATTCTTTCATTTTACTAGATTTTTTTAGATGAGGGTTGCGGGAAGTCACAAACTGAAACAGTACCAATTATATTTACATTACTTGTCACAGAATTAATAACTTGTGTTTGGGGGGGAAATCCAATGGGAAATAGGACGAACCACCTATCATATCTGAAATCTTATTAATTAGTAATTGATTTCTGTAAAGCAGCTTACATATTTCCAAGAACTTTAACATTTCATTTATAATCCTCTATTATTTACTCAAATAGTATTTCTACATTATTAATTTTATTTAAATTTTGGCTTGATGATTGCTTTTCATTCAATTATTTCAGATAACGACTGAGGTTGCTTGATGGAATTTTAATATCAAATTTTAATTGTTGAAATTTTGTACATTTACATTTAGTTCGTCACTAATGACCCGAGTTTCGTCTTTCGGCATCTTCAGACATTCGAGCACACGAATGTTCGAATGTCAGTTCGAGTTTATTCGTATGCTTTAATGCATGAAGATGCTGAAAAGCGAAACCCGGGTCGTTAGTGAAGAAAAACATGGAAATGTACAAAATCTCAGCAATTGAAATATGATTAAATTATTGGCAAACCATGGAAAATCATTAGTTTTGGGTCGTCTTTTAATAAATATTTATATGTTCTTCGATTCAATTTTTTTTACTTATCTAACTGACATAAAAAACTTGACAGTCTTCTAGTGTGACAGGCTGTATATTGATAACTACTCTGATAAAATGATGTTACTCGATCTTGATTACAATAAGGTATACCTAAACTAATAAATAAAAAATCATGGTTGTCATACAGCAACATTTTTGATGATTTGTCTACAAATTGATAATTTTATTTCAGCTATTAAGACTATTTTGTTTTGCCGCTGTCAGTTTCAAGTCCAAGTAAAGATGGTCTATAGCTACTTCATTGAACTATTTTTGCTTAAGTATGCTATTAAATATATCGGTGCTGTTATCTTCGTTATACTGTATTATAGTTTTTAATTCTTATTCACAATTAGTTTTTGTAAGAGGTATGGGTAACTAGTCTATTGAATGAATTCTTTTTGTGACCATGGATGAAATGATTACGCAGGAATAAGAACATCTGTGGACACCGTTTTTTGTTAACAGCAAAATCTTATTTTTTTATTGAATTAGCACCAAGTAAATTTTACAGGTTGTGTTTTTTGACTACTAAGGTAAATGTTATGTTTTTGTATAAAGAATATGACGTTAGAAGGTGTCTATCCGTGCCTGTATAAATGCAAAATTTAAATAAACCAAATCAATTCTTTACAATAAATATATGACATTGTTTTTTAAAAAAATTTCATTTATCACAAAAAATCATTACTTGTAGATAATTGTTATGTGACTGTCGTCACTGTAAATGGAAATCAACATTAGCAAAGCAAATATGGATTATTATTTTTTATAAAAAAACTATTATTTTTATTAAATATATACGATATATATATAAGATAGGCGTGATTATCTAAGAATTATTTCTAATTTTACTGCGGAAAACTCGTTACAAACCGAGAAAAATTCACTGTCTTACCTTGTTGATAATACTTATCGTTTCCATTTTTCAGTTGTCTATCGATAGGTGCACAACAAGACGATTTTCCTACACCCAAGGCAAAAATTATTTCGGTGCAGTAAATATTAAACATGCTTATGAATATGGCGATAGCAGAACTATCCATCAGGATTTCATGCTTAGAAAACTTTTTTTTTAATATCAGCTAACCATGATCAGATGTATTAAAATTTGTTACATTAGGAGGCGCTGGGTTAAATTGGGGGATCGGGATATAAAAGATAAGGCATAAATCTAGATATTTTACATCGATTTATTTGAGAGAAAAATACTGCACGGACACGCTTGCATTCAAATTCACATATAATTTTATATCATTAATTCATTAATAAGATATTTGAACAATAAAATTGTGATTTTACTCCCTTAAATTATTCCATAAGGTACTAACTATTAAACATAACAGTCTGTAATAATTACCACAATATCTAAATTTTTTCTTCCAAATTATTCAGTTCATTTTTTAATTTAGAATTTATTTCTGAAAATTCCTAACACAACGATAATAATGTGTTAAAGATATAGACACTTATTCTTTATCTACGGTAACATTTGAATTTCCAACTTTAAAATGCGGATAAAAATCCGCTTAGATCCAAATTCACATAATATTTTATATCATTAATTCATCAATAAAATATTTGAATAGTATAATTGTGATTTACTCCCTTAAATTATTTCCTAAGGGACTAACTATTAAACATAACAGTCTGTAATAATTACCACAATATCTAAATTTTTTCTTCCAAATTATTCAGTTCATTTTTTAATTTATAATTTATTTCTGAAAATTCTTAACACAACGATAATAATATGTTAAAGATGTAGACACTTATTCTTTATCTATTGTAACATTTGAATTTTCAACTTTAAAATGCGGAGAAAAATCCGCTTACATCCAAATTCACATAATATTTTATATCATTAAATCATCAATAAGACATTTGAACAATATAATTGTGATTTTACTCCCTTAAATTATTCTCTAAGGGACTAAGTATTATACATAACAGTCATTAATAATTAAGATTTCTTCGGAAACGAAAATTTTTCACTCCAAGTTATTAAGTGAATTTTTTAATAAGTCATTCAACAATATATTGTACAAAGTTGAGGGGGTTAGAAGTATGGGTAGCTTTTTTTAACAAAAAATACTTTTTAATCTATGAATGCAGAATCATAAATATTAAAACTCAGCAGCTCGTGAGCAGACATTTTAATAACAACCTCGTTTTCATTCCATAGAAAATCGATGTTAAAAATTCACTTCAGAAGTAAACCCAGCTTTCTTAACTCTAAATTTACAAAAAGTTACGTGACAAAATGACCACTCAATGCGTTTTGGCGACTTTGGTGTGAGTTTTGCTACAGATTATTATTGAATTTGTTTTGCTAAAACTGTGAAACAAAGTATTTCATTACAAAATTTTGAAAGATGTTTACTCTTTGAAAATTGCGTCAAATAAAGCTAAGAAAAAGTCAAGATTTCTAGTAAAATAGACGACAAATATTTTTGACGGATTGGCTTAAATTATTCTTGAAAGGACGAACTATTTTATTGGTACTCCAATACGTAAAATTCTTCTCTCCAAATTAATCAGTCCATTTTTAATTCATAATTATATTCTTAATACTCATAATGCAACAATATGTTAAAGACAATTTTTCTTAATCTGCTGTCTCTGTTCGGTTTTTGAACCGCTTACCTGCAAAAAAACAAGCATTTTATTTTTTTATAACGATTAAAAAAATGTTTTGCTCTATCGTAAGGTTGCAATATTTAAGGGTTTATTTTTCAAAGATGTAATAAATATACATTTAATGAAATACAACTGTATTACAAAAATATTCTTCGTCAATATAAAACCCAATCTACAAAAACGGCGAAGTAATGACAAATCAAATACGACAGATTATAAAGGCACTCGATTATTGTATTCTGATTTTTAATCTAAAATTAAACATACTTTCAATCAGTTTCTTAAATTTCATCGGAAGATATTTTGACTAGATTTAGTGTCTTTCGTAGAAATCCAAAAGAACTTTCATGTTAAAATTAGATCTTCATTTATAAGCAATACCTTTACGCGTGACAAAGAGTTGCAATAAAGTGACTAAAAAGCCGCGCCAGACAAGCCCACGCCGACAAAACCGCGCGACTAAACCCGCCCCGATATAGCCTCGCGCGATAAAAGCATAAGAGGAATGAGAACATTTATTTATTTGTATTATATTTTATGTACACAAATAAAAACATACATACATACAAAAAAAAGTGTAAAAGCATTTTTTTCCAATTCGGGGGTTTGTCGGCGCGGGTTGATTCGCGAGGCATTGATGGCGCTGTTCCGCGTGGGCTTGTCTTTCACGGGTTTGTCGGCGCGCATGTGACAGGGTGTTTTGCGGCTTCGTTACGGTGTCAATACACCGTGCTATTTTATGAAAAGTGATAATGAATATTGTATTTTTTCCTTACCCTGTGCGTGTCCGCTTAACAAAAAATGCACTTATATAAAATATTCATTTGACACCCCAACGATGAAGGTTAATCCAGTCAAATAAGAGCAATACAACAACCAGCCGTTGCGGGAAACTCCCCATCCTGAATGCCCGTTTTGAATTCCTGTAGATTCACCGGTACCTTATAGAGAAATAAACATTTAATATAAAACATTTTTATTCGTACTCATCAATTTAAAGTAGGCTACTATACTAGACTTATAAATAAAGACATAATATGTTATTACTGTATGGAGTAACAACATATTATTTCAGCACCTATTAGTGGACGTTTAAGAGGAATGGATTGTAAATAGGGCTTGCAATCCAAGGATACTTCTAAGCTATATTGGCTTTCCAACCACGACATTTGTGTTTTCCCTCATGATACTATTTTTCGCATAGAAAAAAATCGTTGAAAGTGATATTTAGTGAATTCAATTAAATAAATACACTGTATTGATTGAATTGGCATTTACTTGGTAGAACTCCATTAAAATAGAATAAAATAACGTTTTCAAATAACAAATTTTTTATCAGTTAGTTGATAAAGTCGAAATAGCTATCAACAACCTGATAAAAAATTTGTAGTAACTAAATACTTTGTTATTTTATCCTATTAAAAACATTGTATTACAAATATATAACAGCATTTAATATTTTTGATAGACTAGACATTAGACATTATGGAAATTTGATTTTAATATAAAATTAAAGTTTATGGATTTTTATTCCACTGGCTGTGTTACTAAATGTGTCACGTGTTTCGATTCTTCAAAAAGCTTCTTCAGACTATATTCTAAGGTAAGCAATGATTCTAATTCTAAAAATAAAAATTCGGGTATTTTATTTCCTTCTAATAGACATGGGGAGGGGTATTCTTTTATTAAACTGCTGTAAAAAACTATAATTGGTAATATATTTTTGAAATACACTCTACAAATCAATATTCAAGTGACGCTTTGTTTCTCTTATTTTAAAATGCTATGTTTTAAGGTTTTCATAATGCTTAATTTTTTAAGGACCTTTTGAATAGTTGAATAAAATAAAATTCTATCTTACTGTTCAACACGTGAACAAAAACGCTAGCGCCTTCCACGTTGATCACAGAGCAAGTGTAGTTTCCAGAATCTTTTATTGTCGTGTTGTGCAGAATAAGTTGGCTTACCTGATAAGTAGAATAAATATTTTTTAATATCATCTATATTTTATTCGAGTTCAATATATGCTGATACCATGGTGCAGTGGTTACCAAACTATTGGAGAAACCGGCCGGATTGAATTTTTTAAGAACTTGGTAGGACCGGACGACAAATGATTCTTATTTGAAAACAATTAGAATATTCATTTATAACTGTTTACATAATATATCACAATCTTGAAATTTGTCATATTTCATCCCATTTTTTGTAGTGTATTGTCGTGTTAAGTTATATTCTTTAAAAACAGATACCGTTTCATTGCAAATAAGATATTTGTTATGGTTTTGCACAAAAAATAATAAATTGACTAATCCACTCCCAGTGGCCTCATAATGAAGGTATTCTAACCTCCGTTTTTTTTACGAGAACTGCTTGTTTTTCGAAGAGAGAAGGGATAAAAAGATAGGGCTAGGACTGGACTAGTGGTTAACTAATCGCGATCGCTATGCCCCGTTTTTATTCTCATTATATTGACACTTAAATCAAAATAAGTGCGATCGGCATTTTTATAGTTTTATTTTACCTGCATTGCATTCTTAGGACTAATAAATGAGAATATCCGAAAAATTTTCGAGTAAGCGAATATTCAATTACAATACATTTTATATTTAACCTATTTCACTTTGGGTCCACTACTTGATAGTCTTATCCCAATAGATGAATTGAAATAAATTGTTTTCGTGAATTATGAATGAATAATTTATTTCCAAAAACCAATAGTTTTTAGTGAACCGTAGTTCGGTGACTGTTGTCAAAGATGATTGGGGTGACAACTGGAGAATCAAAATTAATACTGAAAAGAGCGCGGCAGCTATATTTTTCAGAGGCTCCATTAGAAAACCCAACTTTGATTTCATTAATATGCGCAAAGCACACGTTAAGTGATCCAATAAAGTCAAGTACTTGGACACACCTTAGTATACATAAACTCAACAAACACACTATGATCAAAGGATGTCTAGCTGATGCTGCAAAAGCAAGATTGTACTTTAAGCTAAAGGCGAAGAGCAGACTTATTCTTAAAAGCAAACTCTTCCTCCATACAACAATAACTCGCCTAATCATCGTGTACGTTTTTCCAGTATGGGCTTTTGTTCACCACAAGCATCTGAAAACTCTCCAGATATTCAAAATAAATCATTGAGACAAATATACAACGCCCCGTGGTACGTAATCAAATCGCTGCTACATAAAGATTTAAAAATACCTACTATTCGCGAGTTTTTTCATGAAATGTCTCAAAAGTTTCACAATGTTGTATGATTTATGATTTTTAAATTACTATCCTTGTTTTCCCATTGTAGAAATGGACAATCAAACTACTGAAGAAATGTTAAAAAAGAATGATGAAGTATAAGACTTAAGAAATACTCACCATTGTTTCGGAATTAACGCGCTCCATATTGATTTCAATTTCCTTTGGGTTATATGGCATCATTATTTCCTTGCCCTTGAACCAGTAGATGAAGGAACGCTCGTCAATTAAGCGGAACACTCTACAACGCAGAGTAACTTTGCTTCCAGTTGTCACGGCAACCTCTGATTTTCCGACGATCTCTGTTTTGGGAACTGCCAAAGAAGATGAAAAAACTCTCACCAAAAAATAAATATTCAAAACGATTCTCTTCATCAGTTGATAATGCTCGTTATGAGCGAAACCGGTCATGATCATTATAAATATATAAAAGTAGTACAAATGAATTGTGTTTTATTTTAAATATAATGTCTTTCCACCAAGAATTAACAGTAGTTAACACTTTAAAAGTGAATCTCTTCTATTTGTTGGACGAAAACTAGCGTTAATTGATAGCCAAATAAGTAACCTAAATACGAAATACAGTAATATGTTTTTTTATTTCAATTTATTATTAAAACAATTAATTGTCTAATAATTGAACCCACGCACAAAAAAAATACTTAACTCCCGAAGAATTTATAAAGGTTTGTGTATACTTTTTCTTCTCTGCTTGAATATTTCATTTACTAAGTTTTTTTCGAGAGACATACATAAAATAAATAAACATCTCACTTTTGTTACAGCACAGTGGCGTCAAATAAAACATCCAAAGTTGAATAAAAATCAAATGAAAGATATGAAACATAATTGTACTTATGGTCACACAGAGAAAATCAAAGAGGCTTGATAATGAGAAAAAAGGTTTTGATGAAAGGCTAATTAATGATTAATGGTATAATTTGTTGGTTTGACAAACAGTTTGTTTTCGTTAGCACATTAGCCTCTACGATTTTCTTTAGTTCTCATAAATAATTTGCACGAAGTACTTGGTAGAGTAGACTCCCCAACAACATGATTTCAGACAATGCATTTTTCAATAAAATTTGCAAATACTTTCTGATTGCGGGCTAAAATTGTTTAGTGCGCATGCGTCACTATTCTTATTGGTGAAGCAGACGTTGTCAACATTCCGCAAAATATTTTTTTGGTTATAATGACTATGGCACACATTATCAACACTTAATTTTTTAACCACTATCATTATTTAATAGTTTTATTTGTTTAACGCCTTGACTCTAAACAAAAATAAACGAAATTTTACAACGAAAATTATTTCCTTAGAAGAAAGTTTATAAAATTTAGATGGAAAATTTTAGGAATTTTGAAGGAATATAATCTAAACATATAATATATAATCTAAGTTACTATTCCAAAATTTCATAAAAAATGAAAAATCAATAAGGGTCCGAGTCGTTTGAATTTATATCTCGAGTTACTCGTGTAACAAACAATGTGAAGACTTTAAGTACCGTTGCATTTTCAGCTGATAAAATAAAAAGCTTAGAAAATTGTATTTGTGATAAAAATTATAAAAAAAACATTATTTATCCCTGCACGTTCGTAAATAAAAATGGTCCAATACCTTTTTACTTATTGCATCGATATTACAAAAATATTATGTCAGTTAAAAAAACTTTTAAAAATACGTAAATAAATTACATCGAGTTTAACTTTACTGCTTTAATGGTCAGCAACGTTATAAATACAGTGGTGGGCGGTAAATTTATCTCCTTCTAACTCGCTCAAGTTAAAACAGAACGAGAGGGAAGGAAATGTATTCACGCCATCCATTACGCATCAGCCAGGTTTACATCGTAAGTTTGCGAGTTTTGGTGGTTCTTATGCTTTGAAACAAGAAAAAGCGTGCGTAAGGTTCACGTTTTCAAGAGAGTTTTCGTTTATAAAGCATACATATCTTTAGAAAAGAACGTATCCTTTGATTTTGTATGAGTATGGTATCCCTGATAGTTCGTTCACGCCAGATTACGTGCTCCTTATCAATATCGGAGAGTCTACTATACTTTATTCCGAGATTAATATAGTGCAATCGTTCGTGTATTTTTTGTAAATTAATGAAGGCTGATGGAGAACTCACCAATGACGTCCAGTTGTACAAACTTCTCTATGTTGGTTTCGTCGCTGATCTGGCATTTATAGATTCCCGAATCCACCGTCTGAACTCGCGAGATCTAAAATAAAGAAAAAGAGAAAAAATATAATTAATTACAAGTATTTTAATAAATCGGATAGAGTAAAAAATAAGCTAGTTTTTTCTAAATTCTAAACATTTGTTTATTATGTATACTATGTTTGATTAAAAAAAACAACAAATTTATGAAAACGGAACATTTAATACAGTATATGAAGAGAATCAATAATATTATATTGAGGATAGCTAAAAATTAAATTGGATATCACAGTATATTGTATTATTTTTATGTATTTTGAGATAATAAAGAAGCAGTGATTTATGATTATCAATAGGTTATTGAAAAGTATCGGCTTAAATTCACTTTATTCATCAAATAATTTAAAAACGTAGAAACATTATTGATCTCACATCTGAAAAAATGAAGACATTGAACGAAAAAAGTTTTAACTCCCTTCTTTATGTTTGTCCAGAAATCAATATAAAGTGATTTAAAAATTAAAAATAGAAAACGTGCATTTATTATTAAGTTTATAAAATAATTAAGGGGTTGATGCATAGTATAAGTATAAAAGATTCCTAAATTTTTAATTTGTAGAAACGAAAAAGTTATATATACCATTGTTGGTATAGATCTTTATTGCTCCTAAATAAAAATAGTCTTCTTTATCTTCGGTGGCAGAGGTAGCATCATCAGTGTCTTTATTTCCCCCCAAAGTAGTATTGTTATCTTGAAGACCCAAATAATACTTCATGTCATTTTTAGGAACATCTCGTACCTTAATGGCTTTCAGTTTCAGGTTTCCATTATTAACTTGTTGCTCCGGTGGACTATTGAATGTGTATTCTTTTGGATTTTAAATTTTGAAAACACTTAATTTTTCTTCTTCTCTATGACTCAAAATGATCATTCACAAGGAATGAAACGATATCCTGGTATTAGGAAACGATGTATGAAAAAGATATTGCAATAATCAACTGCTTTTAATTTATTTCGATATTTACCGCCAGGTGATTGCTACAAAAATATCCAGCTCCAGGAGCTATATTTTTATTGCTCCAACTGATAAAGGTATCTAGCATCACTGTACCTGAAAATTTTACTGAGAATTGGAAAATATACATCCCTACTCCACCAAACGATAGAGTATTTTTTTGTTAACAATCTCCATCAAAACCGCAAAAATGACGAAATATGGAGCTGAAACTTTTTTGGTTCAATGCTTTTGAAAAAATAAACTATTTAAATCGTTAAAATTTTCAACATTTACATGTATTTCGTCACTAACGACCCGGGTTTTGCCTTTCGGCATCTTCAGGCATTTGCGTAAACAAGAACTGCTAGTTTGTAGATGGTGTACATCGTATAACATGTCGATGGTGTTTTAGTGAATTGGTGTAACCCTCAAAAAACATGAAAATGATTTAATGATTGGAGCTCATTTTAAATACCACAGAACAGGTCTCGTCCAAATGATGTAAATTGAAAAAATAAATTGACTTTTAGGAAGGGAAATATCATTTTACATTGGTTTTAGGTTTAAAAATTTTGATCCGGCCACTTGATGTAAACCACTATTATATCGACAATCCTTTAGTATATTCTCGTATCTGCAAACATGAGAATTTACATGAGTGAATTTTAAAGATTCATAACGCAACTCACCATAATATAATGTCTTCGATTAATTAATACAGTTTTTACTCTCTCCTGAACAATTTAAATTTTGAGGGTTATATTTTGATGGCCAAGTTTTCTCTGTGTCTCTGTGACATTCCCGTAATACAACATTATCTCTGATAATTTATTTGGATTTTTGCTAAAAGATCTCATAGAGACACATTGTTAATGGCATGATGATATTTAGTTAAATTTTAAAATTTACTTTACCTAAGCCTGAAGCCACCTTGTTTCCTTGTAAGATTCACTTGATAAAAAAATGTGTTATAAAAATAGCTTTTTGCAATAGCAAATAATAAAAATATTACAGTAAAAACATTTCCCTGGGCACTTCAGCATTATAAATTTATTGATTTATATGGACCCCAGGGGTACTAATGAGTTAATACATTTTCTAACCATATTCGTTCACAATGGTGTTTATTTACTCTTTAAGTATTTCACAGAAGACTTTGGTGGACGACCTGTTGAAAGTTAATTACTCTATACGCTGTTTTCAAATAGAACTGTCTACTTTACGTAATGCAGTTTACAGTACATTTTGAGATAACTACTTACTACTGAAATTTAACGTTGTAAGCGTTGGAGCGTTTACCACGCAGCCTCAATGAATACATGTTTTACCATAACATGTTACATTATTCTAAATGTAAGTTAACCAATGATTAAAGGAAATTTGCCTTGTTTTATTAATAAATGTCGTTTTCTATCCTCTTTTCTTTTCCCTTTATTTTACAGATAGAAATTGGCGCACTATTGACCCTCATTCAATTTAAAGTGTTGAACTACTTCGCTAAAGGTTATTTTTATAGTTTTATAAGACAACAAACCCCTAACCGAATTATAAATAATACAACTATTATCTTTATTAAATTAAAAAAATAAACTTTTCGAAGAATCATTGCCTATTTTATAAAAAAAATGATATGATTATCGGTTTGCTTTGTCACTAATTTGTCGTCTCGATTTTTAATAATGTTTCATTAATGTAATATTGCAGGTTTTTAAAAAAATCTTGGAATAAAATGCATCAAACTTACTTTTTTGGAAACAATACACCGATAATTTTCTATTTGTTTGTTTATATTATGTTTTTAAAACTAAATAGGATTGTTTTCAGTCTTGTTACTGTATTGTCAATGAAATAAAATCATGCATTGCATATTTTGTTACTATAATTCCGGGAATTGCACAAGGTCACCACTTTATATCGACACACATATTTCTTCCAAAGTTCAAAAAAAAACATTTGAAACTAATGAATCCTCTTAAAGGGTGGACAAATAGTGCTCATAAAATGCGAAATAATAACAATTATGATGACGTGCAATCTCATAAAAAAGTGTTTGATTATTTTTCAAATATCTATTTATTTTAATGCGAGGTAGCAGAGATTTTGTGAGATTTTTTTGGGTAATAATAATGATAAGTATGTTTGTTTGACTCGAATAAATTTGGTGTGATGAACTAGTAGTTAAAATGCCAATAATTTTTTTATTGTTTAGATGTTAAAAGAAATTAATAAAATCTTATGTAATTGAAATTATATAAAACAGAATTTTACATTTTGTAAAATTGCATTCTATTAAAACCACACTAATTGAAAGTTGGGTGTTATTGTATTTTGATTTAAATCTACTTAAATTGTTTAGAAAAACACGGTCAAAAGATTAAAAACAATGAAAATAATTGAATCATATGTCTCTATTCTCACTTTATTGGCCAACTATTAGTTATAATATTATTGTGACAGTGTTAACGCAATATATTTTCTGATTATATGTGATTGAGCACACAAATATATAAAATAGATTTAAAATTAATATTACTCACAATATGTTTTCATACCGCAAATACAATGAAATAAAACAAACTTACTTTTAAAATCCAGGTACTGGATTCATTGTTGTAAAATGTGTTGAATCGTTTGTCTCCAATAAAGTTGTCCTCGCCCACACTGATAAGACTAACATCACGCATTCTTAACCATGAGGGTTGCTTACGTTCCGTCTGCTTAAGCAAAAATAAGAAAGCTTTTTAAAATTTGACTACTGACATGAAAACGTTCACAGATTTTATATTTGCCTATATATTAACATTAATACAATTATAACCCACACAAAACATACAGTTGTTTTTTAAGCATTGTAATCCTTACGTCAGGCCTTGCAAATATATAGCACGTTTGTTAAAAGTGGATTGTGCAAAATGTGAAGACAAATGATAAGAAATATTAACAGAAGTACAGCATTTGACATCCAATAAACAGCAATAAAAGTTTTTTAGTTGAAAGTCAATGAAATAATATTCATTGTTGAGATGTTAAAACGTCCAATGTGAAAAAAATTAAAAAATACTTTTACTGTATTTTCTGATTCTCCATATAAGACTGCATAGTTTCGATAAACCGATATTACAAAATATTAACCTCAAATGCAAGAACTTGTAAATATAATAGGACAGTAAAATATTTTATGTACGCAATCGCAATCAAAACTTTTCTAAACATTTATCACTACCCAGTCTCCGTCATACATAATTGATTACATATTGGATATTTTTATTCTCTTTTCAGATGAAAAGGAAATAGAAAATAACTTTGAAACCTGTGATTGCCAGTAGTGGTGAAAATAAATGGTATATTTTGATGCAACATAAATGGCATGAAGTTTTATTAAAGTGAAATGTGTGACACGTTTTTAAGTGCAAAAAGCTGCAGGTACTTGAATAAGTAACTAAATTAAATGGAGAAATTGTTCATTGTTTAAATTATTAATTTCTATCAAAGAATAGAGTTTGCCTTTGTAAGACGAAAAGGTTTGGCTAAGTATTGGCCATATCTTGCTTTACATTACTATGTATAACAAATTATCATACAATTCGAAAATATTGAAAAAAATTGAAACCTAAAAGCTACAACCTACAAATACAACATAAACATACAATGTCGCAGAAAAACATTGGAAACAACAAAAGAAACATATTACAAAGTAAAAAAATCATAATCATCTTGACATTTAAGATAAGATCAATGCAATATCTATGTTGGTGTAAGCATATGTTATTAATGCTGGTACCACAAGAATATCTGTAATTCCCATCGGCAGAAGAAAGAAACGTTTTACGGAAATATGATGCAGAACATGTCCGTTTGTGTATAACACAACAACTCTCGGCACTATAGCCGTAAAATGGCCAATTGTCACAACACTACTGCTGTATGGCGCTACGTATTGTCCGTATTATCCATAGTTACCAGCAGCACAATTGGACAATATTTTAAAATTTCAATGCAATCGATATTACGGAAATTTTGCCAGGATAAATCTGTTTTATATAATATATAATGACAACCTTTTGATTTATTCAATTTTGTACTCGATATTTACTCTGTTTGACACTAACCCTATTTGTTAAGATTAAGATTATCGGAAACTTTTTCATGGATTTGGCGGTAGCCGTGAAAATTCATTATGAATATATAATTCAAATTGATAACTTTGTTTTTCACTTTTTCAAACAGCCAGCCATATACCTACCAAATTTATAAATTTTAATTTAATATTTAAATGAAATATTTTATTTTCTAGTTGTAATTCTATAAGTAATATCTTTAAATTTTAAATATTCCATATCAGTTTTTTAGCCAAGCGATTACGCTTTAGACTCTGGTGGTCAAAAGTTTGAATCTTCTAAAAGAAACTTTCGTCCATTGATTTTTAAATACTTTTATGAATTTGTATTATGAAAGCATCTATGTGTTTTATGTAAGTTTTCATTCTATCCTATCGACATTAATACCCATACCTTGGCCATGAAAACGGGACGAGTACAAAGCGTTTTGTTTATAATTAGTATTCTAGAGCAGGTAAAGACATTTCTCACGGGAAAAAAAGGATTGAAATACTCCAAGATGTAACTGCTGCACTCGAACATCACCATTTTTTTAAGGTCTGAAAATTAGAGTTCTCTTTATATACCAGAATGTATAGTATAAAAAAAACATACTTACATCTTCCTCATTCAAATTGCATGGGAAAAAGGATGTACGCCCAAGCTGAACTGTGACGTTGTCGAAAGTAATTCGCTCAGGAATTTTTGATGATTCATCTTCAATAACACTTGCTAAATAAACAATAACAAAATTATGTTATCATGTAACTTTTTCTCGGTGGACAATATAAATTGAAATAGATTATTGAACATGGAAGAAAACTTTAATAAATAAGCTTTTTACTACTTTATAAGCTGGCAAGAAGATATTTTGAAGTAATAAAAGCTTCCTCGAAAAAAGACATTCTTTTTAAATGGCTCTTGATAAATTCCGTAAATATTCTTAGAAATTATTTTTGAGTTTTTTATAAAACTCGATTGTTTGTTTTTATTTATAATGCAATGATTGTTCTTACATAATACGTATATTTTATGTGCAACCTTCAAAATCAGATAAATAAACTATATCCAATTCTGTGAGCTTAGAAATATATTTTTTTCTAAAATATATAATTTGCTACAATGAATAATCAAAGCATTTATATCGATGATAGATTGTAGAAATGTATCGTGCATTAAACTACAAGGATCTGAATCAGTAGAAAAATAAGCACAATATTTAAAAATTTTATGATATTTGAAAAATATACTGGGTGATCTTAAGTTATTGTATTCGACAAACTTTCAAAACCACTTCACTCAAAGCTCTACTAGTATTTCCCACTGAACATTTTTATTCCAGAAAGACTTCTTAGCCTATGTAATTTCAATTTCAATACCTGCTAGAAAAAAAATAATATCATAATAATAGTGACAATTAAAAACCAGAGGTACGTTAGAAACTATTGATATCGGCTTTAGCTTACACAATTGAAAAAAAAAAAATTCGACGTCTGATCGTATTAATATGAAATAACGACTTTTGTAATTTTACCGACAACTGCGTTTTGTCATCTGCTTCTTGGGCAATAGTTTTAAATCCGTTTTTGACAGTGTATTATTGATTTAATAAATTTAAAAAAACAACATGTTCCTGAACACTTGTCAAAATTAAAACAAAGATACAATGATGATGATTTGCTTATATTATCAGATAATGTATATAATAATCTGTACATTTAATTCAAATTTTTTGCCTAACTCTGAAGTATTAAAAAATAAATAATTCAAATAATCAGCGTTTTGCATTTCACAACAGGAACTGAGGCGAGAATAGTTTACAGAATTTAATAATTATCAGTATTATATTTATATAAATTGATTACATGTTCATTTATACGACTAATGAAATGAATATAGTGTGTTTAGTCAAATATGTATTAATAAACCACATTTCAAAATATATTACCTACATTACAATATTTCATAAGTTAACACTTCCTTGCAATGATAACTTTTTTATTTATTGGCTAAAATAACATGAATTTCATTTGTATCGAATCCATTATATTTAATATCAGAACTTAAGAAGTTAAGAGGACATGGAGTGGCTTAACACTGACCATTAGCATTACTAAGGGGAGCCCCAAAGAGAAAATTAATATAAGAGATAGCAGCCACACATACTTTTTTACATAACACTAGAAATCAACCATAACAATTCGTATACGTTTAAATATGCTCAAAATTACAAGTTCAAGGGATTAGACTATTAAGCAATATAATAAAACGTATGATTTTTTTCTCCAAGCACACGAAATATTTATAATTCATACTTTGTAACACAACAAGTGGACTGGCATAGTCGTAATCATCATGTGTATTAAAGTTTAATTTAATTTACTAATATTCAACGAATACAGGTTAAAAGAGGTCCAGACTTCAGTGCTTAATTTTCACAGCTTTATATTTGGACGAGTCACCAGAAAATGTGGGATAAATTAAATAAAAAACGCTTTGAACACAAAATATCTAGAAAAACGTTTTGTCTAAAATTGCAGGGGAAATTTTCATCGTCCGCAATAAATTTATTTGTTTGATTGTTATAAAAACGTTACATTTTGTCTTTTCGTTTTTTAATCGGATTCTAGGTATATTTAGAAGAGTTTTAGGGCTAGTAGGTAGATAAACTAAAAAAAACTAAAATAATGGATGACTTCTTTTCGTAAGGAAAAATATTGTTCCAAATCTATTGTAAATTTATGGCTTTGTCACTTTAAAAAGGATGTATATTTTATTCAAAAATAAATATGATGTATTTTCTTACCAGTTGCATTATTTGTAATTAAAATAACTTTTAATATCCATATATTCGGGATACACATCACTTGCACACTCATCCCTGTAGAAGACATCTTTCCCTGAAAAAAATAGTTTCAACAATTTTTTGTTTGCGATTTTAACATTAACAAGTTAAAAGGGCGAAAAATAATAAAAGCTTATGTAACCGTTCTGACGATCAGTGAAAATTTCACATGACGATGTAGCTACGGTTTTTTGTGTCACAAATTTGCCTCAAGTCAAAGGTATACAATATGACACACCCTGGTTTTTGTTAAGTATAAGTGTCATTAGTGTCCTGAACTGAAATCAGCCAGCGGTGACAGCAATATTTCGCAGAATACGCTCTTTCTTGTTGCCAGGCGTTCAAATAGCCCCCGGTTACGTCGGCTGAACGAGTCCATTTTTACGGAAAAGAGTAGCTCCAACTTTGCATGGAGTTTTTTTAATTTTTGTTGACAGTCGATTACGATCTGCCGAGCGGGACGAGCTGCGCTCTCGTGGCAGAGGTGACGCGACGATGTGAATTGTTTGTTTTTTTTGATTTGCATTGGATTTAATTTAAATTCGTTGTGTCATTTGTATTATAACTTAAAGTAAATTCAGTTGCTAAGTAAATGTAAATTTAGAATCAATTTTATGTGTTAAGATTTATATATTTGTGTTATGTTAAACCACTGCATCTTGAATGGAAAATAAATAAGTTTTGATCCGGATTTGAAATGGTGTTTGTCTGAGATCAGGCCTTCCAGGACTCCGGATAACCAGCCGCTCGCCTCTCTTCGATCCGGGGTCTTCTCAAATATTATTTTATGCAGAGTGATATATTTGGCAAATTCTTATTTTGATGGCTTTCAAGATGGCGGTAATACTTCTAATAATAGTTATGAAATATATGCTGTGAAGACATTGCTTTGTATTCTTATGAAACCATTATTTCACCGGGAATTAAGAATAAACAATATTTATGATTAAAAAGCTTGCCAGAAATGATACCTAATTTTTACAATCTATGATACTGTCTGTTCTGAGATTTGAACACGTGAGATCCGTAAACAAGGCCAATGACGTTGACCATTCCACCACTTTCCTCAAATAATGATCCACAAAAAAACCTCTCAAAAGACTATCTGAAAATTGTTTATTAGATTAGATTGGCGTGTATAATCGTATATAAAACGGTAAAATTTCTATTTTTAGGTCCCTAGACGATATTTTAGATTCTAGGAAAAAACCGGACACGGACAAAACCACAAACGGAAAAAAGTGAACATGGAAAAAACGAACACGTAAAAAACTGCACACAGAGTAGAAAAAGATGTATTCACATTTAAAATACTTCTTTTCGTTTCATGAGTTTTTAAACTTGAAAAAATGTTAAAATCAGATTTTTATTTTAAATAACATCAAATAATATTTTTCAGAATCTCAGAACGTATGACGACGAAAGATTCATTTTTACCTTCTATCTATGTTGAGTTGTGCATAAATTGTATTGAGACATTTATATAGGTTATTATTAGTAAGACATCTGTTATGAAGTGGTAGGATAAGAAAGAGGTATGGTTGTTATCAACAATCCATAATTCGGGATTAGCAGTGGCAAAGTGTCAAAAGACTAAAATAATGCCCCGGGTAGTTAGTCAGGGCGATTATAACTTAACACAATAAGTGGCGTTCGTAAGAAAACGCGTCTTACCGCGTACTAATAATAATCTGGATTTTTGGATTTAACTATTCGAAGAATCAATAATCGTCATATTTATAATTGAATACAATAAAGCTAACGGCATGCAACGATGGTACGGATTTAATTTATCGACTTGTTTTTAAAATATAGCATTATTAATAATATAAACTCCAGTTTCAGATAATATCTCTAGAAACTATACAAACAACTTCATAACGTTACTTTTTATAAAACTAAAAACTTAAGTAGCATATTAATAAATTCCAAAGATAAAGTAGAAATATTTATAAGCTATAAGGTTATTATATGAATACGCGGTAAAACGCGTTTTCTTTACAAACGCCATGTATCATGTTACGTTATAATCGCCCCTGGCTAACTACCCGGGGTATTATTGTACCCTTTGCTACTTCGCTAATCCAGAATTAAAATAGGAGACAAGAGACTATCAATCGCCAACCCAGATAACTGCTGATATATTATTTCATTGAATTTGAAAAAAAAATGATTTATGCAACAAATAATTATGGATTTTAAGTCTCTAGTTAAAGTCTCTTAACGATTCCGATGTCTAAAGCGAGTTTTGATTTAGAATTAAACACAATTAAGCAAATTGTATTTAACAGCAGATATGATGCAAATTTAATTGATCGGATTATATAAAAAAACTAGAGAAATTGCATTTTTAAATGTAAGTTCTGGCTTGATTGTTGATGAGCCCTCTCTTAAAAAACCGTGGGTCAAATTATGTTCCTTATGTAGACTTTCAGAGATTATTTCTAGAAAAATAGACAGAAAACTTACCCAATACTTAAGTAGGATGTTAATAAATACTAAATGAAAGTCAATATTTTTAACCAAAGTGGTATTTATCTATTAAACTGTAATTCCTGCGAAGCTAGATATATTGAACAAACAGGAAGATTTTCTAATTAAAATCAAAGAACATCTAGCTTGTGCTTAAAAAGGAGATGATGTTTCTACATTTGGAAACCATTTGTTTCAAAATAAACACAATTTTGACATACAAAAAACAAATGTTTGTAACAAAAAAAAATTTAAATCCTGCATTTAACAATAAATCTTTGAAATTAGATAAACAAGAGACATTAGAAATAAATAAATATAAATTTTTGCCCAAATCAAATTTATTGAATGGGCAAACCTTCTTTGCATCTTCTTTTTTATATCCGATTAATTAATTTTGTATTATACCATTAATATTATTTTTATATTTTAACTTGTAAAAATTGATTCTGATTTTTTAAATTTTGTTTTTCAGATATAAAAATTTGTTGTATGCTCCTGGCTACTCTGCGTTCTTCATTTATCGCAGCTTTTTATTGTTTATATTAATTACAAATAAAATATTTCATTGTTTTTAAATGTTTAACTAATTTTTTTTTTTCAAATTTTCCTAATCTGCTATTTGCTTAATGGATAGTTAAGCATCAGTGATTTCATTAAAAAAAATTTGCTCAGTTTATGGACTTTTAATGTAGCTATATTTGTGATGTCAGGTTAGTATTTACTGATTTATAAGAGGTCCTTAACATTTTAATTGTCTACTATTTTATTTGTTCTGTGGATAATTTGTTTGATGATCAGTAATTTCTTTTATTTTTTTATTTAATTTTATATGCCTTAATTTTTAACATTCAATTTTATATAAATAGCCCTGTTATGTTTGTATTTTTATCAGTTTATAATGCTCGTGATGACCGAAACCGGTCCTGATCATTATACACATGTGGAAGTAGTACAAATGAGTTGTGTTTTATTTTTTAAAATAAAATGCCTTTCCACCAAGAATTAACAGTTAACATCTTAAAAATACATGTAACTTGTTTGATTACCTTTAAATTCTTGTTATAGTTCATGAACTAACTGTTTGATATGGCTTGTAATTATTAACATTAAATTGTTTTGGAATATTAAACAAACGATGCACATATCAATGAATATTAATATAAACTAAATTGAAAAAATATGTAATATCTTAAGTTAATATATTATATTACTTGCGAAGATTTCTCATTATATTTTATTTCAAGTTATACAGATGTAATGTATGTTTTGTTTTTGAAAACTGGTATGTACGACAAATATTGTGTTTCCAATATACGGTCAACAACAATATTTATTATTTGACTAATTACAACATTGTAACAAACGATAATGATTCATTGGTAAATAATGTTTCTGTGACAAGACAGTTTTGTAGCTTAGTAGTAGCTTAACAAGCTTTTTATTTAATATTATTTTATCCAGTATACACAAGACTTCACGTTATTTCGTATTTATCACCTGTTGCACGTACCATTATTACAGCGCGAGTAAATAAGAATTTTTTTTTTGTAGGACTTTTAGCATTTGAAATAGCATTTGAAAAAACAGTTTTTTTGTTTGCAAACACGTCACACAATTCAAAATATTATAGTTCTAGTTCTGACTATAAAGAGATAATGAATAGAACTTTCAAAATATTATGATTATTTTTCTTAAAAATTTTATGAATTCGTTCTATAATACTGAATATATTTTTAGCTTCCGATATTTTAATAAACGTAAATAAGCCACCACACGCAATATCTTAATAAGACGTCCCCACCAGAAGGGAGACTTATTTAACATTTTTCTTCGTTGTTTAATTTTTTATTTAGAAATTTTATAGACAATTTAATGATACTGTTAGAAATAATGTTGAATTATTTACATTTGAAAGAAATCTATAGATGATACTTTCTCATTTTATATACTCCTTAAAAGGCTTGAATTAATTTAGGCATATGTAAGCTTTCAGAATCCCCTTAACGTTGCTATACTACCAGTCATAATAACAGAAATAATTTGATAATATTTACGTAAATTTCTGTTTTATGAATGAGTGAGTCATAATAAACAAAACGTATGATAAATGTCTTCAGTATAACATATTTTCGCTGTTTTGGTTTAATTGGATATGTATGCTTACAATGATAATGGAATGTTTGCATAGATTGCGATATATTATGCTTTCATGGGTAGTATTTTTTTTTCAATAAAAATTACGTTTAACCCGTTCACTACTAACGGAATCATTTTGCATGTAAATGACATAATAATCCATAATTTTGAATTGCAATAGTATCAGCAACACAATATAAGATCTTATGATGTAGAACTTAGACATTTATAAACTGCTGATACTTGAAAATATTAATGTTTGTTTACTCACAGTTTTTTCGTTACATAGATTTGTAATCATATTATTTTTTATTTGGTTTGTTTACAAGTAATTACAGTCAAAATTTTGACGACTGACGATTGACAAATATAAATATGTAAATATTATTTTATTTTAATCAAAGTTATTCTTTGTTTTTATAATAGTTAAAACACTAAACAGTCAGACATAATTCGGTTGATTATGATTTACTGGCTTACCAAATGTTCAATTGCTTGCAGAATAACTAATTTTTTTCACTAGATACAATCTCACTTTAAAAGAATTAATAAATAATATATATCACGAAAAATACAGAAAAAATATTATAATTGAAATTTCAGTTTTATCACTTTATTTTTACTTTAAATATTCAAAAGTTTAAGCCTGAAGTACAATTTGTGTAGTGCAACATCAGTTGCAGGACAAGTAGAAACGACTGACTTAAAAATGTACTGTTTCCCGCTCGAAGCAACAGATCAATCATGCGCACTATGCGATTTTCAATTTTACGTGAATATCTATACATTTTGTAGCCAATACTAAACAAGGTAACATAATAGTTTGCGTATTTTTCACACAATGTACGTATCTGCGTTAGATTTCTGTGATATGAGCTTTTTTGGAATACAATCCATATTTCATATTTATAATTATTCATTCATGTGTTTAACTCTTTTTTTCCTGAAAATTAGAAACATTTTGAGCTGTAAATCGTAAATTAATGATTTTTTAACTTGGAATCAATCAAACTTTATAACCAATATAAAGTACCTTAATTTTACTCTATTTAATCCTAATCACTTTACATTTCTAAGATCGAGTAAAATATTTTAACTATTTGATACAAAACATTCAACATACTTTTTCCATTACTGATGAGCTCTTAATTTGATATGAAATTTATTCTGCTTATTGTAGATGAAATTAAATTTCGGTCACCGCATGCATTTTCAGTTGAATCTAAAATTGTAAAATCAGTCTCACAATGATGAAAGGTCCTAATCATTATGAAAAAATGTGGTATTGGACAAAAACAAATGTGTTTTATTTTTATAAATGCAATGAGTTAGTCAAAAGATTCTTCTTTAAAAATTGATAACTTAGTTATTCCACTTGGCTTATCACTAGCGTGACGCGTTTCGCCTCTTTAAGACGCATCTTCAGACTAGTCAGTCTGTTAGTCTGAAGATGCTTCAATTTTTAATTTAATTTTATATTAAAAATGAACTTCCATCAAGTTACTGCCGAATCCATAAAAAATATAATGAATATTAATTTTATAAAATTAATTTTCACAAAGTTATCGCCGAATCCACCGAAAATATTAATTATAATGCTTTTCCACCAGAACAGGAAAGGCTTCAAACGGTGTTTACACTTTAAAAAGATGATTACATATATTTTTTTATTACGGATACGTTTAATATTATTAAAATAAATAATTCATTCTATATAGTGCGATAAACGGAAACCAAGATAAATTGACAAATATTTGTCGTCGCGTCAGGGATTATCGGCAGTTGGTTTGGTGGCAGAGTACATAATAAAACCTTTATTTTAATTAAATGCTATCGTCTATTCATGAAGAACTGAATGATTTTTTTCAGCTAGTTATTATTTCACATCAGTAATATTAGCATGTTTTCCTGTTGACCTGTATGGCTTGAGAAAACAAACCAATTTTAGATTATCACTTATACCTAAAAAAGACGATAAATTATTATCATTAAGTCAAGGAACTACATTAATATTTGAATGAATTTCAATATTGATTTAATAATAATGACTTTTAACCTTAATTGGGAAAATAACCGCATTAACAATTACAAGCTCATAGAACTTAGCAATTGCAGGTGACCAAGAACCAATTAACATTAAATTACATAGCTTTATCTACTCATTATAGAATTTTTAAAATTCAGAAGAGGTTTTAAAATTCATTTTGAAGAAAGCATAGATATACCCACTAATTTTAAATAAGTAAATAAATTCCATCAAACACCCTCTATCGATATCTTAAATTTACAATAGTGTTGTATTAAGTCTATTTATATATTTACCCTTATTTTTTAACCACAAGTCATTACGACCAAGAAGAAATGCGCAAACGCAAAAATCTTATGTATAAATATATTTTCTTGAAAACATTTCTGTACTTTATTTTTAAAATTCGGTCGTATACAAATGTTATATAAAATATTAATATTAAACAATCCCACAGGTACTTTTTTAAAATATATCAATGATTCATTAATATAAATTTCATATTTATTATTAATACGTAAATACAAAATTATTTATTTACAATATATTAATAAGAATTGGTATCTTTATATTGTAAATAAAAATGAATTAATTGTAAATTAATTAGGCGAATATATTTAGCAGAATTTACTTACATACAAATTGGAAAAGGGAAAGGAAAAAAATATAACTTATTTATTTTTCCTTGCTCTCATCAAAATCGTCAGCAACATTTTGAAAATCTTTTTTCTCTACTAGATTGTGTAATATTGAAAGTATTTCAAGTTTTTTTTTATTGCAAATTGCGTACCGTTGATATAAAATTATTGATTTCAACCTCAATAAAAAATTACTTCCACAGCTAGCAACATAAAGAAGGAATTAAAATGTATTTCAATATTTGGCTGAGTCTCCAAAATTATGTTTTTTTATAAATCGTAAAAGTTAATTGTGGCCTTTACCATAATTCCACACCTCCGCTTTATTACGGTTGATGGCAACATAATTTTAGATCATTCTTGATCAATATCATCATGATCTTGATTTAACTGACACTAGTAATGTTCCCTCCAATAATTCGATGGATTAAGAAAATTATATATTTCAGCAAGATTACGAAGCTGTTGAAATCTCAGAATTATTTCATGAGTCACTGTCCAGTGAAGAAAGCATTTATCTCCCCTTCTCAATTCAGTTTTGAATGATAATTCAACATCTTGTATTATATTTCTTGACCAGGGAACCATTTTTTTCTTCTCCCTCGATATTGGGGCTTTATGATTAACCTTAGATCCTTCAAAGACAAAATACATTATTTTTTCAGGGAACCACAAAGCACAAGTTAAACTCAAGAAAACATGATTAACTGAATACAGCTTGCATTGATTCTGACTCATGATTATATAAAAAAAAATTTTAGTTTATAACCTACGAAATTTTCTATTCATTTTCAAAAATGCCACCCCTGAAAACTTTCCTCCCTCCCTACCTTACAACGTAGTATAATAATGTATTTGCAAAAGCAAAAGCGTCTAACACCCAACAAGTTGCTACCAATTTAGGTATTGCTATTTATTTCAACATTCATAATTATTGAAAATGTTTTTATATTAAATCTTTGGCAGATCCCCTGACGTTGTCTATGCACCCCCAAATTGTTTTAAACTTTCCACAGACCCCGTCAACGGTCACAAGTACCGTAGGAACCACTTTTGGGAAACACTGCTCTAGACCCTAGTAGTAACAAACCTGTGGTCTTAAAATCCATTTCCGACCAATGTAGAGCATATATTATGTATTTAGATATATCAAACATTTTTTTCTCTTTTTTTTTATAGTCTGTCAATTCTTGGTGGAAAGGCATTATATTTTTAAAGATAAAACACAATTTGTTTGTACTACTTCCAGATTTTTATAATGATCAGGACTGGTTTCGCTTATCACGAGCATAATTAATTGATAGTGCTAGTGATGAGCGAAACCAGTCCTCTTTTCGGAACCGAAATCTCGAGACAGGTCCTGTATCGTATATCGATTTCGAGTTATTCCAGTCTCCTTTATCTCTGATGTTCTTGTTTGGCTACATTCTTCTTCCATCATTCCTGACAGAAGGATGTGATCACCGCAGTTTCTGTTTTTTTTTCCATGAAAGTATTCTTAGTCGTACGTTGTCTCATTTGGTTCATCAGTAGGCACCATTTATCCTCAAAAATTATGAAACAATTTTTCAGCTTGATTATATATTTAAATGCAATGGTCAATGCAAGCCCTAATTTAAATTTTTTTATAGAGTGGATAATTGAATTATACGGTCACCCTTTTGATATGCTCTCTGCTCATCAAAGCAAAAAATTAATCAGATATATTCATCATTGAGTGGTTTACCGGGCATTATATGTGAGAGTATTGATGTATTTTATTTTAAATATTTACATGAAATAAATATTATTAATTGAATATGTACTTTGTATTATTTTTGTATATTACATAAACTTCGCATTAAATATTAAATATTGAGGTTATTATGACATATAAATCACTCTTTTAAATATACTTCTGAAAAATTTACTGGATCCCAGGTCACAGGTGAACTGTTACAAGAAGATATATATTTTAGAGACCTTTTCTAAGTAACATGTTCATTAATTATTGTACACTATATGTCGACAAAGTAAATTTCAAGAATCGTGAAAAAACTGTGCTTCCGGGCTACCAAAAATGTATATTAAGATTATGAATAAAACATATCTCCACTATACATCGCAACATACATGCAAAAAACCTATCAATCTGTATGTCTGTCAGTACAAGAAATCCTCGCAAACGGTGTACAATAGCCGGGTGAAATTTTCACATGTCATTCTGCCTGCCATTTCTAGGTCAACTATGCTATTTTCAACTATCAACTTTATACTTTTAACCTCCAACTGGAAGCGCTGTATTGTTGACGTCTCAACGCGAAATGAAAAAAAAAATTATCGTCACCTAGCAACGGCTCCATACGAATATATTCCACAAGTGACAGTTGAGATAGTAACGTAAACGCAAATATTTATATTAATATTAAAAGTTGTTTGTGATTTGGCAGAAAGAGATCTCGGTAAATTCGTAGATCTTGATGTGCATCTGGAATCATCTGGCCAATCCACCAAACACGGCAACGCTAAAATATTTTGAGATCTGAAAAAATGATAGCTTTACAAATACATTATTATACTACGTTGTAAGGTAGGGAGGGAGGAAAGTTTTCAGGGGTGGCATTTTTGAAAATGAATAGAAAATTTCGTAGGTTATAAACTAATATATTTTTTTATGTAATCATGAGTCAGAATCAATGCAAGCTATATTTAGTTAATCATGTTTTCTTGAGTTTAACTTGTGCTTTGTGGTTCCCTGAAAAAATAATGTATTTTGTCTTTGAAGGATCTAAGGATAATCATAAAGCCCCAATATCGAGGGAGAAGAAAAACGGGTCACAGTACAGAGACTATTCAATGCTTTCCCGTCTTCCTATTTGGTAAAACGTGGATTTAGTGCAGTCATGAACCTCGTCATACTTAAAATATCAAATTTTTATATTTATATTTTGTCTATTATGCAGTTATGTAGAGTTATTTTACTTGGGGGTCCATGGTCAGGTTTTCGCTGCAAGAAGAGGTCCGTGGGCATAATAAGTTTGGGAACCACTGGGCTAGAGCGTAAAACAGAAAAATCGTACAGTAGAAATTACGCATTGCTGCATACATCAGGAAGCATTAGTGGTTATAAATTGGGCATAGGTGTTATAAAAATTATACACGAACAAATTCAAACGATAAACATTTAATTGATTGAATTGGCATTTACTTGGTAGAACTCCATTATAATAGGATAAAATAACAAAATATTTAGTTCTACAAATTTTTTTATCAGGTAGTTGATAGCTATTTCAGCTTTACGCCATCGTCAGAACTATTCTGAAGTCTGATTCCAGTTCTGACGATGGCGTGAAACTAAAATAGCTATCAACTACCTGATAAAAAAAAATTGTAGAACTAAATACTTTGTTATTTTATCCTATGATAAACATTTTCGTATCGAGGGTCTTCAATAATTATTGAAATCACTTTTAAGGTGTTAACTGCCAATTCTTGGTGGAAAGGCATCATATTTTAAAAATTATGAACGTATGTAAGTATGTAGTATAAACAATTTGTGTTTTATTTTAAAATAAATTATATTGGATTGGAATATTTATCCCTACTATGTTACACAAAAATATTATTAAGCCTCACTCGTAGTAAAGTTTTGTTAAGATTATTTGAAATTCACTACGAAGTTAAACTTAAATTTTGGGCAATACTTTTATACTTTCAACACAGAAAAATACGATTTGATACGAAACCTGTTTGCAATTAATTGTAAACAATCTACAGAGTTGCAATTTTTTCAAATTCGAGAAGAATATTTTTGACTTAAGGAACGATTGAGCATGAAAATTGAAGTTAACCGAAGATCCATTGAATCTTTATGGATTTCGGCAAAAAAAGAATTTCCTTCGATTTTCGATATGGCCATTGCAGTTCGATTCCCGTTCAATACAATAGATATTATATATATTTTGTGAATAAAATTTTCAAAATTAGTTTTGTTAAAAAATATATGCAGCCGTGTTTGTTGTTGCTTGATCATGAGTTGCTTTGTCAAATATCAAACCAAAAGTCTTGTGTTCAATAAAACTATTCTGTTCAATAAAACAAGCGCAAGTATCATATTAGTTTCAGCAGTGTTTCCTTGTTTCCGAAAACTTTTAACAAGAACTATGCAAAATTATTGAAGGAAAGTTTTCATAGCAGAAAAAAAATTATAAATATTTTTGTAGGAGTCCTGTGCTTCTTAAAGGTGTGGTTTCATTTAGTAACAAAACCAGATGAATAACTAAATTTTCAGTTGTAATTGTAAATTTTTGTTTTTAAAGTATACTTTTATTTTTGGTTGTGGTGTGCCGAGAAATTCAAAGGAGTCCTTAGGTGTGGCTAAACTTCAACAGTCACGTCAAATTAAATATGCTTAAAGTCAAAATATATGATCGAAAATATTATTTTTTTATTTATTATATTCCGAAGAAAATTTATCTTTTTGGATAAAAACAGACAGTAGGCATAATGCGCATTGTAGATTGATATTGACAATTTCTCGGTCACTGTTTTTCATTAAATCCTTTTACATACATTTGTTTTTTGACTGTACCCAAAATAATTCGTCAAATATACGTTTCTATCACCGTTACTCTTATGGCTCAGATATAGCGGCTGTCCCATTTTAAAACCTAGTAACTAACAAATTTTTGAAATCCCGTTTGCAATTCTGTTATCACAAGGCTTATAATACATAAACTGTAATTTAAATTTCAAACGTCACGTGATTTTAGAAACGGGACATTGGGTGAGTGACTGACAGCAGTCCCCATCCAAATTTATTCACTTTATTTAGTGGCTATCTGCTCAGTCGTCTTACACGTTCCCGTTTATTACAATACCTTATCAAATTTGGATTATTGAGATTTTGTACACTTCCATGTATTTTGTCACTAACGACCCGGGTTTCGCCTTTCGGCATCTTCAGGCATTCGAGCACACGAATGGACTCGAACTGAAGTGTACAAAATCTCAATAATCCAAATTTGATATTGAAATTCCATCAAGCACCCTCAGTCGATGTCTTAAATTATAACAATACCTTATGTTTATACGGTCAATATACGATACGAAAAAACACTGAGGTAGAGTGTGAATTACTTTTTAACGTTTCACAGCCTAGGGTCATAATTTGACGCTGGGTTTTATTAAGAATGCGACCTCAGAAAAGAAGAGTATAAAACTAATGATGGCAAGTCAAAACAAGCGGCTGAAGATGATTGGCAGATTCGCTCAGAATTAGAAGAGAGGGGTTTCGGAGGAGGTAAAGATTTATTGACCAATAGTAGTATTTATTGTTTCGGATAATGGTGGTATCGAGGGTGGATAAATGCCCCCATCGGATCTGCCACGTCCCTCAGAAAAAAAGGAGCGTATTTAAGTGTATCGTTTTATCGGTTACGACCTTCACGCTATGAAAGTAACGTTTTTTTTAGATTACATGTAATTATTTTGTTCAGTATTAGTGACTATTGATTTATATACACGATATATGTCAATAAAGTGGATTTTTTCATATTCATCCCATATATTAGTATGACCGATCAAACACATCCATAAATCGATTGAAAAATAATTTATGAAACTGTCGGTGCGTACTGTGATTTGAACCCGTGATTATCGTAACCGAAGCCAACAATGTTGACCACTCGGCTAAGAGGTTGACATATTTATCAAAGCCAACAACCGCATGTCACCACGACATCCTTTGAACGAATAAAACGATGCATTTGAAAATCAATGTAAGTTTTGCAAAAAATTTTGTAATTTATTTAGTACAATTTTCATTTAAACGTATATACCAGTTGTCATCGGGATATCTAAAAGCACTTTTTTCACACTTTATTATATTTGAAAAATGGCTTTAAATACCAATTGAAATAGAACCCATTTTTCAAGTCAGAAAAAGGTGTGAAAACATTCCAGACAATCAAGCTTTAACTAACAAACCCATGTTTCAATTGAAAAAATAAAATATGCATTTAGCTCAGATGGGATTCAAATCCACAACTACTTCTATGATTTCAATCCTTAGCAAAATCCGTTATAGAGTATTATTGTACGCACATCTACTGCATTGAGTTTAACTCCCTACAGGGCTACATTTCATACATGATCGAATTTTCAATCCCATAAAACATCTGTTCCAATCCAATCAATGTATGGGCATACCAGACTTCCAGCAAAAACATCTTGTGCAAGTTAAATGTGTTGTACGTTGCGTAAATTAATTAAAATCATAAAAACACCTAAAACGAGTGCTTAATATTAAGTAATGGAATCGACAAACAAAAACTTCAACTTTTGAATAACTGAAGTTTTTTTTACTGTCGGAAAAACAATAATTCCTAGAAAAATTGAATTAAGAAAGAACTTGTGATTTTAAGATTTACTCTAAATGTTTTTTGAGCGGTTTTAATTTAGCAAATCAATGTAACTACTATTTCATACAAAATTTGTGAAATACGTACGATTTTATATACATGCTTAACATCTAATAATTTATAATATCTAAGCGTGTATTTCCATCAAAAATGAAATGCCAAATATATTTAATCCAATTTAGGGTAGTTCAAGTTATAAATTGTAACATATAATGTTACATCATTCATTGATTATACTATAGTTGACCTATTTTTCATATGTAAGAATTTTGTTCATATAAAATAATCTTTGACATTTTTTCAACCACTGAGCATTGCTGTTAATGAATATATTACAAAATTCATTTTTGTTTGATTTGTCCGTTTGTTTGTAATGTCAAAGGTATGCACAGCACAGCATACACACACACAATGTATGTACATCGTACGCACCAAGCTAGATATTTGGGAAACATCAAATATGAATAACTAATGAGCATCAATAATGCAAATGAAATAATATTAACATTCCTGGAAAAACTTTTTGACTGAAGAGCTATAATTTAAATATCCAAAAAAGCGCGGGCTGCAAGGGAAATACTGTTTTTAAATACATAAACATAATTTATTAGGTATCGTGAAAAGATAATTTCGATATAAAACAATATGGTTATTAGTTCTTTAAATATTGGCCGCATAGTGGCCTGCCCAAAAATAAAAGTCAGGCCGTAGTTTATCCAGGTACCTTTCTATCAATGAACCATCGACAAAATTAAGAGCTAAGTAAGATTGAACTCTTTTTGAATACAAATAATGTCCCATTCTCTTTTTATGCGGAGTGAAACCTTATAGCAAAACAAATTTATCAAATAATATATTAAATATGTTTTCTCGCATTTTCTCATTTTTATTTATTCTAGTAACAAATTTATTTCTACAAGGCATCGACAACAATCGTTAAAAAATAAATGGGTGCGGTGCTGTTAGGCAAATGTTTCATTTTCAATGTCTATCAATTTTGTCATACAATATATTATAAAAGTTGTCATTCACCTCTTCGAATAAAAGTTCACGTATTTGCATATTAGCAAAGTGAGCCTAATAACAAAGAAAACAAAACGCAACCGACGCTATGAAAAATTATGAGACCGAAAAGAGGTGCTGTCTGACCCAGTTAGGTGGGTGACTTTCAAAATTCCTTCTAGATTTTGATCCGATTTCGACATGCAACTGTACTATTTATTTACATAAAATCGTGTTTTTACGTATGACACAATAACAGTATGAAACATAGGTATACAAAGTGGTATTAAAATTATTGCCTTACAGTCTCCGTAGCTTTCGTGAAGCTCTTTATCCATCATCATGGGTGGGTATTCCGCCAGCGATTTCCTCGAAATGGTTTGAGCACACTACAGTCATCGACCACTTCAGCTGGCAAGTAAAAATTTGCTAATCTTCTGGATAGGTACATACTTCCAGATATGGAAACATATACAAATGTGTACAATTTATTATGGATTCACGCTTCTGGATATGTATTTATATAAATATATTTTCATCGTTCATTTCGTAACGCGAAGAATTATGGATCCTCAATCGAACATTTTTTTAAATAACTGATAATCTGCTGATAATGCTTGTGATGAGTGAAAACGGTCCTGATCATTATAAAAAAATCTAGACTTATATTCTAAAACATGTGTTTTATTATTATAAATTGAATGGTTTTCTACCAAGAATTGACATTTAGTTGACACCTTACATACATTTTGTTTTAAAACCGCTACTGGTTGTTATTCTTTTATTCAACCTCTTTTTATAGATAAAGGAGGATAGAAGGATTTCGCTTGGAAAGGACTATTAGTAATCGAATCGCTCTGTCATCATTTTGTCTTAGTAGAAGGGATGTGAACATCACAGATATCCATAACTTTACACAATAGTTTTGATATCGGAAGAAAAATAAATATATGAATTCATCATATCGTGAATTTGACTCAGTTGTCTCTATGGCTGTGAAATGAATCATGACTTAATGTCAAAAAGCAAATATGCTTTAATGTTTATATTGCTTCTAACCAATCTCGTAAACTGAGTGTGGAGAGAGACATCAGCTTATCACAAGTATTTTCCAAGCCTTATCCTTATATTTATAACCCATCGAAAAAAAGAAGTTGAACGACTGGATAGCAACCAGTTTTTTTTTAATATGAGTTATAGCAGTCCATATACTCCACATTGGAAGTGGAGATTGTTGACAAAATATGATCTGTCTCTAAACTTTTTCCAGCTAAAACCCGATTCCAGTGTCGATAGAATGGAAGTATGCTGGAGAGTTAACAGTGCTTTAGTCTATAATATTATATATTTAGAATAAGCAAACAATCCGATATCGATCGTAAAAATAATGTAAATGTTCGTTCCCAAATATAAATGAGATATTATTCACAAACGGCTGTATGTATCAGTGCGTCGCAATTTCACGACCCTTGAAATCTAATTATGAGTATACCTTTATTGTCAGGGGCTACCAACCATTTTCCCCTAATACTCGTGCGCCAAAGCTTTTAATTCGATTTTCTGTTCCCAATCAAAAACTCGCCGTTTGGGATATGCTGTACGGTTGCATTGAAGTGACAGACGCTTTCATGTATTTGTAGTTTTCATTGTATCAAAACGGCATATTGAAAAACCGCTTGAAATCACTACTTATTCTTTTCACCAAGAGCATGAAGTGCATATTGCGATAACATACTGACTTTTGAATTCACTCCCGATAGATATGGACATCTTTAATAATCCATTCGATACTTTGCGTTTGCGTTTTAATTGTGGTTTTTAACTCTCTTTTTTATCTAATTCTAAATTATATTTTTCTATATCCATAACCGTCTTTAGGTATTTTTTTTTTGTCAATTATTATCGACCTTTTTGCTTTTAATATTTCTGTATTAAAAAAATGGCCCAAATGCTATTTAATACCTAGTAAATCAAGGGCAAAGTTAGACATTTTTTTCAAATCCAACCACATCCACTTATCCTTACATATCAAAATTAATAATATTATTATGATATTTTACATATTATCAGTATTATATTTAATAAATTAAATAATATATTGTAATATCATAAATATAACTTATTTTTATATAACTTATTAGTTATAAGTGATAATTTATTATTTAATATTATATTCAAATAGTTTTTAATGTAATACTACATTAATTATTTACTAATTTAAATACAAAACTTTTTTTGCATTGATTATTTTAAACTTTTATTTGCGAATAGTGTATGAACAGATAAGTTGCTTTCTGCTCTTGTGCTTATAATATTTTTCTCGAATAAAGTATTAAATTATTATTTTTTATAAGATATGCTTAACACTCTCTCGATTTTAAATATTCTGTTTTTGTTTTATTGTGGAATATTTAAAGGAAATATGGTTACCATGTTATTCCATTGCATATCAAATTGACCCTGCCGCTAGGTGACGGCTGGGTGAGGCTTATGTCTCACACAGTTCCTCTGTCAAGCTTTGTTAACTCCAAATAAACACTCATACTTTGATTTTTCAATCGATTAATTTACTTTTATAAAACATGGGTATCTACATGGTTTGTCATTAAATTAACTACAGCACTATTATTGTGGAATGAGAAACTATCATCAAACATTGACAAATTACACAACAAAATTAATAAAAATACGTTATTTAATAAAAAAGACTTTCACAGTTAAAATCCTTCTTTTAAATCGTATAGTATATAAAAAAGCATTTTGTGGAACGTTTAACTGGTGGTTTCACCCATCAGCAGCACTTGTTTGTACCCTTAATCTTGGTATGACCTAGTTGCAGATATTTCCCAACCGTCATTAGTAAAGCCGTCGTTTATTAGATGTAGCAAAGCGAATTTAAGGAGGTTAGGACCCAGTCGAACCAATTTGTTAACCAAAGAAACAATCCCGTATGTTACTTTAATCAATAATCAATTAGTTTCCTCACTTATTTGCTTTGATCTATTCGTGGTTATGGCCATTTCAATTTAAGTATTTGCCTTAAAATTTTACTAAGCAGTATTCATTTTTAATATGTTTACTGTCAATTCTTGGAAAATTCTCATGACAAGTGGAACTGGTTACAGTCATTATACAAAATGTGGAAGAAGTACAAAACAAATTTTGGGTGTCTTCGTTCAAATATAAGAATTAATTTGTTTATACCCTTTCTTATTACAACTAAAAAAACTGACAGTTAACACCTTAAAAGTAAAAACTGACATTAAACATAACATAATATTTTATTTTAGTAAAAAACTTAAAGCTTAAAGCTTTTGTCAAAAAATGATGTTGAATATGTATGTGTCAATCACACAATATTAAATTCATTGTTCACATATCATAAGATAGGTCCCCCGTAAACGGGTGTTTTTGCTAGTTTTTTTTTTTAAATATTATCGTGATTATCTCCAAACTTTCACCCATAATAGATTCAATTATACCAAAGTGAGTGCAGCCATGTCTCATTTAATAGGTATTGCTTTATATGTATGTAATATGCATAAACACTTATCTGATTTTTTCTTTTAATTTTCGGAATTATATTAATCGACGATTCGTTAATCGAAGTTTATCTCGTTATCACTTATACAACAATAAACGTGGAACTATGAATACATATGATTTTATTACAAAGTTCAAATCTAAATAACTTGTGTACATTTTACATTACTCTCTGAAAAACATACTCCTTATTTTACATAGTACTATACAAGGAGCTATACAGTTATATTGTAAAATGACAGAATATGTATATTCAATTAATTTGATTCCTTATTTACGAATAAATTTTACGGGTTTTTATTTTAATACATCCCTCTGGAAAAAAACAGCCAATGGAAAAAATGGTGATATGATAATCTAGACTATCTACAGTATAATTTCATAAAAAGATCAGCTACAGGAAATCATAATAAATTCAACGTTTGTTTTACCTGAGAAATTCTTAAGTTCCTAAAAATAAATGGTATTTAATCTTCATGTTTTCAGTCATGTTGGGTATTGCAAGATTTACATTTTGGCATCTCTAGCTAAACATTATATCGATAATATTATATTTTATGAAACAAGACGGATTAAATTTCAAAAGTATTATAGCCAGTAAGGATTGCTAGTGCGCTAGATTTATTTTTAACATCACGTAAGACAAACTTGATGAAACTTTTTTAAGTTACTAGATGTCAACTTGAAGAGGAAAAATATCACTCAAGTCTTAAATATTAAATTGGGCAAGTATATATTTAATATTGACCTTTAGCGTTAAACTCTTACCAATAGATCGCAGAGACTCTTAAGTAGACGTGGTGTAGAAAAAAGGAAATCTCCTGACGTCGAACTACTATTTTAATTGCATTTCAGAATTTTTCATCTGTGATATAATATATAAAAAAGCAAGAATGGGAAATTTTAAAATACTGCTTATTGGGCTAAATAATGAATAGAGATTTTCATTATATTGCGTATATTTTGGCAATATTCTTTCGCACTTTTATTTATTTCGATGCAGAAAAACTATAATACAAAATGAAGTTTACTGTGGTTGTTAATCTGCGACGATAATTTCGTTGAATCTTTTGGTATTTCAAATAATTTTGTAATTTTCAAAAATATCTTTTCGTCAATTTTGGATTCAGGATTATAAAAAGAAAAAGATTTAATTTTGTATTTTATATTACTGATTTTTATATTCTTACACCTAATTCATATCGGTAAACAATACAATTTAAAGACTTATTAATAATTAACGAATAATTTTATAAATGCTTAACGGTTAAATTAATTCTCGATGAGAATTCATATTAGTAAAACAGTATTACATTAGATTTATTCGTGTCAAGTATTAGCAAGCGCCCTGTTTTATTTTTGTGTTTAAATATGGTTCATTAATGTGAAAAATGTATAGTATCTTAAAATGTACTGCATTTCGGTGCTAAGATCTCAGTAGTAAGTAAGTAGTGCTTTCTATGCCGGGAATATATTATCCGAAAATGGACCTCGTAACGGTAAAATTATTCAGATTCGTTTCCTTCGCGATAAAGCAGTAATTTAGATAGACCTTTCTAGAGTTTGGGAACAACTGGGTACACACTGCCAGATAATATAAAACACATCATTTTATTATAAAATTTACTTTTGTATTACAAATTTTCACTTATAACTAAAAGTAGTTATTTACATGAGTTGAGATTATTCATATTTTAATTGAATGTGCTTATGAATGTAAGAATATTTCTTTTACCATGTCCACTTCCAATGTGGAGCATATAGACTCCTTATGAAGATATTCAAAGAGAAGTTTTTCTACGTGAACTGCTTCTTATTCAGTTGCTCAGCCTCTCTTTGAGTAAAAGAGTGGGGATAGAGAGATAGAGTTAGGGCAGGACTAGTGTTTAGCTAATTGCTCTCTCTACGCCCCGTTTTTAGGATTGGATGGGTGGTGGGAATTAATTCTAAATATCAAAAACATCCATGCCTACGAACAGATATCCATAAATCAATTGAAAAATCAATTTATGAAACTGTCCGTACCGGGATTTTAACCCGAGACAGCCGTTACCGAAGCCAACGACGTTGACCACTGCACTACAGACCCGATAAAATTGGATGTAGTAGAAATTTACTAAGCTAATACAAATCCTTAGAATTTTTTAAAATAAGTTTTGTGTGATTAATGATTTTACATTTACAACATATTTAGCACTGGTTTGTAAAAAGACGGGTGTCTCTCTTATCTTACATTTATTTATCTTGTAATTATTCCTCCATTGCAAAAAAAAAATATGCTTGTGCTTGGTAAGTTCTTGCTCTCTTCCTCATCTTGATTCTCGTATGATGAATGATTTGATCTTCTAGAGTGTAGAGAATCTCTAGCAGAGTGTTTTTGAACATTTTTAACATTTGAAGGACCGAAAATCCAAATCGGTGATTGCATTATTGCATCTCACGACGATGCAATCAATAGTCTCTGTCAATCGTTGTGAGACAAGTGCGTATTTTTTTTTGCGTTAGCGTTTCCGAGTTTCCTGCATTAAATTGACTCTTGTATAAATCGAACATCATTGCATTAAATACACAAAAAACACTTTTATTTTGAAATTTCACTCTATCTTGTGGGAGGTGATAAATAATTTAACTGTGATAATGGTCGCGATGGTTTCATGAAGGTCAACATTGATCTGCCACATTCGATACCAAAGGGGTTAGAATCAATATGTACAATAATATATTCGACACTTAAAGCACGGGACATACGTGTCGCACTTAGTTAACCTAAACCTAAAATAGGATAAATAGTTTTCAAATGATATTTTCCACATTTTAATTTTTAATGGAAACGATTGTATTATGAATGAAACAAATCATCTATATCAACAAAAATTACGTTTATTTATCATTTTTCTAAATACATCTTTTTTTTTAAATACACAAAATCACATTTTATCTGCACCAAACAAAATGCAACCAAACGGTGATCATTTACACCTTACCTCTACCATCGCAATGATTAGTAAATCAATTATACTGAAAGAAAAAAACTGTTTACACATCTTAAAAAAGCACAATCAATATTTTTTGTTTTCCACAGTGGTGCTTAGTTCCCATAAAAAAAACTTGTATGCTCGTTTAAAACAGTATTTGCAAATAAATATCTCGAATACATTTCATAAAAGAAGTTTATGGACCATGAATATTATTGTCGATTTATAAGTGCAAAAAAAGACATACACCTAATATTTTGTAAGTTTGAATGGTTCTAAAAATTCGTGCATGATAAAATTGTAGAAACAAGTGACTTTATCATTTCACATCATAATAAATAGACTTGGATGTCTCATACATTTCTCACATATATTAAATTAAATGATTTAATTTTATAGCGAAATGACAGATAAGAAGACTTGAATTATTATTTATATAAAACATATTGCAAAATATTACAAGTTAACTGGTTTTGCAAGGTACAAATATAGTAAAAATTTGCATGGAAGTCTAGATATACTAGGTTACTAAATATAGTAAATTCCAATTAAACTTAATTTATTTATAGTTTTGTGTATTGCTTTCTATGTATGTGGTTTTTTTTATTTTTTCTGATCTCAGTGAGCTCTCAGTAAATCATTTTAACTGAAGGTGCTTAAAGCCCATTAGTCAATTGCTCAAACATTACTTTAGTAGAGGGATAATATATAACAGTATGACATAAATCACCAATAATCTGTAGTTCACTGCTTAGTCTCGTTTTCAGGTTCAATATCAAATATTGACAAAAATTCATAAATTGATTAGAACATTAATTACTCCAATTGTCGATTCTTGAACAAGCAACCGATTATGAAAATAGCCCTAGAGCGTTACCACTCAGCTATGTGTGATGGCTATTTCAGTAATAAAAAAAAATATTTAATTTAGTTTGCTTGACTTACGTAACTTTTATTGCCTCAACTGACAGTTGATGCAAACGCATTATATTTATAAAAATAAACCGGTTCTGATCATGTCATAAAATTGTGGAATCAGTTCTATTACAAAACATTTTTTTACTAATGTAATATTTAAAGAAATTTTTCAGTGAATTCTTCATATTTCACTATCAAGAAAACTCACTAAGTACAAATTTATTTTAAGCATTCAGATATTGTTCTTCAAAAACTAGAATACATAAAATATAACATGAATAATGAGTTAAGCAACAGTCTAAAAATATGTTTCCATTATATTGCAAAATTGAATACCTTTTGTTCTAAAATTCTGTTCTTCTCGGATTATATTGAAATATCTTGTTTTATTTTCGGCAAACAATCAAAATATCTAGATATAAACGTCTATAATACGTCACTTGGGGTTTAATAAAATGTCATTCATGGTATTTTAAAAATATTTTCACTACGGTATCTTGTTCTTTTTCATTTACTTAAAGCTGGCATAGTTTACCTGCTGGTTGTTTGTATTCATTTTATCCATGTCTCCTCTCTATTCATTTTTAGTATGCTGAAAAATATTTTGATACCTAATAATAAACAAACCTACAATAAGGGCCTCCGATTCCGGACTCTTTTAATGATCCTAGCATTTCGCGATTCACAATTTTGGAGATCCCGAGATTGGTAAATAAGTGTAATTTCATATTTTTAATTTTATCTGTGTCCATATTTTTTTTGATGAATACGTAATTTTATGTTTTTTTTGGGCATGGGAATTGTTCTGTTTATTTATTGAGAAAATTTTATTTTTGTAAATAACAACTGAAATAGATGTTTGTAAAACATAAGACAATAAAACATACTGTCTATATATACATATAAATAATCTGTTCCTGTCTACGGCAGTGAACAGGGATATGAGGAGGGACACCACAATACATATATTTATGTATTAATTATGTAGACCTACTAAAAAATGTGGCTGTAGTTAATCACAAATTAGTTAATTTTAAATATTAATTATTTTTTAACATTTGCAATGAATGTTGGGATTGTTATTTAGACATTGTCAGCCCTACCTACTATTTATTATTGAAGTAAAAAAATTCTAAAACTTCTAAACAATATGAATTTGCTTTGCCAAAATTAAATTATTTCAATGTGTAAGCCACAGCTGATATATGCAACGTTAAATGAGTTTTAGGTACATTAAGTGAATAATGTTTTTTACTTTAATACAGTTGTTTAACATGTTTAAAACATACATGAAATATAAATAAGATTTTATTAGTTCCTCCTCAACAAATTGAATGGTTATTGATTTACTTTTAAGGTGTTAACTGTCAATTCTTGGTGGAAAGACATTTTATTTTAAAAAATAAAACACAATTTGTTTGTACTAGTTCCACATATTTATAATGATCAGGACCGGTTTCGCTCATCACGAGCATTATCAACTGATTGAGTTATTGATTTTATTAGCCATGTTACTCATTTCCTTGAAAATGATCTTTCATTACCTCCTTTTTGCTTTCTATTCTTAGTTATTAAAATACATTTATTTAATAAAAAACGTATAAAATATTTTTTCAATTTGATTTAAATTAACCGTTTTGTAAAAATTAGCGTTCTTAATTCAAAAATGAAAAGAAAAAAGCATTCTCAATTGACACCAGATGTATTAAGATGACAATCAAAATGTTTGTCCCAAAGCTAAGACTGAAACCACAGTGTCTTAAATTAAATAGTTTTACACGAAATGTCTATTTCATTTCTTTCACGATTCTTAATACATTCAAAAAGGCAGTAAATATTCTTCGAATAAAATATTTCGATTTATATTCAAGTCGCCGAGCCGTTATAAAAAAATCAAATCACGTGAAAGTACTTTAACAGGAAAATTCTAACAACATACACATTCCCTTGACGACCTTACAAGTTTTGGAAACTAAATTACTACAACTTTAAGAGTCTTCTCAAATACTATAGGACGAGTTATTTTATAATGTAATATCTAAAGAAATATTTTTACAATTAATACTTCTATCGGCAAAACAACTTATCGGAACTGTAATTCAAGAACATAAGCAATCTGAAGAATAAATTATATCTGGTCAAACGTTTCAATTGTATAAATTAGCCGTAAACCAGATTTTTTATTCTTACCTCAAAGAGAATGATTGTCAATTTTGTACCTATTTTGATGATAATATCAAGAGTTTTCATTATTTATTAAGTGATTTGAACCTTTATAGCGATATGGATTTGGATAGAAACCGTTAACGTATACCATTCGTACACACAATTAATAATTATTATTAAATTATCGATTAAATTGACATACTTGATGGAACTCCAATAAAATGAGATAAAAATAGCAGTGTGTTAAATTCAACAAAATCCTTTTAGTGCAAAATTCTTTGCAATTTATCGACAGCATTGACTCGGCAAAAACCATTTTAATACGATAAAACTAACAACGTGATAACATAAACAAGGATGCTTTCGATGGATTCGGCGGTAACTGTGTAGAAATTTATTTTTAATTAAAATTAAAATTAATAACTTTATTATTCCGTTAGTTGTGTTAGTAATTCTGAAACGTTTTTCGCGTCTTTGACAAACATTTTCAGACTAACTCTATCGTTAGGCTTATTTTGAAAGTATGCATTGATTCTAATTCTTTACTTATAAATTACATAAATGAAGGCTGTGGTATTTCTTTTATACTGGACCTGGAGAGGGGATTAAACACAAAAAATAATATTTTACAAACAATTACCATAATACTACTGATTGCAAAATTAATTGCTTGCGTTTGGAAAGGCACATCCCATGGGAAATAAATGTAATATTTAGTTGCGAGCCAACTGTTATATTTTAAAATATTATTTACACATTAACCTTACGATAGAGTAAACTTGAATATGCTTCTCAAAGAGGCAAACTGTGCCACAATAATTAGTAACACAACTAGTGGAATAGCATAGTTATCAATTTTAATTTTATGTTTTTCATGAATATTTGTTGAGTTCAATAAATTGCTATTTATTGGGGGTTTTTTCATATGCTTAGGAGAACTCTATCGAAATGTGATTAAAAACAGTGACAATGGTTTGGTGCTGAAATATCAACAATAATATTTTTAACCTATTAAAATTCCAGATACTTCAGGAATATGCTTTTCAATTGATATCGAAAAATTTACGGGCTCATATCACCAGTATTTTAATAAAATGAAAATTTTCTCGCATAAGTTAAAGTGCGAGTTTTATTGTAAAGAAACTGAAACATGACTATTGCCTTATATTTCAATCCTATGATGAATTAGTATCTCTGTGCTTTCCTTATATTCATAAAATGCTACAATACATAAGATGGTCAATTATAAATATCAGAATACTTATTGAATTATGTGTTCTAGATTGCGTTCCTTTTCATACGATTTATAATATATTTAAAACTATGTCTAACGTAGTGTTTAAAATAGAGACAAACAAATCTTAATAGAAAAATGAAAAATTGGTTAACAATTGACGGGTTGTTCTTTTGTACCGAATACCTATTTATTGTATTTTAAAAACAAAAGATAATTTATTTTGTGCCATTTCCACACTTTTATTATGAAGGCTGGTTTCGCTCATCGCAAGCATTATGAAACCTGTTTGTTGATTGAATTGGAACTAAATTGATGAAACTCATATTATAACACGGCAAAATTAGCAATGTATTTACTACTACGAGAGAAAAGTTCCCAGCTGATTTGACTAAAATGACTAAAAATTGAGACTATAGATAACCCAAATTAGTCTGCACTATTGAAGTCGTATTAATTCATTTGAAAATAAATGACAAATATGGCTGTATTTTAGTAATTTGTATTAAGTTTGTTTTATTGCCGGTAAATTATTTGAAGTCGCTTAACAATAAATTGTTTTCATTTTAATCGACGATGGTAAAACGACTGCGTGTATTTTATTTACCTTATGAGGTTAAATTACCGTAAAATCTTGAATAACAAATTTGGGAAAATGTTCCAAATTGAAAAGACTTTGGCTCAAATCGCTATGGGTGCCTTTAATTACATAATTGAGATCAAAGAGCAATTTTCCACCCGTTATTTTTGGGAGTTTTACACATTTTTTTCCTTTAACGTTGAACATGGTTGAATGAACAAAGAGGGGCCTTGGTTCAACCAAAACGGAATCATTTATTTGATTAATGGTAAAAATAGCATACTCCAACCGTGCCATTTGCACATAATTGCAGTGTTATGGTTAACACAATGCAATAAAAAATTCTATTAAAGTTAATGATTCACTACAATTTTCACCTCCATAACATTATATTAAAATGAATGACTAATACCAAACAGCACTTTTGAAACCAAATATTCTTCCTGTCACCTGGTAATGCACGAAGGCTTTCAACCTAATTTATTACACCTTATATCGATGATACAAACATATGAGAAGACCCCGGATCGAAGAGAGGCGAACGGCTGGTTATCCAACGCCCTGGAAGGGCTGTGATCTCAGACAAACACCATTTCAAACCCGGTTCAAAACTTATTTATTTTCCATCGAAGATGCAGTGGTTTACAAAACAAAAAAATATAATTCCTAACACATAAAATTGATTCTACATTTACATTTAGTTAACAACTGAATTTACTTTAAGTTATAATACAAATGACACGACAAACGATTTTAAATTAAGTCCAACGTAAATCAAACACAAACAATTCCCATCGTCACCTCCGCCGCAACGAGGCCGCAAGTCGCCCGGCTCGACAGATCGTAATCGACTGTGCACATACAATTCAAAAAACTGCCTGCATCGTCGGAGCTATCCCTTTCCGTCAAAAATGGACTCGTCCAGCGGGCGTACCCGGTGGCTATTGAACTGCTTGGTAACAAGAGTGGGCCGATTTTGCGAATTATTGCGGTTGTCGCTGGGTGATTTCAGTTCTGGACACTAATGAAACTTATAAAATAGGGTGTGTCACATAATTAAAACACTTGTATGCATAGATTTATGAATTAATATCTAAAGGCAATTTTACTATTTGCTTCTTTAGAACCTAGAGCAATTGGCTGATCCTTACGCGTTATGAAAAGAAAAGATTAGTTCTTGAGTGAGAACAGTTCTCTTCAAACATGAGTAGAGGTCTTGACGGGCTGAAATTTTATAAAATTACCCGGTTTGAGTCCGACATCTTCAAGCACGTCCCAACCCAAACCTGAGTCTCGAAATTACGCTTGTATTCAATGTTGTAATTCATTTTTAACGAGCCAATATTATTTATTAATAATGAATTATCTGGCACAACAAACTGTCAACAATCTAAAACCACTAAATAAATTTAAAAAAAAATACTTCAATATGAAATCTGATTACAATTTAGTCTTGTAAGATAATTTTTATTTTCAGATTAATCTACGATTATCGTATGTAGCGAAAATAACGATGATCAGTTACTTTTAGATATGAAAAAAGAAAAATAAATTTAGTAAACAATGTTAAGTTGGAAACACTTGAGTAGCTAGAAATTGAGAAAGGTGGAGGAATGAAAAACCACCTGACCACGACTGTAATATATTTAATAAAGATGTATACCCGTTTCAAGAAATATACATTATTGATTGAATTGTCATTTATTTTGTAGAACTTTATTACAATAAGGCAAAAACAGCAAAGTAATAAATTATTCAAGAAATATTTGATTATGACGTGGGAAGCATATCCTGATCCAAACTATTTAAATGGTAGAACACATTCACATGCCATTAGTTGAAATTGTACATGACGTATAAAATTTAAAAAAATATCAGTTTCAGTGTTCAAATTCACAAATTTTACAAGATATTTGGCTTCTTAATATACTCTTTATATGGCTCATGATTGAAAATGACGAAATTCTTCGTTTTAAATTATACAGATTATACAGAAAATATGCTTGTTTTAATTTTGCCACAATTAACGCAACACATATATCGTCGTTGTTCTGGAAGAAGACAACAATTGAAAAATACTGGATTTGAGTAATTGGTCTCTGAAGTTTATCAAATGTTTGAAATCCAATTCCTTAAAATAAAAAACAATTAATTTGTACTACTTTCACAAAAATTTATAATGATCAGGACCGGTTTCGCTCATCACGAGCATTATCAACTGATGAGCGAAACCGGTCCTGATCATTATAAATATGTGGAAGTAGTACAAATGAATTGTGTTTAATTTTTTTAAATATAATGTCTTTCCACCAAGAATTGACAGTTAACACCTTAAAAGTGATTATAAAAATATGTTTGTTCTTCCATACGGTAGAGTTTGAAATAAGGAAAATTTTTGTATAACTAACTCAACGTCATTCTTTCGATTTAGTGTTCTCTTTCAGAACAACGGCGATATTTAAAAATGTCTATCGATATGCAATTTATTAAATTTGAGTTCTTTACAAAACAAAAATGTTTACTATATTCAAATAATTATGCTTAACATGTTTATTTGCTACTAGCTGTGCAGCTCTGACTGTTCTCTTCATACGCTTCTTGTATTTCTAATACTAAAAGCATATATATATTAGAACAGGGGCTCCAAAAATTTTTTCCTCCATCTCCCCTTTCACCAATGTACAGAATATAATTCCTCCTTTCCTAAGATAATCTAACTCTAACTCAAAATGTGCTTTCTATGCATATGCATATATAAATGCAATATTGAAAATCTTTAATAATTTTTCTAGCATTTTTTCCCAGTGCTATGTGCTGACTGGTATTGAAATGAAAGTGGCCAAGTATTTTTTCTTGTTCAATACACGGTTAAAACCAACAGCAGTGTTGGTATGAAGTGCGGTCATAGTGATTATTCTTTAATTATTTATAATTATTACATTAATACAAATCAAATACTGTGGTAAATTTAATATATATTTTTAAGAATAATCTGAATTTTCCGGTTATTTTTAAAAATTCCAGTCATTCGACAGTAAACGTGAATAACAGCTGTAAATTTATTGATTTTACTACGTTATTCGGATTTTATTTATTTATAATTCGTAAGGATTTAATTCATATTTTACTCAAAAAATAAGTAAATGATAGAATCGGTGACGTAACGATACAATGGTTTAGGGTCTCAACCGGAGTCAGACAGGGCTGTGTTCTGGCTCCGTTCCTCTTCATTATAATCTTCGACTTCATCCTGAGGAAGTCAATTCCACCCGACCGAGTTTTAGCCGTTGCCCCCAATCTGAGGCTATGCGACCTTGAGTATGCTGACGACGCTGTCATATTTGACATATCTGTAGAGGGTATTCAGGAAACAATGGACAGGCTGCAGAGAATCTCGTATCGCATTGACCTCAAAGTCAATGCGAGTAAAACCAATGTGCTCTGCAAGAGTTTCTGTCCAGACCCAGACTACCCTCTGACGAGCGCGGGGTAAGACATTGAGAGAGTCGACGGCTTTAGGTACTTGCGGGTACACATCACGGGAGATGGCAATCCGCATAAAGAGCTCGCAATCCGATTAGGGATAGCTGGAGCAACTTTTAACTCAATGCGGAAAGTCTGGGACTCACGATTGTACTCGGTCAGAACCAAGTGCCACTTATTCAACGCATGCATCCTGACGGTGTTGCTTTACGGTTGCGAGTCATGGAACCTCACCAAGGCACAGGGTAACCGTATATTGTGCTTTGAAAACAGGTGTTTGCGGCGAATACTAGGGGTACGGTGGTTTGATTTTGTCAGGAACTCAAAGGTAAGAGAGCGGACGGACCAGCCTCTTATTACCTTCAAAATAAAAAAGCGACGATGGACCTGGCTTGGACACGTGCTGCAGACGCCCCAGAGGAGCCTGAATCCTGCCTGTCTCTTCTACCAACCAGATGTATTACGTCGCCTTGGAAGGCCGCTGATGACTATCCATAGGATGTATTCAGCGGAGCTACGGGACGCTGGGATAACTTGGGAGGAGGCGAGGTAGGACTAGCGGGCGGACAGAGAAGCTTGGAGGAACCGCGTGATGGCCTCCGAATAGGGAGCGGATATGGTTAAAAAAATGATAGAGAAAAATCGTAAATATAAACCAGACCCCAACTGAAATTAATTATTATTATTTAACCAGTAAATTAAAAAAGATTCATCAATTTTATTATTATGAGTACATTTAAGATTTAAGAATGGATGACAAAATCACAGTTTTTTTAATAAGAACTAGTGTCCCCTGTCAAGCTATTTTTGCCATGAATTATGCGCATGGATTTATAGTTCACAAAATAAAATTTAAGCTTTAATTATCTCATCTTCAAGCGACACAGTGAGGTATTACCTAAGAAAACCAAACCCAACCTAACATAATCTAAATTTTAGCTTTTTACACTAGCGTCTCTCTAGCTCTCCTATAACCAGAAAGTTTATATAAAGATTGTATTCTTTTACATTAAATTTGATTTATGGCATATATTACTGTGCGAATATGTTTTGTCTCTACTCAACTTTTTCTAATAAATCAACAACATAACGTTGATTTGGATATAAGAACGTCAAAATAGAATTCCCTAGAAGTCGATATGCAACCTAGTCAATTAAATTATTGCTGGTATGTCCAATATACAGCACAAAAGGATGATCACAGATTTGCAGAGAGGGACCGTGATATGCGATGCACTGTGAACCAGACACAACATAAAAAATAAGTGATTTTCTACCAACCAAAAATTTGATAAGACGAAATGGATTAATTTGTCAATCGAGATTCATAACACCGCTTGAAAATCTTAATCGGCGATGCTTGATCATAATAAAATATTATATAGGTTCATGATAGAAAACCTTTGTTTTAATAATTAGGATTGATCAAATATAACAAATAATTTTCAGAGCAAAAACTACTTTTATTGTGCCAACTGTCCTGATTTGAAGATGTCAATTGTCTTAGAACTAGTTAAAAAAAATGTGCTTTATATTTAATAAATGAAATCTTTAAATTGGTAAAACCTGTTCGAAATTTAGTTAATGCAATATAATTAGCCCATTGTACAGTGAAGTTGGCAAAACTAACCAGACTGACATTACGACTAATCATTTTCATTATCTATCTTCAGTTATTGGCATATGATGGTCATTATATGGCGCACTGTATATTGTCACATTATGATATGACCTATCATTGAGACAATAAATCCACCATACTAAATTATGTGGCTAGTGATAAAATGACAAATTGAATGTCGAATCAACAAATTGTAAACTAGTGATATCTTTTAATCGATATTATAATATAGACACGTTTTAAATAATTTAAACGTTTTTTAAAAAAAGCTGATTAATATTAATAACAGAATAACAACAAGATTTTGTGGCGTAGCTAGGGGTTTGGCCCCGCCCCACCCCCTATTTTTCCTCCAAAATTGATTTAGTGTTAACAATTGTGTTGGATTAAGGGTAACTTTAAAATTTCTTACTATTTATTTTAAATCTTAAACCATCACGGTACAGAATATTGCATCGCAGGCGCAAAATGTCTATATGTAAATATAATTTCTGTAACAATATGTACTATATTTTTACAATTTTTCATTTACAAATATTATATTTAATATTAATATTGTAGAGTACGGCAGTCATATTTCAAGAACAAATCTTGAAATATGTCAAAAAATCTAATCTTTTAAATTGTTTTTATATTTATTATTTATATAAAAATAAAAACATATTGATTTATAATCCATTCAAACATTGTTCATTAAAATTGTAAATTAATTTAGTATTAGATCTTCAACAGATTTTACTAACACAACATTAACTATTCGCAAAAAAAAACAAAAAATTATAACAAAACTAATTTTCTTTGCTTTACTCTCAGGAAAATCGTCAGCAACATTATCAAAATCTATTTTATCTGCCAATTGATGTTCTATGAAAAAATTGCAAAATATTTTAATCGTGAATTGCTCGCTGTTCATGTCAAATTGTTTCTTTGTTAATTTCACCGACAAAATGATAATTCAGCATCTTGTGACTGTTCACGAATTTTTTTTCTTTCAGCCTCAACATTGAGGTTTCCTCATTATTTTTATTTGTTCATTATGTACTTACGGAATTTTTTGTTAGAAAATGCTGCTTCTAAGAGTATATTTTGTCAATAAGTAAATAAACATTCATTCACTGAATTTTACTGTTATGTTACGATATGAAGTTTTATTTATTTGTAGATATTATTGTACGAAATTTATTTTTTAATTCCAAAATTTTGACGCCTCCCCTGCCAATAGTTCGTGTCTCTCCAGTTGGAAGCCACTGATTTATATAAAATAAGTAATAATTTTGAAAAGTCAAAAGAATGCGATTGATATTGGGAAAAATTAGGTCATAGCCCAACTCTCAATTAGATAAATAAACTTTAACTCTTCGTCTATATCCTATATCCTGTAACCTTTCTCTTTTTCTAATTTGGTTGCCGTGAGTGATGAGAAATCTTAAAACTATGCGAAAGGCAACAAAAATTGAATGACTTCAGTAGCTGAGCAAAGAAAATACTGACAACTCTTACTCAGAAAATCTTTTTAGTAAAGGATTTCTTTTAAAATCTATCAAATTAATAATATAATAAACATACACGATACAAACAGATTCCCAAAATTCTACTTTTGCGACAAATCTGGTACCTCACACGGCAGTTTGTCAAGCACTGTTCTAACCGGACAGATTCCGTTGCGATAGAAAGCCGCCAGTGATTATTTATGACCGGCGACTCAATAATTGAAAACCACAAGATCTTAATATAAATTATATATTAAATCTGAGCATAAACCTTCAAAATATCTTTTTAACAAATATTATATTCTAGATTCTAAAGGGCTAATTACAAAACAATGAATATTGTGCGAAAGGATCTCCAAAATTTGATCACATTTTGATTAAGGTTTTTAAGATAAACAAATGACTGTGATCATGCTTATAAGCGTTGAAAATATTACATTTTAACACGTTGTTTGTCTTCACCATCACATTAAATTTTATTATTTTGCCTCAAGATATGTTTTTCTATACTGGAATAATATGTAAAATAATAACGCTTGTCCTGGAATGTGTTCACAAACTGTACCTGTAACACTAAACAGTTGCGTATATGTACATATAAAAATAATTTTTAGAACTCTTGCGTATTTGCAAGTGAGCAATTTATGTCTCGCTGCAATAAAGCAGATGGTGCACCGATTCAAAAATATTCTCAGTTTAATTAAAATGTCACCCTCTTTGTGTAGCCGTTTCAGCATAATAAGAAAAATTTATTGATATATATTTTATACCAGTAAAACACATCGACATATTATGTTTATATTGTGTATTGCCATTCTGGACCTAGGCTGTAGTAACTTGAAGAAATTTAATATTGAGTTACCTATACCACTTTTATCAGTTTTCGATCATTTATCCAACGGTACAACCACGTATGTCGATTGATTAAATTTTATTATTGAGGTATTCAATGCAGTTTGTCCTACGTAAAAACTTACTTGTCGTTTATATGGCTGTAAAGATTTAATTTTCATTGTAGTCAACTCTCTCAGTTAGAATTATTGAAAGTCTAACAAAACATTTTTCAGACACAAAAAACTGCCAGTTCTTAAATTGAGATGCGTAATTGCTCATATTCATTACGATAAGATATTTCTATAAATTTAAGTTAGTAATAATTGACAGAACGTCATTTTTTGTATTAGATTTGAGGGAAATTTTTATTTTCCTCGCCATTTGAATAATCTAATTGCAAATTTTGTAATTTAAAATTAAATCAAATAATTTTGGATTACAACAATTGAACCAAATTCATTAAATTTTTTTCAAATATAATTTTTATACACATATAACTATAGTTAGCAATTGATGGCACAACATATGTTTTTTTGTTTGCTGATGATTTGAAACATTTTTTGCAAGTTGTCGTTATTTATTCACCGTACCACTGAGCCTTTTCAGGAGTTAAAATTGTGATATTTATGTACAATTCTCTAGTTTAACGTATGGTTGAGAGTGGATCGATTGTTTCAGACCAATGATATTTTAAATATACCTTTATGATGGAGAAGGTTCAGGAGACGTTTGAGACTTCTTTATTTGAGGGTGTATGGATATTACTCATTGCTTTATCCAACTGGCTCTTATCTTAGGTACGCTTACGTTTAATAACTTGAACGCTCACATCGAAATTTACTTGACTGCATATTTCTATCGAGGCCAATAGGGGAATAGGAGAAGTCCACTATTCTTAAGACCGCCAAGTTTAATGTTCCTGATCATTTTAGAGGAGTCATTAGTTCTTCCAAAGTGTATAACCAACCTGCCAATAGGGATGCCACTGGGAAGAGATTTAACAATTTTAAAGTTATTGCATCAGATAATAATTGGACGTGAATCAAGAATCTGTTAATGAAACTTTATGATACAAATGCAGGCATATCGGGTCTAAATTACAAACTATATTTTGTGATTCTTTTGAAAGATGGTTCACGAATTTTTTAATTGAGAATCTGTTTTAATATTAATAAAAAACAGATTCTCTACTCACAAACCACCTTTTAAAAAAACAAATTAACATAAATTCAAATTCAGGCACGATATATCTGCATTTTTATAATAAAGCCCGTAGGTGTTATTTCTTCGAAAAACTGGAAATTAGTATAATCAGCTTAAAAATCGCCTTAATGAACAAACAAACAAGAATTCATCACCCTTACATAAACCATTACGGAGAGCTCACACAATTACGTATAATCAGAAAAATTTCAATACATTTACTAATCATGACGATGGCGTGAAGACGAAATAGCTGTAAACTGAAAAAACTCTAAAAGAATTGAATATTTTGTTGTTTTTACCATATTAGGTTGACTTCCTTGACAATTTCCAATGTTTAATATTTTTTTTCACTACATTCTAAACGTTTTATTAAATTATTCTTTGTGGATATTTAATTTTTTTTTATTTCATTATATTTTTATGCTATCATTCACTTGACAGTAAAAAATACTAGACTCAATGGTCACTCCTTTATGTCTTAACCCTTTAATGACTTTTGTGTTCTTATTATGGAGGAGAATAGAGAAAAAAAACATCAAAATATTTTTTTATTGAAAAAATTTTAATGTTGCAGATGTATAATACTGTGATAAAACGTTATAAAAAGATTAGGTATGACACATTTCTAATTTTTTTTTTAAATATTGCATAGAGCAACTTTACACTTTTCAAATAATGTTTGTGTGAAGTGAAGTGAGGTTAAGTGGTCAACGTCGGTAGCTACGGTCATGGATGTTTATGGATATTTGTGTTGGCTAAAAATTCCCTACCAACCATCCGATCCTATATCGATCGGAACAACTCGCAAATGTGATATGTTCAAAAGCGAGTTGTTGAGATACTCAATAAATGTTTACGTGATTGAAAAAAGTTTTTCATTGTTTTCGATTTTCTTATTCTATAAACTGATTGGATGTTCATGATATCAATGCATATAAAAGGTTCAAATAACATAAACTGATTAACATTAAGACACTGATACACTAGGGAACAAAATCGACACTCCTTACGTATAACCCTGTATCTGCAAACATGAGATTTTACAGGAGAGGATTTCAAACATTCATAACGCAATTGCAATGTAATGAGTGCATTAGAGGTCTGTGCGGGTCTGGGCTTGGCCCGCGGGTTTTACCAGGCCCGACCCGTGGGCTGTGTTCAGATGGGTAAAGAAAATTCCAATTCGGGCTCGAATTTGAATTTGATGCACTTTTTAATTGAAAAAAAATATTGTTATGAAAACGTGACATATTTGGCAAAGATTTTTACGATTATCACTAAACATGAAAATGGACATATCATTTTGACACTTCACGTCACATATCTAATTTATAAAAATCAATGTGGTTTTGTTCGACCGAGCCCGAGTCTCAACTTTTTAATTTTTAACTTACAATAAGTCTTATTATACATAAAAAACAATCTCACAATCCAGATATATATCAAATCTAAAAATAAATCTAAAATAAAGAATCAAATTCGTACGAATAGCGACATCTCGGAAAACCTTCTGATTTATTCGTGTACGCAGGAGATAGGAAAACAAAAAATATTGTGAGTCCAAAAGAACTTTAATAAACCAAATTAAAGCACAAACACTTTCTTTCTTCGAGTGGCATTGTAACGCATGCCGGGTACTCACTAGTTTATAATATTATAGACATGAAATTTATACAGCTGTTTACCTCAAAAAAGTGGAATGGTGTATAAAAATGCATCTTTGTCATAAACGCTCGTTATAAGAAAATATATCACTCAGTATAGGCATACATAGTTCCGTCATATTTAATTGATTTATAATTTTCAATTATAAATTAATTTATAATTCAAATCATTCGCCAACATCCGACATACCACCTGTGCACTCGCTTGAGGCGCGAGCGTCGTATCGAAGAATTTCCCTACCGACAATAATATTTCCTTTTGAATTTTGAGTTTATCCTTGTAATTTAATAGCCTCAAAAAATAAACAGCAAAATTAAAGAGCATAATATTATGTTTTGTATTGAGCATGTCAATATTTTTTTTAACAAAAAGTGTTTTGAAGTGAACCTTCTTTGTAAAGGGATATTAATAGATTTTTACTCTGTCCGCTCCCAATGTTAAGCATACGCCTTCATAAAGAAGGATCGTAGTTGATGTTTTTAAGTGGATTGCCGCTTAACCTCTATTTTTAAGAGGGATAGGAAAAAATTACGTAGTCATAAAAATGTATGGACTTCTTGTGGAACGTTTTAATGTAATCATTTTATTACCACTGTTATAACATCAATCGCTTAACCTCGCGATTGTAAAATGATATTTTCCATTCTGACATTTGAAACAGTAACCGTGCCACCGAGTGGACTAAATCCAAAAGCATTGACCACTCAGCTATAGGCAGTAGCTTGGAATTTTTCTCTACCATTGTTTCCTCTAAAAATGTCTATACAATTAACAATAGTGTTGTTTTAAGGTTATTTTTTATTAATTAGCTAGTTTTATTTTTTAATCTCAAAAGTGAAATTGAATATGCGATCAACAATCTTAAACAGGTCACCAGGCTCAGATGGTATATCCGCTGAACTCAAGAAAAGGTTTTACTATAAAGGGATTAATATCCTACTCGATATCTGCAACAAAGTATGGAAAAGTGTAAAATGACCACAGGACTAGGTACACTCAATGACTTTGTGTATAGGCAGTCTGTGGCCACACACAAAAAGAGGCTTACCCATAAATGCGAAAACTATTGCATGGTATCTCTGATTTCCCATGTAAGCAAACTATTGCTCACCAACTAAAACATCACATCTCTTGGAAAATCCCTCAATAACAGGTAGGATTCGTTAAAGAAAAAGAAACCCGAGAACAGATTCTTAATATCCGTCAATTAATTGAGAAATGCAGGGAGTTTAAAGTGAACACCATCCTGTGTTTTGTGGTTTACAAGAAAGCATTTGACTGCGGTTAAATGAAATAATATGTGGAATTTTTTGTTACAGAAGGTTTATTTCCCTTGCTTTACTCTTCTATATTGAAAGTATAGCAAGATGTTTTGATTGAAAATTGCTAAATGTCAATATTAAAAAGTTTTTTTATTCATTTCATCTTTGAAAATATACTTTCACAGCTAGCAACACAAATATTTCTAGAAACATTTTAAAAGTATTTTAATATTTGGGACTAACTCTATATTACAATTATATTTTTGAATAAATTGCGATCAATATGTACCTTCGTGGTTTTGATTTAAATGACATGATAGAGTAAGAAAGGCATATTTCTCTGCAAGATTGTGAAGCTTTGAAATCTCAGTTATTTTATGAATCACTCGGTACAGTGAAGAAATCAGTTTTCTCTGCAATTCAATTTCGAATGATAATTCAACATCTTGTGACTGGTCACGTGACAACATTTTTTTCTTTCTTCCTCGCTGCTGAGGCTTCATGATTCATCATCAGATTTGTCAGGAGCGAAAAATATATATTTAAATCCACCAATATTTTCTATTCATTTTCAAATGATGACACCACCCACCCACTTGCTTCCCCCATTGATGCTGTAATAGTTATATTACCAATCAAATTAGTCTATTTTGTCGATTAGTAAAATATAAAAGCTAAACCTTTCCAATCATTTCAAAAACAATCAATTAAACAGCATTTTTTATTACATGAATCCATCAGTTGATTAAATATTTTTTGATCATATTGAAATTTGAAAATACAGTGAGATTTATACATGTTTTCCGTTAGATAACAGTGTGAGTGATTTTACAGAATTATTAAATCTGCTTGTACGTGAGCATTCAAGCTTTTCTATGCGTAAAATCTCGATACAGTTCTACCTTTATAAAACCATATCTCCTCTGCGAACGAAGCTTTCTATTGATACTACTAAATAAGTTTTCTTAAGCTCACATAGCACACGGTATTTTTTATAGTTTTGTCATGAAGCAAAATCAAGTAGGTTTTAAGTATTGACCCATTTGTCTTATTAGACGTATATGTTCTATTGACCTACCATTTATTTTGAGTCTATCTACACTTGAGTCAGTTGACTGATAGATACTCCAGTTTTGAGTTCGAAAACGTCAACTTTGAAGCAATGAACGTTTTCGGTAATTAAAAATGCATGTTTTTTTTTAATTTATAATTGTTTCTATCACTCTTACTACTCGTTTGGAAGCAATGAATGCTATAATAATATAGGTGGAAACGCTTTGTTAGAAGAGCGAAGAGTTGATGCTTTTGAAATTTTGTTGATTTATTTTTATTATTTACACCGAATGGGACTTCTATATTACCGAAAAAAATACGAATTGTGTTTATTTTGGCCCAGTGTCTTCAATTTTAATTGTAAATTTACGTAATTCATAGAATTTAGTCATGGTTTGCAAATAAATGAAATTTTTCAAAGTGAGTAACTTTTTACAAGGTTCACATTTAAAGGAAATATTGTAATTGAATTTCAACTGTTACAATTTTCTACCGTAGGTTAACAACCAAATAGTATATCGCTCTCGATTGTATTCCATATTGATGGTCAGTGGTAAGAGAAGTCTTTCTGTTTATGCATCATCATCTGGATCTTTATAATCGTATGTTCAATCATTGAGAATTTATTTGAATTCTAGTTGTTTAGCGTATAGTAACATATAATAAACTTTATTTATGTGTTTTCCAAATATTTTAAATATCTCACTTTTTTTCGAAAATCTAAAATACCACTATTTACATTAGGACACAAAAAAACAATAAAACATTATTTTACTTACACTTGTTAGTTATAAAACAATTTGGCAACGCTCAACTAAATTTCAGAACAAAATTTGTCACATAAATGGTCAACAATAATGGAAGATACTAACACAGCAGTTTTATTGTATACACAGAATGAGTGAAAGTTAAGAACTGTCAAACGCGTGGCATAGTAATGAAATCATATAAACATTATTTTTTTAATAAATTTAAAAGCTTGATGTAGCTAGAGGCGCCTTAAGCAAATAGCGGAAAAAACAGAAAATAGCCATTTTGAGATGTAAATACCATATTATTTCATGTAATATATTATGTAATTCACACTTTTAGCACTTAAAAGTTTACAATACAATAACCCTCGTTTATTTATGAATGCTTTTTAAGCCATTTACGAATACTTTTCATGCTTCTCGTGTCACCTCTGAACATTCTCGAGTGAGAAACATTTATTGCAAAGTATCCCATAATCCACGAAGTGAAGGGGAACTTTAAGTGGATAAATAAAATCGTTAGATTTTATGAGGAATACGGCAGGCTGGGTTACGGAATGATATTGCCCTGAACTAGTCCCATAAAAGGTGACCAATGGTGTTGGCCATGCCAAGAAAGCTAGTTGCTTTAGTGGCCGTGGGATACAAGGAATAATTATGTAATGAAATTTCTTTTCAAAATAGATTTCACCAACATCGAAATTAACTTAGGTTACAATCGTCATTTTATTTCCTAATAGCTGACGATAACCATTTTTGTCAAAACCCACGGTGATGTGACGACCATAGAATACAAAAATTCTGTTTTTGCACATTACGAATAATATCACTGTGACGATAAAATTATCATTTTTTAATTCATTTTTGTGCATCAAGTGTGCCACATTTGTTAATTTTCTGACATGCACCATCAGATTGATTTTTTTATGCTGTGGAGATTTTTATTAATCTCTCAATCATGAACTATACCAAATAATTAAGAGTAAGAAGAATCACTACTAGCAATGAAAGTAAATTGATGTTTTTAATATATTATGTTCTTTACTGGTTTTACGACTTTAAATTCATAATTTTTTTTCCATGTCCGCTCCCAATGTGGAACATATGGTCTCCTAATGGAGACATCTTAACAGAATTCTTCTATGAGAACTTCCTGTTACTCAGTTTATTTCATTATTACCCCGTTATAAGATACACCATATAGTATAATATGTGTTTCTAAATTATACGATTGAAAATGAATTTCTACAACGGATCAGGACCATTTCCACACATTGTTACCATTTTTAACTGTCCGATTATATTATTTATCAATTTAAAATGCTTGCAATGAGCGAAGTCGGCCTTATGCTTTCGATTGAATTGCGGATATAGTACAAAAATATGGTATAATTTCATATACCTGTATACACATAAAAAAAACATTTATCAATAAAAAACGTGTCTACCGAAAAATATACCAAATGATACTTAATCAAAATCAAGTCTTTAATAAATTAAACTTGTGTGTGGTTTATTTATTCTAAAGAATTGGCTCTTCTTAAAGTTATTGATAAAATAATAAGACAGCTATTCAGCTTGCCTACTTCTTATGCATTGGGTTGGTATTTCTGACTAATTTTATAAAAAGGAAAGTCTAGGTTCTAGATCCACTTGATTTCATTTGAAGAGGGAAACCTGTTCGCACTATAACTACACTATTGAAGGATGAATACTACAAATTGTATTTTTTATAAAATTTATTACCTTATTCTTAAAGACAATTAATTATCTGATTTTAGAAAAACACGTAAGGTTATATAATATGTCAGTAAGAAATAAAGTAATAATCATTCAAGGAGAATATCTCAGCTCAGAGAACTCTCTGAGCTCATCAGTGAATAAAATATGTTTTAAAAATTGTGTTTGATTTCAATACAAAATAAACACAATATTTTTCTATTGCACCGTTTAAGCTTCCAGCTATAATTAATTTTGTAATTAGTAGTGTTATGGCAATTAAGAAAAAAATTTCTACTATGTACTGAAAAACTCCATTGACTTGTGTTTAGCGATCAAGAGTCCTTTCTGAAAATAATTAAATTCGTTGCCTATTTCGAATCACTTAACGAGACTTTATGAAAGTCCTTCTTTTGGAAGAACAAAGTTTTTACATTAATTTTAAAATATATTATAAAAAATGTTTAATGTCAATATTTTTAAAAGCTCAACACATGAAATAACACTTTTATTTTTGATTAACATATTATAATAAGCTTTGAAAAGCATTTCTACAATTTTTCAAGATATTTTAAAGATTCAATAATATCTAGATATTCCTTATCTATAATATGAAAGTTTTCCTTACTTAACAATAACTCTCAGCAAAATTTCACTTTCAAATACAAAGCAGTAACAATTGGAAATGCTCCCTCGCTGAGTGAAACCGATCATTATTGTGATACAAACTTCATCAGTAAGTACATTAATTTTATGAAAATAATGATTTTTCATCAAAATACACATTGTCTTTAAAGAGACTCGTGTCAAGGATAATAGTGTAAGTGTCCGTTTATCCAAGTGCTTCTGCAATAAAATCATTTATATGTTAATTGAAACTTATTTCAACGAATGCATTGTTAACATGGATATATTTTAACGAATTTGTATAAAATCATTAGTAAAAAAAGCTATCAAATAATTTCGAGATTTTAATTTTTTGTATAATTTTGTAATGGTATGATATAATTATGGACAGTCGTATTTAAAACGTTTATATCAAATGCGACGAATATTATTTACGAGGTAAGATATTATACGTCTGAGAGCCACACTGATACCTGAGTTAAAATTAAAACAAAGCTATCCATATAAATTTAATTGACATAGATAGCTTTGTTTTTCCATTTGTTTTTGAAACAAGTGGAATTGTGCTGTTACTTTTATTTTCATATTGACATTGTTATATGTTTTTTGTAACATTTACAGTTAATGCCAAGAGTATTTGAGTTGTTTCGTATCAAAACATATTTTGAGCGGACACGATATTTTCCTCTAGATATGTGTAAAATCTTTTTACTACCATGTAAAACCTAAATACAATAGATAAATAATATATCCATATAGAAGACTTCACTTTTAGCTTAAAATTTATTATCGAATCTATTTTCTTAAGCGTTGTAAATGGAATTTAATTATAATTATATTTTTAAAATAAATTGAATTGATTTTCTACTAATAATACCCACACAAGATGCTCTTCAAGAAGATGTAAAACACGATATCACTGAAAAATCAATCTCAACGTTGCAGCACTGTGATCATAGTAACTCATAGGCAGCATAATAAAATGACCAGGAAGTACGTTTACGCGCTGTGTACAGATGTTATTTTACCTACAACAGGGTATCCCATCCTACATAGAATATTGCAACGCACAAAAAGGAGATTAATATAATATTCTTCATATATCAATTTATTATTGACTTATTTACGTCATGATTAAATTACTAGGAAATTAGTTTATCTGCTGTGTATCGATATTTTACCTTCAGCAGATACATAGTGTCGTTCTACATGCAATATTGCAATATTGAATACAAAATAAGTCAAAATGTAATTTAAATCGAAATAATTTCTGTTATAGAACTAAGCAACATCACAAGAATTTTGACATATGGAACTGCCATGTTTTAATATACAGTTTGACACACCTTGGTTTTTCTTAAGTATAAGTGTCATTAGTGTCCCGAACTGAAATCGGCCTGCGGCAAACAGCAATAATTCGCAGAATACGCTCTTTCTTGTTGCTAGGCGTTTAAGAAGCCCCCGGGCTTCGGCCGCTGGACGAGTCCATTTTTACGGAAAAGGGTAGCTCCAACTTTGCACGGAGTTTTTTTGAATTTTTGTATACAGTCGATGACGAGCTGCCGAGTCGGACGAACGAGGTCTCGTCGCGACGAAGGTGATGTGACGATGTGAACTGTTTGTTTGTTTTTTGTGTTTTGATTTGCATTGGATTTAATTTTAATTCGTTGTGTCATTTGTATTAAAACTTAAAGTAAATTCAGTTGCTAAGTAAATGTAAATGTAGAATCAATTTTATGTGTTAAGATTTATATATTTGTGTAATGTTAAACCACTGCATCTTGAATGGATAATAAATAAGTTTTTAACCGGATCTGAAATGGTGTTTGTCTGAGATCAGCCCTTCCAGGACTCCGGATAACCAGCCGCTCGCCTCTCTTCGATCCGGGGTCTTCTCAAGTTTTTATAATAAACCTTTAGTTACCCGTGGCATGAGGCGTAAGGTGTAAGTCATTTGTTGTCTAATAATCACGTGACCGCGACGGAAGACACACTTTGATCTATTTTCGGGTCTCGTTAATACAAAACTTCTTCATTTTAACAATAAATAGTTCATCTATTTAAAATTTTTGATAATTTAGAATATAATTATATAGACCATAAAAAATTGAGTTTAATCTGCCCGTTGTTATGCCGAAAATCCAGTTGGATCGCATGCAGTCACATTTCATTACCGTGTGAGTTTTGTCATATAAACGCATTTATAAAGCGAAATGACAAAAAGTGAAATACAGTTTTATGTAGTATTAAGTAATTATTTTACGTCATATTTCGTGTGTAAAACCTGAAATGCATATAAAGCTATGTGAAATTATCAAATGACGCAAAAATCTAAATTCTTCATAGCAAAACAAGTTCGAGACTTGTCTTGGTGCTGTTTGAAACAAAACGGTTGCATACGGTACGGTAAGGTCATGCATTTCGGATTGTTACTATACTATACTAACTTTTATTATACTATACTATAATTTTGTATTCTTTGTTAGTAAAATTGATGAGATTTTCAAATTATGATCAATTATATAAATAAGACGTTATTAACAAAGAGTAAAATTTTCAATGTTTTGTATGACCTATTTCACAGATAATTTATAGGTTTAAAGGCCAAAGTAACTCATTGTTACACCATAAATACGGAAAGGTTAAAATCTAAATTCACGGTCATTTATAATATCAGAAATATTCAACATCGTTCTCCGAGGTAATATTTTTTTCTAGGTAATATGACATATTTTATGTTGCGGCCAAAAAATATTGAAAATAATTTTTGTTAAGACCGAACAGAAGTCAAAATACTCAATGCGTAACTCGTGTAATTAAAATACTCAAATTAAATTCTGGTTATATAGTAAATTAATTCATAAGATCTAGAACAATGCCAACACATTGACCTATCTCACTTAAAAAGATACAATTTGACATATTCTTCAACCGCAGCCGACTCCATAGTTAAAACAATAATACCTTCCAACAACTATTGTGTAAATTTCTATTATAAAACAATCAAAAGTCGAGAGATATTTATAAATGTGTTATAATATTTTCCATCTTTGATAGTATCATTATGTCGTCGTTGGTAACCTTGTTTATGATAAATAAATTTATTTCACGAAAACTGAAACATTGGAACTTTGTAAGCTTCTTTATGAACCGCCTAGATGAATATTAAATTTTCTTTTCAATAAGATGTTCGTCAAAATTGTAAGGTTAAAATTATCTACGGTTATGGTTTAATGCATTGCTTTGAAAACATTGTATTATATATGATGCTTTAACACTTTCCACTCTAATGAGATATCCTTAATACTGATTTTTTCAGAAAACGTAATGAGTTTTTGCAAAAATGAAGCAAATATTTTTGAGACAACCTGCGTTGTATCAATGGTGACCATTATATCAAGTTGCTTACTTTTTTTCGAATAAACAATTAAATTCAATTAATTGAAGCCAAAACAATCACTGAGCTGTACCAAATTGTGAATTTTACACTATTTTTATTATTTAAGGCGTAATTATAGAATATTTACGATTTTATTACCGTTTTACTTTCGAAATATCTTTGAAGCAATATCTTTTTTACTAACCGGTGGTTGTTTGCGTTCACGTCATAAAACTATTATTCTCTGCTAATTGTTTTTTGCTGCACACTACCAATAGCTGCATGGTACCTACCTTTGTTAAAAGTTTATTGCCTATATTTTATTTTCTATTGGTCTATATCTTTAAGCTAATTTTCGAAAAAAAAGGCATGAAATCCCATATGCATTAACAAAAATGATCATTTGGAAATGCTTTCGAATTCGTTGACATACTGTACTTACAAAAAGCACAAAATATTGCGTGAACTCACTAACGACAACGTAGAATAAAACATAGATAAATTTTAAATCTCTTTAGTTTTTCGTGTGCTTCATATTATTTATCTACATCTCAAGCCTGAACTGGAGATGCTGCTAACCACCAGCAGGAATATTTGTCTAATTATTTGCCAATTAAAATCTATAGTATTCTGCGTAAAAATTAACAATTCAAATACATGTGGCAATACTGGCAATTAAGCAACATAGAACGGTCTTAGCAAGGGAGAGACTGGTAGTCTATTTTTAAATTTATGGACTCATAATGATTTTCTACTTTAAAAATAATTTCATTTTTACGAAATTACTGCAGAAGTTTTATAAAAAATTAGGTTAAAGGGACAGTACATCGTTAGACTTTCTAAAAGCAAAGCTTTGTATTAATCAAACATATCAACCGTTCAGTGGTGGTCAGTAGAGATTTCAATCTACTTTTCGATTCTATTCGGCTCTCTTTTGATATTTAAATATTCTTATATTATTAGTGTAACCAAACCCGGCATTGTATCTCTGTGAAGTAAGAATTGTAATATGAAATAACTTACTTTGGTCGTAATCACCCAATATTTCGAAAAGTTTCAGGCTTCATTTTTAATGTAATAAAGCAATAGAAAAACAAACAAACTGTTGGGTGATTTTTACCAATCAAAACTAGATTCATTCCAAAAATAATAATTTTATAAATACAAACAGAAAAAGTACTTGTCTTCTATTATAGAATGCATATTACAAGAATTGGTAGCACAAAATCGAAAGTGATAGGTTGCGCATTCTGTAAAAACGTATGTATTTACAATAAGAAATTTATTGTATTTACATATTCAAATATGTTTTTTTGCTACATATATTTGCTACTTACAAAAACAATGTGGGGCCCTATCAGTTGCCTAGTTGATTTTTTACTTCTATGTTGGGTAACTAAGTGCATGAGTCTTTATATCCTTTTCTCGCATGTTTTCTATAAAATCAATAATATTAAGGATGGGGAAATTAGTAAAAAAAAAACTGGTCGTGGGTAATTAACTACAGTAATAATTTACTAAACAAATGCTGTATTGCTGTTCGACTACATAGATACCAAAAAAAATGTACGGAAAAAGAAGTCGAAACATAAAATGGATTATTTTAGTTAATATGTAGGTAACTATGACTACAGTAAACTGGATTCAGCCCAACCATTGTATGGCAAAATTTAATAATTTAAGAAAAAACGCTGTCAGTATCAAGAAAAAACTCATGATTTTGAATAAATATTATATTTTGAAGTAACTATGTATAATTAAACAGACACGTATTTTAGCTCTAGTTGCAACGCAAAATTATTATTATATGAATCTTAGTAGTTTGTTATTTTTTGGAATTAATCGAAAAAATTAATTTTTAACTGACATCTACTTACAGTTTTTTTAATATATTTTTAAATCTATAAAATATGGAGAATTAGACCACTAACCAGACAGAGATTCCTGGATGATGGTTGAGAAGTTGGCAATGGACCTAGATGAACCGTATCGCCAGCCAAGCAAACAAACGAGTAACGCAGAGTGTTAGACAACTTTAATTACATACAATGAATATTTTTTTTCTCCAATAATATCATATTTACGAGAAAAGTGGATGAAGACCATATAAATAGATATTTTCAAACCCTCGATAACTCCCACGAATGTTTCACGGAATCTCGAGCATTGTGTAACTGTTCCAGGTTCTTTTCTACTTTCGCCCGTGTTCCGCGTCCCGTAAATTCTCTGCTTGAATTAATTTCGTACGCACGCTTCTCCAGGATGATGTATTACTTCACTTTAAAGTAAAAGTCGGCAACATACGGCCTGCGGACTATTTGTGGTCTACACGGAATTTCGATTCAACCGCCGAAAATTGGATTTTCGTAAGCTCTTCCAGCCAAAATGATTTGCCATGAATGTCATTTTGTATAGTCTATCATAATTATATTGACATGACATGGAAAACATTTTTTTAAATAGTTGTTTTTTATAGATATTTATAAATTCCTTAAAAAACATGGAAAAGTAAGTGATCGTCAGTTTATTGACAAATGTGTAACGTAATAATAATAATAGGTTGCAAATAACTGAATACTTTCGTAAATTGTAGACCGACTGTAAGCATTCGTAATGGGTATTTCTTCTTTGGGTTCTCCATTCATATCCTTAATCTAACAGATTGTTTAATCTTACAGTTCTTATCTAGAAAACACGTGAGAAAGGGATATAAAGACTTAGTCCCACCCTAAAAATAAAAAAAATATTTAGGACGCTAGGAGACCGCTTCGCAGACTCTGCATAGTTTCAGTAGTAATAATAGCGTGACGTGCGTGATATTTTAAATGCTTATATTTTACCGGAAATGTTTTCCGTATATATATTTATATTTTATATCGACATTTAACTGTATTTTAAAATCATTCTTAGATTTCGAGCCTTAGCAATAGAGGTGGTGGGTGTCCTAAGTGGCTCAACCATGGGTAGATAACATACATAAACGTATAATATTATTAAACGTATCAATATTTTTTCAGACTCACCAACGCTAAGAGAAGAAAATTTCACACTAGAGTTAATTACTGCGAAAGGATCACCTTAAAACTACGGAGAATTAAGAAATATAAATAGATATAAAAATGTTCTGAAACAAATAAATTAAAAATGAATATAAATTTCATAAAAAAAGCTCTACGTCTAAAGGCCCTGTACTTCTCGAAATTTTCTAAGCATTCGAAAATATTAAAGACTTCATAAATCAAAGCAACACTTTTTCTAAGAATCGATATTGTGAGCAAATTGGGCTGGTGAACTTTTTCATCGCCATCTTTCACATAGCTGAATGCATTTTCTTCGTTCTTCTCAACAAAATCTATTGTATTCATTTAAACGTTTATTTTTTTTAAATAGTTTAACTATCGCATATATTTCAAGTTAGGTAAAATTGGGGATTTCTGTGTTTATCTCGTAATCATTCACAATATTACCCGAATAAGTAAAATGTTTTTCACCGCTGCGCTGGCTCAAGGAATGAATTGTATGTGGCTCCGAACAATATGCCGTGCATAAACTTTATAATTATATGAAAGTCGATCTTTTGGAAATTTCACCTTGTCTCTTTAAATATGAAATATAATCCAACCTATGGAGTTACACAAGACATATTTTGGTATGTTTAAAACTTAGAGATACCCTCAAATCATAAATATCTACAATAAATATTTTACGCACGAATATGTAAAGTGGTAACTGGTAATATCAAATATTTGACTTTTTTTCTAACATGTGTTATTAATTGAACGATATACCTACTTAACACAACATGTTTCTCTTAGAAAATTTTCGTTTTGAATGTAATATTTTCAAAATATTCGCAATAAATTAATCGATGGTTTTCCACTGATTTTGCAACAGGATTGGCCCGTGGGCCTCTACCCGGCCCGACTCGCGTGTAGGCCTGGCTTGGGAGGATAAGGACAATAATTGAAATTATGCGCTCGAACCGGGCCGGGCCAGGATAATGAATTTATTTGTCAGAAAATATGTTAGACTATGTTCGCGTCATGACTCTGAGTGGTTTACCCATAACAAAAGTTAGCTAAAAAGTTAAAAGTTAAAAAATAGCTTCAATAATTTATTTCACATTTTACTTTCATCGCTGAAAACATTACTATAAAATGTTTGAAAAGTATGACGTCATCATAAATATTTTTTTGGTAACTTGAATCTGAGTAAGCCATAAAATTGTGTGCGGTAATTGAAGCTAAACTAGAAACAATGCTTTCTTTCTTTACGAATTACCAATAGTTATATTATTTTTTCGTGCATAAATAAAATGTGTATATTATTCAATAGCTACGATCCATTGGTTTAAGATGATTGACAGTTCGTTGTGCCATAAAATTCAATATTATAAGTGAGTTTTTAATATATTGTAAATTTAAAAAATTGGGCTTTTTTAAGCTGAGAAAAATAAATTTGGGCTTTGTACTGGTTTCGGTGGATAAGACGTGTTATATTAAAATTCAGACTCGGGTCGGGCTCAGATCTAAATATATTAGTTATGCAATACTTGATTTGGATCCAATCCTGAAAATGAGACGTAGAGAAAAATTATCTAGCTTATTAGTCTCTTCTTGGAAATGATGAATGGAAAGCAACAGAAGTTAAAATGTTTAATAAGGAGTCCATGTTATCCCTCGCATTTTTATCAAAGAACATTTTGCTTTTACGTTGGTGTATATTATAATCATCTTATAATTGGTGTTGTTTAAGGATTCTAATTTTTCATGGCCTACGACAGGTGAATAAAAGTCAAGTCTGCCGTATTTGGACGCGACGCTTAAACAAGAACAATTCATCGCCGGGGAAAGGGGATTCGGGCCTGAACAAAGGAAGGTAAAGCTGAACATCACACCCAAGGGAGACATATTTCTTGGCACCTGAGTGCCTTCGCTACCCGCGCGTCATTTCCACTCCATGATTTTGGAAAATGTAAAGCCGATGTCCCTCACTTTACGTTCCACTGGCTGCAAACTTAAAAAATGATCAAATTTACTGCCGTCTTTTCTCCTTAGCAAAGCTTCAACTGCTATGGTGCTGTTTTAACACTTGGTTAGCATTGACTAATAAAAATATAAACACGACACGTAGCACGTATCATTATGGTATAATGCAATCTATTTTTTAATGTTTGAATAAAAAATTACCCTTTCCATCTGGTTTAATGGGGAATTTTAAAACCCCATCTCATTAAAAATGTTTAAAAATTGATCATAACCTAATGACTTAAGTAATCATGACCCTTTCATTAAATCACAAGAATTAAATGAAATACAAATCACATGAAATATTGTTGTTGAGCATGACTGTTTTCCTAAATGTTACGATTACCCCAGCAGGGCTTACACGCTCGCATTGAAGTCACTGTGCGAGACTGGAGAATTTAAAGAAAACTCTTCGTGCTTAAAATCACATTTCTTTTAAATTTTTTCCTCATTCAAATTTTTTCGAAAGATAATTTACAAATATAGTAATTACCAGCAAACTTCAAGTATATTTTGGCAAGAAAGATATGAATTAATAAAATATTTAACAAAAGCTATAAAATATTTCAATTCAAACATAAAATTATTCTTTAATATTTGCTTATTTCATAAATACATTACAACATTGTTTCATTCATTCTTATCTTTTTATGGAAATTGCAATAAATATTTCCTATGAAAATAGATGATATAAGCTACACTGAAAATATTGATACTTTCATCTTATTAAACAGTGACATTCTATCAAAAGACGTATTATTCTCTTTATATTTGAAATTCTTAATTGGTTTAATTTAAACAAAAAATTTCCTTCACATTTGACGGCAACGTAAAATATATATTTTTAAATAAGCCATGGCTAGTGATAGTAGAGTAGGGTAAGAATAGAAGTGGTAAGGTAGTCGCTCTCACTTTTTAGGATTAGATAGGCTAGGAGGTAATTTCCGACATCACATATGTCCATGCCTTTGAACAGAAATCCATAAATCGTTTGAAAATTGATTTATGAAACTGTCTAATGGGACTCGAGCAAAGAGCACCGTTACTAAAGCCAGCGATTTTGTCCACTGCACTACATACCTGATAATACTAAAGCTTCCTATTGTTAATAAATGATACAAATTTACGCCGTGCAAGATAACTTACAATTCTAAAACACTTATCGTCAAAATCTCAGAAAATAATAGTGGTAGTGTGTAATAGACTGCAAAAGGAAGATTAAACTTTATGTTAAATGCGAGAAGCAAACTTACTCTCAAAAGTAAACTGCTCCTCTATACAGCAATAACTCGCCCAATTATGGTGTACGCTACTCCGGTATGGGCTTATGCTCACCACAAGCATCTGAAGACTCTTCAGATTATTCAATCATTACGACAAATATGTAACGCCCCGTGGTACGTACGTAACTCGCTACTACACAGAGACTTAAAAGTACCTACAATTCGAGAGTTCGTTCGCGAAATGTCTCAAAAGTTTCACAGTGATGTAGGCAAACATTATAACCCAACGATCTCTCACCTACAAAATTACGATGAGACAATACTTAAGAATTCGTTTAGACCGAGAGCAGTTCTGTTCAACGGCCCCCCATAGATGTAAACAGGGATTTTATTTTTTTAAATTAAATACACACGACCCCTTGTAATAGAAAATGACTTTCCTCTGGATGATTCCTTGCGTATTGCATGTGCATGTGTGTATGTGTGTATGCGTTGGTATATATATGTATATCTGTGTAGGTGCGGTATGCGGGGAGGCATATTTATATAAATGCAATTGGTGCCCACGTGAACTGGCTTCATTGTGGATTACTTAGCTCCGCAGCGATCACGCTCTTCTATCTGCAACGATGGAAGTGGGGAAAAAAAAACATTAGAGATGAAGGAGACTCAAAGAAATATGACGCTAACGCGCCTTAGGACTTAATGCTCCATCAAATTGCTAGCCAAAAAAAAAAATGTAATAGACAGGTAGGTAAGTAAGTAATATTTAAAGGTATTTAAAAATTCTTCATTAATTAATTCAGTATAAAGGTATTTAAAAATTCTTTTAGAGGCCAGTAATGTTATTATTTATGTTCATGGATTTTTACCCGTAGAACCCAAAGCACGTGGTATAAATAATTCATAAGAAAACATTTCAATGCAAAATCGATTTGATACTTTTTTTACGTAATACAAGCGTATTCTTTTCTGAAATTAGTATTGGCTTACATTTGTGATACCGGTCTTGCAGGTTAGAGTTCAACGCTCATGGTCACTCGTTGTTTTCAGTTCCGGCGTTCACGGACTCGAGTCTCAGAACTAATAATTGATTTTTTTAATAAATTTATGGATTTTTATTTGCTTACATAGGTATTTGTGGCATCTATAAGCAAACACCGATATGTCCACCTGCAATGTTAGTAGTAATCGACATTTGTGTGTTTCACGCTTATATTATTAGTTTTACTCATCGTATTATATTTCTAATTTGGCATAATATAATAATATGCCAATTTTTGTTTACCACTCAACCGCTCGTTAGAATAAATATAAACGAAGTGAAACAAGAAAGGATTGATATAAACATGAGAAGAGAGGCAAACATACTTCTAGCTGCAAGCACCTGTTCTAAACACATTATTAAGCAATAGGTGACGAATGGAAAGACCCATATAATTTAAGATATTGACTGAGGGTGCTCGATAGAATTTCAATATCAAATTTTAAACATTGATAGTTCAAAACCACTTTAACTCGTTACCTACCCATTCCATATATATAATATATATGAGGCCAGGTGTCAGTACATTGTCGATCTTACCTAATACAATATAAACAGTCATGTGAGAAGAAATTGTACTATTTTTTTAATTAAACTTGTTATGAAAGACAATACCATGCTTTGCTTGAGAAAAAGATATTTGCTATTTATAAACTGACACTACAATACCAATTTAACTCTAATAATATTTGGTGTTGTAGTGTGATTCATTGAGAAAAGAAAGGGTGAGTACCTCAATGAAAGTATTGATTTTATCCATGCTAACATCATTACCAAAAATTTTATCATCAATCTGTAGCAGTCTCGGTATTTCAGCATTGGCTTTATCAATTTTTGCATGTGCCCGTGAAATGCAAAATAATTTTGACATTTTTTTCGAATACTTCTGTCAGACTTAGCAAGTAATTTATACTTTAATATTGTGTGAAATGACTTCTAGTGAATGTAAGTATTTTTTTTTTATTTTGACAAAATGGGAACTTTACTTCAAGTTCACTCATAATATCTAAGTTCCACCTGGCCCATCCAATCGTTAAAGCGGGCGTAAGGAGAGCAATTAGCTTACTAAAAGCGATTTTATAACCCTATTTTTATGAATCTATCTAATTTTTTTACAACATCTATGTTAAAAACACAACGTAATTTAACACCCACTGTAGCAAATTTATTCTTATTTGAAGTCCAGTATATCCGTTTTAAAATAATTAATGGAGGTATTTATTATTCGGTGTGTAATAACATATTAATACACTATTTTTAAACCTCACTTTGTTTTGCTATGTGCTGATTTATTTGTATGACCTATCCTTAAAATGTCGAAATATTAAACTAGGCTGCCATTTTTTTGTCACCTCCCACCGTACATTATTTTCACCTTTATCTGTTAAAGGGATAAAAACTTGTCAAACTTTCAAGTGGCGGTTAATTTTTGAGAAAAAACTTTGCCCTCGAGCTCGCAGTCAAAAAATCTCCTCCCCTGGTAAGTATTTACTTTTTGAGTTTCGCGATAAATACGGTGGCTTGCCAATTTTGATTCTGAATTATTGGTTAAGTCTTTTCCGTAAGCCTTTTCGAATAATATTTGGTACTTTTATCTTTAAAAACTGGGGTACGCAATTATCAAAACAATAAATTGAGCAAATGTTTACGATTGAAAATATTATTGATTGAGATATCTTATTGTTATTGTATAATTATATACTCAATCGAGAAGCGTTCAAGCAAGCTTTGAAACTTTCCTATACTTTTGTTCACAGTGACGACTCTTCTAAAGAAGACACGAGTTCGCTCTACTCCCGTGAGTCCGATGAATATGTTCCATTAATAAACGATATTCAAACATAATAATTGTGCCAATTCACTCATTTTAAATTTCCGGCGTGTTTCTCATAATAAAATATTTCAGAAAACTATGAATGAAGGAAACGGTTAAATCGTTGGTACTATCAAAATACATACGTATTGACAACATGTCGAGTGATATTTTGAAAAATGTGATTAATAAACGAAAAACGCCAGGAAATTTTTCATTTCATATTGATTTTATCTTTTTGATAAGAGTCACTTAAATTTAAAAGTGTGCAAATTATAACTATTCGACGTTTGATTATCGAACAACAGATGATTTTTCAAAAATATGACTTTCAATGAGATATTTTTATTAGTGTTTGCTCGGATGGTGCAATGACAATAATTCTTGGGAGGAAATGATGAAGTTGATGCATACATCATTACGCATTGGTGATGATGTATGCCAGAGGAATTATTAAAAATAATAAATGAAAAACTAATGTATTGCAATAATAGACATATCGAGAGTATTAAATACCGAAACATTAAGTACTTGAAAAAAAGAGTCCGAATATCAATCCCTATTGTTTCACACACAAATAATTTTGCTGCCCTAAGACAAAGTTTGGCGAGACTATTTGAGCTTCATTCAATACGCAACTTTTCATTCTTACTCCTTTATATAAAAACTCAATTTTTCACCGATGCCTTTTTATTTTTACTCGATGATAATATCTACCAAAATATTTAACATAGTAATAATTTCCCATCACAATGGAAAATAACATTGCTTTCATCATTTGAACTGATGTTTCTTGGTAGCACTCCATTCTAATATAAAAATTCTGTTTATTTATTTGTAAATTAAAAATTAAACACCAATGTGCCATGCATTTATATTGTACAATAATAAAAATAAAAACACTTTTAAAATTTTTAAAAATAGAAAATAGAATAAGAATAATTATTAACATACAAATTCATACAAGAAAAAAATATCTAAAAAAAATACTATACCGTAATTATTTACTACAATGTATTTTTTATAGTTCCACATTAATCATATTTTTTTACTATTTCGACATCACGACATCGTCAAAACTAGGATTAATCAGATTTTGACATTATGAAAGAATTTAGAAGAGTATAACTGAATCAAGACTCATCATTATATTAAGCATACTGTCGACTGAGTTTATCTTATATATTAATTAAACAGCTTATAAAATATCAGTCTATAGACAGCTACATATTTATGCATGTATTTTTCATTTATTTAAATGTTTGGATGCACTAGAGAGGTATTTAGGGATGCGAAATTATTTTTATACGTTTAAAATACTTTATTTTGTTTGCATTTGTTCTCGCTTTGTCTTAACTTAACCACCGTTGTATGTTTTCCTTCAAATTTGTAACATCCTTTTCTTATTATGTTGAAATACAGGTGTTTTACGAAAAGTCAAAGTTCAAATTCATATTTATGAAAACTCGTTTTCCCATCTTACCTTAAGCCGCTTTTGAAGCTACGTTTTATGTGGGAGAAAATACATATTTACGAAGTACATAAACTTCGCAGTAGAAAAACATGTACCTTGTATGTCTACTACATAGCAGAAAATACATGTATAAATCCGTCTAAATGTATGTCGGTCACAAGAACTCATCCGTAAATGTAACGACGTAAATTTTCACATGTCATCCTGGCTGCCATTTCTAGGTTAACTGTGCTATTTTCAACATCCAACTTTTAACTGTCAAAATCTGTATTGTTGACGTCTCAATGGAGAATGAAAAAATCAACAGAAACAATAATAGCGGAAGAAGGTGGCTTAGCAGCCGCTCTATACTAAAATATTCCGTAATTGACAATTGATATAAAGACGCAAGATTTTGGTCAATCATTTTTACGGTAAAATTTTGTTGTTTTTCATTCAAGACAAAAAATTTCTTCATACTCCCCATTATTGCTGTTGCACTATTCAGGCAAACATTGACACAATTATTTCATTGAATGTCGTTGAAAAATCGAATGTTTCTCAAAATTTTACGAAAAAACTTGCCACACCTAACATCGTCTCGCGACATACTGGTCTAAATGACTTAAAATAAGAGTCCTCACTTCTTACGTCATGGGCTAAGCTGGATAAAAAAATAATAGTTCTTCTATGACGTGTAGTAAAATGCAATTATTTAAATCAGAATTATTGATAAAAATATTAAAGTTAAGTTTTTAAAAAGTCTCTTCACTACTCTTTCACCATTTAAATTAAGTCATAATAAAATAGTCTAACGTATTATCAATTCAGTTCAATTGAGTGTTTCTATAAATAAATATTATATTGTCTCCAGAAGAACGTTTAACGTTTCGCAATACCAGGCGAAAACCCATTCTTTCAAATCAGCACAAGGATAGAAGGATAGTATGTTACGATTTCGTCGCAACATTACAATCGTCACCTATCGGCGATACGTACCTCGCTGCGTCGTTGGTAGGAGACGAAGGGGAGGCCTCGCCAAGAATTGCGTTAAAACTTTGCTTACGTGCCAGGATGTGGAACGAGTAGGACGTGCCGGTAACGCGCTGAAGATTGGCCTCGGACAGCCGAGTTCGCCGCCGAGATGGTTTATCATCCAAGGTCGTAATTTCATATTTATATATTATAATAGTTTTTCTGTTTAAGTGTAACCATCTGTTCATAAATATTGTTTCGTCGTGTAATTTCTGCTTTATTTGTTCATAATGTAAAGTCTGTGCATCTACGGTTTCCGCATCTCTATTAAATGTGTTTTTAACGGTAACCGTATTTTCATTATTATTATTTCTTTCATTTGGCGTGTATCTTCACGCCTGGCGCCCAAAATTTAATTACCCCATATATTTCTCCTTACAGAACAGAAGTAAAGTGTACCGAGATTGTCAAACCTTATCCACTTCCCTGTGATAACTTAATCCTATATTCTCCGCTTTTTACTTGCAATTGCTTCATTCGAAATAAATACTTTTATTTTTTTTAAACACAACAAGTAGAAAAATGAAAACTTGTCCTAGCTCTTACGAGGAGGGATGAAAATATGAAATTATTTATTTGGTTACAAATCCATTAATCAGTTAAAATCAATGTATAAAAGTCTTACTATACACCGTGCATTCAAATAAAACGAGTTCCCACTCCACTATGGTGACTGATGATAAAAAATAGTAACTAAAATTATGAAATTGATAAAGATATTTACTTAGTATCATAATATCACTTCATATTATCATATAAAGTGAAGCGTTGTTCTATCATTAAATTCCTTGTGGATTTCTCACCGATTTTACATCGTTAATTTAAATATTCTTTAGACTTTTTTAGAAATATTTATATCTATCTGGTAGCAATTGAAAACGTTATACACTGTGACAAAGATTGCGTATAAAATATAGGAACATTCATTAAATTAATGAAATCGAATCTTCCCTGAACGGGTCGGTCGCCCTGTGGGAAACAAAGAAAAGATTTAGTGCGTCCCTTCAGTGACATTGCGAAGTGGCTCTGACTGTGGTAGTAAGATCAAGGCGTCTCCCAGTTTATTTACCGTATGAACCAAACTCATTTATCAGGACTGTATAATCGAAAACCTTGGGGGAACGTCACTAAGCTAAAGTAATTATCAAGATGTCTTCTGCTTACGTATGTACATACATGTTTATAAATGTATTGCTATTTACAAGTATGTTTTCTTAAGCAAGATGTGACAAACACAACACGTGAGTAAAGATTTCTTCTTCGTCAAAACAACCATTAAGTCATTTTGTTTTTCCTGAGCAGTTTAAAAGATATGTTTTTTGGGATTCATAATAAAATGTTAATTTAACTTCAGGTATATAATTTAATTTTGATTAGAATATTGATAGTTCTTTGAAAATATGGTTACAAATGCTGAAAGAAATTTAAAAATCTACATTTAAACTTTAAGCAATAAGACTTTTCAAAACATTTTTTCCTCATACTTTTGACATTTCTTTGGTGGCGATATTATTAATGTATATATCTATATCAAATTATAAATTTGGATTTATTTAAAATAACATTTTTCTTACCTTGAATCAATTAGTTCATGTTTTATATTATAGAATTATATAGTCAACTACAAATAATTTCTCTTTTGAAATGCAAACTTAACAAAATGAATGAGATACGGAAATTTCATTACATTATATTTGCAGGATATTAATAATAATCGAACCCCAGGGTACATTGTTTCAGTAGGAAAAAAAACAAAAGGAGGTAGCATCGCTTACTTTGAAACATAAACTAAATATGAAAGTTATTTATCTCGTTATCACAACAGTTGTAGGATCTGAAAAATAAAGGTATTAAATTTGGATTATTGAGATTTTGTACACTTCCATGTATTTTGTCACTAACGACCCGGGTTTCGCCTTTCAGCATCTTAAGTCAGTTTGAGTCCATTCGTGTGCTCGAATGCCTGAAGATTCCGAAAGGCGAAACCCGGGTCGTTAGTGACAAAATACATGGAAGTGTACAAAATCTCAATAATCTAAATTTGATATTGAAATTCCATCAAGCACCCTCAGTCAATGTCTTAAATTATAAAGGTATTAATTCCACTTTTTGTATTATTTGAACACATTTTTATTAATAGTATCTGTACCGATCTCATCAACCAAATTTGAAATCAGTTATAGTTTTTTTTCAATTTTTAGAAATCGTGTAAATATAATAACTGTCTTGAATCTGTAGACAACTTTTCTAACTCTCAGTTGTTCTTTATAACGATATCAGAAAAGATATTTAATTGTAAGGGAGAGGTTTATGTTTCAGTGCCTGTATCTTTTAATGATAAAATTTGGGAAAATATTTTTTCACAAGTATGTGTGTAACCATCAGATAACAAATAGCACACTAGAATGAAGAAATAATATAAAAAAGAGTTCATAGGATTTTCAAGCTCTAAGTGAATCAAACATATAAAATAAAACTTGCATTTTGTGTACACTTTTAATCTTATTTTCATTTACAATTAATTTTAATGTAATTAATGGTTAAAGTTTGTTTGTGTCAAAACCTTTACTGGAACAAAGCGAATACACACAAATGCAATATTCAATAAAAACGTGCTTAATCTGTGTTTATCTATAAAAATAAATTTATGCACTGGGTGTATTTTGGGATATATAAAACCGTTAATAAATTTGAGGTAAACTCAAGTAACGATATAAATATATATGTGAGTAAGCTTTTCATAATTGTTTATTTCAATGTTTTCATAACCTTTTTCCATTGTTTCGGATAAAACATTGACTTTAAAATGGGTTAAGTTAAGAAAATATATGTAACGGTTTTATCCCTAAACACTTTTAAAATGCAAACGATTTTTATCAATCCAAACGTTGAAATTGATTTAAATTTTAACGAGAACTGAAAAATAATTATGCTTAATTCGAATAAATTTACAAGAATACGATATAAAATAAAAAACAAACATTAGTGTAAATTTTTTTAAATTAATATTACAAGTGAGTTACCAAAAACAATTAGCTTAAATTACATAGTGATTGAACCAATAAGGAAAAAATGTTAACTTCAGAAGAAAGCAATGAAAATGGCGAATATTTTTTTAATGTTTCATATGTATTCAAGCAATTATTGATATACGTATAATTCAAAATTTTCCACAAATCTATTATTTCGACTTTTTATTTTTTAGTGGTTTTTCTGGAATTCGATTTTTTTTTAAATATCTAAAACTACTTGAACCTTTCCTCCAATTTTATAAGATTCCCATAATTCAATTTCCATTATTTTTTTTAACCTATCTAACGCGTAAATTGGGGTTTAGTTGTATTATAAATTTTAACGATGCTAAAAAAAAATAGAGCAGACTTGATCGTGTGAATGCAAAATGGTTTATGAGAGATATTTAATCAATTTATATCTTGTATTCAGCATTTTATCCGTAACATTATGCCTACAACACTTTCTACCATTTTTTCCCAAACCAACCATTTTTATAGCATTCATTAATTTCAAACGTTTTTCAAAATATTGGAAGTAAGTGGACGTTCTGCCGATAGCGTGATATAAACTAAATTTTATAATTTTGTAGGACTAAATACATTCTACATTATATTTACCTGTACAATCAGTCTATAGAATGGGTTGACTGAATGGATTCTCATACTGGAAGATACAAAATACTCTTATAAAGTAGAACGTATGATAGATGACAAATATATTAGCATGTAAAACATGTAACAGTAGTTAACTCATTGTTTTTGTATAAGAAAGTTCAAAGGGTCAAAAATTATAAACGAAAACTACTGAACCTTTCATCGCTCAGGTTACAGTCAGCAACTGTTTTAAGCCAACTTGACATGGCTAAGAAACTAAGGGTAAAAGGTCTCAATCGTCGTATTTATAATATCAAAACCTGTAAACGAAACAAGACAAGATTATATATTTTACGTATTGATTTATACGGAAAGATTCACACGACTAATTCAAAATTTCATGTTGCATCAACAGTACAAAGTATTAAGAGTAAATAGATAATCGACGGTTTCTACCTTCTACACACCCAAAATTAACAGCTATTTTATTTGGAGTTTTTGAAATGTCATTAGGTTTTATTTAATATTTACTAACCATTTCCAGGCCAAATGTGGAACATTCCACTATTCCAATTTCAATGAAATGTGTTTAATGGCGAGTTTTTTCTAAGCTCAACGGTCTTCTATCTTAAGAGAAGGTAATGATTTATTATATATAAAATAAGGATAGGGTCAGGAAAAGACTACTATGTATTTAGTTGTAGGATGACTAGCAAGCAATGAATTTGACACCCATGCCTTAGGATAGAACTCCATGAATCGATTGAAAAATCAAATTATGACAGTTCTAATTGGTGAGATTTTAACCTTAGAACACGCTTGTAAGATGAAAGCTGAAAACTAATCGGTTACCATATTAACATAGTTTGTAAATGAGTCTCGACAAGTTTTTAGAAATCAGACATGTTTAACATACAAAATGATTAAAATTTTTATTATTTCAATCACTGTTAAAACATTACGTAATTGAAATAGTGTAAGCTACCAATTTATGGTGGAAACACAATACATTTATACATAAATAAAGCATATTTTTAAGTACAAAGTTTCAATTCACACGGTCAGTTGATAGTGTTGCAAAAACCATCTAGATATTCAAGATCATATAACAAAATTGTTGCATTAGTACATACTATGAAATATTTTATTTTTAAAAATAAAATACCATAAACGACGATAGTTACGACTGGCGATAGAGCACACATTTTTTGTACAGATCTTTTTTGGCTGATTAATATGATTATAGAGACTGTCCGGCAATAAGGATCGCTCATTGTGGTGAGTTAATTGCATTTCAATTAAGTTAATTTATTGTACCTAGTTAATGCTATGATGAAAGTCAAAATATGATGACATCGAAGAATTAAATTATTATTATAGTTAGTTCTATGATTTTCTTCAAACATGGTCAGCTAGTAAGAACGTAACCCACACACAAAAAATATTGTGTTTATCCAAAACAAATCGTATATTAAATTGTGTACATTGTGATTATCGAAATAAAAATATGTTGGTAAGACGGAGGGATAAGTTCTTTTGCTTTTTTAGAGTAAAATATATTCAATATTTATATATAAATATGTCCTTCTTCCTTTCCATCGTCGATATTAATAGTCGGGTTAGCGGTCAAGTTGTAAACATTGTTGACTTCAGCTGCAATGCTCACGAGCTTGAATACCAGTATGGACAGTTTCATAAACTGATTTTTCAACCGATTTATTGATGTCATTGATGTCTGCTATTTCTAAAACTCTCTGTCACCCATCGGATCCTAACTTAGCGGTTTCCTAATCACAGTTCTATCCTGGCCGTATCGTTATGAGTAAAAAGCAGCTAGAACAACTTATTTTCATAATATTATTAAAACCGGACATAAAAAGAGTTAGAAAAAAGCTCCCCTCATTTATTATTATTAAAAAATAAGGTATTGTTATTTTCATGATATTTAGCATCAAATTGTCTACACTGTGCTTGTACAAGTAATCTGAAACAGACAACAAAAAAGTAGTTTGAATCCTTTGAAAGTAAAACATAATATGTAACTTCTGACTACTAACGCTTTTCAAAGCATTTCTTTATGTAAAATACGTACTAGTGCACTGAAATTCTTAAGAACTCTTTGAGAGTAACTAGAAAAAAGAATCATGCCTACTGTTTTTGATTGCAAAAATGATATTTATGTACTTTTGCAAGACTTCATTTAACCAGTGCAAAAGTATGCATCTTATAGAATAATTTTATAACGTTAAAGGATTTTAAAATAAATATTGTAGTTGCATTCTGAATTTATATGCAACATGATATTAAAATACGTTACAAAACGCTATCTACGATGACATAAAAGAATTCATTACGATAATAAATATTTTTATACACACATTAAACAGCAAAAAAGAACAGTCCACCAAGAAGATATCTATCCATTGAGTTCAACTCATAGAAGTATTTTGTTTATCTCGACTCAAGAGGGATTAATTTTCTGCGCCCTTTAAATGCATACCACCAATTGTTGAGGTAGTTTCTCTTGAAACTCCCAGCTAATGAAAAAAGCTGTAGATTTGCTTAACGTTTGCTATGCCACTCGATATTGAAATATAGAATTAACGGATGAGAAAGCATTGGTGGATGAAAGAATACTTTCTATATATTTTTTTCTTAAATGAAAATAACTAAAAATTAATCGCAAAATAAATATCACTCATACATGAAATGAGTGATATTTATTTTGCGATTAATCGCAAAAATTGCCATTTTTCAGTTAATAATGCCGTTTTGTTCAGCATCTTTTGGTTTACTTATTGCTTTAACGTATTTATCCAAATACAATGTGAAATACGTTGTAATTGAGTTACTTCACTAAAGTATTTTAAAACTATTTCAACAATTAGACTGCTTTCTTGTATAATTAAAATATTATGGTAATGCATCAATATGATGTATATTTTTGGTGCATAAGTCTAATATTTTTATTTCAATGCAATACCTAAGAACCGATTTAAAAATCAATTTGAAAAACAAATTTCTTACTTCAAGCGCTTATACAGGAAAACTGCACTTTTAGATTAATAATTACACTCATGTACTCATAGTGCGATGTGTTTTGCCATTCTGTTTTACTCATTTAGTCCTCCCTAACAATATCAAATTGAGGTGTTTGTAAAGGTGGCAATTGTTATTAAAAACTATTTTTTTGAATTCTTTGTCAGCTGAATACAAAAGAGCCATTTCAAGTGCAGGCATATAAATAGCCTTTTTAAGATTTATATTTTATCAGTTCATAATGCTTGTGATAAGTGAATGAGTCCTGATTATTATAAAAATGTGGAAATAATACTAAACAAATTATAAAAGTATTTAACTATTGGATAAATAATACGTAAATGAAAGAATCTAATACAGTTTTGAAAAATAATATAAACGAATTTTTGTAATTTACAAAGTAGGTACAATATAAGGGATATAGCTCGAGATTTTTTTTTTTTATGTTTCAGACCAAAAAAATATTATAAACAGTGCATATGTATGCATGATGGTTCTGTATTCAAAAGAAATAAAAAAATTTTTGCTTCCATTGTAAGTCATGATAATGATCAAATGTAAATTTCCAACGATATTATCATTATGTTTTAAGGGTCAAAAAATTTTCGTATTGATTATTCTCAAGATTGTTTTTGTATTTTCAAATCCAAATTTATTATTTAAAAAAGCCACATTTTGTTATTTTGATGTGTTTTTCTCATTATTTTCATAATATATTTATATAAAACTTCTTATCGTAATGAAAAATCCCAAAGTGCTTAAATGGGTCACATCATAATGACACATTTAAAAAAAAATTGTTTTGTAATAAATTCAGATTTTTTATTTTGGTCAAGACTGGTAAAATGATGAAAAATAATTCCAGTTGGGTAATTTAAATAAAACTTATTATGACTTACTAATGACAAAATATATTATACAAAATAATTGGTGCATAAAAAATGACAAAAACGTACAGATAATAAAGCAAATTATAAACAAATGAAATGAACTGTCAATCAAAATGTTAAAGACGTCTTAGAAAAAAGTAACTATTAATCTGAAATCAAAAATTACGTCACATTAAAAGTAAATTATGTAAGAAAAATATAATGAGATTAAAATCGCCTCATAAATATGTTTTATAAAAATTAGCGAGTGGAAAATTTTACAATTAAATTGAGAGCCACTTAAATATTTTCAAAACAATAGTTAATTTATTGTCAAATATTTAATTAAAAATCGTTCTAAACAACAATAATTATGTAAAGTGAGAACACATTTTTTTCCGGTCGAAACAGCCAACAGATATCTGAAACTTTTTACAAAACCCATTTCAATTCTTACAGGCAAAATATATTGTTTTAATAATCAAAGTTTATTGATAAACATTTTTAACTAAATAAGATGTAATAACGGCAATGAAGAAAATATTGTTTGTTCATTTTTTTCAAGCAATATATTGTTTTTTTGCCAAAACAGGTTTTTTGAAACATATCCGATCCCAACATGGAGCAAAATTTACTGAATATTTTATTTTCGTGATTTTTTTTTAAATAGTTTTCGAAAATTTGCAAAATTAAAACAAATGAATCATAAAATCTCGAAAATGGCTCTGATTGTACACAATGTATGCAACCTAAGCCACGTTCCAAGTGATATTTCGTCAAATCCATATACCGATTTTAAATGAGTTATTTTTAACGATTAATGTACTGAAATAAAAGAATAGGATTGATATAGTGTCGACAAAAGTATCGGTAAATACAGTTTTATTGGAAATCTTTCAATATCAATCGAGAAACACTTTACCATTATTTTTGGTGAGTCATTAAATTTTAAAGGTAATGAATATTTACGTGTTTATTTTGGTGAAAGACAACCCACTTATAATTGGAATAAAACTATTTTCTTGTATACATTGCCTATGTATGAATATGTCAAGTATCGTACACTTATTGTTATACTTCCGTATATGCAAGTTTACCCATATTTAAACGTCATGACACTCAATAATTGACTGAACAAATGGAAAATAGGTCAAAGGCCTCCTTCTCGTGCTGCCACGGAGCTGGGCTCTTGATAGTTGACCCAGGATTGGCGAATCAAGAAGCCAGCCCTGGCAGGTGATAGGGAATGACAAGGGTAACATCACACTGACTTAGCTGCCCGATATCACTTTAAGAATAGAGCATCTTTCTCTCCACTCCTGATTATTTTTCTGAAGGTAAATTGTACGTAATGTATCCAAGGGTTTAAAGTATTACAGATCTATATTAAATTTAAAATAAATATCAAAGATATATTCTTTTTTTGCAAACGACAATATGTCATATTTGAATATTTTTGTTTTGCTTTGTATATTATATTTAAAATTATTATCATTTTATAATTTATACTAAAATAATGTGTATTAAAATAAAAAAAAAACAGAATTAATTTTATTTAATCACATAAAATAAAATCAAATTAAGAAAAAATAAGGAGAATGAAGCAAATGATCAGTCACTCTTATTAATTGACGTGATTTATAAATTTGCTTAAAATTTTCGAGTTTTTCACGATGTTCCTTACAACTAATCCATATATTATATACTTCATCTAAATCTGTTTCTTGTTTTGATAGTAGGTAAGATTTAATTCTCATTTTATTATCTTAATGTTCAATGTCTAATTGGATGTCATTTCTGTTTCAACTGATCGGTGAAGCCATTCCATTTTGAATTCTTTACAACTTTTCTTACTTTTGGAAAAACTAGACGATGTATGTATTTGATTTACTCGCTGAACGTTTCGACATCTGAGGGTTAAAAAAACAATTCAATATTTAAATGATGTTTTAAAAATTTAAATAATATTTCATGGCTACAAAAGCATTAATTATTTATATGTACATACAGTAGTATAGCTAGAGTTTGACCAGACCTGGGTGGTCCTTGAATTTGTACACCTCCCCTCCTACAATTTTTCTCCTAAAATGATGATTTTATATTTACAATAGTGTTGGTTTGAGCGTTTTTTATTTTGAAAAAAAAAAACTACTGGTATTTTGTTAATCATGAATCATTACGATAATCATTACAAAATTTTGGCGCCTTCCCTGGCGATAGTCCCCGCCTCCCCGGTTAGAAACCACTGCTCTAACACCATAAAGCCTTAGTTTTTACATTCCGAGAATTGCTCTACGCACTTCCGTTGTGGTTCTTTGCATCGCAAAAATTTCATTATCTTCATTGTAATTGGTTTATTGGTTTATAGGGATATACAACTACTCGATCACAAGAACCAACGTAACATTTTTCAACAAAGCTTAAAGCTCATTTTCACTGAAAATAATCAGTCTAACTCGCTTAAGAGTGGATCCATCAATAAAGCTTATAAAGCTGTATAAGGGGATAGAAATTGAAAGCATCGGAAGTATTAACAAAATTTTTATCCATTTCCATGGAATAAAAATTATACAAGTAAATGCAATGTCTAGTACACTTATTTCTCCTATTGTGCAACACACTGAACGGATTTTGCAGTTATACAAACTGATTTTGATCAATAAATATTATACGAAAAAGCTTTTTAAATGTAATGTTAAATAATTTAGGAGATATTGTGATCATCGTTTATGAATGAAATGCTGTTAGCAAACTATTATTTCCATTCAGTTAGAAAACGTATATCAATGTAATATAAAAAAAAAATTAAGTCAATATGAAAATTTTTTAAACCAATCGCGTTTTTACAAAATTAAAATGTTGCCCACAGTAATCTTACACAGGGATATGCGACATTATTACGGATAGGATAGTTGCATTAAGTATCAGTATGCAGTAATCTAATGATATAGTCTCTTATAATATATTTATATTAATTTTATAAAATGACGTTTCTGAGGGTTGCATAATTAATTATTTGTGCACAAGGAAGAATTCTTTCTATAAGTAACTTTATTGATAATCATATATGTGTTACACATTAACAATTTAATAATAAGTCCTTTCATTAATTTAGAGTCCATATTTTTTTTTATTAAAGCAGTGTTTCGTTAGTAGATCTCGATCCACGAAGAAGTTGTAAAAACTACAAACATTTAAGCATAAAAATATTGTAAGTATAATAACATGTAAAATATACCGGTCTAACAAGTCTTTTAAATATTTTTAATTCATTCGGCGGTAACTTGGTGGAAATTTATTTTTAATATAAATTTTAAAATTGATAACTTGGCAGATAGCCTTACAAGTGATGTAAAATAGATGCTAGCAATAAATGAATTTTACAACAGATTTCAAGAGATGTGCTTGCATATGAAAGTAAAAGGCTGCACATATTCATTAGACAATGAATAGGACAAAACCTGCAGATACCTTCACTTAGAAGGGGTTACGCATTGTTGTTCACCATATAAAAGTGTTACGCTGCGAAATATAACTGTGAACAGCTGGGTTTTCATTTTTTTACCCTGAAAAAAATTTGTTCAAAGTATTCTGCGTATGTATGCAATTTGCAAATTTTCAGATTATCGGAATATTTCAAACTATTCTCATCAGAATATTTCAGACATTTCATGATAATAAATATTTTCCAAAATATCCCTTTATTCGATCAAATTCGAACGATATACCGTAACTATTCAGCGAAAGTTAAAGTTCCTCTAAATTTTTTACGATAAAATGCTCGTCTGTCATAAAAATTGCGGCAACAATGAACAGAAAAAGTGCGTTCAGCGTTCACCGATATTAAATTTAATGATTCGTGAAATTAATACCGTCAAACCAGTAATTGCAACTCAGATATCGTAGGACAGAATGTCTACCTTCAATTTATTTATTCTTTTGAAAAATCTCCTCAGAAAATGTCCTTAAATTTTTTACTTTTATTTCGCTCAATTATTTATTTCTACTTTAATCTAAATAAAATAACAAAAAATTCCCATATACAATCATAATATCTTTTATTTCTCGCATATAATAACCTTTATTAACCTATCTTTCATTTTTATAAAGTAAATTGTTGACATTTTAAAATTCCATTGTAAGGTAAATGATTCGAATACCGAAGTGGATACAAACATCTCTTTATGGATTCGTATCTAAAGGTATGGGTGTCTGTAATCTAGCCATCGTTTTTCTATTTACCTGCCTTCAATCACAACCTTTTTTGAGAAGGAAAGTTTAGCGATAGCGGATCACCAGTTTGCTCAAAACCCCACAAATATTAAAATCAGTACCTCTTGATTATCTCTTACAGAGCATTCACAATCTTATTTCTTTAATACAGATAGTTCCCATATTGTAAAATAATAATTAATTCATTATGAAATTGTTAAAAATAAACAAAAAATACCTTACAGTGAAAACTCCCAATCTCCTATAATAACTAACTTAGGAAAATGATGAATTAAAATTAACACTGTGATTCATGTATCTTAAGATAATTTCCTTTCATAATAAATGGTTTGCTTTTGTTTATTGATTTGGTTAAAGTTTAATTTTAAAAGACCCTCAGGTGAAATTGTGTTTTCATAGCCTACTATATATATTAAACATGTTGATTTTAGACGTCTATAACTTGAATTTGCAAGCTCTGGACCAGGGACTGAAATAATATTGTATACTAATAAATTTATTGTTGTTATGGATACCATACGTAATTCCTTACATAAATAAATTATTGATGAATACTCCATAAAATAGTTATATTGATATCGCTTTTAAGCATCTCAACAGATCCCTCCCTGTTCAGGTAATGCCACTACCAAGTTGTAGAGGTAAAGTATTAAATTTATTAAAATAGAACACATCTTGTATACTAATTACACAATTTCATATATTATTTAAGCAATTGTGGAATAAGTAAAAAAATGTGTTTTAATTTTATAAATCTAAACAGTTTATCTAAAATTATTCGGAATGTTCTTATACAACACTCTCTAAAGTCCACACTCTAAAGTGAATGCCTCTTTGTTTTTTTGTACGATATCCGCAGTATATATGTAGCATAATATGTCTACTTATAACTCTTCTCCGGCAACTATGTGCTTCACGTGTACCAATGAGATTCTCCGTCCGTTCTCTTATCTCCAAAAACTTTACAAAGAACAACCACGGTGCCGCAACATTCGCCACAATTTTCAATTTCTGAATTTTAATATCGGGATGTTTGAGTCTTTTCCATTATTCAATACCGTAAAACAATACTTGATTGCAACGACATCTTACTACACGACATTTTGGGATCGCTATAGCATCGGCTCTCGACTGGAATCACTTTGCTCGTCTATAATGATAGACTACAAAAAAGAACTTAATCATGTATGGATTAAAAACAGTACTATAATTAAGTGACTGAGCTAGTAACACAGTTAGGCATATCCTGACAAAGCCAGGATTTTTTGGGAAAATTTCATTTATTTTAGATGCGTCAATATTTCCTTTATTATTTTATACGTTTTTGTCGTTGTTTTGTATTCTTTTCAAAACGAATTTATTCGATAAATACTTAACGGTTAAAATAGAACATTTGTTCAGCGAAACTATATTTTTAAATCCCTTTTTTTTACATTCAGATAACCATACTAGGTTTTATTAAACGCACCGTTTTAAAAATAGCAAAAACATTTTACTGTAATAAAAGCCGAAAATAAAAATGCATCTACTATATAACTTAAAAATATGATACGGACAAAATTCAAGAAATATATTTTGACATGCACGTTGTAAATTTGAATACACTTTTTTAATTATGGGTCAATCAACACTAAATAAATGGAATTCAGTGTATTTAAAAGCCTCTGAAAAGAAGAAAGGCGCGTTCAGTGAGAAACGGAGTCGAACAAGATTTAAGAGGACAGATTAAGTTTCGAATTGAACCGAGTCGCAAGAATCTCACTGATTGGATTTCTTAGTGGCCGAATATAGGGTAAAGTGGGGTAGTATCTTTTTTATCACTAACTTCGATCGTTTTCAACCCATTGCCATAAATGAAGGTTGTCACATTTTTTCAAGTAATTCTCTACATCGCTCGATTAATTATATAGAAATTACAACATAAATTTGAAAAGAAGTCAATAGCAAGAATAAACCAAAAATGATTATATTACAAAGATTATTTTATACCTATAATTTTCTACCAAAACCATATAAAGAGTGTCACAGTTTCTTGGCTTATGTAGTGATACAATGAGAACGAATTTAATTTTTCTTCACAAATAGTAAAGACGAATCATCGATTAAAATGAGGTTTCAATTCTTATCAGAAATTGTTAAATTTCGGGGTTCACTTCAATGTGAACACTTAAACAAGCTCAATGCTAATAATGACAACCTCATTGTAAATTTGAGTAGTATTTTTCGAACAGAATATTTTCTTTTCAACAAGTTCAGTATGGTCAGCAACAAAAAACACTGTATTTGGAAAATTATTTAACTATCCCAGGAACTTGAGCGTTTCTCTTTTACTTCTACTCTGACCACACACACATGCAAAGTTCAAAAGTTTACCATTATTGAATGTGTTTTATTATTACTGTACTATAATCAGTACAAACGCATGCAATATTAACAACTATGGAAAAATATCAAAATACATTTCAATCGCCACATATAAATAAACAGCTTCCGGCTCCCTAGTTGGCCCCGTCATGTGCTTCCGGTCATAAATGGAAATTAATGGCAATATTATGGTTAACTCGTATCAGATTTGGATAAATTTACAATACTTTTGACATCTTTTATAGAGATGATTTGTTATTAAGCTCTGTACAAAGCGATGTTTAATATTCATTCCCTTTCAAAACTCAAAATAGTTGGTATACGTATTAAATAATTGAAAGATTAGCGAAGTAAGTGAAGTAAATATTAGATTACCGTCAGCGCAAACAAGGTATCTGGTTTTTATACAAGCGGGTACATATATCAGTTCATTACCTAGAGCAGTGTTCCGAAACCAGTATTCTGCGGAACACCGGTGCGCCACTAGGCGGTCCCACGTGTGCTGCGGTGTAGAGCATCAAAAATGAGAAAAAAACGATTATTTTATATTATGTAAATCAAAGCCATTCGATTGCTAAGATCTCGACTTAAATAATTCTCATTGAAAGAAATATTTTATTGTTTTGATAGTTACTGGAATAATTGTATTAGTCCTCGGATAGTGCAACTGCAATGATGGGGAATAAAATGGGGTTTGTTTCGTGTGTAAAACAAGAAATCTTATCATAAAATTACACATTACTGCATATATTGGGAAGCATTGATGGTGAAAAATTTCCCTGTGGAATTATTCAAGGGTGTGGAGTCGTAAAAAAAAACACTACTCCGATTCCAACTCCGACTTAAATTATGGTTCTGACTCAGATTACCATTAAAAAAGTCTGATTTCGTCAAGTGAGTACCCGGCATGCGTTGCAATGCCACTCAAAGAAAGAAAGAGTTTGTGTTTTAATTTTGTTTATTGAACTGCTTTTGGATTAGAGGTCTGCACAGGCCGAAATTTCATAGACTTACCCGGTTCGACCCCATCATCTTCAGGTCTGGCCCGACCCGAACCCGAGTTTCAATATCACACTTGTTATAACACAATATTTTTGTTTTTCGTCTGGTGCGTACACGAATAAATCAGAAGGTTCTTCCTACATGCCGCTGTGTGTACTTATTTGATTCTTTTTTTCAGTTTTAAATTTTCATTTTTTTTTCTTCAGAACCCTTCACGGGTGTGTGCACAACGACACACCGAAGTTTCATCGAAATCGTATGAATGGTAAAGGAACGCGGAAAGGACAAAAAAACATTTATTTTATATAATATTTCCCGGCATGATCACAATAAGTCCTTCCTGAAAGTTTCGTCGCGATCGGTTGAGTAGTTTAGGAGCCTATAAGATCTGGACAAACCAACAAACCAACAAACAGACATTCATTTATATATATATATATATTGATTTGTGTTCAAATTAAACATTAATCAACCAATCCGGAAACAGCCGAATTTTTCATATTATACATATAATATACTCGTATATAATATGTATAATATAAAAAAATACATATAACGTATATTGCACAACAAGAAGATGTAGGCATAAATAAAAATGAAACAAGTTCACTATTACACACCTAAATGCAAAAATGCACTTTATAGGAAAAAAGTCGCTCGTTTTTTACGGCTCCGACTCCGGCCAAAACAGTACGACCCCATGACTCCGACTCCGTAGCTCTGAAGTTATTACAAACAATGAACGATTGTATCAAAATACGAATTATCTAGTCAAGAGCCTTACATACCCATTTTTTTTGAAAAAATGTCAATGCCAATCACAGAAACATTAATGAGTGCTCAATTTTTTAATAGCAAATTGCTCACTATTGATATTAAATATTTTTTTTAATAATTTTAACTTTGAAAAACTTCTTTCACAGCTAGTAACACAATTGCTAGGAAATAAACTCCAAAATTATTTTTTTGAATAAATTGCAAAAATTCGAAAAGTTTTTTCTCTATTTTTCTTTTCTTAAGCTCAAAAGTAATTGCATGGTTAAAAGATCGGTTCGCGATAAGCAAAACTTGCCCTGAAATTAAAATAAACAGTTTTTCAATAATAATGCAGTTATAAGATTTAAATATTAAAATGTTTTTTATTTTATTCCTTCTTATTATTTATCTTTCAATTAATTTTTGTGCTTTGCCATACGATGGCTTTTAAAAAGAAGCTTTTTATTTTAAACAGTTCAAAATATTACTTTTTCGACATATCGTTTATTTTTAAAAGCAATGATACATATGATAGTTTCATAGTATAATAAAACACTTGTAACTATGTGAATGTGGGAATGATATAATTGTTGTTTTTTATTGCAAAAGATTCGTCATAAATTCAGAGATATCAAAACTGTAAACCACACAACATAATTATTTACGCCCAGAATCACAAATTTGCTTTGTCATAACATTGCCATATTTAATTTTCACAAACATATTGCGTTACAAGGACATTCATATTCAAATATGAGTGTCATAAATAAAATAGCGAAGGTCAAAATTTCCGTGCGCCTGAATTTCGCGCAGGGCCTAATTTCGGATTCTTGTATTATTTGACCGTGTCAATCCTTCGTGAAAATCAAATAGAAAATATAAAAAGGGTCCACTTGGCTAGGTCGGTATTCTCACGAAAAGTAAACGTGAATTTACTGCTTTTATGCGCTCATATTTTTCCTTTTTACGACCCGAAGTAAAGTGTATAAAAACTCATTCATCAAACCGAGACTTGATTTTTTCATATACGGTGTGTTTCTCAAGTAAAACAGTTTTGGTTTAGATAATTATATAAAGATTTAGTACCTACTGTGTTTCAAATACATCTTAAATATCATTCTTAATGATTCTAATTAAGAAATCAAAAATTTGTATAATTTTCTAACTGTGTATGTTTTCCACAGATCACAACATCGTGTTTTAAAAAACTGTTTGATATTATCAAATTTGGATTATTGAGATTTTGTACACTTCCATGTATTTTGTCACTAACAACCCGGGTTTCGCCTTTCAGCATCTTCAGGCACACAAATGGACTCGAACTGACAGTTAGTGACAAAATACATGGAAGTGTACAAAATCTCAATAATCCAAATTTGATATTGAAATTCCATCAAGCACCCTCAGTCGATGTCTTAAATTATGTTTGATATTATGTTTACTGCAAAAACATAAAAATTTATATAAACAATAAAATGTTCTGTTTCAAAAATGAATCTTCATTTTCACACTCTTTAATGTAATTGCAGAGACGAACGTATTTAAAAATACTGTATTCTAAAATTAAATGAATATTTTGTCAACGATAAACTAAAATACCAAATCTTTAAAAACACGCTCTAAATTTCCAACTAAATATTTTATGAAATATTTTCTTACCAGGACTTACAACCAGCCCTGCGTTCTTTTCAGAAAGGCCTGTGAGGATAGGGTCGGATAAGGCCGAATAGTACTGATATTGATTTGCCGTTGAAATATTCAACCGGTATTGCTGTCCCTAGACAGGTGGATAGAAAGTATTGGAAACAATAACGAACATCAAATTCATAAATTAATGTCCATTCAGGGATTCAAACCGTTGCCCGCCCGCGCCACTAAGTACTGCGTTAAGTTACTACACCGATTAAATAATGTAGTTTTAATAAAAACTTTTTCATCCTGTATATTTTTTTATACTGACAAAAATTATGGTAATGATAGAAGAGGTACTTTTTCTGCTGTAAAAACCGAGGCGGTGTAATTTTATGCTCGGCATGAGAAAAATAATGATTTTTCATACATTCCATTAATTTTTATGTCACAATAAGAAAAACATAAAATTTTAAATCAAACATTTAACCGTATAACCTTTATTATTACATCCAAAAAAATAACAATCTTTATTAGGTGTATCACAAGAAAAAGCCGGAATCTTTTAATAATGAAAAATACTTTCACTAAAAAATGCTTTTCATCACGATAGATATTTTTATTGCACCATATTTTCTGTTCGTTAAGCACATTTGGTTGCACGCTTTGGGTAATTTTAAAATGTCAATCAAAAATTTTCGAAAATCTCACAAGATAGTTTCTTCCTTCTATGCAACTAGTTTACTTTAAAAAGTTCATTATTACTTGTTTTTGTTAGCATATAAGAAATTTTGTATTATTTGGTTTACTTAAGCCATATTAAATTTGGATTATTGAGATTTTGTACACTTCCATGTATTTTGTCACTAACGACCCGGGTTTCGCCTTTCGGCATCTTCAGGCATTCGAGCACACGAATGGACTCGAACTGAGAGACAGTAAACAGTGTCTAACGCTTATATAGAAGATACAAATGCGACAAATATCATTTACGAGGCAATACATATACGTCTGAGAGCGACACCGATACCTGAGTTAAAATTTCGGAAATCGCCCTAATCCTTATTTTGTAAACACCATATTACCAGAGTGGCGATTGCCGAAGGCGAATTGCCGCTTTTCAACTTCTTTTAGAAATACCAGTGATTTTACAATTATAATAGTATTGTGGGTTTTGACGGGATGTAATTCGACGAATGGGTAAATATATACAATCATTCCACATTTAGTGACATCTGTTAGGTGTTTCAACGTATCGGATATAATAGCGGAGAATTAGGAAGGTTCAGCTGCTCATTCAAGATTGGCAAGGAGTTTAACTGGGCTCTATTAATTTCTAAAATTTCTTGATAAAATAATTTATGATCCCCCATGTTTTTATGCAACAGTTTAACCCCATCATCCGCATTAAACGTATGGTTCTCCATTAGCAAGTGATTTGCGAATGTCGAAGTTTCTTTTTTTAATCTAAAGGCAGCTAAATGTTCTGATACCCTTATATCTAATGTACGTGTGGTTTTACCCACATAGAAATGTTGGCAATCATTGCATTGTAATTTATAAATACAAGATTTGTTCTTAAAGTTTATCTTTATTGTTAACAAGTAATTTGCCTAGAGAGTTTTTGCAATAGAACGCCGGTCTAACACTATCAGCGAGTTGTTTTTTAATTTTAAAGCTTGTGCAACCTAAATAACTAATTCTATGCCAGATTCTAGGGTGGTCTATGTCTTTAGACAAGTTTCCGAAATATAGCATCTTTTCTGCTAATTTACGTTGTTTTTTTGATACAAGACTATCTATAAGAGACGCCTCATAGCCATTATTAATGGCAATTTGTTTAATAATGTTTAGTTCGTTTTCAAAATTAAATTTATTTAGAGGTATAGTGACTAATCTGTGAACCTGAGAATGGAAAGCAGCCAATTTATATGAGAAAGGATGGTCTGAGTTAAAATCAATGGCCGCATCTGAAAACGTCTGTTTTCGGTAAATTTTAAATTCATGAATGGAGTTTTTAATATCAATATTAAGGTCAAGGAAATTTATATTCTTGCCCCCTACTTCTAAAGTGAATTGAATTTTATCATCTAGTGAGTTAAGAAAATTATGAAGGTTAGAAACTTGTCTCTCCGTTCCATTGAATAGACAAAGGATGTCATCTACGTAACGGAACCAATAAACTACGTTTCTAACTTCTGTTTTATTGCTAAAAATAAGGTTTTCTAAATGGTTCATATAAAATTCTGCTAATAGTGGTGACAAACAACTTCCCATTGCAAGGCCTTCGGTTTGTTCATAGAATCTATTATCAAATTGAAAATAGTTCTGGTCAACGCAAACGTCTAATATATTAAGTAATTCCGTAGTAATGAAGTGGAAGTGTACAAAAAAGTGTACATGGAAGTGTACAAAATCTCAATAATCCAAATTTAATATTGAAATTCCATCAAGCACCCTCAGTCGATGTCTTAAATTAAGCCATATTGTTTGACTTTTTTGCTGCTAAGTAACATTTCACAGATACAAAAACATATTTTCAAGATAATGTTAGCAGTCACAAAAACTAATTTTGAATAATTGCAATTCATCACACAATTAAAAATCTATAGTAAATTCTTTTACAGTATTTTCAACTTTGCTTATACAATAATATTTTTCATGGCTCAAAGCAATGAACTATATTATATCGATGTTTTTCTTAGTCCACGAGTTTATGATATAGCTTAATAAATGAACATTCAATTTAAATAATGTTTCTCTTGAATAAAATTGTGGAGTTAGAAAAATGTATGTTTTTGATACATACACCAAATCCTTTTATGTATAAAAACAATCAATTTATGATAAACAAAAATGGGTTCTATAAATTCGTACGGAAAAAGTATTTTATTTTCATATAAACCTTTAATTTCCAACTAAACGAAAACAAATGTATCTAGACAAATGCAAAATAATACATGTGTGAACGTGGTTTGAACGTGCCTTTAGTTCACTCCTCCGGGGATTACCGTAGAGATAACTGCCTAAGTGACGTCATCTGGTTAGTAACCGTCACCAGTGACACGTGTTTTGGGGAAGTAAACAAATGAACTAGTCTAGGACGACTAAATTTTAATAGTGATAGGAACGGTGCCATCCAAAAAATTCGGGTAAAAACGAAATCATGTAAAAAGAGGTCTTGGTGTATAGTGCTTTTCTACCAAGAATGTTAACTCATTAAAAGTTAGGATATATAAAAATTACTTATTTCAATTGAAGCTTAAGAAACCTTGTTTCTCATAAAAATGGTAAAGTTTCAATTTCGTTAATAATCATACAAATCAAGTACGAAAACCCTGTTAAACATGAATATGTACGTTGAAAAACCTGTAGTCGTTAAAGAATTATTTCCAAATTAAAAGTTTATTGTTTTAATCTACATCTTCAAGATCAAGAAAGACAGCAAAATAAGGCTTATCAAACATCGTGCGTCTTTTGTGTCTCCAAAAGCCATCTTTATCACGGTGATGTCAATGTTCGGTATCCAAGTATAATAATGGGGTTTGTGGTTGAACTTTCTTGACATTCACCTTGACCATCTTTTGTACGACCGCCATGTCACTTTATCTCACCAAATGTATGACACACCTTATCTTGTTCCAGTTTTAGTAATATGATACAATTATAGTGTAGGATATTTCAATGAACAGCAACAGATAACCAATTTCATTCACGCACTATTACGGTTTCCAACTATTCAGGTATTGCATAATAAAACTGAAAATATTCGAATAGTTTCTGAAGTATGAAAAAAGTATAAAAAATTCGACTTGAATAATTAATAATATAAAATTGTAAATGCTAAAATAATAACTTGATAGCACATCAAAATTTGTAAAAAACGAGATCATTTTTGACAAAAATCACTTTTATTCAAATTTTAAATAGCTGATGTAAATATGACAGTTTCTTAAATATTGGATACCTACATTTTATAATAATTTACGACTAAATATTTTCACACTTCTGTCATATCATATTCCAGCACCGTTTCATTGTATTACAATATTTAAAAGTTGCAGCCACGTCGGATTAGTCCAACAGTATTTCTTCAATTAAATATTGCGAATTGTATTCAAATATTGAATAGTTAAAAAATGGCCTAATATATTCAGATTCAAACCAAAGAATTCGAGACAAATGACCGAGAACCAGACATCCTCAAAAGCGAAATCGAATATGCGATCAACAATCTTAAGCATAACAGGTCACCAGACTCAGATGGTATCCTCGCTGAACTCGGGAAAAGGCAAGACTATAAAGGGATTGATATCCTTCTCGATATCTGCAACAAGGTATGGAAAAGTGTAAAATGGCCACAGGACTGAATGCACTCGTAAATTGTGCCCGTAAACGAAAAGTACTTTTCTACAGATTATCCAATAACGCTTAACCAAAGAATTATGTCATTGCTGAGCATTATTAGATGTTGCATAATTTTCACTTCGGATTTTAGTAGGAGCGGGGAACTTATGGTCGTCTCATGGCTAATGTGGTACCTTTTCACTGAATCTAAATTTAACAAAACAAATTCTTCAATTATTACTGATATATTTTTCTTCGTATATTCATGTTTATTTTTGTTGCTTATGAGATTTAGGCGAGGGCATACGATAAAGGATTTTTCCCAAATCGAAAAAAAATCCCGCTTATCCCACTTAAGACTTATCTATTTAAGATGCGATTTTCAGAAATGTATGGAAAATATTCACTATAATCGCTTATATCCTTATCACAAAGGCGAATCTCCAAAAGAAATACGGGTAATGAAAAAATCGAATACGTATCCCATAGAATATTTATAAAAAAAACAATCACGTTTCCATTACTATATTAATATTTATGTTGTCTTTTGACATGTTAGAAAGAATCATTATTATCTGCTCTAGTTTTGCTATTTAATGTCAAAAAAACTTATTCTCCTCTCTCCTGACAACTTGCTAATTTGTAAATACGTTTGTGGAGAAACGAATAAATACAATTGTCAACACGAGACGTCGGATGAGCGGACAACACTGCCAAACTAGATATACCTACAGAACGCATCATACCGATAGACGGAGCGGGCGATAGACAGAATACGATTGAACGTCAAAGAAGCCGCACTACCTAACTCTTCTGAAAAAGACAATAATAATTTCTCGACGCCGTCGACTGCAAAATTGGTGGTAGATCCATTTAAAAATGTTGAAATATCTGTAATTACACAAGACGAATAAACGCATCCAAAACGTTGTTCGTAATTTTTTCCTGAGAAACAAAATACATTATCTTACTCAAGGCAACCAAACGGAAGCAAATAAAGTATAGCCAATTGCTTGCTTGGAGGATCAACCGAAATTGAAGACCTCTATGGCCTTTAAATTCTTTCCAAGTAAGAATAATTTTATTTTTAAATTGTATTATATTTTTTTATTAAATTTCCGTCCATTATTGCTGCTAATGAAATAATGGTTTTATTTATACATTTAAGCGTTGGAGTGATTCATACAATAAATAATGTATCAAATTTATTTAATCTACTGAAAATCAATTTAGGAGAATTTTAATTATCTAATTTTTTTTAAAAATCGACAGTTTAATGACAGAACCTTCACTGGCAGGGTCAGTGGGAAGTCTAACAATAAAATTTATTGTAATGCATTTTTAAATAAAATAATGTAAAAAAAAGTTGTCGAAATTATATGTTCCTTTGTATGGTTGTTAACAAATATATATTATGTATTTATAATATTGGAAAAATATTTAGTATCATAATACATATTTTAGTTATGTAGGTATTGTAAAAAAAATACATAAATAAACTGAGGTACACAGATAGAAACTTTTAATTTACATTATGAATTTTAAACCTCTTTCATTGAGTCCTGAAATACCGGTATCGCAACAGCAGACAAGCTCAATCAACAATTATTTATGTTAAAAATCAATAAGTTTTCATTCAGTGTTATTTCAAAAGGTTTTCTACCCCCGTTTCACACCATACTATATAATATGTAGTATCCATTTCTGAAGCATAGCTTGATGAAAATTTCAATTGACAGTGTCGTCAAAGCCAGAAAGCCTGATTTGTCAGTTGAGCTAACCAGCAGATATTGACAATTATGGCTAATGGGTATTGCTTTATCATCACTTAGATACTATTAAAGCAGGATGGCTTAGAACAACCATACAACAATACATACCTACAGCCATACGGTATATAATTTTGATTTGAGAGATTATATACCTGAAGATGGTAACTTGTGGATTTGGTGAATCTTTTAAAAGTTTTATAGTATGAACAATGACTTAAAATGAAATGATACAAGCTTCGCGCCGCATCATTTTGTACTGCCCGGAAGCTGACAATTAACAAAGATAAACTATCCAAAATTATTGGATATGACTTAGTTCCGTAAAAGAAATAATTTTGACTAAAATCACATACAGACTTATTTAAATTTGATTTGACAATAGAATAGAAAATCCTTGGTAATAGTTATGGTAAATAACCATTTTGCTGCTATACGCAATTCTAACAATATCAGAAAAAACAACAAATTCATTTATTTATTACAATTTATTAATTATAAAAAAATCTTAATAAAACACTTCAAAAAATAAGCATGCAATTAGGTATATTTATATAGATAAATATTTAAATTTGAAAATGTTTTTACTGATCTTTCTTTCCGTATGCATCAACCGTTGGCAATGGTCCTCCGTGATGAGCAAAACCGGTCATAATCATTAGAAACATCTGGAAGTAGTACAAACAAATTGTGTTTTATTTTGAAAATATAATGCCTTTCTACCAAGAATTGACAGTTAGCACCTTAAAAGTGAATACACTTAAATATCTATTAAAAGTTAAGTCATTCGATGACAATAAAAATGACCTACGAACTAAGTTCAAGATGATGTTAGTCTCGTGTCGATAATAAAAAAAGAAATAACATTATTTGAAAATGGGGTTTCACATGGTCATCACCTCGAATTGATATATTTGATGACAACACCTTCAACGAATGTGGAAACTGAACGTGCTTTTTCAGCAGCACACTGTGTGGGTACCAAAATTAGACTCAGATATGACATAAAACTTGATACTTTGATGATATCAATTCGGCAATATTATTCACAACAATGTTTTGAATGTTTATTTCATTATAAATATATCTTGTATTGTATTTATTGTTATCACATTATATTATACTAGACATTTTTAGCGATTTTATCAATGATATGTGAATACTATAATATTTTAAAAAATAAAACACAATTCATTTGTACTACTTCCACATATTTATAATGATCAGGACCGGTTTCGCTCATCACGAGCATTATCAACTGATGATGCTCGATGATGATGATCAGTTGATAATGCTCGTGATGAGGGAAACCGGTCCTGATCATTATAAATATGTGGAAGTAGTACAAATGAATTGTGTTTTATTTTAAAATATAATTTCTTTCCACCAAGAATTGACAGTTAACACCTTAAAAGTGAATACTATAATATAAATATAATAAAAAATTCTAATCCCGGAATCGTTAAATTGTAATCCCGAATTCCTGGGATCAAAATTTTGACTCGGGATTGGATTTTCTACTCGTATACCTAAGATATAGTATATTATCCGTCCTCAGTATTGCTATCGTCTCATATTATGTGATACTCAGTTATTTTCAACAGGCGATGTGCAGTGTCCTCTCGGTCGTTATTGGAAGAATAAACAAAAGTCTACATTTTACGCAGACTATTTTCTGTTTTGTATTCAATTCGCTGGACACCTAACAGGCCAGCGAAGCTCCCGGATATCCGGAGAACGTTTTTCTTCGGAAACGCGAGCTTTCGCGAGCAAAAAGTTTGGCGAGCAAACAAGCTTTTGATTTTTGCGAATAATGTATGAGATTTGCAAAGCCGGTACATTGTTTTTACAGCCCTTATTCGTGCGTGGTTTTTAATTTATATCGTGAGGTCGCAACCCTCATAGGCAAATAAAGAAGCATTGATTTTTAAATAAATGAATCTGAAAGTTTTTCTATGGATTCGGCGGTAGCTTTGTGGAAGTTCATTTTTAATATAAAATTATAATTGATAACTTAGTTATTTCAAATTTGGATTAAAAGAAATGAAGATTTTGTACACTTCCATGTATTTTGTCACTAACGACCCGGGTTTCGCCTTTCGGCATCTTCAGGCATTCGAATACACGAATGGACTCGAACCGACAGACAGTAAACAGTGTCTAACGTTTATATAGAAGATACAAATACGACAAATATTATTTACGAGGTAAAATATTGTACGTCTGAGAGCCACACTGATACCTGAGTTAACATTTCGAGAATCGCCTTAATCCTTATTTTGTAAACATTAGACGCTGTTTACTGTCTGTCAGTTCGAGTCCATTCGTGTGATCGAATGCCTGAAGATGCCAAAAGGCGAAACCCGGGTCGTTAGTGACAAAATACATGGAAGTGTACCAAATCTCAATAATCCAAATTTGATATTGAAATTCCATCAAGCACCCTCAGTCGATGTCTTAAATTAGTTATTTCAATGGATTTATCACTAAAATGACGCGTTTCGCCTCTTTAAGAAGCATCTTCAGACTAACTCAGAGGTGAAACGCGTCACGTTAGTGATACACCAAGTAGAATAACTTAGTTATCAATTTTAATTTTATATTGAATGTGAAAGCTTTGAACATTTTTGTAGCTAAAGTGTAATTTTCTACTCTCTTTTTTCATTTGTACCCGCTTAATTAATTTTAAAATGATTTCAATTAATTTCCAGACTTACGTATTATATGATAAGTCATGGTTTGTTTTTTTGTTTGACACCATGCCTCGGAAGAAGCGCGTGGTTATAGAAAAAATGATTTTTTCTCTTCCAACTCGTAAATTATTAAAAAAACGCTTTATGGGTTTTAACTGTTAAACGTTCTCGGTGTATATATTTGAAAAAACTGCCCCGGAGGACACAAACACTAGCTACGCCACTGGTTGTGTATAACCCAAAGATAAAATAATATACGTACAATTCAAAGAAAAAAAGAAAGAAAAACAATATCAGCCGTTGCAGAAAATTCGAGCATTTTGCATCTTTCCCCGAATCTTATATATTTTAGGTGAATAATAAACATTTTCTTAGTCGAGTGGAAAAGTACATATTGTATCTATCAATCATTGACAATAAGGTGAACTAATTTAAGGAATTTAAATAAACATAAGTGCTGTTACCTTTTTAATACTTTATGCAGAAATACTGTCGAAAATATTGTGTTACATTTCGTTACGTAATGAGAAGCAATAAGCAGTGATAAAAAAAAATATTTTAATTCTATTAATTTTACAGTGTGCAATGATCAGAATCAGCACCGATCTTGATGATTATATTCCTGTTTTGTGTTTATAAGCATTATGATTTTCCTCCAATAATAGTTGACAGTTGACAATAGAAAAAACTATGCCATAATCCTTAAATTGTCTTTCAAATTCAAATGTATATATATATATGTATATATCAGGCGTGGTTTTATCTCTTTCCCGCTCATCACATGAAAAGTGAAGATGCTAGCGAGATGCAAGAGCATGCGGCGCATGCTCTTGTATCCTTCTTGCTCATGCCCAAATTAAATTGTGCGATAGAGATAGTGATAAGTCTACCGCACGCCGATGGTATATATATATGATTTACAAATGTGTTACTTAGAATACAGTTTACTGTGTAGAATACATAAACACAGTTTGTTTGTACTACTTCCACATTTTATAATGATAAGGACCGGTTTTACTTATGACTAATATAATGAACTGATGAACAAGTCGAGTTTATTTTCAAAATAGAATGCCTTTCCCTCAAGAATTGACAGTTAACTCTTAAAAGTAATTAACATTACAATTGTGTTTATTCATGTTTCAAGTTTAATCTTGTGAAAAGTAATCAATATCTACAATGCAAATTCCATATACTAAGTCATTTTAAAGGTTAACGACCTGGCAAAGCATTTAGCAGTTTAGGTGATGGCTGAAGCAGAATATTTGGGAAGTAATTAATATAAACAAAGCAATTTCTTCATACGTAGATGAGCACCCGAAAAATCAATTATCAATTCAAATGACAACTGATACAGAACACAATAGAGCCCGACGATGTATGGACAGTATAAAAGGACAACCATAGAAAAATATATACCCACTGAGACCTACCATTATAAACACTAAAATTCCCAGAGATGAAAGGAGAAATAGGGCCTAGCCCGGGAATCCTACACCAAGTGTAAACGCTATTCATTCAATATCTACATTCTGTTGTCGCACCCCGAACTGTCTGGAAGCATATAATCGTCACTTGAACTATCAGTCTATTACTAAAGTAAATCTCTTTAATTATACAAAATTTCCAATTCTTAGAATGCTAAAAAATATATGAATTATCACTCGACACCATGAATGAAATCAGAGTTTATTGTATTGATACGCGAGTTATAGGCATTTGTAAATGTTTCTTTGTGGTTTTTATTACTCATCGAAAAAATTTATGCAAATCTTTTTGTTTTTGTGTGTTAATTAACTCAACCAAATAAAACGCGCGGTATTTATTTTAGTATTGCTTAGTTTCATTTGGCAATGTTAGCGTGACTGGCAGATTAATTTTATATTTGAACAGTACTCAATAATTTTATATTGCACAGATTAACTCTAAATAGGAGTCAATTTCGAGTCCATTAAAATATATTTTTGACGATGACACAGCCTTGGTAAGCCGACCGCTTATGAAACTTTCTTGCTTAAGTCAATATTTTAAAAGCTCATCATAAGAAGGATACATTAATATTTATGTTATAAAGTGTGCAGGTACCTACACGAGCTTTGTGCCAGAGTTTGTGTGCATACATTTGCCGTTAAACCAAGCGGGACACCGGGGAAAGCTCAAGTAATAAATAAAAATAATGCTTGCCGAAATGTGGACGTTTACAAATACGGAGCTTTCGTGAAACAGGAGCAAAATAGAGATGCACTACGTACCTGATACACCACTGCCACCGTACGTCGTTTACAGGAGCGTAGTCAAGATATATTAAACCTCCGTTTTTTGTTACTCAAAAGTGTCAGAAATATAATTTACCACCCATTTAACGTTGATCGTACAACCTTATCGAAATTATGAGTAGTTTATTTATTTAAGAATCAAATTATTGTCAAACTGTTTAAGAAATCGTTACCTTACTTTGAAAAGGTTCTAACTGACATTTTGGCCTAAAATGACCTTTTGATTAGAAAATGTTGTATTAGCCACATTCTACTATATGCGTTGATTTCAGAGTCATATATTGTTCAATGAGAGAGTTAGCAGTATTTCGGAGTTTTATCCGCAGATTTTTTCATAAATTTGTTTTATACAGTTCTATGAATCGATATAACTAATCATTGTAAATTCACAGAGAAAACATACACAGCAAAGTCTTTTTGAAAAGGTTTTAACGTCATGTTGAAGACTCGATGGTTGGTGTGTTTTTTACCCTTTACTTCTATTGTTTTATCGATGTCGTCATTGACGAAAATTAACTGAATTCGTTCAAGCATTCAAAAATATATGTGTTATTACTCTGTTGTATTATAATATTATTGTTCGCTTATAGGGTTCAGCAAGTCATGATAATATATAATATTAATAAATATCTTAAAAATCAGAGCACGTTGTTTGATAAAATTGAAATATCCGATAAAACCCTTTTAAACAAACTGTTGTAGTCAGTTCTAATTAAAACTTTAGATACTCATTATTTTCTAATATAAAGGCTTTAGTTGAAGTAAATTATATGAAAAACAAGTCAAATAATAACATATATAAATATATGCCAACTCACTAATTAAAAATACATTCTTTCCTTCCGAAATACAAAATGTGATAGGTCAAAACTTCAAACGCTCTTATCTCAAAACATGGTCAAGTGCAGTTAGAATCTTTTCAAAGTAAGGTAACGTAATATCAATTATTTGTTATGCTAATGTAGAAAAAAAAATATTTTGATTTAAAATTGCAATTTTTCCCACTTCTTAAAATATTTCTTTTGCACATATTTATAAGTTTATTGATTGATAGCATAAAATATTCTCAATTTAACTGAAAACAGGATTAAATAAAAAAGTATTCGAGTTTTATATATTATGTCATCTCAGTTAATCCAACATCATAACTTTTATTTAAAATTAATATATTTAACGTACTAATTGTGTTTTTGGAAAAATAACTTAAATGGTGATATCATTTAATCGTTAAGTAATTTTATTGAAACTGGAACTGTTATTTTGAAATCTCATTTAAACTTGGTCGTTCAACCTTTCTATTCAAAAAGCCAGCGAAAAAAAATGAAGAAGAGAAAGAAAGTATTAGCTAAAATCACTCTTTAAAATTGCTTTACAGGGTCACGATAGGAAGTATTAAGTATCGCAGCATCCATGAGTTGGAATACAAATACGCTAGTCACACAACAAATCAATTACTTAAACGTTTAATTTTAAATGCTTTGACCATTCGGCCACACGACAGATAAAATATAAATTTTCATAAAAAAAACGTTTATATTTTTTTAACAGAAATAATAGCTATACAGAAAACAACATTTTTAAATCAAATAGATCTGTTAATTTAATAATCTGAATAGTCACTTTTAAGGTGTTAACTGTCAATTCTTGGTGGGAAGACATTCTATTTTAAAAAATAAAACACAATTCATTTGTACTACTTCCACGAAATTTATAATGATTATACCTGTAAGGTTATTTTTAACTTGTAAGAAATAATTCTGTCTTTGTAATTTTTGTTTTTCAGATATTAAAAATTTATTGGATACTCATAGCTGCTCTGCTTTCTCCACTTAAGATGGCTGTTTATTATTCATATTAATTACATACTTATGATTTGATTATTTTTAAATGGTTCATTAATTTTTTCTTATAATTTCCCTGATTCATTATTGTATTATATTATATTAGTAACGTCATTAATAATTTTGTTCAGCTAAATGGACTTTTAATGTAGCTATGTTTGTGATTTCAGATTAGTTTTTAATGATTTGCAAGAGGTCCATAACATTTTAATTGTAGACTCTTTCATTTGATTAATGTAAAATTTGTTTGTTAATCAGTATTTTCTTGTCTCAGTTCATGAACCATTAGTTTTATATACCTTCATTTATACACTCAATTTTATATAAATAAGCCTGTTATGTTTGTATTTTTATCAGTTGATAATGCTCGTGATGAGCGAAACCGGTCCTGATCATTATAAATATGTGGAAGTAGTACAAATGAATTGTGTTTTAATTTTTAAAATATAATCTGAATAGTATAAAATTGAAAAGAATAAAACTTTCTGACGAAATGGCTTACTAATCAGCAATTAAGAGAAAACTCTATTTTACCAATAGACTGTGTTGTTTCCATATTCAGAAAAGACGTTTTTATACTTTGTATATTATTAGTTACGATATATTCTCACAAAATGAATTATATGAGAAGTGAATTACTATAAAATGGAGAAAATTTATAGCGTGATAAAAATCCATTTTAGATTGGCTATGAACGTGAAACTTCATCCACGGTGATTTATTTCTTAAAAATAAATTATAGACACAAAGAAAGAAATCGCAGTATAGTAAAAATACGTATAATTATATAAACGCATCAATGGTTGGCCCCTGTTACATATTACATTTTCTTTTTCTTCAACCATGTTCGCTCCTTATGTGAAGCATATAGCCACCATGATTTTACCACATCATTCTCTGTCACCCACCAACCGAACTATACGACCTGAGTTAATTCTTAACCTGTCAATAGTCTCCTGAATACCGTTAACAGATTTATCAAATATGACAGCATCATCGGCGTATTTTAGTTACCATAGCCTCAAGCCACACCCTGATCAAATGGGATTGACCTCCGACGTATAAAAAAAAATGATAAACAGGAACGGGGCAAGAACGCAAGCCTGTCTCAGTGTTATATAGTGTATAAATCAGTTCGAGTTCATTCGTGCGCTCGAATACCTAAAGATATTGAAAAACAAAACCCGGGTCGTGAGTGACGAAATACATGGAATTATGCAAAATTTCAACAATTCAAATTTAGAAAAACAATTGTATTATATTTTATTTCCCAGAAATTACGGCTAGATAATAAATATTTCATTACAATATGTAATCGAAATAATTTCTTCAAATACGATACGAAGATACATAAATAATTATGCTTTTCATATCATTATGCTGAACTGTCATTTAATTTCAACTCGGGTAAGAGGTAACCGTAGTGCTCCCTTGCATTTTTAATCTCACGTTTTTTCATTTATAATTAAATAGTGAGTACCCGGCATGCGTTGCAATGCCACTCAAAGAAAGAAAGGGTTTGTGTTTTAATTCTGTTTATTGAACTGCTTTTAGAGTTAGAGGTCTGCACAGACCGAAATTTCATAGACTTACCCGGTTCGAGCTCATCATCTTCAGGTCTGGCCCAACCCGAACCCGAGTTTCAATATCACACTTGTTATAACACAATATTTTTGTTTTTCGTCTGGTGCGTACACGAATAAAGCAGAAGGTTTTTCCTAGATGTCGCTGTATGTACGTATTTGATTCTTTTTTTCAACTTTAGATTTTTTTTCCTCAGAACCTTTCACGGCTGTGTGCACAACAACTCACCGAAGTTTCATCGAAATCGTATGAATGGTAAAGGAACGCGTAATGGACAAACAAACATTTATTTTATATAATATTTCCCGGCATGATCACAATAAGTCCTTCCTGTCGTCGCGATCGGTTGAGTAGCTTAGGAGCCTATAAGATCCGGACAAACCAACAAACAGACATTCATTTTTATACATATAGATTTCCCGGCATGATCACAATAAGTCCTTCCTGAAAGTTTCGTCGCGATCGGTTGAGTAGCTTAGGAGCCTATAAGATCCGGATAAACCAACAAACCAACAAACCAACAAACAGATATTTAATAATTTAAGTATAATTTAAGACATCGACTGAGGGTGCTTGATGGAATTTCAATATTAAATTTGGATTATTGAGATTTTGTACACTTCCGTAATCCACTTCCACGGAAGTGTACAAAATCTCAATAATCCAAATTTAAACAGATATTTATTTATATATATATAGATTTCCCGGCATCATCATAATAAGTCCTTCCTGAAAGTTTCGTCGCGATCGGTTGAGTAGTTTAGGAGCCTATAAGATCCGGACAAACCAACAAACCAACAAACAGACATTCATTTTTACATATATAGATTTCCCGGCATGATCACAATAAATCCTTCCTGAAAGTTTCGTCGCGATCGGTTGAGTAGTTTAGGAGCCTATAAGATCCGGACAAACCAACAAACCAACAAACAGACATTCATTTTTACATATATAGATTTCCCGGCATGATCACAATAAATCCTTCCTGAAAGTTTCGTCGCGATCGGTTGAGTAGTTTAGGAGCCTATAAGATCCGACAAACCAACAAACCAACAAACAGACATTCATTTTTATATATATAGATTATAAACTGGCTCTAATTGAAACGATTATTCAACCAAATCTCACTTAACATCGTTAATTTTGCGTACGCTTCAAATGCACTGCCATTTTTAAAAGTTTTTCTTCAATCAATAACCTTAAACAATTTCAAATTATTACGAAGATTGTCTCAGAAACTGTCATCAGAAAAATTCTAATACAGAAAAAATTTAACTAAACACTTTCTATACTAAATTACTTCGAACTAAACATCAATTTAATCAATTATCAGGATTATGTAAACTGAAAATGTTTCAAGTTTCTAGTTTATAATAAACTCAATTTAACTGAAAAAAGATAAAATAACTAAGTATTTATTTCTACTATGTCGGCAAAAACCATTATAAGAAGCTAATGTAATTACACATAATCAATAAAATGTCAATTCATTTATTGAAATAATTAATTAATAACACCATGTAAGATCCTGTTCCAAAAACACAATTAGTATGTACGTTAAATAATTTAATTTTAAATAAATTTTATGATGTTTGAATACGTAAGATGACATAATATTCAGTCTTCTGAAAAGTATATATAGCTAAATAACCGAAATAACTATCAACTACTTTATAAACTTTTGTACAACTAAATTAAAAGTACTTTGTTATTTTATCTTATTATAATGGAGTTCTACAATTTAACTGCATTACAAACTAATACATTGGGTCTTTCAAAACTTTGAATACTTAATAATAAAAATTATATATATAAGTGTATAGTATATGTAAGCAAGGTTTCAAAGATGTTCGTTTTTATATTGCATGTATCTGTGACGACATCTAGTGACTACTTAGTAAACGTAAAACTTTTAATTTCAAACGCAAGATGTTCTTATACATAAAAAAAAATACGATTTAAATAAGTTTTGATTGTATTAAAAAGGTACTTCAGCAACGCCGTGTATTAACAACCACCCTTAACCCACTTACCCCCGTCATAAATTGACATATAATTTTAAAACCCCTCAACACACAGACGTGCCATCGTACATATTCTAATACATAACAAATAAATCTTTTTGTACTCCAGAGAAAATAACAAGTTAATGATGTTTTCTATTTTAATTATTTTATTATAATATAATAAATAGTAAGAGCTTATTTTGACATGTTATCTCTGCTAGATTGAAACATTGGGAAGCTTTCAAGTGTTTCGAAATTTGGGATGGTAACTTCTATTATAATTTTAAGTATTATGTTTCTTGTGTCTATATAAGGCATCAGGATAGACAGTTTCAAAAGAAACCGTACCAAAATTGATGGTATGATTAATTATTGTATTTTACACGAGTACTTCAATTCAAACTGTAACAAATTATAGATATAGTTATATATTAAAATCGTATGGGGTAATTTGTGGTATATGTAATGTCACACGTGTTTCTATTATTTTCTATGTGAGGCTTAGACCATTTTCGTGATTTTATTTTTAAGTGATTGGTTATTTTCTGCTGCATAAACTGGAATGATGCATAAAGAAATATGATTTTATTATTCTTTACGTTTAACGTATTGACGTATAAATGTTAATTTCGGGTCGCTATGGTAGCAACCGACCACAATACGACTTCAATATAAATAAGATTTGATTTGCTACGATGACATCACATATGATAGATAATGTAACTTAAGGCCGTGTATACTGGGGACATGATGTAAAAAGTACAGATGAGAGGGATAAAAGGTGACAGTTGCCATTTTTGTATTTGTTGACGTCATTACGTGCTTATCCAATTACAATGTACTATGTTTACAACGGTGTTTTGGTGACAATAAAAATTTGGTTTCGTCAAAGTGACGTCACATATAATACAAAAACCAGCTCACCTATACTTCTTACACCATGTACTGATAGCATGGTCTAAGGAGAGAACTATAGGTGAGCTGAAAAATACGACAATTGCCATTTTTATTTTTAAAGTCGTCATAACGTTCGCATATTTAAACGTCAAAAATACTTTGTTTGTAACACTGTTTTGAAGAGGTAATAAATATTTAATTTGAGCTTTAAAGTAAAACATATACAATCAATAGTGTGATAGAGTTTAAAATAAAACATTTAGACATTCTTATGTAAGAAAATAAGAAGTTTTTTACTTATCCTAAGGGTCAGATTCGTAGTCGAGTGGTCAACGTCGTTGGCAGTATATTATGTGGATCTTATTTTATTTTGGTAAATATGCTTTACAGCACGCTACTCCTTTTCTGCTTGACAAAACAATGTCATTCTGTAGGAAATTTAATTGTGGATAAGAAATTGGCAAAAAGTCGAACACTGGAATCAAGGAAACCAATAAATTATGCGAAAACGAAATATTATTACGAAAATTCGTCACCATATTTCAAATATGCTGTATGGTTTGTCGTAAGAAAATCCTTTGTCATAATATTATGGTGGCTTTTTCATACTGACATTATAATCGTATTTTGCGTAAATTATCAGTTTCCCGAACATATTGATAATTCTTATTCAATATTTAAGAATTAGAAAAAGTATTTTTCAAAATAATGGTAGTAAAATGATCACTGAAGATCGTTTTTTTTTTTAATTTCATTTAAACGAAAGCGTAATTTTAATATCTTAGTTCCTGTGAATGTAAAACTATTCCTTTTAGATCTAGGATGTATGTTAGAACTAAGAATTAAATAAGAGATTGAAGCCAGAAAATAGTATGCAAAAAAAACTCTAATCTTAATACTTGCATATTTTTTAATAGAATTCAAAAATATTTAAATTTTAATCACCGAGCAAATCATGCCTTTAGATAAATTTCTAAACAACAAAAATTACGATGAGTTCGTCGTAACGTTACATATTTTCCATAGCAATGATGCAGTTCACCTATAGTTCTTTCCTTCCACCATGTACTGAGGTTATATTCTTCCTTATATATGAATCAACTTCCAACCATTTAACTGTGATCTCCAAATGAGTACCAAAGTACAATAGGGATAAGCAACTTAAATCATAGTCTGAGTTGTTATGACGACATCAATTATAGATGCCACATTTAATAGCATCAGGGCGTTTGCACGGGCTACGGATTTTATAAATGAGTGCTAAAATTGATAAATAAAACATATAAATAGCAGTACGAGGTGATTTCCCGTGATCTCGTAGGGAGCAGTACCAGGCAACTAGTATAATAGTAGTATTTATAACGTAAGCTTAATGAAAACATCTAATGTATTACATATTTCTACAATTATATTTTTAAGTTTCTCTCATCTGATAAGCATTTTCAACAAGAAAAAACAAGGGTATTTATTTGATTTTTCCTTATATTCAATATTGCTACAGAAAAAAAATTGAATACTTTTCACAAATTTTTCTTAAATTTTTTACATACTCCTATTGAAAACATCTCAACATTTTTTTGTTATAGAACTGCTTGCTATTAATTGAGTCACTCAAACTTTCTTTTGAGATAGAGTTAGGATATAAGGATGCGACTATAATAGGATTATTATGAAGCTAAACACTCTCCTTTCTTCAAGATGTCATATATTATACTTCCATACCCCCGAACACAAATCCATAAATCTATTGAAAAAATCAATTTAATATTATATTCAAACCCATGTCAACTGAGGAACACAGCATTGACTACTCAACTACAGGCCCGTCAAAATTATTCTAATAATTCAAGACAACATCAATAGGAAAAGTCTGCAGGAAACTGCAGACTGGCGGTTAAGCATTCATTAACATATTATGCTATATTAATTTATCTAGTTTTGTAAACTGACATATTAAAAATCAATTTCAACTGAGTAATTGAGGATTCCACTAGAAAAAAACACTGCTCAGTTTTTTTACAGATGACTTATAATAGTGAAGAATTTTATTTTATTTTATGCATTTTATGCACAACAGTAAAAAAACCTTTAAAATAAAAAATACACTTATACCAAACAAACATGATCATGTTATAGGTGTACATTAATTTTTGATTTATGGTTTAAATGATTATCGGCTATGCGAAAATACCAACTCAACACATCATTCAACGATAAATAAAATAATGAATTAAGAAACGTCATACATAATAAAGAGAAATAAAATTTCTCACTTTTATGAAATATCCTACAAATCAAAAATAAATAATTTCATTTAAATGCTCGCTGTAATGGAAACGCTGAAGTTGCAAATCTGTTGCTCTCGCTAAGGAAAAATGGCGTCATAAAAAACTTACTTCCAACATTACGAAAGAAACCATTAAAACTTGCGTATTCTCGAAATTGTTGCCAACTTCAAAATAACAATATTTTATGCCTGATCATGAAGGGATGTACACTGTTTAAATAGTAAATTAGCAAGTGTATATTTTCATTTAAATTACACACTTCAGCATAAAATATTGTAATTTTTATTAAATATATACTAATTTCAAGTAATTAATGAATTCAGTTTAATTACTATTTGTAATGATATTTATGGCAAAATGCTTCATTCAAATATGGTTTCGAACTTGAATCATGAAAGTTTACTTTAATTTAACCGTCTACTAAGCAAATAATTTTATTTTTATCGACTCTATTTCATTCGGCAATTAATTATTTGATCAGTTTTCAATGCATATGTTAGGCCAAATGTGTGAAATTGCTCATTACATGAAATTGGAAAAATTTTGCCTAATTCATTGAAAATGTTAGCCCATTGGCTCATTCGTGAATTAGGGAAATTATCTGCTACTTACATGAATTCAGCATGATTTTTTCCGCCTTGTTCGTGTATAGAGCAAAATAGTTAGTAATGCTTTCATGGCGCAAACCTATGAGAACCGCCACCAAAGCAACGACGCTGACCCCTCAACCACGCGCCTGATTTTTTCAAGCATCAAAATCAACACATCGAAATTCCTATTCCTTTAATAATGTTGACTACATATTCTTCTAACTATAATATATCAATTTAAAGCTCGATTCAGAAAGTGAGACACAGATGGTGTGAGTGTGAGCTTGAGTGTTGAGTAAATGTTGAAAGGTAGCACTTCAATGTGATGTATAACATAATATTATTATAATACAAAATATACATATTGTCAGGTCTGTGGTCAACTTCGTAGACATTGATTACGGTGCTCAAGGGATCAAATCCTAATACGGAAAGTTTCAAAATTGCACTTTCTATCGATTTATCGATACCTCCATTAGAAGGCTATATGCTTTTCATTGGTAGTGGACATGGTAAAACCACGTCAAATAAAATTTCATTGCTTTAGGCGTTAAAATTTAAAATATCTCCTACCCTACAGGATAATTTCCTTACACTACTAAGCAAGGCTTACACTTTCACGATACGAACTGCGAGGTCATGATTGATGACAACACCTAAAGCTTTATATGCTAGGCCTTCTACTCCCGCCCCAAATGCTTCCTCTCACACTATAAAAGCTCTGACTCTTGTATGAATAAGTAATTGCCAATTGACTTGTAAAGAGTGGTCGAGAAAAATCTGTGAAGCCTCATTCAAGCTGCTACGAGCGTATTCCATAAAATTTTCTTTATCATCTATTTCAGTTCGTAATATGGTTTTAGAATATCATTCTTGTTTTCAAAATGTAATTTTTTCTGATTATTAATTTTCTTACGTAAATTTTTTTTTTAATTAAAACACAATTCCTTTGTACTACTTCCACATATTTATAATGATTAGGACCGGTTTTGCTCATCACGAGCATTATCAACTGATAAAAATACAAACATAACAGACTGACAGGCAAACTGATGGTTCATGAGCAAAATTTTTTAATGACATTACTAATGCAATAAGCAATAATGAATCAGGAAAATTATAAGAAAAAATTAGTGAACCATTTAAAAAAATCAAATATTCAGATTCATATTCAATCAAATATTAATGGACTTCTAAATGGACTTTTAATGTAGCTGTATTTGTGATTTCAGATTAGTATTTATTGATTTGTAAGAGGTTCATAACATTTTAATTGTAGACTCTTTTATTTGATTGATGTATAATTTGTTTGCTAATCAGTATTTTCTTGTCTTAGTTCATGAACCATCAGTTTTATATACCTTCATTTTTACACTAAATTTTATAAAAATAAGCCTGTTATGTTTGTATTTTTATCAGTTGATAATGCTCGTGATGAGCGAAACCGGTCCTGATCATTATAAATATGTGGAAGTAGTACAAAAGAATTGTGTTTTATTTTTTAAAATATAATGTCTTTTCACCAAGAATTGACAGTTAACACCTTAAAAGTGAAATTAAATATGTTATTATGACGAAAACTTCTATTTCAATTGTTTTCAATGTTGTGTATTAAAATATAAAACCATTAAATTCTTCGTTATTTCGTTATCCAGGCCAAAAACACAACGTTCACCAAATTATATCATTAAATGAATCTCAAAATGTCAATTAATATTACAATTTTACACTCTCCTGCTTTGTTGTACTTTATGGAATAAAAATTTTCAAGTTGAGAATTTGCATCTAAGTAGTTTGGATGTATTAATTTTAATATATGTATTTGAATTCCAATTTTAGCACTCAGAATATAGCAGTAATTGAATTAACCGTTTACCGGTAAACTGTCAAATCTTAAACATAACTGTGTAAGTAATTTTCAGATAATAATTTTAATAACCAGCGTTTATAGTGTTTTTTTAAATAAACATAATTCTAAAATATTGATAAAGAGTTGTCATATTGTGTATAGAAAAAATAAGTGCTGATCTAGGTGTCGACAAAAATATACATGTTTTAGTATTATAAGTTAGGCGCGCACACTTTTAATGAAAAACAATATTTATTATAATTATTATTTAGAATAAACATGACAAAAACAGATATAAATAAAATTTGCTTATTCTCTGTTTTTTTAATTGTCATAATGCGTAGGTACGTGTTTAATTTTGAGTGATTAAAAAGTGACGGTAAACTGCAATTCCTGGAACAGCCATACATTATATCGAATTTCATTTCACGTCACATCTAAACTCCACGTATCACGTCAGGTTTCATAGTCACTAGTCAATAACAAATTTAGTGGTATTTCTAACAGTTTGCCGTGGTATTTTGCTTTGCCTCTGCGATCAACGTATCCGATAATAATTTGACGGCAGCTTACATCTTCCAGCAAGCTTATTTCGTGTTAAAACGTGTTTTTAAGTCATTTCGCAAATTTTCAATCGTTTTATCGGAAATAAAATGAATTTTTGAGAACCGCCCGTCTCATTTAAGACGTTAATATAATTATTTTGTGCAATAATTCATATATCTCTCTGTCTATCAAAACTTTCTGAAATTGTTTTTAAAACAAAACACAATTTGTTTTGTACGAAACTAGTTTCGCAATAAGTGGAATCGGTCCTGATCATTATTAAAATATGGAAGGAACACAAAATAAATTGTGTTTTATTTTTAAAATATATTGCCGTTTCAACAGGAATTGACAATCATTACCTTGAAAGTACTTATATAACAATATCTTTTTTTATTGAAATATTGTAATGTACGTTTTGTTAGTAGTGGTTTTATGTTTCAATGCGAGACAACGAAAACATGGATTATGAATATAATGGCGATTTCATATATATTATAAATGATGCACCTTAAAAGTGATATGTAAGAGTTGTTTTAATTTTAAGGTTTTACATTATGCTTAGTATAAAACTGTGAGCAAATAAAAACATATATTATAAACAAGATGGCAGTAGCAGAGTCTTTCAAATTTATCTATTGTAAAGTCATATTTACTTATTAATTAATAAAGCAGAAATTTGCCTTTATTCAATATAATTTATATTGGAAAACTTTATCACATCCAAGAATTTTGAAAGTTGTAATTTCTAGTTTACTCATAGTTGATTTCTATTGAGGGCGCTTATTAATTTCGATAAATTCTACAGGAATTAATAAGCTTATTAATTTCTATGAATTCTAAAATATTCATTTATAGCACTCTCTACTATTCACATGACGGAATTTCTCTTTCGAATTCACTGAAGACGCATAAGTCGTGTTTTACTATTAATTACATATGCAGCTACTTGATTTAATATTATTTTGAATATCTTTTTAAATACTGTGCTTTCACGGTTTGTATCAATTGTTTTGGAAAGGGAACTTATGGTTTTGGTGTTTATCAATTAACGTTGCGAGTAGGTATTGCGGGAATTATTTACAAAGGTTGTTATCAAATAATAAAAAACACGTATCATAATCTCGTCATTATAATTTTGGTACGTGTTTCTTTTTGTTTCGCCAAGTTTGACTTGTTACTCAACATCTTCTTTTAAAACACCTTATTCTCTAGTGGCCTTACATTTAATTATTTTTATTAGTGAGTGTCTCAAGACCATTCATCTATAATATCTGACCCATGTTACAAGTCAAGATCCTTACAAAATTTTCAATATATCGACAATCTTTATCCACCAAGCGGTGATGTCATTTTTATTCAGGACAGGTAATCATAATCTTTCGTTACCGATATTTGGCACCCAACGTCCACTTAATTCAGTTATATCGGTTATACTACGGAGAAAGGTTCCTGAATTAACGGTGGCTTTACAGAAGTACTCATCAATTCTAACACCTTGTAGTAGGGATTTAGGGACAAAAACGTCGATATTTGAATAAGCCTGACTAGCTGTATTCAGTACCAACAGTAGGTAACTCTAATAGATAATCTAAAGTATTCGATACAGAAAATCAACTATCTGCATTTTCCGTTAAAATGAATTTTTCGTAAACAGAGCTTTCATATCTTTCGCTATATAACGGTAGCAACGTTTCAAAACTCACGTTTTGCAGGCAATTCTTCTCAGCAACATAGAGCATGCATATATGTAACCCAACTTTTTGTATGCTGAACAAAAGATAATTTGCTAATCAACTAACTAACGCAATTAAACACTTCATCGAATGCCTGTACTAGGCTTAAGAAAACACACAAAACATAAATTTAACACAGAAGAAAGCTGACCGTATACACGATTTCGAGAATATCACCTGTATTTCCTTACAGTTTTCTTAGCTAATTATATTTGTAAATTGTAAAAATTTTAATTCAAACATCACAAAGCATTTATTGTGTACGTTTCCAGTTGTTATTTCTGATTCAACGCTAAAGTAAACAAAGATATGAAAAACTTTTTCATGGCTTGTTTACAAAATTCGGCTCACAAATTCCCATAAAATATCGCTTAAAACCATTCTAAAACTATTAGTAGTGTTGTAAAGCAGTGTTTCCCAACAGTTCAAGTAGTTTGTATAGGACCAGTACAACTTTTGGAGTCATTAAACAACTTGTACAGTCAACTGACAACTCCAGAATCGATAATACAAATTTGCGTTTACGCTGAGTTTTCAAGGCGCTTTGCTGACTTTCTATTTGAGGGTGTGATTTTCTTATGCTTTAGAAATATAAGAAGTTTGCAGGGACTTTTATTTATGTCGTATTGAAGTTTAAAAATATATAATAAATATTTGCATTTTTTTTAATGGAATTAAAGTTATATGTGTTATGAAAGTCTTAATAAATTAATATACTGTATTCATGTGCATTCTAATATACTACTTGATATTGCCATTATTGCCGACATATTGTAACTAACATTAAACTTAAATTTCAAATTATTCTGTTTTTTTACCAATTTTTAAGTTTTTTTTTTTCATGTCCGCTCCCAATGTGGAGCATATGATCTCCTAATGAAGGTATCTTGACAGAATTTTTTGTACTAGAACTGCTTGTCACTCAGTTGCTCAACCTCTCTTTTATTTTTCGAAGAGAGTAGATATAGAAGGATAGGGCTATGACAGGACTAGTGGTTAGCTAACCGCTCTTGTTACGCCCCGTGAGGATGGGATTGGTGGGAGGGAGGACTCAGACTACGAACAGAAATCCATAAATCGATTGAAAGATCAATCTATGGAAACCGTCCGCACCGGGAATTGAACCCGAGACATCCGTAACCGTAACCAGCGACGAAACCAACTGCGCCACGGACGTCGACAAGTTTAATTAAGATTAAATCCGTTATGATAACCTATTGTCAGTTTAAATCTTACGACTTTTTATTTCATTCTATATAGGTGAAAAAACTAATGTTAAAAAGAAAATTTGATTTGTTATTGATGTATTATTTATATGAATTTTCATATTTCAATATCGATTAACATTTTCCGATTGTTTTATGTTTTTATGTCATGATCTACACTTTATCATGTTTAGTTTGAATCGATTTAATTTTTCGTGTTAACTCTTTTAAATTTGGAAGTTACTAGTTTTTCTTATAATTTCTCAGGTCTCATATAAAACGGTAAAATGGACGTTTTTTGTATTTGTTCGTTCACTCAGTAAAATTTAGTCTAAAAAGGCGTTTTTATATTTGAATAAAAAATAAGAAATAATTCTTGCTAATAGCATTTATTTATATACGGCTGACTTTGATAAATAAATTTGAAGAAACCAATAATAAGCCGAAGAAGTCAGATGACTATAAATTGTTGTAAAAATAATCCAACGCGTAAATCGGCAGATAGTTGCTTAAATCTGATTTTTAATTGAGATATAAAATTAACTAAGACTACTGTTGTACATAAATATGTTTCATAAACTTATTAAAATATCACAATTACTGGCAAGATATTTGAATGTTTAATATGACAATTTTTATTTCTTAAGATCCAAATTTAGTATTCTATCTTAAAATATTTTACTTCACATTTTTGACACAGTTTCAATATTTGAATATTAAATATTTATAGTGTTTTATATTGGTATAATATAATTTGAATACATCGACTGAGGGTGCTTGATGGAACTTTAATTTCCAATTTGAATTATTGAGAGTTTGTATCTTCCAAACTCCCCGTTGCTATATCCTTTACGTGGATGATTTCACGAGGATGAAATATATATATATATTGATATTCCCATATTAATAAATTCATCTCATGGTCACCCAACAGAACCCACTATATTTGGAATAATTTTTTATATTTATCCTATCATCGAATTGCATTTTAAAACCCACAATGCTATTATAATTGTAAAATCACTGGTAATTCTAACACTAGTTGGGCAGCGGTAATTTGCCCCTTTGTTAATGTATTTGTTTCCCAACAAGAATTAAAGCTATTCTTGGAATTTTTATCTCAGGTGTTAGTGTGGTTCCTAGACCTATAATATTTTGTCGTGTTTGTATCTTGTATATAAACGTTAGAGACTGTTTACTGTCTGTCAACTCGAGACCATTCGTGTGAAGATGCCGAAAGGCAAAACCCGGGTCGTTAGTGACAAAATACATCGAAATATACAAAATCTTAGTAATTCAAATTGTTATAGTATATAATTGTTATAGTATATTTTCTTATATTATAAGTTTATGTAAAGATGGTGAATCACATAAAAAAATAAAACATTTTTTAAATGTTGTCATAAAATAAAAACAGTAAACAAAAAAAAATGGATGACAAACTAAAGCATTACATATTATAGCGTTCTTTTTTGTAACAGGTCATGTTCAGTTCTTTATTTAGTTTAAGGGATTTTTGTATTTCGTTTTGGCTTGGCAATAGATTGGAATAAAAGAATAGATTCGCAACTAGACTGCGTAATCTATTAGTCGGACAAAATGACGTTTGTGGTTTGAGGTACACAAAATCGTGATTCCGAACATGCAAAGGGGTAGTATAAGAGAAGAATAAGGGACGGTAATAAAGGGACAATCTCTAGAGAGAGGGTACGGGGACAATTGAGGGGTCGAAGGGCGATGGCCCGGAACATTTTCGACGGCCTTTCTTGGCATAAACTTATCCAGGACTCTTTTTTACTTCTTTCCTGCTAACGTACATTTTTCAATATACACGTAATACACTGACTTATATTGGTACTTTATCAATATTATATTTTTATTTCATTCCATGTAGTTTTTCAAAGCTTTAAAGTTAAGCCAATATAATATTGAATAATGTTTGTTCTTAATCCTTGATTTTTTAAATAATAAAGAAAACGTTTTCTGTATACTGTAAAGAGCACGCTTGTGAGAATGGTAAATCAAGTACAAGTCAATTTCTAACTCTATTCTTTTTTCCTTGAGGTACAACCTGATTTCGCTAAATAGGTGCCGTTGAGATGTTCTAATAGAAATCCATAATCTCCATATATTAAGCGGCCATGGTAACAGCAAAGCATTATAAACCATTTTTTAGAGTTCTTCGTATTCCGTAACCCAATGATTTACACCGTTTACACAAGTTTTCTATTTGATTCATAAATTCATGTCACTTAATCGATTTTTCATTTTTAAATGCGTTATCTTAAAACTCAATTTTTACCATTTCCATTCTAAATAAACAAATAGGAAAAAAATAAGGGAAAAAATTTTTCCGTGTAATATTTTTCTGGTTTTATTAAAGTCCGTGGTTTTAACTCTTCATAATTAATCTAATTTTTTAAAAAAAATATAAACATCTATGATTTGTTGAAAATACATCAATACTATCTGTGAATCCGTCAAGACATTTTCTCACCCTTGGTGCTATGTGTCTTTGGTATCTTCGCATAACTTTTTAACTACCATCAACTCGTCGATGTTGGAACCCATTTCATATTGAGTGCCAATTTGAAAATTCAAAAACGAATATTAACTCGCAGCGCCAACTCGATTCCACTGTATTATATTTTCGGCGTTATCAGAAAAATAAAAATAAATGTAAATCAATTCAAAAGAGGTTAACAAAAATCATTACATTCCGATTTATATTTGAACGTGAAAAATGACAAGCCTCTCTTTTGTTTGATACAGTATTGCTTTTTTTAGAGTGGGCCGAATTCTATTTTGGGACGTCTATTTTGAACGAAAAATTTATTTATAATCTCTTTATTCTTTTTTAAATGCAAATTTATTATACATTGATACAGATTGATAGCCATATTTATTACTTATATAACTATCATCGTTCTTGCAAAATAAGTTGAATAGTTTTGTGTCACTGTTCTCTATTCAAACATTATTCAAATTATTATTAAGTATGAATGCATGCGAAGTTAAATTGAATTGTTTTCATTTATTAATAAAAATGAATCTTTTTTTAAATTAATATTTTTTTTTTTTTATAAATTTCGCGGCAACTTTGTGAAAATTCACTTTTAATATAAAATATTTTTGTAATGTAATATATTTTTACACTACTTCTATGTAATTTGATATATAAGCTCTAAATAAAATCATATAAAAAGGTATCAAGAATTTGTGAAAAATGTTCGTGTAAAAATAATATTTTATTTTCATATCAACATTTAATTCCGAATTTTGTTTTTGTTGAAATGCATGTAGAGTTTAATTTGAACGCGCCTTTAGTTCGAAATGACGTCATCTGGTTATTAGCCGTTCCCAGCGAGACGTGTTTTAGGAAAGTAAAGAGATGAACTTGTCTGTAAGTAGGTGACTAAAAATGTAATAGTTTTTGATTTTTAACAAAGTTATAGAAATCCAAAATATCGTGTATATTTAGGTTCTCTGTTTTACAAGAGATATTTGATACTCACTGATCATGTTAATATAAACATACAAATTACATCAGATACAACTATTTTGACTTTCATATTGGGGTCACTCGCTGCTTCTGTAAATGACTTCTTTACTCCAAATGAGTGTCGTCACAATTGACACTGTCAGTTTTTTGCATTCGTTTGCAATTTTTTGAACAGACTTGTTCGATTTCACTCGAATTTTAATTTTGCTAAAACTCATTTGATGAAACGCTTTTAAAATAAATAATCACGTAAAATTAAGGAACAGTGCTATAAATAAAACGCGTAAAAAGAGGACTGGGTGTATACGTCGTAATTGACAGACATAGGCAATAAACACTATAGGTAAATCAGCGGTAATCACAATGAAACTACAATTGAAACATGAACATGTCATACAACCGAGAGATGTATTGCAATTGAATGCCAATATTACATAGAGCCACGAGAAGAGAAGATAATAACTACATGAACTATATATTTCAGCATTTCTGGTAAATCTCTTCTAAAATTAAGGTCATTATCATCAAATCAGTGTTAAAATTAATTCAGATATAAATATAGCTGCTAGTCTACTTAGTAAAAATAGTGTTTCTTAATTTGTCTTATAACATATAAACGATACAAATTTTCAACTGTCAGTTCGAGTTGATATACTCGAATTCATGAAGATTTCGAAAGGTGACACTAGAGTAGTTAATGACAAAACGTACAAAACGTGAAGGGTTCAGATTTAATAATCTGCCATCACCGAAAATATAATTTTTCTACAAGTTGTTTTATAAAATCCATTCAAAATAATACATAAAGAACGAATTCTTTCATATTACTCTAGCCTCAAATTTATATCCCTCACTTGAATATTAGCTCTTTCAATTGGCAAAACGATTTTTTGATTTCGCCAAATACAATAACACCCGGAATTCAAGCAAAGGTAAAACAGAAAATAACACAACAGAATTCTTTTGAAATGTCCCCGCAGATCAACAGAGGGGGTGTTACATATTATTAAAAGGCGTAAACTTTTCTTTTGATAAAGCCTTACGCTGTAAGTCAACGTTACCCGACAACGGTGAACCAGCAGAAATATGAAATATAATTCACATGATTATTTGGTTGTATTTACGCTCAGAGAATAAACTCCGCCAAAGCTCGCCTGGAAGCTCTAACCCACTAAAAGAAAGCTCTAGAAGTGAATCACGGATTTTCTTTTATCTTGCTGTTATATTACGACGCAAGAAAAAATATCGATAATTCCTCTCCCAATGATAAATTATTCTTTCGTTTTCAAAACGTTTCTTCGCTAGTGCATCAGACAGCAGCTTGAATTTTCACTGGTTTTTTTCGAAGGATTGAAATATTTTTAGGTAAAGCGGAAAACCACGATTATTGAAAAAATATTTGCACGAGCTTGTTAATTCTATATTTAAAATAGTGTCATACGAAAATACCGTTTGGTCCTGCGGGTACTTTGGCAAACCATAATTGAATATAAAAGAGGATTTGAAGCACGGACGATAAATTTTTAATAATTAAAATTCTGTGGCTTCTTACATTTGCAAATAAGTACCTTTTATTAATTTATATTTCGCTTTTTGTATTTGGCAAAATACCAACCTATAAAATTTAACGATTAATTTCAATTACTTGACGATTGAAAAAAAACGTCGTCTTTCTGTATTTCATTAATGTGGGTGTTTAAATAACGCCTTCATTTTTCAATTATAACGATTATAATGTTATTACAATAATAAAAGGAATAATGTCTACATTACCCATTATAACCAATGTTTTTGATGCTTTAAACTTAATTACTTTGAAATATGATTGGTAAATTGTGACTGTTGTGAGTAGTGAGGCTATTTTTTTATTAGATAAATGCCACACAGTACATATCGCTATACAATAACCAATAAGTTGAAACCAACCAATTCTAATTACTGAGTTACAATGTATATTTTTTTATATTGATACATTTATGTGTATAATTTTATTGAATCGAGTTCTACCAAAATGTGTCAATTCAGTTTGTTATATCTGTAACTATACTTATGTTATTGTGAATATACACTTTTTTTGTACGAATGTTTTTAAACTGCTTCAAATTAAATTGTTGAAAGAAAATGAAGCAATATTTTTTTCACTTATAGGCAATCAAAAAATTAAAATACTTAAAATGGTGATTCATTATTTATAAATATAATCTTTTATAGTGGAGTAACGAATAGGGAACTGATATGAATCGTTATTCGCTTATAGTATATTATCGTAAATGATTTTGATTATTATATGGTAAAATTTCAAGCGACTTGAAAGTTTAAAACATGAGCTTTATATCGTAATCCTTTGTTTTAATCTCATTCGTATTTTTAATATTTTCGCCATTATATGAAAGACGCTTCGCTTAAAAAATGTACGCAAAACCTGGAGATGGGCTCATCGGAACTTTTGTCGTGTTTACATGGGATTACGGTCCCGCGTTATTTACATGAATGTTATGGCTCTTGTTATTTACGGGATAGCTTTGCCTTTAAATTGCGGGAACAAAGTTACAAACCACAGTGTCTCTGCGACCCTGCGATACACAATGGTTACGAAATAATGGAACTTTCAAAAAGTCAAAACTCCAAAATGTAAAAGTTTGCGTAAAATATACGTTGACATTTTTACAGAATTGATCGCGTCATTAGAGAATGGGTAAGGGAAGAGGGGAGAATACGTACGTTTTTAAAACATACTCTTTCAAAATAATAAAATGCTGTGAATCAGTACTTCAGCCACCAACTTACGGAAAGGTCGTATATCATATCGACTGTGTTTTGCCAATTGATAATTGTATCTCATTTTAAAGATGACAGAGCAGGTCTCAGCCAAATGATTTATTTAAATAAGAAAAAGAAATTGAGCACGTTTTGGAAGTAAAACATCATTTTACATTGGTTTTAGATTTCAAAAAAAAAATTAAAATGTCACTTCTTACGTATAATGCCGTATCTGCGAACATGAGAATTTACAGGAGTGCATTTCAAAGATTCATAACACAACTCACCAAATAATATTATCACCGATAGAAACAGTTTTTACTCTCTCCTAAACAATTTCAATTTTGAAGGCTACATCAATTGGCCAAAACACCCTCGAATTATGAATAATAGTGTTAGAAAAGTGCGGTAAGGTAGACAATAAACTTTTGATTCTTGATTCTTTTGAAACTGATAATTTTTGAAAAGCGAAATGTTAAATTGAACCAACTAGCCAACATTACAAGCAATTCAAAAAATGGCTAAATACTTTCAGTAGCAAGTTGGTTGCCCCACCTCCACCCGCTATATGTATGCAGCCGCCTCTGTTTCACGGCTGCCTTCGATAAAATAAAAGAAATAGTTTCAGTAGGAAAAAGAAGTACCTACATTTTTAGTACCTAATTTATTAAAATACGATGCATAACAGTAAAATAAAATACTGATAGGCGCCAAACAATATTTTTTGTTTGAGACTCCATAGCATTGCAAGTGAAATCTTTAGACATAGATATTAGAAACGTGTTACAACTTAACAATCTCTTGGAAACAGATTTACATAATAATAATTAAATTCGTATATTAATCATCCACTTAAAATAACAATTTTCGTTTGCTTAAAACGTTTGGCAAATAGTAGTAAACAAAATGAAACTACTCTATACTCTACCTATTTTTGTTTATTCAGCTGACAATATAGAACATCCAGGTTCATGGAAAACAGAACAACCGTTATCCAGAAATCTCGATTCGTAGAATTATCTTTCTATCGAGATTATTTGCCCATATATGTTAATGGTGGTCCAGCGTTAAAATTCCTGGTGAATTACCATTGTAAAAATGGTCTGGAGATTTCGCATTCAACAATGAGTCCCACCCATATCAATCTTCGTGCCCACATCTATCAATATGGAGTTTAAAGAAGGTTTAGTGCTTGCTCGGATGCACCATCCCCGGGCAAGGTGAATTGCCTTTTTACTGTTTCTCAGTTAGGCTTCACGTTCACACAGCACAACCGGTTTAGTGATCACGTCATTTAATCGCGAAATTTACATTTTGTTAACACACGAGAAAAATTAATACCCATAAGTAAGTTTATTGTTTCACGTTCACAAGTATTCGTTTGTTCGGGAACATAATATAATGTTATATTCATTATTCACCCGAAATGAGGAGGTGAGCAAAAATTTACCTCTCAACTTTTAACTGCCGTTGCAATAATTACAATGCGTGACTTTATGGCCCTACAATTTTAACTGATATTACCTTATATCTATAAACCTGACGTCACAACCCTTAAGTACAATGAAGTTTGTTCAGCTGGCTTTTTATGGTAACCATTTTGCTTAAAAATGTCATTGTTATAATACGTATCTTGTCCAAATATTCGTATGAGGAGGATAATTAATTTCATGACAAAATAAAATAGAAATATTTGCTGTTTCGTTTATTTAATGTTGCAATTATTACAAGATACAAAGAAATCTTGGATCATGTGAGATCGGTTGAAAATTGCACTGTCAGCGTGACTGCGTTGTCTTGATTCCTCAAATATCCGTTTTCACGAAATCGACAATATTTTCCGAAACAAAAAACGTAATTTTTTTGAAAAAAAATATTCTTGCGTAAATGATTATTCCAGCATTTAGAAATGCTCGCACAAACATAACACAAAACAATGTGTAAAACAAAATATATGTTTGCTATTGAGTGTGTTATTAAGTGTGGTGGAGTCTTTTGTATTACAATATGTTTATAAATTATTTTTATTCGAAAAAATGTTCAATTAGACGGAAAAGAGAGCAGTTGTGTGTGAATAAAATTCAAACAAACGATCTCAATATTTGTAACTCTTTTCCATGCATTTGTGAGGTATTTGTGCTATAGAGGATTAAAATAGAATTGCCTTATTATTAGTTTATATATTATATTATATATAGATATGTTGTACATATCAATATAATGAAGTTTTTGTATAATGTATCAATCCTTGCAATTTTTCATGACAGAATGACCTACAAACTCGTTTGACAGCTAATACATGTAATAATATCACGATGTCACTAAATGTGGAATGATTATATATTTACCCATTGTATACAAACCCATACTATTATAATTGTAAAATCATACAAAGAAGTTGAAAAGCGGCGTAAGTTAATATGTTTTACACATGTGGCTCTCAGACGTATCTTACCTCGTAAATAATATTTGTCGCATTTTTTATCTTCAAATAACTTAATTTCCTCTCAGTTGCAAAACGATGTCATCTTTTCCGAAACATTTTTAAAAATACATGGAAAATCTCAATAATCCAAATTTAATATTGATTCTGGCACCCTCAGTCGATGTCTTAAATTGCTTTGTCACCAACTTCTAGTTTATCAAATCCCGCTAATAAGGCCTAAATAATGAGGTTAGATAATTACTACGCTTTTCCTAATCCCTATCTTTTAGATGTTCAGCGACTCTTTACGACTGTTTACGGCAACGTAACGCAAGTTGGTCGCATTATTTTTACAACTACTGCAAATAACAGAATTAATTTCACTGCAAAACGATGTCATCTTTTCCGAAACATTTTTAAAAGAGGATTCCAGTGAAATATCAGAGATTCCGGATAGTCTTTTTCTTTGTCACCAACTTTTTATCAAATCCCGCTAATAAGGCCTGTAAAAGCGGTTAGATAATTACCACGCTTTTCCTAATCCTTATATTTTAGATGTGCAGCGACTCTTTCGTCGTAAAACATTTAATTTGTATTCCATATTTGAGAGGGTATAGATAAAATAATAGTATTCTTAGTTTACTATGAAAATATCTAATAATATTTATAATTCAATACGCATAAAAGACACTATTTTTTCACTTGGCCAGCATTTTCAGACGAATTTCTTTAAAAACATGTGTTTTATACTTCGCGGTATAAAATCAATAAGCAAAAAAGGTGGTTTTTCAATGAAGAAAGACGATATTGCAACATCGTGTTCTCATTTTTTGATAATGACATCTGCACTGGTTCAAAAAATATATATATTGACACAGCTCGCAAAAGAATAAAACTTTTAGAATGACATTTTATTGGTACATATTTTACTGACTGTGTCTACATTTTGCTTAAAGCTGTAGAAAATAATTCACGATGTCATTGAAATGAGTGATCCAGTTATATATAGACAGTTTAAGCCAAGAGTGACGAACCTCTGGCCTTTAACTCAAGTGCAGTATTTTGACTGAATCCAAATTTTACAAATTATTATTGTTAAAGTAGGGAATACGCAAGCATCAATATAAGGAGCGTATATTACCCGTGACACGCTCCAAATTCGTTTTTTACGTTAGCTAAGGTTTTGTTTACTACGAAGAGTTACTCGCCTTAGAAACACTTACAGGCAGAACACGTAGAATAGTTATCTTAAAATGTCGCTTTATAGTACAAGTATGACGGAAAAATATGAAGTATTTATTTCACAGATAAAAAAAAATAACAGATGCAATCCAACTTTCATTGCACCTTAGACCAACAAAATCTCCATGCTAAAGCTATTATTTTAAGTAACACTTTGCAACAAGTTATAAGTATTTTAAACTAAATTCGTGTAAACGTTTCACGGCACCGGCAGTTTTGTAACATGTTGAAGTCAAACGATAAGATATTCAGTCAGAATTTGCTGTACCATCTTAAAGTTCGTTTGCTATCCCAAGGACAATTTCCATTTCAGTGTTGATTTTTTGTGTGATATCAGGTTAAATCAATTTGACTTGAATATTTCCTTGCAAGGTGAATCTAAGTATTTTTATATATCTATCAAATCTATCATTTTTAATGACACGTCTTCTTAAAAAAGAAATTGCAGATGAACAAATCCCCTAGTTAGTGAAGATCATTGACGAAATGAATTATACGTTCGAATCATTTGAAGAATACGCAGTTGCTACATACATATAATCGTACAATACAACAAAATGTATACTAATTTTTGAGACTCATGAAATTGCACCGAAATTGGTATTTCAACCCTACCTAGTTGATATCATTAAGTTACCTAAAGAACCACTGTTGACCTCTCAGTAGATGATATTTTTCAAAGACACCCAAACCGTTATTTCGTTCTGGTTCAGTAAAACAAAAATATATCGGTTCAGTTACGGTTTTTGGTTCAGCTCGTATTTAAATATCAGCAAGTTAATGCTTGACCTTGATTTTAGGAACAAAAGTAAGATGACAGTATAGAAAGAATCTAGTAACAAGTTTGTTTTATTCTGGAACTCTTTTTATATGTATTGGTGTATTTACTCTTGCTTCTCCGTTTACAAGTATTTGAATCGCGTAATTTTGATAGCCAATCTATAATGTGTTCATCAATATTTTCATCATATTAAATGAACTTTATTTGAGATAGATAATAATGTATCTTATCTTTTAACATCCACTATTGGTAATTTATTTATTACTTTGAAAAAGGTATACCAGATGAAGTATGAAATTGAAACGTTTCCTTGGAAATAGCCCAACTATAAAAGATAAAATTTTCTCGTAAATGGAAAAAAACCGAAATAAATATAGGCTCGATTTCGGATTTCGTTGGTTTTTTCAGGTTTCCGGTTCGGGACCCTGATATTTTCAAGTGAATGTTTGATGCTAAGAAAGATCCAATTAAAAAATGGAAAAATGCTGTAGAATACCCACAATATTGACAATATACTCGTAAAATGCTGTCTTGATTTTCAACCACTTATTGTTGTGAATCTACATTCTCTTACCTAACCCTAATCAAGACACATTCATGGTCACAATTATTGACAGAACTATTTAGAGGATCAATCGAAATCGTGGAGTTATATTATGCAATCAAATATTCAAATGCTTTTAAAGACAAAGCACACACAACCCAACTATAAAAAACTTAGTAAGCTGCCAAATTAATAAACAGTTTTCATTAATTTAAAATATTTACTATTACCATGCTAATATATGTATAACACGGTGTATAAGAAAACCCGTAAATAAATTAATTAACTCTATTGCTTTCCTTAATTCAAAAAATAATGTGCATACATGTGTTCTATGAATGTTTTCTAAATGAAGCATTACCTTGATTTAAGATAAATAAATGTCACCATTTGACAAGAAAAGGTTCACTACCCATGGTATAAGCCATTTTAAGTGGACAATGGACAATCCATAAATAAAAAGTCTACAGCATACAAGAAAGATATTACGTATTCATCAAATAAACAAAAATGATACTCTTGTGCAACTTGTCAGAAAAAAACTCACCTCAGGCGATGAAAAGGGGTGAAAATGTACTTCTTGGCACTTTTTTTTATTTAGATTTTTTTACAAAAACATTACGAAGCATGAATTGAGATAAAAGCATTTTCTGATATCTATATGTAAAAATGAAATAAAACAAACTTGGATTTTTTGCGATATTCTCGAATAGGTTTGCCCTGTCGATATGGGTTGTTTATATCAGTAACGTACGCCTTAATTGTTTATAGACAATGTATTATTTTATTTATTCAATATATTTACACAATAACAACCAACTAAGTTTAGGCATTGAATTTTTTTAATAAGAAATAATGGAAAGAGATGAATAATATTGTGGGAACAGTTAATACAATAAATGAATTGACATTCAATATTTATTGCTAATTGTATAATCGCAAGCATTTATTAATTATTTTACTTCCCATATTCGAGTTTTTCAAAGTTGTCATGGTGTTATGGTGTCATAAACGTTTAAAATTTTTGGGTGACATCTAATGTTTGATAGGATCTATTACTTATAAAGGTTGAATAATTTATTTGTGGTGCAAGGCAAAAACACTGCTAACGAACAATACAATTTTGTCACATTCTTTTTCTTGTCAGCTTGAATTTTATCTAGATGTGTCTACACACAGATAACTTACATGACAGATCTACAATTTTTCTATTCTTTGCTACAAAATCATACGGGCACCACTGCCATAATATCTGCGTGTATATATTAAAGGGATCCTGCCATCCCTCTATTCCCAGCCGTAAAAAGTTATCCCAAGATAACTACACAAGAATATAGTTATAAAAACTCATAACTGAACCAAACAATACACGGCCAGAATAATAAAATCGCTTTAAGATTTCGGCGGAAAGTAAATTTGGATAGGAAATAACAGATAAAGGAAACAAAGAATGCCCAATAAAACGTAAGTATCACAGATTGAGGAATAAGTTTTTTCGCATTCCATCTACCATACTATTGAAAGGAAATATTGTAGCTACGTTTTTAAATTTAAATAATTTATTTGCTACTTATATAAGTATTTGTATTTATTTATGATAAGATATCTTTTTAAGACATAACTTTCAGATGCTTTTCAATTCACCACATATTTTTTGTGTGGTTTTGCAAAATTCCATTATTTAATTTATTTGCGAACACTTTCGTCATCGTTTCCAGTGGGTCAGAAATATTAGTAGTAACCTTAAATCATTTTTTCCACATTTCAATAAGAGCACATTATTAACGATTTAGCAATAAATAATAATTACAAAAAAAACAAACAAATATAAGTCACAATTTTATAAATCAATTACCAGGGAGTGGTTTTAATGCAATTTAAATATCTTGTCACCAAAATCTGAAAATAGGGCACGAAAAGCACGATTTGCTAAATACTCGCCTTTTCCTAATCAAACACTTTGCCTCTTTCCATTTTGAGTAGCATATTTTATTTTGTAAAAAGAGCGTAGCTTTAAAACAAATTCTACTGGTGCTTTTAAAAAATCAATTTATTTAAATCAATATTCACATTTTTATCATCAATTCAAAATTTTGTTTTTATCGTCAGTTTGTCATTATTAGCAATGGATACGTTTGAAATATATAATAGTCAACTTGTCTAAAATACATTGATATAAAATACATTTGATTGAATAAATAACTTATCAATTTCCAAAACTTCTAGAATAACTACAATGCACATTTGTTTTTATAATATCTTAGGCAAAATAATTAATACATATTAATTCTATTTGAAATAAAAACCAAGGAATATTATAGATACACTACAGTACCAGCGGCTTTTTAGTTACAGTGAATTCCAATATTCTCGCGTGAAACAGATTAAATTGTGTAATTTTTGATTAATCATTTGTTACTTGTAAGGTGTTAATCTTGGTGGAAAGGCATTATATTTTAAAAAATGAAACATGATTTGTTTCTACTACTTTCACATGTTTATAAATTATATATTATTATAAACATGTGGAAGTAGTACAAACGAATTGTTCATAAATACAAGGACAAAATCCTGTGTTAACAAACGAAAATATACATATCATTCATAAACATTTTTAGCTATATACATTGCCTTTTTGATTTGTATAGTAAAAGTTATTTTGGTTAAATATAAAAATGACTACAAAAAAAAACAGTTTATTTTTTAATTATTAGGCGTATCATTTGTGTGTTGGGTTGTAATAAGGAAAACTTTTCTCATTTGCCGTGATACATGCAGCTTTAGGCGCTCACGCACACACGTTGATAAAAAGGCTTCTCGGCAGAAAGCTCTCGGACGTAAGTTTTCCATTCTCGTAGAGCTTTCGAAAGTTTACGTGCATCCTAAACTATTTCGAGACATTAATAACAATCCTCACAATTGAAATTCCAGTAAACATTTTCATAGCGTAGCGAGAATATACTCTGTTTTCAGTCTCCGGAAATTCTAATAATGTTCTACCATTATTTATTTAGAAAAACATGCAGTATTTAAACAACAATACCCAATAAATTTGTTCCTATTAATGAATGGTGTTAAATTAATAAAGTATTTTTTGTTTATAGATAGTTATAATACAAACTTAAATTCACACCGTAAGCATGCACTTGAACCAAGTGGGTGATTATTATTTCAAGGCAATAATATATTGGTAAAATAGAAGCTCAATGATAAAATATATTTGCTCCTGACGGTACAAAAAAGTACGACATCAAAATAAATCCTATTTAATATTTCATAGCTAACATTTTCCAATTTCATCTATAAAGGTACTTATTTGGACATATTATGTTTTGAACGTATTGGCAGGAAGGCAAAAGTTCAGTTCGACAAAATACTACCACGGGAGTATTTATGACTGCTCAATTACAACTTACTCTGTACTTGTAAAAATCATGATACACTGACAGTAACCATGAAGTTTGTAATATTTTAATAATTTTAAATTAATATTTATTGCTTTATTTATGTACCTTTTAAAAAAATATACAAAGTGTCGTATAAATATGACTGTAATACTCAGTACTTATCAGGTCCGTCAGGGATTTGCACACATTTTTTTTTCGCACTTTTTAAGGTTACAATATTGTACGTAAAGTCATTGTGAAAAATCACACCAAAGAATAAATTGTCAGATTGAGAGATTGAGAGATTGAAAGTCAGATGGAAATGACGATATTTCTCCAAACTTATATCGATTTTTTTAATGAAGCTGATCATGATGAGAACACTGTTAACATAAACAGTGTACAGAAGACATCCGTTCCTTGTTAATTATCTGAAGAGTCAAAACCATCAAGCAAGTAGAGAAAGAGGAATGTTGAATGTATTGCGCCAGACTATCAATATAAAAAAAGCTGTTGCCGATTATATATTTGCAGCGTGTCAAACTCCAAGGGATACGTTCATCAGGTTATTTAAAAACATTATGGTTTCCATTTTATTAGAAATCAAATCTTTAATGACTTAAATGAACAATTCAAATTTTAAAATTAAAAGCCAATTTTTATCTTCCATAGGTATAAATCTCTACGCGGGTTACAAATGATGCCTTGGATGACAAATATGCATGATCGATTGATCTTAAACAATACATTTGTTTGTTCAGCCATGTTTTTTATATGCCTGGAATTACAACTGACAGCCAATGCGCCAAATATTTTGAAAATTTTTATATGTCGCTCATGTACAAGATCACAAATTTAAGTTGAATATATCTAAATTTAGATAGTCAATAGTTCAGAATAAGTGGATGTGGTTGGATTTGAAAAAATGTCTAACTTTGACATTGATTTACTTGGTATTTAATAGCATTTGGGCCATTTTTAAATACAGAAATATTAAAAGCATGTAAGTCGATAGTAATTGACAAAAACACGAAAATACCTAAACATGGATACGTTTGCTTTTGAAAAGCAGCGACACATGCAACTGTAATTGTGACTTACTGATAATAATTTAATGATTGTTTCCCTTATAATCCGTACTTATTAGTTAGATTAATTTTTCACCAGGATGGGTTTTTCGAAATATTTTGAAATAATCAGCTAAACAAAAGATACACGATTTACTAAGAAGAACTGGTTAAAAAATAATTATTTCAGGGAGCAAACGAATATACCAATAGCGGTGTATTGTTGCGATGGAAATCAGTTAGTTATGATGTTGGTTAATTGTATAGGCATTTCTTTGATAGAGCTCCATTGTAATAAGGTTAAAGTAGAAAAATAATTAACTAAATTTTCACTCAGAATGTGGAGTATATCGATAACTTATTAATTGTTTTTACAGAAAGTGTAACGTAAGAACTGTTTGTACATAAGTCACTCAAACTCTCTTTGCAGAGAGTGTAATGATGGAAAAGCACTTGTAAGAATTTAATTACACTCTCTACGCTCCGTATTCAAAATGGAATGGAGTGGGTGATAAAGGACAAAATAATCATAGAAATCCATGTATATAACGAAAACCGATCCATTTATAAAGTTTCTATTCAATGCGATGAACTTCGTTGTTCAATTAGCATTCGGCTTCGTTGATCGAAAAAAACTTTTCTTTTTTACTTTTTTCCTATTCATTTATTTGTCAAATATATTGAAAAAATATTTGGTAAACTTTTATATCAGTAACCATTGTAGTAACAAAATGCCACGAATAAAAGTTTGTACGATCAGAAATATCAGAAATACAATATAGATTTAGAGGTATTTTTCTGCAAATATTAAATTTCATCCTTATACAGGAGAAAAACTTCTAACGAATCGATAAAACATGCAATTCGTATTTTTTTTAACAATGAACGCGTCCAATGTGACCAATATAGTCTCCTAGTAGAGATAACTCACTAGAAGATTTCAACGACAACTGATTGATACTTAGTTACTCAGCCTCTAAAAGCCATGAAAGGATATGGCTAGGACAGAACTAGGTTAGTTAATCGCTCTCATAACGCCTCTTTTTCTAAGATGAGATGGGTGAGAGGGAATTTTAGACACCATAAACATCCATGCCTTTAAACAGAAATACACAAATCGATTAAAAAATCACTTTCTGAAACTATCTGGCACAAATTGGGATTCGAACTTGCGGTCGTAATTTTAGCTGGGTCCTTTTGGAGTGGTTAACGTCATTGGTTTCGACTTCGGATCTCAAGTCATACTTTTAATACATTCAAACCCTGTACTTTTTAAGCTCTGTGAACATATTAAGATACATCTTCGGTGCAATTAACCTGTTGGAGAATAAATACTCAAAGGAAAAACGGAATCGGCCAACATAAGCTGGATGTTAGCGTTAAAACTAAGTGCTTAAAAAACGACGCTTTCCTCTTTTAAAGTGATAAATCAGAAAAGCACGCCGCACGGATGTGACGTCACGCCTGGGGGAGCATACTATCTCGCCACCCGCCACATAATTTCGCTAGGGTGTTTATTTCTAAAATGTAAAACACTTACACAAAAACATTTATTTAATACAAAATTAAAATTGATAACTTAGTTATTCCAGTGACTGTTACTAGATTTAACGCGTTTTGGTTTTTTAATAAACATCTTCAGAGTAACTATATCACCAGGTTATTTATTTCTATAGTAAGCAATGATTCTAATTCTTAAATATTAATGAAGGGTAGGGTGGGCTTTTTTCCGTCTACTGGACGTAGGGAGGGGATAATACACAAACGCTAATAATATTACTATAACACTACTAAATACAAAATTAATTACTTCTTGTTTGGAGGTGAACATTCCAAATGAAAATATATTTAATAGTGGTGAACCACCTGTCCTATTTAAAATGTAATTTTAAAAAATCGATTTTTTGCTAATGGTTATATACACCTTTTTTATTTACTCTATGGTGTATTTCTACGTCTAAATTTATCATTGTCTATGTCTCACTCCCTCCCCACGTACATTAGTTGGAAACAAGCCCACCCTACCCTTCATTTTAATTTAGGAATTAGAATCGTTGTTTACCTTTTTTTTAATCCATGTCCGCTCCCAACATGAAGCATATGGCCTCCTAACGGTGGTATCTCAACAGATTTTTTCTATGAGAACTGCTTGTTACTCAGTTTCTCAAACTCTCTTTTTTTTTTTGAAGACAGTAAGAATAGAAGGATATGGCAAGGACAGAACTAGTGGTTAGCTAATCACACTCGCTACGCCCCGTGAGGATCAAGTGGGTGGGAGGAAATTTTTTAGACATCACAAACACTCGGAATACGAACAGAAATCGATTGAAAGATCAATTTATGAAAACTATTCGCACCGGGATTTGAACCCGATACATCCTCGTAGCCAGCGACGCTACCAACAAAGTTAGTTGCGATATAGTTAGTCTAAAGATACTTTTTAAAGAAGCGAAACGCATTACGTTAGTAACAAAGTCAGTGGAAAAACTAAGTAACCAATTTTAATTATATATTAAAAATGAATTATCACAAAGTTACCGCCGAATACATAGAAAATAATCAGTATTTTACCCAATAAAGTGCCTTTAACTATTTATAAAATGAGTTTGTATTTTTTTTTCAGTATGTTACTAAAATTGAGGCAAGGCTTAACCTTAAACGATATAAAACTGCTATTGTTTTAAATAGTAATGCACTGATACGTGCATTGATTTTTACTTATTCATATAAATGTATTACATAATTAAAACACACCATATAATTCAATTAAGATTTTTTCTTGTTAAGTATGGAACAAAAATATTGTTCAATGTTTTTCAAACACAAGAATTATTTAAGATATCGACTGAAGGTGCTTGATGAAATTTCAATATGAAATTTGAATCGTTAAAATTTGAAAATTTTCATACGTTTCGTCACTAGCGACCTGGGCTTCGCCTTTTGGCATCTGCAGGCATTCGAGTTCAGGGACTCGAATTGCCAGTTCTATTTCATCCGTGTTCGTCCCTGGTAATTAAAATAAAATAATAATACATTCTTATATTGAAACCCAGGAGTAATTTTTTTTTTGAGATTCTTGTACCTAAATGGTTAACGTGTTTGTTTCGGTTGTGGTTTTTACAAATTCAAATCTCAGTTTCGGCAGTTTCGTAAATTGTTTTTTTATCGGATAAAATTCATGGTCTCAGATTCATATTAAAAAAATTTTAATACTCAAAGTTAAGATGTATGACTGAATTGAAAAAACTTCAAATCGTTCCTCAGTTAAAAAAAGAACTATTTGAAATGAATAACGAACTTGGTGAGGAGAACAACTAATTTACAATCTCTTAATTTTGCATCTACCCAAGTTTGCAATTCGCATCCGCCACCCTATTACCCGCAAAACTTTATAATAATTTACAGCTAAACAAGTTTCGTTTTTAGTTTGGTTATCTGCTAAGTTTTTCTCTAGCAAGTACATAGTTTAAACTAGCGGTCACGGGGCGTTTCACCCCATTATTCGTAGCGTTCGAGAACCGTAGCAACTTTCGTAGACTCGTAGCACTTCCACGGGATATGTCTACGTATTAGCCATTTTCTTGTGTGTTAGAAAATTAACTTCGAGTGAAATATTATTTTCGTTTTATTTAAATTAGTTTTTTTCGTTAAAAGACTAAGAATATTAAGTATTTTTTAATTGTAATCCACTGCTACATGAAGACATCCCCGTGTTTGATATTTCGCTGTTGTTTACATAAACAACCTATTTCATATTGTCTAACGGGACGTATAAGTTTGATTTGTCCTTTATGGATAAAAAGTTTTTTTTATTTATTATACCGTTTTGGGTATATGCTGTCTCATAGAAATTATGTGATAATTATTTTACTGCTGATTTTGTTTAATCTTAGTTAATATTGTATCTTTAGTTTTTGACAACTTTATCTTGTGCACCTATTACAGCGACAAAATAAAAAAATACGCTTATCCTAAAAAATACTATTTTACATTAGACTATATTTTAAAGTAACAGACACAATGCTTCCAAAAACATTTGGAAAAATTAGTCAAAACTTTTAATACACTTTAAAAAATCAACATTTTATTTACACGTATTTTTGTATTGCTTATTCAAAATTTGATAATTGACTTATTATTATATAATCATTTATAAGTGGTATACAGGTTTAAATCAAATCCAAAGCTTTCAATGACTTTAATATTTACCGCTTTTGAATTTAAAAAAAGCCGATTCAGCAGAGGCCGTGTGATTTCTTTAAGACGGAAGTTTTTTTCCTGTGAAAACATTAATGAGCAAATCAACCCGATGGAAAGATGGCTAGCCGCGTGGTTCAAAGTCATTAATAAGCTAATTTCGACGTCATGTTTTCGGCGCAGATCATATGGCTTATGTGTGTGATATTCACTGGAACATCATTTATGTATCTCAGTTCTGTTATAATTTAATGTAATTGAATTTATTGAGAGGTACAGTAACAACTCTAGCATTATAAATCACTCACTATATTTTTTTTTCATGCATAAATAAAGGCTGTTTACAATTTATTAATTTGAAGTTAATACAATAGAAAAATGAGAAACGATTTTAATATACTATAGGTGTGAACTATCATTTCTTTTTGGAAAGGCGTTATATTTATAAAATTAAGAAAGATACCGGTTTCGCTCATCGGTTAAATTTTTTAGATAGTATTACCTATTATATTACGTAAAAGCATAGTTTGAATATGTAAAATTGGTTGAACATACTCTTTCAATAAGCGTTCTTTCATGTATAATTATAAACAACCGATCATTACGAAAGAACCTTACTTTTTCATTAAACCATATCCGACCACAATATGAAGTACATGGACTCCTAATGGAAGTATATCAACATAATTTGTTCTATCAGTACCGCTTGATATTCAGTTGCTTGACGACTCATTTTTTTATTAAGTAAGATTGAAAGGATAGAGCTAAAACTGGACTAGTATTTTACTAGATTACTCCGTTTACTTTTTTAGTATTGGATGAGTGAAAATGAATATTTAGGCATCACAAACATCAATTATTTTGAGCATAAATTGATTGAAATATCAATTAATGAACGTGTCCTTACTAGCGTTTGATCTTGTGGTCATAACTTTGATCACTAAGCTACAGTACTAGCTACGGTGGTCTTGATTACGTTTATGAAATATTTTTTTTCAATTAACATGATTTAAAAATGTGTCATCAAAACAATTAGCCGAAATTATCTCAAATATTTACGATGTAATTGATGAATATTTTTCCTCAACCATATCCGTTCCCTATTTACAGTAATTCCGTGTTGAATATTTACAAAATATATATTGTTTCTATTATATCACATTATTTTAGAAATATTACGTGAAGAATAGCAATTCTGTGACATAACTTTCAACACATAGTATTTAACTATTGTTTGAAATAGAATATTCGCTTGGTTTTCATAATTAAATTGGTTTCACAAAGTCTATATAAATATATTGCTATTTTAAGATTGGTTCGTAGAAAGCGTCAAATCTTAGTTCTGCAAAAGCTCTGCTGTTGAAAGGCTTTGAAACAATATTTTTTCGTCGTACATATATAATTTTCAAAATTATATTTTTCAATACTAAAATAACCTGCCTCTCTCTGTTTTGCTGTAGAATTATATATATTCTAATCTCAAATATAATAAAGGTAGTTATAGTTACTAAATAAAACTAAAGGGCACATAATACAGAACGATTGCAGTTTTATGAAAGATCATTTCTATAAAAGATATTTACTTGCTTATTTGCCATATAATACACGACAATATTGTGTCAAAGTTTCCATCATATTATATTATGCCGTAGATTATTTTGCACAAATTTATGTTAATTTTGACAGTTTAAAAATGAATTCAATAGATCATATCTCATGTCATGGTTTTTATGAGATTTTTCAATTTAAGAGACAAAAACAAAGATTTAGAATAGACAGTAATTTTTTTTCCATGTCCGTTCCCAATATGGAGCATGTGGTCTCCTAATGGAGGTATCTCAACAAATTTTTTCTATGAGAACTGTTTATTACTAAGTTGCTCAACCTCTCTTTATCGAAGAGAATAGGGATAGAAGGATAACGCTAGGACAGAACTAGTGGTTAGCTAATCGCTCTCGCTACGCTCCGTGAGGATCGGATGGGCGTGACGGATTTTTAGTCACCACAAACACTCAGACTACGAACAGAAATCCATAAATCGATTGAAATATCAATTTATGAAAACTGTCCGCACCGGGAATTGAACCCGAGACATCGGTAACCGTAGCCCACTACGCTACCAGCTGCGCCACGGACGCCGACAGTAATACTTTTCCCAAACAATATTCATTTATTTAAGCGGATTCATGTTATTCAATTATTTTTAAAACACGTAAAACGTTTCTTTGTCAAGATTTTCGGGTGTAGCAATGCATCACTATTAATATAATTCATCCCTATAGTTTTAAAAAAAATAATACTTTTGTTTCTCATCGTGTTATTCGTCATTCGCTGTTTTCATTTCCACGTCTTGGCTTCGTGAAAAGTTTTATGGTTATTTTGCCAAGAAATAGCTTTTAGGCAACCAATGCGGAAGCATTCGTTTTGATAAATGGTTTTTAATTTATCTACTTAAGCCTACAATAACTCATGCTCAAATATATATTTCATTCCAAATTTCATGACGAGAGCTTTTGTCGATACTGGAGTTTTTGTTGTACTGATTTGAGAGCTTTGTTTTACGGTTCTATGTGTTGTGCAAGATAGTCGCGGACATTTTCTGTGTACTGTACTAATGATTTAATTATAATGGATCGATTTAATAACTTGGACGTTTGGCCTGTATAATAGATTACGTGTGAATCTTGAAGGTTAACGGAAAAAATACCGAGAAGATGAAACTATGGAACTCCTACCGGTCGTCAACGTTTGAGCTAACCTAACAAAAAAATTGACAATAAAAGATCTGAAGTTTTGTATTCACATTCTGCAAGTTTTTTACTTCATATTTCTCTCTTGCTCACATAAATGGAATGCTTGCTAAAGATTGCTCTCCATCATAAAGAACACCAAACCTATACATTTTAGCGTTATAGACAAACTAGTATATTCCGGTAATAAACGATTCATAATAATTTTCATTTATTTCTTTTTTTCATGAAAATAATTTAAACAATGATAAACCAAATACCGTTGCCACTATTAAGCTCAATAATATATAAAAAAACAATATTTATAACAATTAAACAGTAATTGAAGGATTTATTCAACCATATTTTATATGATCCGCTTTTAACAAAGTAAATCCGGTCCTAATCAAATATTAAAAGTATGGAATCAGTTCTACAAATCGATTATATTTATTTTTAGAATAATGTTGTCTTTCCACTACAAATTGACTGTTAAGACAATTGAAATGATTATTCCATTTTATAAAACTAATACTATTTCAGGCATTCGAGCACACGAATGGACTCGAACTGACTCAGTTCGAGTCCATTCGTGTGCTCGAATGCCTGAAGATGCCGAAAGGCGAAACCCGGGTCGTTAGTGACAAAATACATGGAAGTGTACAAAATCTCAATAATCCAAATTTAATACTATTTCAGTAAATTGAATGAAACAAACCAATTCTACAAATATCCTCCATAGAGATGTGTGTATTTATAATATAAAAATTTAATAAATTTATTTCTTAAGTTCATTTACAGATTTTTTTTAAACTTTACTACTCCATTATTTTTTCAGTTGAATCTAAATTAAATAGCAGAGTTATCAACCTATTTTGAGTTTATACATTTTTTAATTCAATAATATCCATTATCATGCCTGTTGTTACCAATCGGAATACAACACTTCAAAATAAATGACCTCAACAAGCCACTCTTAAACTATAAAGCACTCGTTATTATAACTTACTAAACTCCCATGTATCACGAAAACTTTAAGTAGGAAATTATTAAAACTTTAATTTTTAGAGTTATTGTTGATATCTTATAATGAAGCTCAAGATCCTAAAAATAAAGTAAATATAACCTCCATATTTTTTTTTATAGATACAATTTATTGATATTCTTTAATACGTATAATATTATATTACATAACGGTTTGACTCAAAAATGAATGGATCTTCCTATTTAATGACAGCAAACATTCATTCTTTTTTTATAAGAAGTTTAAAAATCACTTTTAATGTGTTAACTGTCAATTCTTGGTGGAAAGACATTATATTTTAAAAAATAAAACACAATTCATTTGTACTACTTCCACATATTTATAAAGATCAGGACCGGTTTCGCTCATCACGAGCATTATCAACTGATAAAAAAAAAGTTTAAAAATGGCTGAAAAGTTTCTATGATTTTTGAGGTAACTTTTAATATTCATAATTTATAATGAAACTAAAAATATTACAGACATTCATTCATTCGAACATAAAGCCACAAATCGATTAAAAAATGATGCCGCTAAAAGCAAAAGTCCACATTTTATCAAAATACCTACATACATTGTAAGTAATTTTACATAATAAGTAATGTTAAAGTTCATTTCGCTTTTTTTATTGCAATTAGCGGTTGACTAGATACTAAAAATTAGAATATTGTTTTTAATTGGAAATACAACACGATGAGAAAAAAACTATCGATAATCCTAATAGTATAGACGTTAAACACAAAAATTGCAATTACTACAACCATCGTAAAGTGAAAATATTGATATTTGCTTTTAGACGCCTCAAATCAATTAATGAGTGTTTTTTAATGAGATTTAAGCCTATGGACGCAACAAACGCGAAGAATAAATTTGACCCATTCAATCGTAAAAACGAGGTGTAGAGAAAACAACAGCTAATTACCGGTTCTGTCTCAGCCTAATCCTTCAAACCTTACGCTCTTGAAAAAAGAGAGGTTGTCCGACTTAATTACAAGCAGTCCTCGTAGTAAAACTTTTATTGAGATGTCTCTATTAAGTGTTTATATACCACCAGAGTTAAAATTTTTTTTATTTATGAAAAAGTATATAAACACACATTTTAATACAAAGTGTTTGTTAATCACGTATTTAATACCGAGAAAATATTTCGCTTTTGTTTATTTATAGCAACATGGTTATAAAAACCAGTGGTTTCAGTTCAAAACATTATCAATTTAATAATATCTTGACATTCGTTGACAGACGTTGTTGGACTTTTACACTTTCTTTAGTGCTGAATAAAAACAGATTGTTGTGCCAGTATTTAATAGAATATAAAATATGTTTTTTTCTATTTAGCGAAAATTTTCAATTGTTTACTGTCACTTTAAATCTCATGAAGTCTCGAAAAACAAAAATTAATTACATTTTTAGAGTATTTGTTTACACTATTGTATTTTTTACCATGGAGATAGTTAAGTTTTCAAGCCCGTCTGCCAAATAATTGACACCTATAGTTTTCAAATATTATTTTATTATGCTATACGCCGTGACTCCTTTTGATTTTATCATAAATTACCGAGATTTGATGTCTGCAAAAAAGTTTGCTTTATATAGAAACTATAGTGACTGAAGCAAAATTTGCAATATATTGAATATAAAGATTTTTGAAAAATACCAACAATTCTCTCACATTTTTTGACTAATACTCAAAGCAAAAGTAAACTCAATATATGTAAAAAAATTCTAATCACAAAACATTCCCTAATATATGTCTTAGCAAATAAGAACATAACTATATATAGTAACCATCTATGCTGTTTTTATCTTCCATTGTGATTCGAAAATCTTAACAAAAATATTTAAATAGTGATCAGGAGCTATTATTATCGAATAATAATTTAATGCAATTTAATTTTTTAACATAAAATTTCAAATGCAGGAAAAAGAATTAACTCAACGTTTATATCAATGTCACTCTTAATGTATTAACTGTTTTTTCTTCGTGAAAAGGCTTTATATTTTAAAAATAAAACACGATTTTTTTGTACTACTTCCACATGTTTATATTTATCAGGACCGGTGACGTATTTGCAAACATTTTTCTTATTGTGAAATTTTAAGTTTTTATTCGATGGTGACGTATTTGCAAAACATTTTTCTTATTGCGAAATTTTAAGTTTTTTCACATATGATTTTTATTTAAGCGATATGACCGTTTCCACTTAACTAGTCAGAATTTTCAATTGAAAGTGTCACAAGTGTATTCACATTACTAGATCAAACCTATTGCTACTTTGTAAACTCTCTTTATAAAAGAATTATAAAGATGAGATGACATTCCTATAATACTGAACGGCAGTTTACTTTAAGTATTCATAAAAAGCTGATGATTGACTTGGCTTCAACATGTACTGCGGATGCCCCACGGGAGCCTGCATCCTACTTATCTCTTCTACCAACCGGACGAATTATGTTGTCATGAAAGGCCGCTGATGACCATCCATAGAATATACCTAGTGAAGCTGAGTGACGCTTTGTTGACTTGGCGGGAGACGAAAATCGTTGAGACACCGTGCGGTGGTCATATGCTGCAAATAAATAGCGGATATGATAAAAACACAATCACCAATTTATTAATAAAATTTAATCAATAAATTCACTAATTACTGTTCGCAGTGATTAAAACTTACAAAATTACAAAAATATTCCATTTTCTTCCCAATCAAAATTATTAATGCAAAATTTTCTATATAATTCGCAAACAATTTGAAAAAGATTCCTCCTCCACGTTATGTAAGTAATGAATCACTTGTCACTTGAGTGGTGGCTCGACTTCCAACGGTGCGCGGTCCCATTCACCGCGAACAATATTTTATAACTTGTGTAATAAGGCGGAAAGAAAAGGAATTACTTACACTGCCTGCAGAATATAAATCCAGCGACTGACAACAATTTTAAATTAATTTTATCCGCCCATGCAACACGCCATTTTTATATTTTAAAATTAACTTCAATTTTTTAAATAATTATTGTTTGCGTCTATCAAAACCCGATATGCATCTATAACAAATAAATTTTCTAGCATCACATAAATTTTGGATATGTATACGATGTTTTACCTGTAATGCAGACTACTTATATGCGATAGAGAACGTCAAAGTAAAGTTTTTAATGAGATATTTTTTGCAAATAGTTAATCTACTTTCTTTTTTATTAAATTTAGTAGCTTAAAAAACTGGTTTTAAGCAAATAACTTTTCTTTTGCCTTAAAAAGGAACGTCTAGTGTATAATATTACATTTTACAAACTTTCATATTGCTTGCGAATTCAAATATTTTAAAATATCATTTAGTTTGTCACATTGGGTTGCTGATTGGAAACAAATAAAATAACCACTTTTAAGGTGTTAACTGTCAATTCTGGGTTGAAAAGCTTATATTTTAAAAAATAAAACATTTTTTTTTGTACTGCTTCCACATGTTTATAATGATCAGGACTGGTTTCGCCCATCACGAGCATTTTAATGTAACTATGTAAAATCTGGTTTTTAGGTCGGGTTCGGGTAAAAAGTGTAATATTGAGGTTCGGGCTCGGGCTGAGCTGGGTAATTTTATAAATTTTCAGCTCGTGCAGACCTCTAATCCAAATGCATTTCAATAAACAGATTTAAAACACAAACACTTTGTTTCTTTGAGTGGCATCGCAACGCATGCCGGGTACTCAATAGTAAATTATATATATGCTCAGTTATTAAAACAGTAATAGAAATAAGAAAATAATTTGTTGAATAGAATAAATAATAACTTAAGCGAAACACAGATCTTTCTATTATATTTATCGAAACTTTCTAACATTAAAGGTTAAAATAAAATGGAAGTTGACAAAGTAAACACCGATTTTCTTTCATTCCATTTTTACTTGCATGGAAGTTTAAATAGTACAACTTTTTTGGTCTGTTTTGTTGAATAAACGACCATCAGGAGAACGATTCTCAGGGTGAAGGGATGGTTGAATGGAATGTAGGAAATATGTGCCTCAAAGGAACTCCGACCCTCCTAAATTACTAAATTTATTCAAATAAACGTTCAAATAGGAATTAAAGATATAAAATATAACTTAAATAAATATACCGAACAGTTGTATTCATTATACTTGAACGTACGAAAGTAATTAAAACGTTGACATGCCCTAATATTGTATATAATTCTAGTAAAAGAAAAAACATCAAAAAAGTTAATGTACTCGTAAATTTTAATTTTCTCGGAATGTTAAATGCCGGATATGGGAATAAGTACATAATTTGAACAATTCAAATAATGATATTGAAGTTTAATAAAGAACCCTCAGTCAATATTATAAATTAAATATTACAACTCAATTCGAACGCATTCATTACTTAACTGATGAGCCTTATGTCAAAACTATGAATTCTTAATTAAATTGAAAAGTGTTGATTGCCAAACGAATGCATCGGAATTCAATAGAATTATTTAAGCAACTTAATGCGGCTTCAGATATTTGATTACGAGGCCTACTAGACAAAGAATTGCTTCCAATACCTTAGAAATAATGCTCTTTTCAAGAAACTACGGTAATTCTATTGATTATACTATTCTTTTAACTGTTCACTTCAAAATATTTAGAGCTTAAATTAATTTTATGGATTTAAATTTTTTTAAATTTTAACAGTGGTATCCACAGTCGATTTTTGAAATAATAAAATACCTTAGACACAAAGCTATTCATTGTCAAATGACTCAAAAGTCGTGTTTCTAACTTAATATTTTGTTGCCAGAAATACTATTACGATATGAAGCCTGTGTACGAGTGGTCAACGACATTGGTATCAGGTATAGTGTTCAGAGGTTCGAATCAAAGCCGGAAAAGTTTCGTAAATTGACTTTTTAATCGATTTATGGATTTCCGTTAGAATTTATGAATGCCTAAATTCTCTCTTATCTATACAATCGAAAAACGATTAGCCGTCACTCCAAAAGAGATTGAGCGCCGGAGTAACAATTAATTCTCGTGGAACAACTTCTTTTGAGATAAGCTTCATTAAAAGTCCATATGCTTCACATTGGGAGCGGAAATGGTAACGAGAAAATCGACGTTATAATATTGGCGGTCTATTTTTTACTGCTATATCTCCTACACATTATGAACGATTCACAATGATTTAGGGCACTAAATTTAAATTGATTTGATTTAATAAAAAATTGTTTATTAAAAATATCAGTAAAATAGCCCATCAGAAGCATTATTTATTTCAGAAAAAATTTGGATACAGTTTCTGAGATATCTAAATATAACGGTTCTAGGATAAAGCCGTAAAATGGAAAAAACCACGTGCGAAACTTTGTGTGCGGTTTTCTCCTTGATCGCTTTTTTCCGTGTCCGCTTATTTCCAGTGTTATCCGTTTTTATCCGTTCATCAAATATAACGTACATACTTACAAAACAGCATATCACTTTAGTACATAAAATAGCATGGAGAAATACCGTCAACACTAAAAATTCATTGTCATAAAATAATTTCTTTATCCATAGTTTTGTTTTCATATCGTCATAAAATATGTCTACTGTCAATGAAACTCCATTATAAAATTATGAAATTTCAGAGTATTTAGTTCAAAAAAATTTTATTTCATAGTTGATATCGGCTTTATATTATTTTGATTTCTGACGTATTTTTCTATCTGTATACAATTCATGTATCAAGATTAGTTTTATTTTACCAGAGAGCATTTTAACATAATATCATGTATACACGTGTTTTGATTATAAAAGGGTAATAGTAAACAATATAAAATTCATGTCTTATAGGAATGGTACCATTACTAAAATTAATCTATATTGAAACACTCGTGGGTTTACCATATTATTAAACAGGTCCATATATAAAAGCCCGGATACGTTCATTCGCTATTTCGTCTATATTGACACTCGTGTTTACAATATTAAAACATGTTTCATTCGCTATTTCGTCGAGCATGTAATCTGTTTTTAAATAAATACTCGTAAGCTCTGAGACCTCATTAATTCTTGTAAGTGGGAAGTGGGAAGCGGAATGGCGGTGTTGATTTTCAAAACATTAATCCTGTCTTCCACTGATTTATTTTCAAACAAGTGGCCCTACCGTCTGAATAATGTTGGTCACCTCATCAACAATATTTGATTGAGCTAATATTTTCTTGCTTTATCTTACTTTATTTTTAATTAAAATCTGCAACTGTATTTTTTTCGATAGCAATGCTGACATAACGCCTTTGTCAGAACTAAAGAAAAGAAAAAAATGCTCTGTGTCCGATTTTTGTGAAAAAAAGGTTTATTTAATACGGTTTTGATTTTAAATGACATACCAGTTTGATCGACGATTTAGACGATCATGCTTTGAATTAACACGTCTTTTTAATTGATAAAAAATAACTCAATTTTTTAACTTATCTACCATGCAAATCGAGGCTTATTTGTTCACAGGCATCGACAAGCTAATCGATACTTGTATCTTCTGGAAGAAGGTCTGCGCTCTCATCTTTGAGTCGCTCTTGATACTCAGTTAGAGACTGGGCAAACTAAATTAAATTCTTGTAGTTTTAATTGAAGACCTTGGCCTTAAAACAGCAAATGTCACAAAACTCATTTATTTCAGAAGAGGGTAAAAACATAATATCTTTGTTGTAAAAGACCTTCACTGTTTCCATATAAAATTGCCTAGACTTTTGTATGTTTTTAGAAAAGTGGCATATTTTTGAAAGCTGGTTTGAGAAACTTTTTTTGAAATACATCTTTGCACAGTTTTATGGAGCCATTGGCCTTGACGAATATGAAAAATAGAAGACATTTGTTATTTTTAAGCCTTCAATTACATTATAAAAATCTTTATTGTCATTTACTTACTCACATAAAGCTGTCAGTTATCATAATATTTAAATGTACAGTTTTAGCTAGTATTCGTACGGGAAATGAATAGAATGATTCAAAATTAATTTTAATCAAATCTTATCTAAGCATTTAATTAATCGGAACAAAATGGATAGTTACAAGAAAGCTTATACTAATGTATCTAAAATAACAAAAGATAATTCTTTATAGATAAGGCTGCAAAAAATTTGAACAAACTGTCTTACTACCTAATTTACTGCTCTCGAGGTGAAAAAATGGCAGTTGTAATTCAACATCGAATAAACAGGCATAGGATAAAAGAACAATTTCCGTCTTTCACGTCTATATTAGGTGCGTTAAATATTTTAGTAAACCTTTTCAGTATGGTGTGTTTTGAAACTTGACTTCACCGGCTACCCAACCAATGAAATAAATGTTTATTCAGTGGCCTAAAAAACGCCTCGGAAAAAATAAATAATAAATAATCAAAAGAGGTCCGAGTCAGGGTACGATGGCCCATTCATTATTTAAGACTTTCTTTTTTTATAAGTAAGATTTTCTAGCTTTTACCTTCCTTATCATTTCGCTCTTTTTTAGATAATTTAAAGTGTATAAAGTTTCGCATAGGCTTAATATATACTATATATTTATTTTGCAACATTTAAGACAAGATATATCTTTTAAAATTGTATTTTGAAATATCCAGTAACCGTTTAAAATCTCTAGGGAGGTCGCGGAGTGATTTATGAAGGGGTTGCCAATTGCAAAATTTTAAATTGAAAAATATTTCGACTGCCGTCTTGAATTTTAAAAAATCGCTTCTAATTTGGATTATATGGGCAACTCCACGATGTTTTTATATAGATTCAAAAAATTTTACAAGTGCAGAAATAATTGTTAACTGAATGCTCTTACTATGCCACGCAAAACTCGTACCTCTAAAGAAATTTTGAACACTGAGTAAAAGTTACGTAACAGAATTAAATTTGAACTAATTTTAGTATTTAATATGAATTAGGTTAGATTTTCAAGATTCATTGTCTATTTCCACCGGCCCTATTCAAATTCCATTTTATAAAAAATGTAACAGGGTCAAAGGGGCTGTGGCTTGAAAAAGTTGAAAAGCCGTGGCCAAGTTTAAAGTTTTCAATTGGTTGTTAAATAAATAATACAGGCCGCGATAACAAAAACAAATTCAAATTTGGATTATTGAGATTTTGTACACTTCCATGTATTTTGTCACTAACGACCCGGGTTTCGCCTTTCGGCATCTTCAGGCATTCGAGCACACGAATGGACTGTCAGTTTGAGTCCATTCGTGTGCTCGAATGCCTGAAGATGCCGAAAGGCGAAACCCGGGTCATTAGTGACAAAATACATGGAAGTGTACAAAATCTCAATAATTCAAATTTGATATTGAAATTCCATCAAGCACCCTCAGTCGATGTCTTAAATTAAAAAAAGAAATTCGTTTTATAAATTAACTATTGAGATGAACTTTCTAATTTCACTCATCTTTTTATCATATATAGTACAAGGAATCAATGATTACATTATTTACAATTTAAATAAAGTCATGACTTTTAAAATTCCCAGCAATTTATTTTTTAAGATAGTGTGTAAAATTGAATTACCAACGAATTAAATTAAGAATATACACGAAAACCTTTACTTTATTCTATTATCCTTTGAACAACTTCATTATAGTCACTAAGCATGAAAAATATAAGCACAGGTAAAATAGTATCTGTGAGAATCAGTGTCAGGAATACTTCGTTACATTTTTCCAGTGGTTCAAAACCTTATTGAAGGCATTGCCCCCCTTGCCATAGTACAATAATTATACACTGACTCTCCAGTAAAAACGAAATTTTAGAATCGGATTATTGGTTATATGTATTACATAAAATGAATTACCTGAAATAAACCTACTTCTCTTACGTTGTCAAAAAGAAGTTGCACTTGATTGAATTTTTATAATGCACTAACGAGTAGAAACATGATTTAAATTAACCTAAAAATGTAACCGTAAGTATTATTCGTAAGAATGGGTGGCCAAACATTCAATCACTACGGGCGACCTGATTTGAAATTATTGGTTGGCGATCAACCAACACTAAAATTAATTTAACGCCAAAACTAAGCTTAAATTTAAAATAATCATAGATAATACCAATATGAAGTTATTTTAATAATATTGAATGTATTCACGACGCTAATCATGTCAGTAAATGTTTTGTTCTTTCCTTGAAGTTTCAAATTTAGCTCATTTAGTTTTCCTGTAATGTCAAAGATAAAAGCAAGATCAAGCACCCACTTATCATCTTCCAATTGAGGATATGATTCATTAGTTGTTCGCGCCTTCTTTATTTTAGGTAAAATACCGAAGAATCTTTTTAAAAACTTGGCACGGCTCAGCCACCTTACATCAATGTGCAATAGTAATTCCCTAATAACAGAATCACTTTCATCTAGTAATGCTCTAAATTTTTGTCTTTGCAAACAGGTGGATGACTAGGAATGGCTGTGCGGTCGACCGGACGACCCCAGTCGACGTTTTGGCAACCCCTGGTTTAGTATATACACTCAATTCATTTTATGCACCGTTTTTATTGCACAGTCTAAAAAAACGCTAATCTTTTTGCTTTATCACGGCTACAAAAACGTATTATTAAATTCATTATATGCATATATACACTTCGGCCGATAGTGAATATTAGTAACGTTATTTTTCACATTTGGTGAATTTTGGTGCTAATGACTCATGAATGACTTGTTATTGTATTGACCCATTTATGGTGCTCTTCTATTTTTATTCTCTCCCTGGATATTAATTTTTAGCGTCTAATGTGTAATTTTAATCGTAAATCATACTAATTTATTATTGATGTATCTTATGAAATTATTCTCATATTTAATCTCTTCGGCTGATCAATGTATTGCTTAGAAAGGTCAAAATTTTCAGCAAGGAACTCTAAATATTGGTTGCAAAATATTTTCTTCTTGTATCTCAATAATACGTCTTGTTCTTTTCTATTTTCTAATTTTAAAAATGTTGTTATTATTATTGCACTGTTATTATTATTTTTAATTTATAAATAAAATAAAAATAATCTCAAATTTCGAAATCGAGAATGTTGGATTTTGGGGATATTTTAAATAATGAATTAACTATCCTATTTTATAAATCCACAATAGCTTTTTTTACACTGTTTTTGTTTTTATTGGTAGTGTTTGGAATGTATCCCCATGCAAAAGGAGAATCGAGTGTATATTGAAAGAGTAGCATTACGAATTATTTCAATAACGATACAAAGATTCTCAAATAAATTGGATAAACTGTCATTGTATGTTGAGTAGGTAGATTTGGTTGCAACCGAGCTAGAGAGACCTAATGGACCGGTACGAAGGCAGATCGTAGTTAACAGTTAAGCTTTATCTGAATAAATTCCCGAGCATTTCCATAGATTAATGTTAAAATTGCAATAGAAAAAACAACAATAAGTTTAACAAATGTTATGTGACAGGAAATTTATGAAGTATTTTTGTTCATCAGTAGATAAACAAAAATGATGATGATGGTGGTATGATAGCTGAAAGTTTCCCTTAATTAAGATGCTTTATCGTGTTAATTAATTCTACAATTTAAAACACATCCAAATCAAAGAGGAAAGTTTTCAAGTGAAGTGATATGCAAATTTCATGATGGCTGGGATGGGACGATTCGAACAGTCGCTGGAAAAATCGTCTATTTTAAAAACGGATGTGAAATTAGTCTCCGTCGAGTGAATTGGGTTGCGTAGGATGTCCGCGAATACTTCTCCTTCAGAAATTTACGATAACAGTTCAAGAAAGCATTACAAATCAGAGCAACTAAAACCTTTAAAAATGAATCATTTCCTACGTATCTTTCCAATTATATGGATTTTGTCTTGGCATCAATTCAAATATTAGCATAATCCAAGATACAAAGTATTTTAATAAGCTTTAGGCTGCCATATTTCAATCTGGAGTCTCAAATGTTTTAATTTTCACTCAACAAAATATAATATATATTATCGACACACACTCCTACTTATGAGGTTTTTTCAACCCATAATACTCTACAAAATGAATACAACGCTTGGCTATAATTAGCACATTTTCAACTCATTTTTACTGCTACTATCTATAAAAAAATGAATATTAATATTTTACCATTTTAACCCAAGTTTAACACCAGTTCTCTAGTAACTAGTAACTCAGTTTCTAGTAACTCACAGATTTTTAGCACAATTTAGCTTACTTTTTACGTCAGAAATTATAGTACTCATAAATATTGAATTTTGAAATCGATATTTGCATCATAATCAACACTTTTTCGTAGTCGACCTCCGAACAGAAAACACATAGCGATTAGTTCATTATCACTTTTATCTTTGCAGCATTACGTACAAGCTCCGCTTACCTACTAAGTCTACTTTTTAATATTTTTGAAGTTACCAAGCTAGCAATTTTTATTCATGAACTTATTGCCAAAGTTTTTTACGTTTTCTATTACTAATTTGCCGGAGAAGAAGCGTCCGTATTTATGTATCCGGATACCAAGTGAATAATTAACGAACAAAATACCCTCATTGGCCCTTCTCCCTGTCGTAACTTTCCAATATATTTTTCAATGGCGGTGAAAGTTAAGCAGTTTGAATTTTCACTTCCGGTTGTGAATAGATATCACCTTTTCTGATACCGTAGACCTACCAATGCTCCCCAGTTACGCCGAGCCCTTTTCATGCGTTTCGTGTAGTGGACGCTTCTTATCCAGCACCCATTAACAGGTCTAATTTTTCGTTTTAACCCACAGTCGACGTAATTTATTTTTTCCAGTTTAACTGGATATTCTATACAAAATATGTCTTCAACAGTTAGAAATTTTCCAGTGTATATTTATTTTCGATCAAATGACTCGCCTAACGCTAGAGCTCACTACCGATACTTAATAATAAGTATTCAATTTTTCGCGCTCAATTTTGTTATATTCTAATCCTTTTTTATTTATGTGTACAACATGTACAATGTGTACAATGTGTACAATTTATGTGTATGCCCAATGTGGAGCATATGGTCTCCTAATGGAGGTATTTTAACAGAATTTTTCTACAATAACTGCTTGTTACTCAGTTGCTCAACCTCTCTTTTTTCCGAAGAGAGTAGGGATAGAAGGATATGGCTAGGGCAGGACTGGTGGTTAGCTAATCGCTCTCGCTAAGCTCCGAGAGGATGGGATGGGTGTGAGGGAGAACTCAGACTACAAACAGAAATCCTTAAATCGATTGAAAAATCAATATATGAAAACCGTCCGCACCTGGAATTGAACCCGAGACATCTGTAACCGAAACCAGCGACGCTACGAACTGGGCCACGGACGCCGACAATTATATATGTTTCGTTATTCAATTCATTCTGTTTTTGACCTTTTTGCTTTAAGTATTTTATTTTAATGCTTGAATAGCATATTCCTAATATTTAAATGTTAGTCTTTATAATACATATTAATAAGGAATAAATATTTTTTTTAACAATTTCTTAATAAGAATCTTTACTTAGATCTGAAATTAGCTGGAGAGGATATTATTGATTCAAAACGTCACAACAACATACAACACGAAATTTTATTTTTTTAATTATTATATTTATATTTTTCCCTTTCGTGTTAGCTCTACACATCTTTCATTTAATAATCCATGGTGTATTAATGAAGGTTTTAAAATAAATCTTTAACAACAAGTAATCTATAGATCACATATGGATCTTAAATTAGTGATCGGAAAACTCTACTCAATATTTTTATTTTAACTATTCTATCTATATTTTATTGTACTGCATATCTTGAAAAGCGGCTTTCTGTCGTCAGTACTTATGACAGTTATAAGTCTACGCTGCCAGATCACGTGTTATTGCAGTACTAAGCTGGTAAACGTTCAATCGTAGCATAAACATTTTTTTCCTTTCTATATTTACTGAAAGTTTGTGAACTAGGGTTTTCAGTTTCCCGACAACTTTTATTTTAATAGTGGGTATAGACCGAGAATTCATTTTCTTTTCCTGCATATATTACAGCTAAAACTGTTATTTCAAAACAAGTTTTCAACGGCGAATATATTAAGGAAAACTGTTAACGAATACTGATTGTGGGTTTTCAAGAATTGTTCGTTATACGATATCAAACATCTAGTTTAATTTTATTTATCTAGTTCCTAATTGACTTGCGAGAGTGTCTTGAAGACGACCAGAAAGTTGCGTGTCCCATATATTAGTCAACACATTGTTGAATTTCATAATCAAAAACAATTACCACTTGTTTAAGCCAGGATATTACGTTTGGATATTATACAATATACAATGTTTTACTGTTACGTTACGACAGATTTTAAGTTTATTATTTTTCAATTTCGGTGCCGCAACTACTTACTTGGCGGATGGTTGTGACGTGATTTAGGTAATAAACTTTCAATGCAACCCTCAGTTGAAACTTTTTCCAATACAACTACGGCTGTCTCATATTTATAGCGCAGCTATCGAAATACTGTACTTTACCGAAACCTCTCTGCAGATTAGTTCAAATTTACATATATGCATAGTTTCAATCACAATAAAATTCTTTGTTATTTTAAGAATGACTCGAACTTATGTAAAAAGATTTTTACCACTGTATTTTATAGCTAAAATTTTTCGTAATTCGTTTGATTTTTAAATATTTTTAATTGCAACATCGAAAATGCACTCGATGAAAATAAAATCAATTCACAATACGTCGATCTATCAATACGATCGACATATTGACTGCTCTGATTCTTATTCTATGGTTTCGCGGAATTCTTTTATTCGGCATTTTAACTATTTGTTTATACTATTGGGTCCCGGATCAAGTATAAAATGGTTTTTTTATTGATTCAGTAGCCAGGAGTTCGAATTATTAATTAAAAACTCTCATTCATTAATTTTGCAACTAAAGATTTTTTTCCCAAAATACATAGATATGTATGCTAATTCCATGCTTTCTGTATCCGTAAAGGTTGATGTCGGGTACAGCGTTGAAAGTAATGTGACGGTGATTTTTATTATTCGATTCAACAGTCATATTTTATTCATATTAAAAAACGTCTCAAATAATAAAAAAATCAGTAATAAAAAGCTATTTCTATCAGTTTTAGTACTTTTCTGAATAGTGAAAAGCAGATTTTGTCTAAAATATTTTAGTATAGGACAGACTATGGGGTACTATTTAAAAAAAAACTATTCAAAAAAAATTCTTATTTTATGAGTACTTTATTTAATGGCGGCTTAGTCGATGTCTGTAACGTTTCAATCATTTTAATAATTAGAATCTTCGCTAGATGTGCTGTACTGCTGTATAAGTGAAGTTTCAATATCCGCGCTTTGGTCACGCGCCACAGCGCTGTAATCACTTCCGCTTTAACATCACACCCCGGTTGTCTCAGTCCCCCTCTTCACTGAAGTTCTTCACGCTACACTAAAAGCTCTACAACTCAGCTCCCCCCCAGATAATTAAAGATAAGATTTGCTTTCTTTCAAAACTTATAACAAATTATTAGATACTTAAAACTTTTCCAATAATTCATTTTAACACAAAATTAGAAATATTTGAGATACATTTGATCTCCACTTGAAAACCAAACACGTGCTCGACCAACAAATTAGCATATAACGTATATGTATTGAGTCTTTTCGTAATTGTTTCGTGGGTATATAAAATTAAGCAAATAAACACGATTTGAATTTGAAAACTCTTTCCTTTGGGATTTTTCCATGGGGGATCATAAATTAAAAAAAAAAAAAAAAAAACTTGGGGGATCATAAATTATTTTATCAAGAAATTTTGGAAATCAATAGAGCCCAGTTAAATTCCTTGCCGATTCTGAATGAGCAACTGAACCTTCCTAATTCTCCGTTATTATATCCTATACGTTGAAACACCTTACAGATGTCACTAAACGTGGAATGATTGTATATATTTACCCTTTCGTCGAATTGCATCCCGTCGAAACCCACAATGCTATTATAATTGTAAAATCACTGGTATTTCTAAAAGAAGTTGGAAAGCGGCAATTTGCCACTCTGCTAATGGGTTGTTTACAAAATATGGATTAAAGCAATTCTCGAAATGTTAACTCAGGTATCAGTGTGGCTCTCAGACGTATAATATCTTACCTCGTAAATAATATTTGTCGTATTTGTATCTTCTATATAAACGTTAGACACTGTTTACTGTCTGTCAGTTTGAGTCCATTCGTGTGCTCGAATGCCTGAAGATGCCGAAAGACGAAACCCGGGTCGTTAGTGACAAAATACATGGAAGTGTACAAAATCTCAATAATCCAAGTTTAAAGTAAATTAGTTTGAGAAATCTAGGATTATTAAATTACTCAAAAATGTACAATATTCTGTTATCTAAACATAAAATTATAATTACAGGAAGGAAATTGAGGAGTCCTTAGGTACAACACAATCAACATACTACATCCAAATATATTTTTAATTTTCTTATTGTGTTCGTTTTTTTTTATTATTTTTTATTCTTGTATTGGCAACATTACTGACGCCACCTTGAGAAGGCAATATGGCAAGGGAGAACCTGCTCCATCCTCACCCTTTGAAGAGTCACACACCCCAAAAGTATTTGTTCCTTTCTTCAATCTTGATCGATAGAAAAAAAAACAAAACAACCTGAAACTTCATTAATTTGATACAGAATATAAATAATAATTAAATTACTTTTGAAACACCCAAATATTGTTATGATCTCGATTTAATATTAACAAAAAACATTATTGCATATTTTTGCGCACGATTTTGATCTAATATTCGTTCTTTGCACAATAAATCAAATCAATTTTTCTTATGATTTTGTTACATAATATAATTATATAAAGTTACCTTATAAAATAATCCTCAAGAATAATTACAGTATGTTGTTAATAAGTATTTCGGTATCACGCCATTTCAGAGCTGCTTTTAATAAATTGCTACTTATTATTACCTTTTTTATAAATCATCAACAGCGAAACTGTTCCTGATCATTATAAAAATGTAGATGAAGTACAAAATAAATTGTGTTCTATTTTTTAAAATATAATGCCTTTTCCACCAAGAATTAACAGATTAAGACTTCTAATAAAAATGTATTATTACTTTATTTATTAATACGATGTATTTAATTTACTGATGAAATATTAAGATACTTTCTGAATAAATTTCGCGATTCTAAAAATTTTTGTGCACTTCAGTCAGATCCGGTTGCTGTCGCGGGTTCGAATTTGACGATTAATTTGAAAAAAATATCTTTTCAATCGATGCTTGAATTTTTGTTAAGAATCATGGATGTATAATATATGATAATTACTTTTAATATGTTAACTGTCAATTCTTGGTGGAAAGGCATCATATTTTAAAAAATAAAACACAGTTCATTTGTACTACTTTAACATGTTTTTAATGATCAGGACCGGTTTCACTCATCACGAGCATTCACGAGCGTCGGTTGGTAATGAATTGTGATTTATTTTTTAAAATATGATGATTACATCTCTTCCCACCCATCTGACCTTAAAATACTAGCACGAGTGATAAGCTAACCGCTTACACTTTTCCAGTCTAATTATTCAATCATCCGCTCTGAAAACGAAAAATTGAGGAATTTCTTCATTATTCTTAGATGCTTCATAAGGAAACTTTAAAATTATTTTTCCCCTGATAACAAATTTTTTGGGTTAAAAATAGAGAATTGAAATATTTCAATATAAAAGTAGTTCATTATGTAAATTGATAAAGATAATAATTTATATGCTCTTCACTCGGAGGTAACATAGTCAAAAAAAAACAGGTGATTTTTCCTGTTTACAGTTTACCATATCGCTTTCTGTTAATTATTTTTTTATTTGCATGAACAATAAACGTAAGGAAACTGATATTATTACTTCCATATCTACGTTGCGAAACGTGTTACTTAAAATTTTACGCGAATCGACTGTTAGGTATAATAATATGGGTATTATATTTTTTAAAAATACCTTGTGAACATTTTTGAGCTGAAAAATTATTTGATACTATAAACCTAGTTCCATTGAAGCAAAGTTTTTTCAAACAGAAGTTCTCCGAAATGTAGATTTTTCCCTATGATATAACAACAAAGTATTATTTGAATTTCGTATAAAAATCCCTTTACGCTTCAGAAATATTTTTAGAACAATAATATCCGCTTTCATGTAAAATGAAAAAAATTCGTCTTTGATTTTAATAATATTTACAAAAAACACGATATCGGACACATTTTATTGTGATTTTCAAAATAATGTTTTTCTAGTAATTATTAAATATCTGTACAATAATGATTAAAGGAGATGACTTCAAATTGTGCAAAAATAATTTTGCAGCAGTAATTTTTTTTAAAAATCTTTGTATTTTTATGATTTAAAAATAGTCGCTTACCAAAAAGATGTTACGGAGATGAGTATACAATTTATTGAGATTTAATTATGGAGTATCACCTTGTTATTTAGAACTAATTCTGACATTAAATAAAGTTGCGATTATTATAAATATAATATAGTTTCAGCAAGATTGACAGTTATTCCGTAAAAGTGAGAAGTTCCACTCTCTATTCTTCTAAAGAGAAGGGAAATAATATTATATATTCGTCTTATATTGAAGATTGCAAAATAAAACTGGTTTAAACATCATTTAAAAAGTGTTCATCGAACACGCCCATGATCTTGCATCAAAACTCACATTTTTATTTTTCGAAAACCCATTTGATATGATTATTACCTATAATTAGGACGACCACACGTCCAGTATTTACGGGACATGTTCCGTTTTCTAACATGTGTTGTACTGTTCCGATGAAGGTCGTCAGGACATATTCAAGTAATTAATAAATTTGGAAATATATTTTGGACACATTGAAGCAGCTAATGTGTAAATATATTTTTTTGTGTTGCAATCTATACGACTACAAACATTATTGTTTTAACGGTAATCGTCTTTAGTATACCACGTGTTTTAGTGCTTAATGTATATATAATATATGTCTATATATAATGGCGTTTATTTCGCTTCAGTATTGTTTATTTTTAAATTTTGAACATCAGTATTAGCAATATACATTTATCATCAGACCTAACTTAAAAATCAAAATGACAAAATGCAGTCTATTTACAGAAAACGGTTCCAAGATAATTAGGTAAGTTGTAATATTTGTTCCTCATAATTATATTGATATTTCCCACACTTCTTCTTCAATAGCTGATATAAAACAGTTTATTACGACTTTATTATATCGACTGCAGTTCATCAATATTTTACAATTCCTATATACCTAAATGTTATAGTTTGCTATTTTAAAGTTTATTGTATCGTATTGAATCTTAATCTAGTAAATCTAACAAACTCAATAAAGGGTTTTAAGTTTTAAGAATCTAACCCATTAATCGCCAAAATGTAAACATAGTATAAGCACTTACAGCGTGCTAGTTGCTTGCCAAAATACTCTGAAAATAATAAATTTGTCAATTTTTTGATACTTGATTTATTTCCAAAAGGTGAATACTAAAAAATAAGTTCGAATGCGAAACCATTAATAATGGACCTACTTGTCAATATTGACTGAATAAGTCTCACTAAGCACTCTGATTCCCAGATTGCTTTTATTTAATACTTAATTTCTCCCATATTCGATCGACCACTACAAAAATCATACCATAGTTGTAACAGTCCTACTTCATGCATGAAAAGCAACAAGTTTCTCAATATTGTTTGTAGTTCCAATTTAGCGTAAGTTTCCTTATACGTTACGGACGGCCGTACATCAGTTTCTAACTGCCGTCGTAATGTTTTATTATTTGGCTTCAAATCCGCGGCAAAATGAAATAATTTCCTTTTTCGTTTTTATGGATCGCGATACGTTTTAATGTATAAAAGTAAGAAAAGCATTCGGTCGAAGGTCAGTGCTATAAGTCACAGCTGACGCTTTGCCGCCATGACGGCTTAACTGCGAACTCTGGCGGCGGACCGTAAAACTACAGCACACGACGAGTCACACGCTTGATTTAGATGGAAATGATAGAAAACTCTAAATTTAATAAAAAAAATAATTATTTTCTTATATAGGAAAACTAAAATGATGACACTGATTACATCCTCTGGGAAAGTTTAATTATGAATAATGAATTCGAAAAATTGCTGAAGAATTGAAAAACTGGAAAAATTGAGATTCAACCATAAGCCAGATCTATCTGCCCTGTCAGACATAGCGACTCGGTTGAATCTAAAGAATATCATAAGAAATTCAAATAAAAATTCTCTGCGTTCAATGGAGACGGAGTAGATTTAATTTTATGAAAGATTTTCCTCTAATGAAACGTCTCCTCGACTATAAATATATTGAAAAAAGGTCTTAATAAACTATTTCGAGCTTTATAAAAACAAAAATTATTGGGAATACTTTCACTAAATTGCTTAATCAAGTCCACTTTTTTCAATGCTAGACTTACAAACTTCTAATGACGTATCCAGAAGCTGTTGAATGAGAACTGGTTTCATGTTGTATCTTGCTCTTCAGAGAGTATAATGAAGAAGCAGGGGCTTAACCCCTATAGTGCAAACTTGTTTTTTTTACGAAATCAACTGCGAACTATATTATTTCGAATTATATATTGTGCATTGAACAATAATTTGGCCATAAAAATAAAAAATAATTCGTAAAATTGTCGATAAATTACTGTGAATCGGTAAATAAATGCATATTGATAGCTTTTCTCCTCAACACTCAATATTAACATCAAAAAATATGATTAGCAAAATCATATGGTATACACAAATCCAGTTTCAGCTGTGGTGGCGAATGGGCAATGGTCGATTTATCAACCACTTACATATAATAATTTTTTGCGAGTGATTGGTGCATACTTCAAGTTAGATGATAGAAAAATACTGTCGCTGTATTAAGTTTGACATTTCAATGAGCACTGTATGAATTATAGCCCTTTAAAGGATATGGTCGATATATCAACCGTTTTCGCGCTTTGCCCTATAAAGGGTTAAACGGGAAAAAACTGGCTTTTAGTGAACTCACCATTTGAAAAGATTCAAATCCATGTCGTTGAATAAAATATTCTTATATCGATTAAAAATTGAATTTTTAAATATTCATTCATGGATTTGTACTCTTGGCTAGTTAGATATCATACCCGTCCCGTACTCAAAAATGGAGGGGATGTACGAATATGAATAATAATCTAATTGAATATGAAATAAAACTGTATGGCGCAATATGGGATATAACCGGTGTATTGTCTCCTTCTATACCAACCTTCACATTACAAGAAACGATTAAAACGAGCAAAAATGATTGTTTGAACTGGCCTCCGGTTTAGCGATATTACAACGTACGTGATTTTGCGCGTGAACTTTCGACGCAAGATGGCGGATGGCGATATTCCAAATCACCAACGGGAATACGCCAAGCAATATGCCAATGTGTTTTTAATTTCTTTTTATGACAGAATTTTGAATTGGGAATGGCGCGAATTGGGAAATTCCAAAAACATTTTTGCATTGTATATAATTGAATACGGCACAATAAAACTTTCATTTACAACTACAACTAAAAATAGTTAGAATTCAAAACAAAGAAAAAAATCAACAAGACAAACTGTTAATTGAATTGGCGTTTATTTGGCAGAACTCCATTATACCAAGGTATAACTGTCCATGCAGGGAATTGAATCCCAAACCAAATAGGATAAAACCTGACAGTGCGATCATTCGACTTACGTCAATGATTACATATATAAAATTAATTGAGATGAAAAATATGTTTGGCGATGAATGACTTGTGTAGACAAATAACGATTTCTACTAGTTTACTTAAAATGGAACAATTTCATAATGCATAGACTGTTTCTCAAACGTAAAACAAAAACACTATTTGAAATACTTATTCTACATTTTTATACTGTGCTCAAGATTTCAGTTGGAAACATACAATCAGTTAAAAAAACCAGTGGGCATCATACTATAAATCATGTTTAACTTTTATAAACATAATTTACTTATTATAGTTTTCAATCTTCAACGCTTTTACGGGAGTTTTTCTTTGCGAAGTTTTGCGTGTTCTGCAACCCAGTTAACACAATCTTGAATATAGTTATGTAATTGTCAATCTCTACTTGAAAATAAAATTCTAAAACGATTTTACTCACGCCCTTGCAACAAACTCAGGTGTTTGAAAAGGTGCGACCGGATAACAGAATTCTGACGTAAAGGAAATATAGCGGCAGCAGGAAATATAGTGGTAGGAAAACTTATCAGAAACGTTTTTTAGTAAATGCAATTCCAATGCATCAGGAAGCGCGTTAGGAAGGCTTTCAAGGTTTATAGATTAAAACTTTTCCCAATATTTAGTTATATGGTACTGTGAAGAAACTCCACTCCAGATCTATCCAGAGTGCTTAAATTTCCGGATGTCCTGTCCAAGTTCTTGCTCTTCAAAGAATACATGAAAGCATTTCCTGGTAAGTGAACTAACTAAGTAAATACAATTTAGTTTCTTTGACAGTCGCTGACAGCATTTAAGTTGACATTTTTTGCATTTTCAAATTACAAATATTTTGAGTCAGGGCTCAAAGTGCGTTTCCAAAGTTTCTCAGTATGTTTCGAAGTAAATGTATAATAAAGTTAGCGTTCATTTTATACAATTCAGTATTTCTGTTTTGCACAAGAATTCCTTGAAATTTATGTATAGTAAGCAATGTTACTTTTAAGCTGAGTGCGCGCAGCAGTTTTAACTCCCCCACGCACTCTTCCAGCGTTTGTGCACACTCCAATAAAACTATTCAAATAATCATGAAATTGGAATAACTCAAATTCAGTTACAAAATTCTCTCTCGTTTTGTTTAAACATATGTTGAGCGTTTTAAGGTAGCTGGCTGAAATGTCTCTATTGTTTGAAGCAACATAGATGTTTCAACCATACATTATAAATTGTTTGCCTCTTGCCGATAAATACTGAGAAGGTATTACAATTGCAATATGACAAAAAAGGTCATGATGACCACCGATAGATAGATGACGCATTTTAAAAGAATCATCTTTATATCTGATATAATTATTTATTATAGAAATTACGGAAAAACTTTTTTTTGCTCTATTTTGTTAAGCTGCGTTAAAAAATCCTTGTAAAACAAGAGATAAGTGTGTATAAATGTACACACTGGCGTAGTAAGGGGGGGACCCTGAGCGGCTCGTTTTAGGAGGCGGCATTTTCGAAAATGAATATAAAATTTCGACGGTAAAAAATTAATATTTTTTTATGTGTTATGTACAATGCAATTTATATTCTATTCACCATGTTTCATTCCGTCTGATTTGTGACTCACTGGCAAAATATAATTTTCGTTTCTAAATGACTTAAAGATTTTTTGACATATTTGAAAAACAATCCTGCGAAATTTACAACTTTAATATTAAATATGACATTTGTAAATGATGAGATTGTAAAAATGTAGTCCATATTTTTCAACAAATTATATTTATACCCAAAAAAATTTTGCTTAAAAAGATTTATGATTAAGAAAACACAAATAGATGTTTTTTAAATGAACTTTTTCATTTAAAAAACATTTATTTGTGTTTAATCATAAATCTTTTTAAGCAAAATTTTATTAATGAACCAATTCTTACACTCAATTTTATACAAATAAGCCCTAAGCCGGTCCTAATCATTATAAATATGTGGAAGTAGTACAAATGAATTGTGTTTTATTTTTTAAAATATAATGTCTTTCCACCAAGAATTGACAGTTAGCACCTTAAAAGTGACTGATTACTTTCATCATTCTGCTTATTTTTTCTCAATTTGTGATTTATTTTATGCAAATAAATAAAATGAAACCTGTTATTTTTATGTTATATTTCAGTACACATTATTTTAATATAAATTATTAAAAGATAATAATTTTAAATATAATATACAGCACTATTTTACAAAAAAATACACTTTTTATATCCAATATGATATATTAATGTTTGTAAATAAATTGAAATTATGCCGCGCACTTGTTGGAGTGGCCTGCGCAGCCTTTAAATTTTCCGCGTAGCTATTCTCTCATCTTAGAGGGAACATTAATAGTAAGTAACATACGCCTTTAATTCTAGATCTTATAATTTAAATACCGGCAAAAACACATTTTTAATTTTATTTTCACTCACTTCTTCCTTCTTTACTATATTATTTACATAATCACTTTTAATACTATAAAAAATATATAAGTATTTTAAAAAATAAAACACAATTCATTTGTACTACTTCCACTTGAGTGTTAAAAATTAAGGTATATTAAATAGTTGGTTCATGAACTAAGACATGAAATTACTGATCATCAAACAAATTATACATAAACCAAATAAAATAGTCTACAATTAAAATGTTAAGGACCTCTTACGAATCAATAAATACTAATCTGAAATCACAAATATAGCTAAATTAAAAGTTCATTTACTGACCAAAATTTTTAATAACATTACTGATGCATTAATCAAACAGCAGATTGGGAAAATTTTAAGAAGAAATTAGTGAACCATTAAAAAAACAATGAAATTTTAAATATGTAATTAATATTAACAATAAGCACCCATGGTAAGTGGAGAACGCAGAGCAGCGAAGAGCATTCAACAAATTTTTATATCTGAAAAACAAAAATTACAGTGACCATAATCAATTTTTGCAAGTTGAAGTATAAAAATAACATTACAGGTATAATACAAATTAACGAATCGGATGTAATATTTACATAGATATATTCATGTTGCGGTTCTCTTGTTGACGGTGCCCAGCCAACCGTAATTGAAGTAAATTCTTCTAAATGTAAATAATGATTTTCTTTCATATATATTTTTTAAATTAAAAACATGTTCACCTCTCGTTTGTTCATTTATTGGTAGGATTGAAAAATTGTTAAAAAAACCATATCCAGATCTCTGATGTAATAGATACAGGGCTTTCTGGTATTTGCACCTCAATACCGCTAAATACACCTGACCCTTACATTTTTCTTACGATGAAGCATTTTAAATTGCTGTATTTTGGTGGTTTTTAAGTTCAGATTATTTTCTTACGTAACTTATGACAACCGTATGAAAAAAAGTTACCAAATCGCCTTAAGAAAAGTCCACTTTCTTTGGCTGTTTGTTGACAGTTCAATCAGGGCAACTTCATGCGATTTACTTGTGCGAACTTGGCGATCAACTTTCAAATTGAATTTGTAACAATTTTCTCCTCTCAACTGAAAAAAATGAATAGAAAAAGAAGCCCCACACAAATGTCATAAAGCTGGCTGGATATACAGGTAAGTAAAACATCCGCTTCAAAACCTGTTTGAAAACTTTTTCTTCTTGATTATTTTTCAAGTGTAGGTAGATGTAATAATATAATTTCCTGTTTTCTAGAACCATTGTATCTGAAAGCAAAGTTTTCGATGTATGTGTGCTTTCTATGGTTAGTGTACAAAATAAAAACATACTTTTATAACGTCACTAGGCATAGCGGGGTGCATTTTGAGTACAAACTGTAAAAATATTAAATAAAATCAATGGAATGAAACTTGATAGATATTATCACCATGACTTCCGTTTGCTCCGGTAACCATCTGAGATATAATCAGTGGGTATGCGGTAACTCATTTTTTGTGTGATTTCGTAATCCATATATTTACACTCTCATGTATACCTTCAAGATGTAACTGAAACAGTGAAATGTGAAAGGTAGCTATCTAAAAGGGACCTTAACAACATCTGTACTATACTATTTATCGAAAAATCATTTTCTTATTTGCCTGATGATTTTAATTTGGCAAAGGTATACGTCATTTCTACGAATATACCAGAGGCAGTGGGGCACTTTTTTTGAGCCAGAGAACGCCCCAATACTTTTTTACTTACAGCAAATAATTATTCGCTCAAACTCGTAAAGAAATATTTATAATTTGAAATTTTTAAATGAGTATTTCATCTGATTATAAACACTGTTGTGCATTTCATTGCAGGCGGTCGATTTTTTCTCCAAAATAACTGGATACATTTATTGTGCAGTATAACAGTCCAGAGTGCTCTTTTTTGTCTTGCTTTATTATCTTACGATTATGAGATTACGGATTGAATGTATGATATTTTATAACTATACGAATATTTTTTTAGATAAATTAGATACTTGATTCGTATAAATTGTACAAATGCTTACACACAGTAGGTAAAGGATATTGGATTGTATAATTACTGTTTTTGATTTTATAGAAGAAAAAAAATACTAATTTATTAAAAATTTTAAATATGATATTTAACTTCTTTTGAACGACGTCCGGAGACGTCTGGAAATAAATTGAGCTTAACATCAAATCCGGTATTTTTGCAAAAATTGAAAACGTTGTAGAAAAATAAGTAATTGACATATTGGAAAAAGTACAAGAAAGCATAATAGCCAAATTCGAGTTGTTAAAATCAAAATTAATTGTACGAAAACAAACTGTGTAAAATTTATATTGAATTTAGGGTTTTTCGGTGGCTGAATTTTAGCTAAGTTATACCTCGTCTATCGTACTTAAAGCAAAAGTTGTTAATATTGATTGTTCATTATTTTATCAGTTTCAATTTAAAAACGTTTATATATTGTCGAATTTCTTAAAGAAATTGAATAAATTATTCGTTTAAAAAATAGACGCAATAATTCAAAGAATCTGGCATTTGCTCTCGTCGTTTTTTTTCATCCCTTAAGGCTTACATTAAGTACTTACCTAAGAAAATATGGAGATCCTTATTTTACATAAAAAATCATAATGGTTGCCTGAGTGTCCATGGTTTGTAATTTATGTTAATCTGATATATTTAATTATAATTTAATCGACTCGATTAATTAATATTTGTACACGTATATCTACAATATTTATTTCAACCATTATTTCCCAGGCGTCGGCGTCGGTGGCGCAGTTGGTAGCGTCGCTGGCTACGGTTACGGATGTCTCGGGTTCGATTCCCGGTGCGGACGGTTTTCATCGATTGATCTTTCAATCGATTTATGGATTTCTGTTCGTAGTCTGAGTCCTCCCTCCCTCCCACCCATTCCATCCTCACGGGGCGTAGCGAGAGCGATTAGCTAACCACTAGTTCTCTCATAGCTCTATCCTTCTATCCCTACTCTCTTTGGAAAAAAAAAAGAGAGCTTGAGCAACTGAGTAACAAGCAGTTCTCGTAGAAAAAGTCTGTTAAGATATCTCCATTAGGAGACGATATGCTCCACATTGGGATGCAGACATGGAAAAAAAAATTCCCAGTAATATGTAGTCGAAACTATATACATATTCTATTTTTTCCATATCTTGGCAATTTGTTATGCTTTTGTATTCCCTCAATAAAATGTTTTTCTGATACTTATATTATTATTTTCAACTGTTTCCTGTCTACCTTGTCATATCCATTTTTAACATTTATCACAAAATACGCAGAATACCGGCGTAACATCTCGATAGCAATAAAGGTAGGATCGCTCGAGACGCCAAATCGAACTTTTACTGTCAGATTTCAGACTCTTCTTTTTTATTGCCTACAAAAATAAAATGAAAAAGCACGCCATTTTAACATGTAAATTTTTATTGTTTGCGATGAATGGCAGATAGCGATAAACAATTCCGGGTACTAAACCAATTCAACAAATATGAAATTTAAAATAAATCCATTTGTTCACTGAAACAAAAAATGATTGATTCTTGTTGCAAATATAAATAAACAAACATCCCTCTTTCAACATGGTCCTGTAAAGAAATGATGCTAATAATATCACACGTTTTAAATACAGCCTTCCAATAATACGATCTCCATATTGTAAGTTTTATTATAGTTACTAGTTAGAGGTCTGCACGGGTCCGGGCTCGGCCGCAGGTTCGGGTGGGTAAAGACAATTCAGATTCGGGCTAGGCCCGAGCCCGGGTAAGTAATTCATTTTTCAGATAAATATTTCGGACTATGTTGGTGTATTTATTTAATATGTGTTATGAAAATCGTTGGAAATATGGAAACAGTAACATGTTTTATATTCACTTTTAAGGTGTTAACTGTTAATTCTTGGTGGAAAGACATTATATTTAAAAAAAATTAAAACACAATTTGTTTGTACTACTTCCATAAGGTTATAACGATCAGGCCCGATTTCGCTGATAACTAGCATTATCAACTGATGATGCCACTTTCCTTCGTCGAATTGCATCCCGTCGAAACCCACAATGCTATTATAATTTTAAAATCACTGGTAATTCTATGAGAGAGTAGGAACGAAACGTCTCGCCGCTCGACGGAGGAAGGTGGAGAGTGGGGAGAAGCAGGGTGCGGGGTGTCAACACACTGACAGCACGCGTCCGGGGACAAAGGACAATTCAACGGTTCCTTCGTCTCCCATTAAAACCCTGTCGTATTCAGTATATTTTCTCGTTTATATTGCAGTTAGTTTATAAATTCCTTGAAGACAGTTACACAAACAGATTTAATATACACATTTTTAATTTAAAACTCTGTAAGTGGTTTTACTAGCAAGTGGTGGACTAAGTCGCCGCTTCGTCGACTCCCTCCGGGAAAGGCCGAGAGGCGACTAATGCCTTGCAGGATCGCAAGCCCTTTGCCTACTTCTAACTGTAAACCAACAACGGCAACCAAACAAATATGACACTACTCTTAAGCGCCTCAGGAGGGGTATTACATTTTAAATTTGCATTAACAGAAAGAGTCTGCAGATTGGTTTTGAAGACCCTGTCCGCCCCATAAGTACGGGGCGGTGTCATCTAATAGTAATTAGAAAGCGGCAATTCGCCACTCTGTTAATGCGTTGCTTACAAAATAAGGATTAAGGCGATTCTCGGAATTTTAACTCAGGTATCAGTGTGGATCCTAGACGTATAATATTTTATCTCGTAAATAATATTTGTCGTATTTGTATCTTCTATATAAACGTTAGACACTGTTTACTGTCTGTCAGTTCGAGTCCATTCGTGCGCTCGAATGTCTGAAGATGCCGAAAGGCGAAACGCGGGTCGTTAGTGACAAAATACATGGAAGTGTACAAAATCTCAATAATTCAAATTTGAATTAATTTCTATATTGAAAAAAAATAAATCTAGGCTTCGGGTCGGGTTCAGGTAACAAGTTCTATGTTGTTTCTATTTCTTCAATTTAAAACAAGGAAAATTATGTTGTAGTAAATATAACATGAACCTTACCTGGACATGTGCTGTAGATAACCCAACGGAGCCGGACACCCGCCTGTCTCTTCTTCCAACCGTATAGATTTCGTCGGTCTAGAAGGTCGCTGATTACCATCTATAGGATATAGAGCTACTGGGCTTACTGACTGAGAGAATGCAAAAATACTGTCAAAGAGAATCTTGAAAACACTGAGTTGTGGACATATACTAAGAATAGAAAATGGTTATTGTAAAATAATAATAAATATTAAAGAATAACAACTAATCGGCTAAACTATTTTTACGCCAGAATGAGATTAATATTGAACTAGTGAAAGAGAAAAATTAAGAAAATTTATACATATAATAAAAAAACGGGGTCTTAACATTAAATATTATTGTCTTTTTTTCAGTAAATGCACACTTCTAATAAATTTATATCATAAACTTCATTTTAAAATGTTAAAAATAGTTGATTTCACAACAAAATATTCGAATTAAAATTTACACGTTAATACCGTGCGGCTATATTCCGCCTATTATAACGTTTAACGTATTAAAAAAAATATTTCCGGGCATTACGAGCTTTAAATTCAATGGTAGACTTTTAACAGCTCTATGCAAATTGCTAAATACCACAAACAAAATGGTTTCACTTTTTACATCCGTAATTCAGTATTATTTTTATTTTATTATACAAAAAACATGCAAAGTACATAAATTGCCCACCTCTTCTTTACTGTATTACGAAGCGATGAGAAATAAATATACAAATTTTCGTTTCGTAATGAATTTATGTTTAATATAATATTGTTATGTTTCCGTTGCTTTCCTCTATTGCGCTGAAAGTTATAGTTACTAATTTTTTCAATGTTTTTTTTAATGGGTGGTTGGTTATAGATGATACATATTTCGTCGCCTCAGGTAAACAAGGTTCCATCTGCCGTTTTGTACAAAATGACGTTTAAATGTAGCTTTATTCGCATTAAAAATACAATTCTATCTGGATTTAAAAAACCTTAAAAACTTAAAATAAGTTACAGAGCAATAAAGTTCATTCTTAATATTATATAATTATAAATCTGCAGGAAATCACAGTCTCAAAAGTGGTTGTCTCTTTCATTCACGTGTGTGAATGTATTCAAGTGTATTTCATTCAAAAATTAAATTTTCTGAAATCTAAAATTGCTTCTCTTGAATATTTTTTGCAGATAGAACCTTGCTTTTGTCTATCGATAACTCAAAACACAACAATTTATATCCGTTTCCCAATCACATATTGTTTGTTTTAATGTTTCAATTTGAATTTCGGTATTTTTCTGGGATGACCAAAACATTGACTGTGATGATATTTGATCATCTTCTATTACATATAATATGGTATCAAAAACAATGTTGAAAAATTGAATGTATTTGACTGTAAAACATTTAATATATTCTGTGCTTATTTAATAAGTCTAAAAGTGGACAGTTTAAGATTCTGTTAGCATGAATATAAAATACCTACTGATAAGTTGAATAAACTAAATCTTACACATCGAGGAAAAGAAAAATCACTTTAGACTAAGAATTTCCCTGCGCTTAGGGGTTTGTTCAGAAAATGTACCTGAATATTACTGTTCACGACTCACTAATAGTTTTTTTAGACCACCGTCCTATTCGGTTGCGGTGTCCTCGAATTCGAATCCTAATACAAATTTCATAAATCTTTAGGAATATAATTCCAATTGTTGTATGCTTGACAAAATTTAACTGTAGGCTTAGGATGACGTGTGACGTGTGACGATTGTATGATTCTGGGCGCGACGACTGAATGTCCGTCCTTCCCTTGGTCGTCGGTTGTCTGTGTTCTGCTTTAGTCATCATGACTTGTCTTTTAAGAGCTCTCACCTTTTCCATTACGTATGCAGAACTAGCGTCGTCTAAATTACTGGCTCGACATAAATATTATATTTGACAAGTATAATGTTTCTTAAATCTGAAGCGTCATGTCGATGATTCGCCACAAATCATTTTTCAATACATTTATGGCTTCGCGTTGCGTTCATAAACATGGATGTTTGCGATGTTAAAACTAAGTACCTACCCATCAAATCTTAAAAATAAGGCGTGGCAATAGTGATCCGTTAATAACTATTGGTTTTCCTCCTTCTTTCCTTAACCTAGTTAGGTTAGGTGTGTATTGATAAGCTACATTATGAGTCGACAAGTTCCACATTGGTAGCAAAAATAGTATAAAATTTTTAAAAAAGCCTGAATCACATAGATAAAACTAAAAATCTCTATTCTAAGTCTTAATGATGTTTCGTTGACATTATAGAACATCTATTCAGTTACAAAAAAAATGGCTGATAATTTATTGTTACTATGAACATTTCTCTTATTTATTTTTTCTCTAAAATAGTAATAGTTTATAATTAGTAGTTTTAAAACAAATATACGTGATTATTTCAACCTATTATCAATTGTAAAACAAAAGAGAATTATTTATCAGATCTGTCTCTTCCTCGAGAATACCGAATAAATTATAAGGAAACGCATTAATTAAGCTTGGGCTTAAAATATTACAGTATTAGAGAGTAAGTTCTTACATAGGTAATCATCTCGGAGCGTTTTAATCTCAGATTTCGTATTGGCACCAATGGATAATCTCAGAATAAAAAAAAAATCCGAGTGAAGCAGATAAGGAGTAAAAAGCGAAAAAACTTGAAGTGGTATCGTTAAAACATACTTTTCCCCGATTCAAGCAATGTATCCGATCTAAAATTCTTCCTAACTGGTTTGGTTTTCAAATGACACATTTCAGAGGCGGACGAGAGTATTTTCATATTTTCTATGGATTCGACGGTAACTTTGTGGAAGTTAATTTTTGATATAAAATTAACATAGATAACTTAGTTATTCCACTCGATTTATCACTAACGTGACGCGTTTCGTCTCTTTAAGAAGCATTTTCAAACTAACCATATCGCAAGGTTATTTATTTCAAAGCTAGACAATGATTCTAATTGTTTATTTTATTCCATTATACTGAGGACGTGGAGAGGGAGGTAAGACATAAACACTCATAGACTAATTACCATAACACTACTAATTACAAGTCAATTACTATTGTTTGGAGATGAAAATCCCAAGTGAAATAAATTTAATAATGGTAAGCCGCCTGTTCTTTTTAAAATGTTATTTACTAATACTCGATTACTGTTAAAAGTTTTATTAATTTCTAAAAAAACTCTAAGCTATTCATTTTAATACCTTTTTTATTTACGCGATGGAGTATTAAAATTGTGATAATTTTCAATTAAATGATTTGCAAACTCTGAAAAATTATTACTTTTGAGAAATTTTATATGTTCTTTAACTCTTATATTAAAGCTTCTACCTGTCTGCCTTACCTTCTGTGACCACGGATGCAATGACTGCACAGAAATAACGACGCCGGTGTACGTAGGTTTTCAATAAATAGCAAAGTCGAATTTATTTAAATCATTAATTTCTAAGGTAATGTCAAGAAAATTTAGCATTTTTTGATGTTCGACTTCTAAAGTGAATTTTATGTCTTTGTGTATCGAGTTAATATGCCGTAGGAAGGTGTTACGCTGTATATCCGTGCCTGTCTAAATGCAAAAGATATCGTCGATATAACGATACCACTTTTGTTTTTGATTAAGGGATATTTTGATTTAAGCAGATTATGTTTTAAATAATCCATGAAAATATCCGCAACCAATGGTGAAATTGGGCCGCTCATAGGTAAACCTATACACTGTTTATAAATTTTTACCATTAAACTGAAAATTGAAATGAAAATCATTTTGATTGTTTGGATACGGTTAGTCATATTATGCTAGTGATATATATTGAAGATACTTCTTAACCACTTAACTGCCAACGCGAAATAAATGATTTTAAAGAGCCGAAAAGCGTCACGTTAATGATAAGCCAAGTGAAATAATTTCGAGAGTATTTTCATTTCTGCGCATAAAATCCTGTGACTTGGCAAATATGTCCAAATCAGAGAATTAAAAAGATTTCTATTTTCCTCCCAACATTTTTTAGTACCAGTTTTCATTTAATTTTCAGTTCTACCAAATAAAAATAAGTTGAAAAATACTCTTTTTTAGCCACACCCACTGCAAATTTGGAGGTTTTGAACTCCTACTGAAGCATTTCACTATTTTCTTAACGAGAACAAGTTGTTATTAATTCGCATAAAAATTTTACTGAAATATAAAAATACTATTAGGCAGCTAATCGCTCTATATACGCTCATTCCAGAATTCGATAGAGGGTGGGAAGGTAGGAATGAAAACGTTATAGACACTCAAGCCTCAATAAGATGATAAATATAACAATTTATGAAAATTTACTTTCAGAGATTCAAAACTTTGACCATACTACCGAGTAGGACGAAAGCTTAAACGTTTTTTAAATATTCTTATCAGTTGAAAATGCCAGTAAGAGTCTACAACACTATCACACAATTTAATATTTATTCAAATACACCATCAAAAAAATTGTACGCCTCTGCATCGTTCATTTTTATACTCCTGTGATATTCCCGCTTACTCGCTGACCTCCTTCGCAAACTTTGTTGGATAAATGAACGTAAAAAAGGTAAAAACCTTACGTCAAAGTAAGGTTGAAAAACACTTTAAAGCTGCTCTACAACAAAACTAGTACGGAATATTTAATCAAAGGAATAAGCCATTGGTAACACTTTGAAGTCAAGTTTAATATAATTGTTTTAAAATGAAACCAGCTTGCATAGGAACATAAAATATTTTTTATATTATTAAGAGAAGGTATGTTAAATGTTTTGATATTACATAATATTTATTATGTTTCAAATGAAATTTTCAAAGATCTGTATTAGGTATACAACTTGTAGACCGTACTTTAATCATCTTTGTCGTTCTAACAGAACTGTTAAGTAGAATATATTATGAAAGTTTTGAGTGAATCGATGTGACAAATTTAACATACAATTAGACAGGGCTTAGTTAATATCTTTGCGACGAGCGTAAATATAATTATTCAATGTATCAGTCCAGACAATCTGTTTATTGGGCATAAATCGTAATTGTTTATTTCAAAGTAAATTTATATCAGTGTGAATATCCTCAATGGCGCGTATCTGAAACGTTTACAATACTTCTTACTTCTTAGTATATCCATTTGCTTAAAATGTTTTACATTTACATTTACATGCCATCAAAAATGGTTAAGTTTTTTCATCGGTGATAATCATTTAAAATACTTAAACAAAACGATTTAAAATATTTATTATATAATAATATTATTATAACTCATGTATGTTATATAACGATTTAACGATAATTCAAAAATGATGTATATTATAATTCATGTTATATGATATAAAAATATGACCGTGCTATATCTACCTAAGATACAGTATGATATAAACAGAACTCTCATGTTTTCTTCTAGGACAGCATTCACATTAAAAGAAACTTTTTTTATATAGCGAGCATCGTCCGGGATAGAGGATGCTAACATTTAGACGTTAGCGTTATTTTGGTGAAAGCTAATGCTTAATGTTGAAATTAAAATTGGAAGTTGAAAATATCACCGTGAACCGTACCTCATCTATTTTTTCAACCGATAGAAAAATCTGTATTTCTTCACATAATTCATTATTAATATTAGACACATTATTTTTTAAAAGTCAATACTAATCGCCCTCTGTGGTATGATAGTTTTAATCCATGGACAATCATTTATATTATATAACCACGCTCATATAATTTTCATATACCTACGAATATATAAAAAAAACTTATTTTCCGTATTGGATTTATTTTTTTGGATAAATTTTATATTGAATGAAATCTTACATCAGCATCAAGTTTTACAAGTTTTAAATTTCTTTCGTTCATGGAAAAAAACACATTTCCGCTCCTTAATTAATGACATGGAATTAACGAATGAGAAAATTTCACGCTGCTAGTTCTTGTGATAGAAAGATAGACAGAAAAATACAAATTGTTTGCTATATATTATAATAAAGATATAATTATAAATCATATTGTGATATAATTGGATCAATTAGACGGAACCGTTTGACACCATCTTGTCGGTACAGCAATAGTAAACCACAATTATTTTTAAATCCCTAATCTACACGGAGCCTGTGAGTACCAATACTAAAGTGGTTCTTCGATTACGCCACAAAACTGAGGTTGATACCTACTCCATAAGCCCACCATTTGAGGCTGTGCCGTTTCAGTTGAGATTCCAAGATATCCAAATCTACGAAAATTACGCAAAGTATCGATTGATTTAGGAAACGTAATTACTTGGGAAAGATACTCATTCCGATTCAACGAACTCGGCCAGTGGCGCACATAAATCACACTTAATCTTTTTATTTCTCAAAAAAAAACGAGTTTTTCTCCAATTAATGAGTTGAACGTAGATAGAATTCCTGAATGGCACTTTCATTTGTAGGTTTTTAATCGTTTTATGTATTACGCTATCCAAAGAAATTAATATATATTTATTTTTAACCGTTATAATATTGGTATTGTTTCATTAAAATCCAACTCAATTAATAAATATATATTGTTTTTCATTCGTTTCCATCCACATTTCCTGATACGGAACGTTTTTATAATTTACATTAAAAATATTGACCACACCTTTGTCTTTTTATTATTTTAAAATATGGAGCAGAGTTGTTTCAAAATTGGTTAATGTAAAACGTTATAATATTGGTATTGTTTCGACAAAATCCAACTCAATTAATAAATATATATTGTTTTTCATTCGTTTAAATCCACATTACATGATACGGAACGTTTTTATAATTTACATTAAAAATATTGACCACACCTTTGTCTTTTTATTATTTTAAAATATGGAGCAGAGTTGTTTCAAAATTGGATAATGTGATGACAAGAGTTACCAATCCCGGAATCCGGGATATGGAAATTCACTATAAATGTTACAAAATAATTCATATTTCAAATTAAATACTTCCTAATTAACTACAATGTGTATCTCAGTGTGTTCATGTACATATTTTTTATTATAGTAATAAATACAAACCCTCCTACCCACCCATCTGATCCTAAAAACTGGGTGCAGCGAAGCGAGAGCGATTAGCTAACTTTATCATTCTATCCCTACTCTCTTCGAAAAAGAGAGTTTGAACAACTGAGTAACAAGGAGTTCTCGCAGAAAACATCTGTTGAGATACTTCCATCAGGAGTCTATATTCTACACACTGAGAGTGGACATGGTGAAAAAATAGTATAAATGTGTTGTGGTATCTCTCCTATATATTTCGCAAATATGTATTTTAATGTTTTTTTACATTATCCAAAAAAAATCACGTATATAGATAACGAGCTTTATAAAATCCACATAGCTAATTTTGGTATTTATGACAACATATGGAACAATATTAGGCATATCTTATGATTTTTAATGAGGTATTTATTATTATTTAAGGTAATAAAAATAAACGATAAATTATTTTGCATAGATACATAGGGAAAGACGACCGTTTAAATAAAATTTCGGATGTGGAAATCTTTGATATCAAAATGGAAAATCGCATTCCGTGTTGTAATATATCAAAATATAAATGTCAAAGATACGTTTTTAACCAATTTGAAACGGAGGACAAAGGAGCACCGCTTCTAAAATGGATGGAGGATAGTATTTGTATGTCGAATTGAAAGACATATCCGCTTTTTAGATAACATTTGATAAAACCTATCTTAATAATGTTAAAATAAAATCTACTTTTTTTTGTCTGATTCTGAATCAGTAAATAAAAAAAATATTCAATCACATATTCATCCCAATCGAAGCAATTATGAACATAAACTAAATTTAAAACATAAAATTACTAAATAAGCATAATTTAATAATTCGCTCTGAAACCCGAAATCCTGAGATCTGGGACCGAGAGTCCGGGATTGGACGCCCTAGTGTTAACAAAGCTCCCAATGTGGGTCATATGGTCACCTAATGGAGGTATCTTAACAGAATTTTTTTCTACGAGAACTGCTTGTTACTCAGTTGCTCAACCTCTCGCTTTTCGAAGAGAGTAGAGATAGAAGGATAGGGGGCTAGGAAAGGACTAGTGTTTAGCTAATCGCTCTCGCTAATTTCCGTGAGGATGGTATGGGTGGAAGGGAGGACTCAGACTACGAACAGAAATCTATAAATCGATTGAAAGGTCAATCTATGAAAACCGTCCGCATCAGGAATTGAACCCGAGACATCCGTAACCGTAGCCAGCGACGCTACCAACTGCGCCACGGACGCCGTAATATACCGCACTATAATATATTACCATACCATAAAAAAACAAATATATAAATCAATTGAATATGTGAATCAATTTCGAACGCTTAATCACGCAACCTGATTGGATAAAGTCCTATAGTAGCCGACACGCCATACGCTAGAATAGTGTCATACTACTTTATAAAATATAAATTTTAAAAAAGATTATAAAATAAAATTTTAATAATAGGCAAAAACAGTACAGAAAAAAACAGCTTTTGTTGGGAATTATATAAAAGGGTAGGATTTATTTACATATATAATTAAATTAAGACGTAAACACAAGCATCAAGTGGGTTACTAAAAATAACAATATCTATTAGGAGTGAATTGATAAGTCACTGTGCACTTGAGATATGCCCTCACGTGCTCAAAAGGAAGAATTAGTGCAGATAGGAAAGGCGATGTGAGATCTACCAAAAGATGGTTGACATAGGCAAAATTATAATTCGACAGCAACCACACAATGATTTTGCTTAGGAAAACATACTGTTTTAATACAAATTCTTTCAATTGAATTGATTTTATTTTTAATAAAGGTCTCTTTAATCTACATTGTGTGATTACGCCACTTTTGATTAGTAAGTTTTTGTTCCAATTATGCTGTTTCGTTTCTCGATTAGCCATTATGGCAAATCCAAACCATTATTTGTTTACGTCATGATTTTCTGTAATGAGATTTTTTCAATATTTGTATACTGATTTTTTAATAGAACTATGACTTCTGTATTTTATTCTTCACATTCACCTGTTATATGATCATAATGAAAAAGTCATATAGAGAGCGTATATCTACCTGCGACTCTTATCCTAATCTTCCTTCCAATCCTTTTGTAAAATTAAATTAAATTGATAAAAATAATACACACTTTTTGAATATTCAATTTTTAAATAATCTTACGTTTCAAATTGTTTACCTACCTAACTATCAAAATTAACTGATTTTGACCATTCGTACGTCAATGGTAAAATTATTTACGAAATATGTCTTTTTTATGAGGGAATTTCATCATACCATTCAACAATTCCAAACAAAAAGAAGAATACGGGATGCCCATTTATTTCTACCTTTTTTATGAAACAAAAGATTAGAGCCAATCGTCTGTGAGCATTTCATTTTCTGGCAACATTAATTTGACAAAAAAAAATCAAAATACGAACGTCAAAGTAATTATTCAGTTCCTTTGTCAATGGTATGAGTCCATCCGTCCCTAAGAGTATCGAGTGAAATGAAACTCGATCATCGATAAAACTTAGTTATTGCAGTGGCGCCACCAGGACATCATTTGAAGAAATATATTTTCGTTGTATATTAATTTACAACGCTCTCCCCTGAAACATGATTTAAAAATAAGAATTGATTTTCTTTTTCAATTTATAGCGTAAGCACAAATGCTGCATTTGTGGTAACATTTTTAATTGAAAATATATTTTGAAAGAGCGTTTCAAATTATACATGTGATTTCATAAGGGTGGACGCAATCTATCATATTTCTTCTCCCAGCGATCAATGATAATTTAGATAATGACAATAACGACAATCAGCTTAATATCTGTACATATTTCAGAAGCTCGGTTGTTTTTTCCATGTCTGCTCCCAATGTTGAGCATGTGGTTTCCTATAGGAGGTATCTTAACAGAATTTTTCTACGAGAACTGCTTGTTACTCAGTTGCTCAACTCTTTTTTTGAAGATATGATAGGACCCGAGACATCCGTAACCGCAGCCAGCGACGCTACCAACTGCGCCACGGACGCCGACTGATTGTTTACACCGGTTATATTGTAGCTTGATCGCTACACACAAGATCGTTAATTTCAATTTAAAAATCAAATTGTTCATAATGGGATTTGAGTCCTTGGATACCGCAACCACTCGACTACAAGCCTGATAGTGTGTTATTGTATTATTCATATAGTATCCAATGCCGCCTTCTCAAATGCATATATTTAGAAAGTGTGTTTGAATAAGTTTTATTTACTAAAATTTAATACTTTTTTAAACATAAACAAATTATTATTGCTTTAATTACAATGATCAAAAAAATGTTGTATCAATATTACAAAATCTTTTCTTTCAACCGTATCCACTCTCAGTACAAATCATATAGACTGGACTCCCAATAGAGCATCTCAGCGGGAGTAGTTCTACGAGGACTGATTATTATTCAGTTACACAGCGTCTCTTTTTTGAAAGAATAATGATGGATGGGACTTAGACAGGAATAATAGTTAATCACTCTCGCTTTGCCTCGATTTTAGGATAGGATGAGTGGAAACAAATATAGATATTCATGCTTTTAAAGACAAATCCAAAATCACTTTTAAAATTTAAATTCTTGAAGAAAAGGCATTAGACAGGTATTAGGTAAAGAAAACAAATCCATAAATCGATTAAAAAATAAATTTTTAAAAGTGTACACAATGGGAACCGTAGGACATTCTAACTAAAGAAAACGACATTTTGCACTCCGCTACAAGCTTGAAAATATCTTTCAATTATAAAACTAAAATATACCAATAAAATTCATCAAAAGTTATTAGTTAAATGAATAAACTTGACCAAAAATATTTGATTATACTTAAAAAATCATTGCTGGCAGTAATTCTGATAAGGTACAGGTGACACATATAATTTGTCAGGGGACTAAATGTCAAACAGTGTGCTTTCTGTATATTACTACAGAACCGGCAAGTTATAGGAGTCCTAAAGGACTTCAAAAGAGTACCCATAGAGAGAGAAACAACTTTTGGTTTCAATTTTATCAAATAATATATACGCTCATATATTAAGATGTTCTTTGATTAGATTTCGAATGGACAAACTTATTGTCAATAGCGTTTCAAAGTTTCATCGTACTTATCTATAAGTTTTCTTTGTTTACTTTTTCGGTGTCTCTTTGACAAATTTCTACACAAAAACAATATCTTAAGTAAAATTAAATAAAGATATCTTCAAACGTTTAATTTTATGTTAATGTGTAATGGTATTGCTACATCACTGAGAATTATACATGGGAAATGAGCCACTTAAGGTCCACTAGTAGGTTTTTTTTTCATTTCGCGAAAATCGTTAATCGTTTTCCGTCACCTAAAAAATATGAAACGTTGAAATATTTTTTTTCTTTTAATAATTGCACTCTCAAAGTATTTGCTTAGACTGTTGCACTTTTACTTAACCCTTCCGTATTCATGGTGTAACAATGAGCTACTTCGGCTTTTAAACCTTGAAATTATGTTATATTTATAACAAAGAATTGAAAATTTTGATATTTGTAAATAAAATAGTTCTACATACAATTAAAACTACATTATAGTTTACGTCTTCTTTGTATAATTAATCATTTGAAAGTCAAGTGTCGAGGCAAACGATAGACACCGACTTAATCACAATGGAAGGTAATAAAAACATATCGCCGAAAAATGATTACTATTAAGACGTATATAATGGAATTTTCTGTTGTTCCATTTTTTTTAATATATTCAGTATAATTTTACTTCAAATATCAGTCAGAAAAGTGAGAGAAAACAAAATCTTTGGTACTTTTCAAAAATCTTTATAGAATCGTTATATTCAATAAACTTCAAATTCCGTAACTATCACTTTCTTAAAAATACTTCATTCTACGATTATGTCTAAGACATTAAATCTCGATAACCTACAATAAACCTTAATCTATTCATGGCGTAAAGCAAATAAAAGCATTTTTGAAAAACAGCTGTCGACACTTTACTAAACAGGCTTGAAAACTTTACTATTTCCATTTAAATAAAAGTTTAATACTGTAAACAAATACTTGGAGAGTGCAATTATTAAAAAAAAATTCAACGTTTCATATTTTTTAGGTGACGAAAAACCTACTTAAGCTTGATTGTCATTTTTGATTAGTCCATTTGAGTCCTATCCTCGGGTCGTTTGTTTCTCACTCTACCAGTCTACCTACTATTGACGAAAAATGTTAGAGTAAGAAAGCAACTAATTCGCGACAATTTCAATGTTTCCATAAGAGTGTACGAGCCTCGTCCACTAGAAAGGATTAAGTAGTTTGGATTCGTTCCATCGTGAACAACGCTTTTCTAATGAGAATAAGTGTAAAAACCCTTGACGCATTCCCATTTTTTGACCTTATCCAGAATAATTGATCACTTATAATTGATGCCAATCAACATTGGCTGTCATAAACCAGCGATTTTTAACATCCTTACCACTTCTGCGTCTTACCTACATATTCACTATATTTTCTGCTACCTGTGTTCTGTTCGAATGAACCATTAATAGTATAATAACTCTTTTTAATTTCAGAATTTAGATGGTATAACGAAAAGTAAGTGCTTTGTACTATTTTCGTTTGTTTCGCTTATCTTTTTTATTTCAATTGCTTTCTTAAAAGACGCTGAACTTCTCTTCAGAGAGGGTTAAAAAGTAACAGTAGTAAAATAAAGTTAATGTTTTGTCTACATCCCGCTTTTAAGATAGGATAGGATAGGAACTGTAGGTAGGAATGGATGAAAACTTCAGAGATATCCATGTCTATATTTCTTGCAGCGCGTCATGATTGTCAGCATAAGCACAACCATGAGCAATACCATAGCCACCACTACGCAATACTCGTTAAGAAACATATTGGCAATATTACCATAGACGACATACACAATTATTTGTAAATGAAAGGAATTACATTGATTTTTACAAGTGAAAAATTAAAATAATGTTATTTTCCCGTTCTCTCCCATGCGTTGAGATTTGTATTATGCCCATAGAACGTGATACAGCATTTAATAGTATAGCGATATACTCACGACATACACATTCGGTAATGTAAAAAATAGTATCTACGAAGTGTCAACGAAGCGTTAGAAGACCATAACTTCGCTGGATGAATAGGGTTCTACAAGACCTACGAGTACTGGAAATCAGCGATTGTCGTAGGTTGGTGGAGGACCGAGAAGAGTGAAGGGAACTGACTGAGGTGCCAACGCTCATCTCGCACTGTAACACCAAAGAAGAAAACGAAGAAGCATTGACCACACAATCCAAAATTCAATTTATTTTTAAGTCTATAAACCTATGAATTGCTTCGTTTATGTTATTTTCTTGTATCTGGTATGTTTCTTTGTTGCCAGAATATGTGTAATTTTAATACAATGTTGCAAATTACTAATTGAAGAAAGAATGTCTCTTGCGAGAGTCGTATAATTGGTTATATAAAGACATTGTTAATAATCTGTCGTTTCGTTGAACATTAAATAATAACTGTAAGGAAAAATTAAGCATCTTCCGTCCGTGAAAGTGAGCTTAATTTTCCTTCTCTCACTAATTAGTTCGAAAATTTTATGTAACATAAAGTTTTATTCGTAAGCCACGTTCAAAATCTAAGCATAATATTTTTATTTTTATTTTTAAATAAAGTTGGTATACGCTTCGAATGATTTCGTTGAATTTATTGATCATTTTGGAATTATTATAAACATATGTCGTCCGTCGTCGTTCTGGTATTTAAATAAATTGATTTTGAATATTTGTGTACCTACTCAATCATAAGCAATTAAACAATTTACCGTTCAAATATGTTTTATTTGTCCATTTCAGCATACTTTTCAACGATGTTTTCAGTCGATAGAGCTTGAATACGAAATGTTTTGCTATTAGATAAATATCACCGAACACGATTTTTCCACATAACGTTTTGAACGAAGCGAAATATTATTTATTTCTATTTATAAAAATTCAGAGCTGAAGCCGAGCAGAACATATTTGCATTGTAAAAAATCCAGTACTGGGTGTTTTTTTTCTAAACTATAGTTTTCTCAGATAAGTGATGTGGCTTAAGAAAAATTAGTAGGATTTTATGTCATTTCGCGAAATTCGTTAATCGTTTTCAGTCGCCTAAAAATATGAAACGTCGAAATATTTTGTTTTTCTTTTAATAATTAAGTATCAAAGTATTTTTTTACAGTATTGCACTTTTATTCAGATGGAAATAGTAAAGTTGTCAAGCCTAACCTTCTGATCTAAGGTAATAAGCTTTTACTGTTTACCGTTCTTAAAATATCTGTGATTTTATGTTATCATAGCTCCCATTCAGTAAAGTATATATCAAGCAAAAGTCACTAGCGCTATTTATAATGATTACTACTTCTTTATGATTGTCCCACACTTGCAGCTATCATGAATCAGCTTGTCACTAGTCTGGCCTAGTTTAATGTTGGCAGTTTTTGAAGCCAGTCGATTTATATGTTTTATAACTTTTTTGGGTGGTAATATGTTTTTACCAAATATCAATACAATAATGCATCACAGAAATTTTGAACCAAATATATATACTCAGTGCCGTGTCCTTAGTCGAGAAGTCAACGTCGTTGGCATCGATTACAGTGCTCACGGGCTTGGATGCCAGTACGAACAGCTTCTTAAATTGACTTTTCCATTGGTTTATGGATTACTGTTCGAAGGCATGAATGTCTGGGATGACTAAAATCCCCTCCCACTCAGCTGATCATAAGAACGTGGCAAAGCGAGACTGACTAGCTAATCACAATCCTGTCCGAGTCCTTTTCTTCTTTCCTTACTCTCTTCGTGAAAATACAAGTTGAGCAACTTAGTAACATGCAATTCTCGTAGAAAAACATACTGTTGAAATAAGATACAATATGAGTCCATATACTCAAATTTGGGAGCGAACATGGTTTAAAAAACACACTTTTGAAGTAGATCCAATGTAATCGATAATGATTTGTACTTTGTCGGCGTCTGTGGCGCAGTTGGTTTCGTCGCTGGCTACGGTTACGGATGTCTCGGGTTCAATTCCCGGTGCGGACGGTTTTCATAGATTGATCTTTCAATCGATTTATGGATTTCTGTTCGTAGTCTGAGTCCTCCCTTCCTCCCACCTATCCCATCCTCACGGGGCGTAACGAGAGCGATTAGCTAACCACTAGTCCTGTCATAGCCCTATCCTTCTATCCCTACTCTCTTCGAAAAAGAAAAGAGAGGTTGAGCAACTGAGTGACAAGCAGTTCTCGTAGAAAAAATTCTGTCAAGATACCTCCATTAGGAGACCATATGCTCCACATTGGGAGCGGACATGGAAAAAAAAAATAAATAAAAAACTTGCACGCTCAACCATATACTCATTGATAAAAGGAAAAATGATACTGATTTTTTGATACGTTAATATTATTTAAAAAATGTGATTAAATAAAAATCTGTAGATAATTTTCTGCTAGTAAAAATATTAAGATTTAATGTATATATACATTAAAACAAAAAAAAGATAAATATCCATACCAAAAAATAAATATTTAACAGCTATTTTAAGAATACTAGAAAGACAAAACACTGATTATCTCTTAACAGTTTGGGGCATAAAATACCATATCACAATAAAATAAAACACATTTACATATACATAAAGAACAAAAAACAAGCATTATCAATAATTATTGATGTTAATTTGAAGACGAAATATATGTTCCGAAATCGAATTATTCAGTACGAATACGGTTGCATAGTTTTATTGCAAGATTCTTCAATATTCAGTACTTTTTAAATTGAGTTTACTAAAATAATTATGTCAGACTGGTATCTTGAATGCGCCTCAAGATCTAGCAATTATCGAACATACGAGCTCTAGACTCAGGTGCAAAGAATTAAGCTTAGATCTTACATAAATGATAAAACAAAAAACATATTATTACAAGGCCTCTCCCTTTAGAGAAACTTATATAAATACTTTCTAACTGCTTTTGTTTTAATTGTTGCATTATATTTTATTATTATAAATGAATTATAACCTTAAAATAAATATTTATTGAGTATGTGTTATGAATTTCGTTTGGAAATATGGAAATAATAGCATGATATATTATTTTAAAAGTATAAATGAATTTCTGTATCGAAAATAATAGGGCTTTTTTCGGGTTCAGGAAAATTAATCTGGGCTTCGGGTTGGGTTTGCGTAACAAGCGTGATATTGAGACTCGGGCTCGTACTGATGTCGGGCCGGGTCTGAAGATGTCGGACTCGGACCGGGTAAATTTAAAAAATTTCAGCCCGTGCAGACCTCTACTTTACATCTAGAGTAAAACGAACGATCAACTCGATCGCAACTCTATATTCCCAAAGCTCTCAAAGTTGCACTCTCCACCAACCGCTACAGTTTACATCCCTTACTGACATAATCATTTATTTAACTATTATGTTTATTTTGTGTTTTCCTCGGCCATAACTGCATCAAATAACGACACTTTATTTCTATATATTTTTAAAAATGATCCAAGACTTCACTGAGAAAACTGACGAAGAATTTTCACATGTAATTATGACTGCCATTTTTATGTCAGCGATGCTATTTTCATCATTATTATTATTTCATGGACTATATTTTGTAGGTGTTACATGAGGTACGGTTCACGGTTATATTTTCAACATTAAAAATATAACATTATTATTAATTAAAGGACGACATTTTGTGAATTTTACATGAGGTTCAAGCCATGGCGATACTGCCAACATTTATTAGCCAAAATAACGTTATAATAACGCCAATATCTAAATGTTAGCGCCTTCTATCCCGGGCGAAGCTAGGTTATAATTCGTTTTATTATATACATGATTATTTTTTAAGGACGATGGCATATTATATTTTCAGCTTGAGAAAAACGTAAAACCATATTTGGAAAACTCTACTAAAAATTCTGGTTGCGTAACTGAGCACTCAGTCGGTTGCGCGGTCAAGGGTTTTAACCGCAGAGTGGACTCTATCACACATTGATTTGTATCCATATGTATGACTGAACATGATATTTTCATTCCGTCCCATCTAACCCTCTTCTGACGCTGTAAACTGGGTGTTGAACTGACGACTCACTAGAGTAAACGCTTTATAACTTTACATTTTTTAATGCACTGATAAGCTTTGTGTATAATACACAGAGCGTATCAGTCCCATTTATGGATCCCGTGATTGGTTGACAACAATCGTTTAGGTAGATTCTTTTTTTTTTTTCCATGTCCGCTTCCAATTTGGAGCATATGGTCTCCTAATGGAGGTATCTTGACAGATTTTTTCTACGAGAACTGCTTGTCACTCAGTTGCTCAACCTCTCTTTTCTTTTTCGAAGAGAGTAGGGATAGAAGGATAGGGCTATGACAGGACTAGTGGTTAGCTAATCGCTCTCGTTAAGCCCCGTGAGGATGGGATTGGTGGGAGGGAGGACTCAGACTACGAACAGAAATCCATAAATCGATTGAAAGATCAATCTATGAAAACCATCCGCACCGGGAATTGAACCCGAGACATCCGTAACCGTAGCCAGCGACGAAACCAACTGCGCCACGGACGCCGACGTAGAGGTAGATTCAGTACATATTAATTTGTCTCTTGAAGTGGGCGCACGCTTTTTCATTTATTGAAAAATACGGTGACCATAATTTCTGATGTCCCACCAAAAAACCGGGGACTACCATGACTTTACGAATTACTCATTTCCAATTTAGAGCCCAGGTTTGTGGTGGTTATTGACAAAGCTTCATATCACAATAAAATCAATAATCCTACTCCAGCATCGAATTCCGTGAAGAACCAATATGATTCAACGGTTGACACATATTTATATAATTTAATTTAAAACATCAACTGAAGGTGCTTGATGGAATTTCAGTATCAAATTTGAATTATTGAGATTTTGTACACTTCCATGTATTTTGTCACTAACGACCCGGGTTTCGCTTTTCGGAATCTTCAGGCATTCGAGCGCACGAATGCCTGAAGATACCGAAAGGCGAAACCCGGGTCGTTAGTGACAAAATACATGGAAGTGTACAAAATCTCAATAATTCAAATTATACATATTTATATGCGTATATCTATAGTAATACCCTGTCAAAATAGAACGATGCTGATATTTTTCATCTCTAGTCAACCAAAATCGTGAAGTAAAGAATGTTAGTGTCGAGAGAACTTTTTTTTAAAAAAACCATATCCGCTCCCTATTCGGAGCATATGGCCATCACGCGGTTCCTCCAAGCTTCTCTTTCCCACGCCAGTTTCCTTACTTCCTCCCAGGTCATTTTGCGTCCCAAAGCTCCGCCGAATACATCCTATGGATGGTCACCGCGGCCTTCCAGAGCAATGGAATCTATCTGGTTGGTAGAAAAGACAGGCAGGATTCAAGCTTCCCTTGGGCATCCGCAGCACGAATCCATGTCAGGTCCATCGTCGCTTTTTTTATTTTCAACGTAATTACGTCAAGAGAACTATTGCAAAAATTATTGAACACTGTTCAATCATGTTATGCCTACAACTTTAGTATGACAATAAAAAACATGTGCAATATATCGATGCAAATGTACAATTGTAACAAAAATATTATTATTTATGTTGTTCTTATTTTTACATCGCATAAAATTAAATCAAATGGTATTCACTTGTATTAATATATTCAGTAATAAATAAATAGATAAAATATTACGTCATGGTCACCCTAGAGCCAAACTGCAAACTAGTACGGAGTATTTCCTCACCGACTTCACCTCATCCTTCCATCCTTACTCTCTCTAGAGAAAGATATAAAACGACTGATCAATTCTCGTCAAATAAACTCTGCTGAGATACTCTTTTGACATATAAAAATCAGCAGCTTTATCTTAAAATCAACTAACTTCATTTAGACTTTAGATTATTTTTCAGGAGAGAGAAAAAACTCAATAATGTAACCATTGAGTGAAATTTAACAATTCCAAAACACATGTAGTTACTTTAATTTTTAGTAAAAAAGATATGTAAAAAATAATATGTTTGTAATCGTTAAATAAAGTTGAATGGTTATTTTTCTTCTATATCACGAAAAATTTTCCCTAGTGAATTAAGCTTGCTTGCAGATCAAGCAATTTGTGTGCCTCTCGCTGAGATCCACTCCACATGGCTTAAAAGACATGCTATTTTTCCAACCGTCAGTTGCAAAGGGCGTCACTCTACGGAGATGATTTTCTATTTTTTTAAATCTACGTACTTTTACAAATAAGTAATTATGTCGTCATTAAATACATTTATATTTTACATAAACGTAGAAACCGATTACATGCAGTAAGTTTGTTAGAATTTGAATTTTTGAAAAGGCATAAAACAGGACCGTCTTATTTCAGAGTCAGTATTTAAATTATTCATCTTTTAATGTATTCATTAATTTGGTGATGCAGTAAAACTGGGGTGGAACGAAAATAACTTCCCTTAAGTCCCATTATTTTAAAATAGGAAACTACTAATGAGCCAACGAAGCAATATTTTAGGAAATCGAAAGGTAACGTGAAAGTTGCGCCCTTTGAGAAATCTCATTTCACAACTTAACCCGTACAAAATTTAAAAGATATCGGCCAGTGGTTCCTAACGGTTTATTACTTCGTTTATAATGGGGTTTATTTTTTTCCTTTTAATTAAGAAATTATTTCTTAATTAATCCGTTAACCTATCATCGCTCTCATTTAATTATAACATTCAAATTAACATTACGTTATTTTACATTTTTTAAACACAATAAAGTTTTCTGGTGCCGAATATCTGAATTGACACGTGCATGAATTAATTTTTACAATCGATGTATGGATTTTTATCCATAAGTGTAAATGCTCCCTATAACAATAGTTGACTTTTTTACGACGGGCACCCTGATTGACTTTTTTATGATTAAAGGCAATAGATGATGTCTTAGTTTTAACAGATGAGGGAGCCGAGCGCTGAGAGCTTAATATCAAATCAAACCACATTACTTAATCAAAACATATTGAATAGATATTTGAGTATATCCATAAACTGCCATCAGTCACGGGTGACCAATGCATTGGTTAGTCTACTCGAGCAAAAGAGAGGTGCAGTTTGACTCCCAAGAAGATGAATAACAAAATCACCGTCATCCTCAATCTTTACATAGCTGTTTACTGAATATTCATCAAGATGAATTAAATAATTCTTTTAGCCTTGGGTTCCGAAATATTAAACAATCTTGTATTGTGTGTGGCAGGCACCTTAAATATTTCCCGGGCTTCCAGTCACTGCTCTAGACTCTAAAATACAAATAAAGTTAAAACACCTTCTTGTGAAATACTCTTGGCAATCAAACAGACATAGTTATTTGAAGAAATATTTTGATGCCTATCATATAAATTGGCTCTAGACTATGGTGGATTTTGATTATAATCTGAATCCCGTTAATATACACTATCTCTGTCCTCCCACGCTGACTTTCTACCTGAATATGAAGATTTTGTCTACAACAAGCTATCATAAAATAAGCAATGTTTAAAATTCCTGAGTTTCGTCTTATGCTTCTTTTTTTACGCTCAATCATTGTTGCTCCAATTTTGTAGTATGAGACAAATACAAGGCCTTTAATAGTTCTTAACAAAGGCGAGCGTTAGGTCTTACAGCACATAGGTCGTCATACATCCACAGTCTATCAAATATAGCCACGAAAATAGCATTCAGGAGCTGTCTTACGATAGAATATTTCGGCTACCTCAAGAAAAGCTTCGTGTACGAAATACGACTTTTCCACCATTGTTCGTTTTGAGCACTGCAAAATTTTCAACTCAGTTAAGAGGTATTCTTCTAGAATTTGTTGAAGTTTTCAACTATCTACGATCAAAAGTCATCTTTGGTGATTTTTTTAAGTAGTTTTGCTTTCAATGGTACAGGTATATTTATTTGATTATAAAATCATTTACAGTATCAACCAAAATTGTCAGTTGATATTACATACCTAGTAAAATTTAGAATTGTCACTTACAGCTTAAGATATCGATATGGGTAAGTGACTTTTATCAACCTTGTAAGATAACGCAATATACATAATATTATAACAGAAGAACTGATTTTCTGTTTTCTGAACATGCACGCACACCCATAGCGCATATCAAATAGTAAATTTTAGTACCCATCATCATATTCCGTATAATAATGAGCGCAGAAAAGTGAGTCCCAGTCTCCAACAACAACTTTCTCCGAATATAAATAGGTTGAGAAGACACGAATCGAAGAGAGGTGAATGGTCGGTTATCGACGTCCTGGAAGGTCTGGGATCTCAAACAAACACCATTTCAAATCCGGTTGCAATCTTATTTATTTTAATCGAAGATGTGATGGTTTAAAATACACAAAAATAATTTAAACATATAAAATTGAGTCTACATTTACATTTACTTAACACATGAATTTACTTTTAAGTTTTAATGCAAGTGACATGACAAACGATTTTAAATTAAGTCCAATTTCAAAACAATCCACGGCGTCAACGGTGCCGGCCACGAGGGCCAGCGGCTCTCCTGGCTCGAAGGCTGGCAATTGACCCGCAAAAATCAAAAATCGGACTCCCGCACCGTCGGAGCCATCCTTTCCGTCAAAAATGGATTCGCCCAGCGAACGTGTTCACCGGCGATTGGCCAATTGGCTTTCTTCACGACAAGAGTCGAGTAGACTTCCACGAATTATTGTTATTAACGCTGTGCGTTCTCAGTTACGGACTCTAATAAAACTTAAAATTAACAAAAAAAACCAGGGTGTGTCAAGGTATACGTATATTCGCGAGAACATGCAAAGTGAAAGGTTTCCATTTTAGTTCTTCGAGGCAACAACTAGCTCTAACCAGCAAGTCTTTGCGTACCTCTCATTGTACAGCCTATCGGATTTGTGGATTCTGTATTATATTGTTAATTTTCACACTATCCGGCACCCAGTAGAATGATGTGATTAAAAATGTGTTTACTGAATTTTAAAATATAAAATTACGAGTTTCATTCCTTGAATGCAGTGTTTCGTTCACTTCGTGTGTTCGTTGGTGCATTCAATGTAATGCACGCAACGCGTATGTTGTGTTGTACAGTTATTTCAGTATCATTGTTTTCAAACTATATCAACGTGGTATATTATCGCCTTCAGATAGATTCAACACATTAGCCAAATCTCAGCTTTGCAAAGGATTGGTGGCGTACTAATATATTTATTAAAATCGTAATCATCTCTTGGATGATTTCAAAGCAGTATCGTCATATCGTTACTATAAAAAAAATATGTTTCGTAACAGTTTATACAGAATATACTCATTGAGAGAAAATTAATTAAACAGAAGCACAACATCAATTTTATAAAAACGGATATTCGAGGAACAAACAATAAAGACACGGTATGTATAATCAAGGCTTTAAAGAAAATGTTTTCCGAGATTTACAATATTTAATACATACAAGGCTCAAATCCTTCTTGTTTACAGTAATTAAATTTTCCTGCGTCGTCTTTTAAATATGGTTATGCCAAGTATACAGCATTGATTGAGATTTTTTTATCTGGATAGCACATTAATCTGACCTATTAATGGCGGGCAACACATTACCGGAACCCCTGCGACCGCCTTTAAAGTAGATTTCCCGTTTTTGCCAGAACGGCGGCGATAATTTATTCAAATTAATTTTATGGCCGGCGGCGAAGACTGCGGCGTAAGCCCCAATAATTTGCCATCCGGCGCGGCGCTCCGTTGCGGACGAGTAAAACGCTAAAATTGTCACGTGTAAGTGTAATTACGCGAATTAATGTGAGCTTTTGTCGTGGGACTGGAGCGTAAAGTGTTGCGGTAGCAGTGGCGTGGATAAAACTTATCATTGTTAGGAGTTATTCATCTCTATAATGCAATAATTCAGAAGTTCATGAACCACAAAAATAGCGCTGAAGAGCCGTAAGACTATGAATTACAAAACCGATCCGTTATAAGGTATAACTAAGTCATTAACGTGATTATAAAAAAAACTGCTTGAAATTCAAACTCGTTTTTTTACATTGGAAGTTTAAAAATATATATAATATACCAGTGACTACCCGGCATGCGTTGCAATGCCACTCAAAGAAAGATAGTGATTGAATTCTGTTTATTGAAGTGCTTTTGGATATACAATAATTTTTGTTTTCCGTTTAGTGCGTACAGGAATAAATCAAACGGTTTTCCGACTAGTAAGCAGACCACATACAGCTGTCCATGTGATAAACATGGATTTTCCAAATTTAGTCCACACACTTGTGGTGATTTTCTCTGTGTTTTTTTCGCACTGAAAACTGCAGACGTTTGAATTCGACTGGCATATCTGTTGAAATCATTGGGACGAGTGGTAACAGTACATCTTCTTCTTTAAAGTTTCTATTTAAGACCGGCAATTGGAATTTAACAATGGACACCGCTTCTTACATCGCACACAAACTGAAATGTCGCTGTTTGTACCTATTTGACTGTTTTTTTTCAGAAACCTTCGCGAGGGCGCCCACAACAAGTCGCCAAAGCTTCATCGCAATCGAATTAATGTTTTAAATAAATGGGAATAATAGGAACGCATACGGGACAAACAAACATTCATTTATATATACACATATTATGTACCCATCAACGTTATTTGAATAATAAAAATTGTCCATTTCTATCAACGATAATGTGATTAATCGCACGTTTTTGACTTCGAAAATCAGCTCACAACATGGAACAACGTTAACATGAAAACTTGGAATCGATTTGCACTCTTTACTTATAATAATTAATTTTATCGGAGAATTGAAGCCTCAAGAAGAAAAATCTCAATAATTATATAGTTCATGAACAAGAACAGATCCTGTTTTACAACCTTCGATAGAAGACGATACTAAGAAAACAAAATGAGGCAAATTTTTTTGTACATTTGCGTCAACACACTTAACGTTGAACATGACGCAACTTCAGTAAAATAGTGTCGTAAATCTGAAATTTACATTTGAGTAATATACTTGGATTCGTAATTTCTTCCTATTTTTATAAACTGTGTTCATAATTTAAAATCAAACGGTGTCAAAGAAAAGACACATTTCAAAAAACGGTGAAATCGATAGTAAAATATTTCTGATATTATTTATCTTTAATAAAACGTTGTCACGTTTTAACATAAAAATAAACAATATTTAATGTATCCAAACTTTTTTCGTATTACATAAAATTTTAGAAAACTTCAAATGGCTCTATTGTAAATAACGAATTCAGACTAAAAAATTTCATGTACAAAAATGCCAAATGAGTATTAAACAGGTGTACCTATTTCTTATCCAATTTTAGTGCGCCAATGTCTGTTAAAAGCAAAATTGGAAGGGTGACAAAGATAGGCGGAAACACTTGCGACAGACACGAAGACTATCATCGATCATGATATAAGAAACCTGCCTATATAAATGAATGGACATGCTTTTTATTTAATGTGTCCACAGTTTATTGAAGGGTCACATTAATAAGTACAAATGTCTACAGGGAAAAAAGTTACCACGATTCCATGGCATTTAGTCGTAACAGTCAATACCTTAGCATTGCATTCAACTTTATTGTCTGTATTTTACGATATCGACTGAGGGTGCTTGATGGATCATTCAAATGTTCTCCACATACATGAACTGTGACACTTACGACCTGAGCTTCGTTAGGCATCTTCAGACATTCAAGTGTACGAAAGAAATTTAACTGAAGGACATCCGTGAAGTGGAATGCCTGAAGATTGGTGACTTAAGCTTATGAAATTTCAACGATTAAAATATGTTGTCAGGAATAGTAATTTTAAACTCAGGGACGTAGCGAGGACGGGGGATCCGATGTGTCACAAACCTGAAATAAACCCAAATGATAATTCATCATGAGTTAACAATATTATTTACCAAAAAAGTATTTATTTTAAAAATAAAACATAATTTGTTTGTACTACTTCCACATGTTTATAATGCTCGTGGTGAGCGAAACCAGTCTTAATCATAATAAACATTTCGAAGTACTTAGTTCAAACGAATTGTGTTTTATTTTTAAAATATAATGCCTTTCCACCAAGAATTGACAGTTAACACCTTAAAAGTGATCAGAAAAAGTATTTTATTTCAATGATAAAATATTTTTATTGTACCAGAGGGCGTATACAGCGTATACCCCTATTTATCAACTACAGCACTGTATACAGACCTAAGTCTTTATATTCCTTTCCCACATAAAGCCAAAAGGCTATCAGGTGAAGGCTATTTGGTACGAAATATTTAAGATACTTCAATTAATTATAATTTAAACCAATAAAAACAAATCGGTTCATTGCAGGAATCGCTGGTAACGGTGTAGTAAATATGAAGTCTCCAAGAATTTTAGACCAGTCCTTTTTATTTTCTAGGGTGAAATTACAATACAGGTAACCCTCGTCCATCGCGACCCTGGCGAGTGCGGATTCGTTATAACGTGATCGATTTTAAATATTATTTTTTTCCCAAATTTTTTTGCGAAATCTAAGTGTCAAAATTATTGAAAAGGTCTTTTTTCTTTACAATCAATGCATACAGTTATTAAAAGAAAATAATGAAGATTACAAGCGAGCGAGTGCTTTAAAGTGTAGTATCAGATTATTTGACAGCTATCTTCAAATTTAACATAATAAACGCAAACAGGGTAATCTAAATTGCAAAAGCAAAGCGGAAAAATATAAACATTTTTCTTTTTTTTGCAAAGTTATATTGCTTTTATTTTATATATGACGTTTATATTTTTATTAATAGTGTTTTTTTCTAATCCCCCGTTGAACGCGAAATTTTGCTTATCGCGGCCATGCCCAAAACGTATCCCCCGCGAATAACGGGGGGTTACCTGTATATTATATTTGTTTTAGTAATTTATCAGTAACGCTGCACGCACACATTCTCATCAATCTGAGTATGTGCAAAGAGTGTGTAAAAATGAACGTTAGGTGATTTTATTTAACGCACGCACACAAAAACTCTCTCTCTCTGTCTGTCTGCGCATAGTGCCGTATAGTGCCCTAGCAATTTTTGAATAGATCCAGTAACGTGTACATTTCATTGTCGATGAGAACCTGGCTTCGATCTTGCATTCAGGTGTCAAGGCTAGATCTCCGGATGAATCCGATTTGAGTATGTTTTTCTGCTCACGTCGATCTCGATCAGCTTTACAATGTGCTTGGGTTTATTGGAATTCAATTGAAATCTTCGTCATGAAAAATTGTTTTGTATCTGTATTTATTTTCTGTATTCGAATCAGTTCAACGAATTGAAAAATAACAGCATCGTCAACAACCAAGTTTTTCCAATTGAAATCTTCGTATTGCAAAATTGTTTTGTATCTGTATCTATTTTCTGTATTCGAATCAGTTCAACGAGTTGAAAAATAACAGTATCGTCAACAACCAAGTTTTTCCAATTGTATAACAACTAGTTACTAACAACTTTTGAATATCAATAATTTTCTGAATATAATATCACAAATACATATTAATTCTGATTAATGGATTGATGATTTTCTTTGAAATTATTTCTATTTTTTACACCAAAGACGATCATACATGTAAGCGTTAATGGCGACTTAACGTTGATACAAATGACGATGGAAAATACGTGTCATAGATGTTAATTAAACGAATATTCATCGCCTATTCTGTCTGATGGTTTTTAATTTATTTTTAATGTATTTGCATTGCTTGAATTCATACAAAAAATTTGCGCGTAACATCGATAAATTAAAATTAAAAATTCCATGTCATTTACAGCTATATAATATTAACAGGTGTTTCAAACGCCATACTTAATGGTTTTTAAAGTCCTACGCGCTTTCCAATTTGCCTAAATTAGAATTATTAAAATTTCTAATGGCTTTTTGGTCAATGGAGGTGATTTAGCATGGAGATTTTCTTGAATTAATTTTCGCAAATTGCCTGAACTAAATTACTGTTTAATTCTTAGAAGCAGTGAATTTACGTATTCTTCGACTTCCAATATAAATAAAATAGTATAAAAGTCAAAAATTAACAAATCTCTTTTGGCATTTTTTCGCAAATTGACATCATCTATTATAAAAATTTATCTTGACTCAGAAGTAAGCAAAAATTTAAATGTCCACTTTGCAATGTTTAAAAGACGTTTTTGTGCTTTACACTTATTATTCGTTTTATCGATAATCTATCGATGCCATCGTATTATATTTCCACTAATTAAGAACAATTAGCCTTTTTTTATTTACCAGTCAACCGCCGATAAACATAAACGAAATAAAATTTGACATATTATTGGCATTGGAACTTATCCGTCTTTGCATGAAATTTCCGTCATGCGGAAAAGTTAGAAAAAATCTTGTGCTTTTGTCAGTGTTCGCAAATTATTATTGTCATAACGTATTGTTAACTTTTGACAAAATGTGAATGTGGTGCCACTTGGTGACCTATCGGTTTTGGCTTTTTTTCCATGTCCGCTCCCAATGTGGAGCATATGGTCTCCTAATGGAAGTATCTTTTACAGAATTTTTCTAGTTGAACTGCTTGTTACTCAGTTGCTCAACCTCTCTTTTTTCGAAGAGCGTAGGGATAGAAGGATAGGGCTAGGGCAGGACTAGTTTGGCTAATCGTTCTCGCTCCGCCGAGTACATCCTATGGATAGTAGCCGATGGTCTTCAAGGACGACGGAATCCCACAGGTCCGAAGAAGAGGCAAGCAGGATTGAGGCTTTCTGGAGGAATCCGCAGCACATGACCCAGCCAGTTCCAAAGTCTCTCCATAACCACCAATGTGACAGGGTATTGCGTTGGATAGCGAGCTTCTTCTTTGCATTGCTGTCGTCTGGGATGTGTACACCAAGATATCTGAAGCTGTCAACCCTTCCGACAGTCTGTCCCGCGATAGTCAGGGTCCTATCAGTCATGACAGGCATGGTTACACATCACATTGCGTGTTACTTGCGTTTATTTTCAGACCAATGCGACCTGAATTAGCTCCTAACCTGTCAATAATCTGCTGGATACCCTTCAGTTTTGTCGAATATGACAGCATCATCGGCGTATTCAAGATCACACAGCCTCAGACCAGGAGTAACAGCTATACTACTATCGGGTGGGATTGACCTCCGAAGTATGAAATCAAAGATAATAATAAACAGGAACATAGCAAGAACGCAGCCCTGTCTCACTCCGGTTGTGACCCCGAACCATTCGATAGTTGAGTCACCGATTCTTACAAAGCATCCACTATTCTCATGCAAGGATTTGATGATGGCCACAATCTTTGGCAGAATCCCATATGCATCCAGTATCCTCCAGAACGATGGTCGATGCGAACTGTCAAATGCCTTCTCATAGTCGACGAAACAACAAGCAAGAGCGTTGTTCTGCTGGAGGAGGCATCGAAGATTGTGTTTTGGTCCGTTCACAACCTCACAGGGAGGAACCCGGCTTGATTTTTTCTATGGACCCGCATTATGGGACCTCTCGCCAAGAGAATGTGTGCCATAACCTTGCCAGGAATGCTGAGAAGAGTTATGCCTGGGTACTTGTTACAGCTGAGGGGGTCTCTCTTTTTGTGGAGTACCACCACCTCACCGTCCACCCAGTCTCTTGGACAACGCTCACCATCCCACACCTTAGCCATCAGATGATAGAGAGGGTGCAGGATGGCGTTAAGACCACACTTCAGAAATTCGGAATGTTAACCGTCTCCACCCGGCGCTTTGCTGTTCTTAATCCGCTTCACTGCCTAAGTAATGTCGGCATACCATCTGAGATACCAGTCACTCGGAGGAGTTTCATAAGTGTGACCTCTTCAGCCACGACAAAGAGGTTCAGAGGAGGAGGTTTAGCACCTCGCAGAAATGAAATGATTCTTCTATAATTTCTTGACGCATTCTGCATTGGACTCGATTGCTCCACCAGGTCCTCGAATGAGCCCGGGAGTCGGGGATCGCTTCCCACAGATCTCCCGCATGATTTTAAACAATTTTTTGGTGTCATGTCTGCGAACCGCCACTTTAGCTGTCTCAATCTGCCGATCCAAGAATCGGCGCTTGTCAAGTAGCGCAGATTTCTTGACAACCTTGTCCTGATTTCGGTAATCAGTGCGACGATCTTCGAATTTTTCTGGGTCCCCTACAGCTTCCCTCAGTGCCTTTAGTCCGGCTCGCTCTTCGATATCTTCCCATGTTTTATCAGATATCCATTTTGGTTGCCCCCCTGGACAATGCAATAGCATGTTTGATATCTCACTAATCCAACTCAATGGGATTGGACCCCGATGTAGGCTGATAGACTATCGAAAAGCTCCACATCCCAGTCATTAGGCTACATTCAGACAAACAACAAAATAGTTGATGCCTTAAGAATATCAGTCCATAGACTCCGAACATTCTCTGGAAGTTTTAATTTCATCAAAAAGTGACAATAATTTTTCCATGAATGGATATTATGGCCATACTTTTATAAAAGAATTCATACACACACACATTCGGGATGAAAAATTTACTTTTTTGTTTTTCTTGCATTCATAGTGGTTAACTAATCGTTCTCGCTACAGATAATGGGAGGGAGAAAATTTCAGATATCAAAAACATACATGCCTTCAAACAGAAATCCATAAATCGATTGAAAAATCAATTTATAAAAATAGGATAAAGCATTTGGTTCTACAAAATTTTATATGTTAGTTGATAGTTAGTTCGGCTTCAATTCGTCAGAATTATAATGAAGTTCTACCAAGTAAAAGCTCATTCAATCAATTTATAAAACTGTCCATAATGAGATTCTAACCCATGAACATTGTAACTAGGGCATCCAATCCCGGACACCTTTTCTGATCTCGGGATTGACTTTTTTTTTTAGTATTGAACAAAAGCCAGGTTTTTATGTCAGAAATTGTAAAATAAAATTTATTTTGCTCCTGCGGCAACCAGGGCGTTCACGCGTCCATTATTTTTGGACAAGTCATGTTTGAAATTTTCGTGCCGGGTAAAACCACCGCGGGTCAGATAAGGAATTCAATTTTCTAAAAAAAAAAATGTTTCAAATTGTGTTTCAAAAATTCATGTTTGAAATTGTGAAAAAATTAATTTTTGCTCCCGCGACGCCCGGGCGTTCACACATCTGTCACAACTTCTTGCGAATTCTGAAATCCTCGGATTGACTTATTGCTTGGGATCCTGGGATTGGAAGCCCTAACTGTAACTGATGCTTTAGCAGAGAGATTGCATCAAAGGATGTTTTTCACAGTCATTAATGTCAGCATAAATACAAAAACAGTGAGTAAAAAAATATAAAATAACTTAGATATGTCAATAATTATAGTAACTAATGTAATGGTATGTTTTTAAGGCATAGTCTATTACCTGTTTATTACCTTATAGTGCACGCAATTACCTATTAATGTATGATGAATACTTATGTAAATAATCATTACTAGCAGGATTAAAGACCTAAGGAATTAATAATCTCAGAACTGACTATTTTCATCATTTTATTTTCAACAATCATAATTAAAAGTTTATTTTTCATTTACAGAGTAAGAAGTATAATTATTGTAATTATTTGTACACGGTCATATATGAATAAATATTTTAACTAAGGAGTGATCATTTATACCATCAGTGTTCTGTAAAATATAGTAAATCAAACATTTTAGAAGAAACTAAATCTATGTAAAAAAAAAACCAACATTCACTATTATTTCTGAGTAAAAATGAAATGAATGAAAAAATGACTTCATGAGGAAATCGGAGATTAGGGAACGGACCGGGCAACGCTTTGTCACATCGGCAGTTATGGAGAGATGTTGGAGCTGGCTGAGTCACATGCCTGCTTGTCTCTTCTTCCGATCTGTGAGATTCCGATGTCCTGGAAGACCATCGGATACTATCCATAGGATGTATTCGGCGGAGCTGAGGAACTCTGGCATGTCATGGGAGGAACCAAAGCGATTGGCGGGTGACAGGGATTCATGGAGACGCCGCGTGGTAGCCATATGCTCCACATAGGGACTGAATATGGAAGAAGAAGAAGAAAAATGGAAAATTTGTCGATTTATTCTAGACTTTGGTTTTAAGTTTATTAGCCCACTTTCTACATAGGTATGTCATGTGATTTGTTTGCTTTAAAACAAAACAGAGTGTGGGACATTCTCATTTTAAAGCAAATTCTAGTTTTAAAGCACACAATCTACCCAATCGCTGGTGGAAGCACTTGTGTATCGATATTAATAAGTTTATTACCATCTAAAGTAAACAATTAAGTAATGAGAAATGTTTAAAATGCTCCTCTAGTAAAATAGCATTCACCTTTTTTATAAAAAACACCAAAGACACAATTTGTAGACTGTTCCAAAATTATCTATGTTTAAAATATGCTATTGAAATAACATTTCCAAACCAACACAACGTGGAGCAATTGGACTTCCAATAGAGCATCTCAGCAGAACTTGTCTTTAACGAGAATAGTTTGCAAGTTATTCTCTATCTATTGGAAAAGGGCAAGGAAAAATGGATGGAGTTAGTACTAGTGGTTAACAATATACCCTTCTCTGTACCCATACAGGGTGAGTGTGTAGGTATAAAAACATGATATTTGGATTTAAAAAATCATGTATCAATGTATGTTTCAGGACGAAAACCCAAAAGCATTCACCACTTATTCCCACACCAACAGTGATACAAGTCTGCTATTTATGTTTTCACCAAGATGTGAAACCAAATGATTTTTTAGGATGTCTTTAGAAAGGATTCAAATATAATTTGGCATCTTTGAAGAATTGTCATAATTCAACAGTGGGCTGACTAACTCTTTATAGCTAATCATTTTCTTTTTATGCATAAACATGAAAAAAACATGTATTCACTTCTAACGAAATCCACTTTCACACACAAATGTCAAATAACCTGAACATAATTGGTATAAATGTACTTTTACACATTGTTTGAGGAGTACCGTTACAAAGTACTAATTGTCCACTTTGCAAAAATTTTCAGTAATAAATAATTCATAAAATTTAAAACGGATCATAGCATTACTCTTAAAATCATTGTGTGGTCTCAAAACAACATATTGCATCGCATGTTGTCGATATGTGTGCGTTGTCACGCAGCGCTGTCAATGATCGCAGTGATTATTTTGACATTGCTATCAGTATTGACTAGTATTTTATACTTTTTAGTGGAAACAACTAGAATTTATAATAAAAGATAGATTTGTAACTAGTATAAGCTTCACGGAAAAAGTTTTGTGTGACCAAAAATAGTTATACAGTTGATAATTTGGAGTAATTTTGTTGAAAAATTTAAATTATAAATTTTGTATGAAAGAAAAAATAAATGAGGTATAGAAAAAATTGTAACTCCTAAAATATTTCAGGTGTTTTTTCTATACATTACTTTTTCTATTTTTGAAGTATTGTGTTGGAATACACTACACGCTTATGTGAAGATTTCACTGCAGAAAAATTGTTTTTTTAGCAAACAGACTTGACACTTAAGGTATTCATAATTTGTCATATTAATAATGCTTTCTCTTATTTGACGGCTTGTCAAAGTGCTGTTTCGTCCCAGCACGTGCTGTGGCATGGAATTTGACATTTTGAGGAATAGTCTCTCCGCACCACGGAGAATCAAACTGTGTAGTATCCTGGTCCACCAGATGTGTGTACTTCGTTCTGCCTGACCGGCCAAACTTCTTGACTTGCATAACCTGTAAATGAAAAAATACAGTTTAGTTTTTCTTATAGCTCCTTCACACCTCAGAATAACACTGTCAGAGTATACAGTTGATCACGTGGAATGCATTTAGGACATGGTCGCGATAAGCTATTGTATTAGTTATTATTAGTGTAATTTTAAAATATTTTTTTTAAATAGGAAACAACACTTTATTAATAAACTAAACATAGTAATAACAAAATAAATGTCATAAATAAAAAGAAATTAATATAACTTGAATATTTTATATAAATAACGTAACTCTTTTTTTCGCTATTTTTTTTTTATTGCGATTTCAATCAAGTTAGGATGAATAATAATAGTTCATTATATTTATCCGAGAAAGGAATAGCCAAATGAAAACGGCGTGCATAATTTCAACATGTGTTTTTATTTGAATCTTTCAGTGCAAGCGATATTTTTTTGTTGCATAGGGTATTAAATCTTATTTATTGAACGAGTTAGTGACTGGAGGGTGAACAGTATTTATTTACTTTTTTTTTCAAATTAGTAATCACTTTTATTTGTTTAAAAATCAAGGGCGTTTCATATAGTTTACAGTTTTATATTTGAATAGATTGTCATTGTTGACAATACTTACTAGTATATTATACCGATTCAGAAGCTTACAAATCTAATGTGAAGTACTCTAATGAGTCTAATGAAAATTAGAACGTTTTTATTATTTACATTTGAAGTTTGTGAAATTATTGGTTGTATTTAGGAGATTTTTGGCAAGATGGATCTCAAAGGCGCACTTCAATTGTTCCTACAGAATACCGACTTGCATATAAGTTACATGTCCTGCGTTCCGGGACTAAGACAGACTGTGCAGTATGTTCAAATAAAAAAATCTCAGGTGGTAGATCGAAAACATGACTATTTTGCGAGACCTGCATCAATAAGCCAGGATTACATATAGGAGATTACTATGTGAAATACCACACAATAAAGAATTACAAATAATATTAAAATAAGTGCAGTATATTCATTATAAATCTATTTTACGGAAATAATAACAAAACATTTTTTCTTTTTGTTTACGCGTTTTTCACCAATTGATGTTTTGTATTGAAAATATGCTTTTCATCGAAAAACGTCTCGAGTCGGAGGTAGGCACATACAAAAGAAAGCTCGAGCGGTAAAGGTTTTAATATTAAAAAATAATATTCATTTTGTTTCGTGTGCATAAAAGAACCTAGAATACCTGCTTGGCTTAGCTGCCCTTTTATGTAAAATTTCATGATGAGCTGTCTTATAATCTTATACAACCAGCACTCACTGGCTCTTAATCTTCATTGTTTTCTTCTAACAACTCCATGGATTGATTATGAAGAGAAAAGAACCTTTTCAATCATTTCAATTATCGGGTGCTGTTTGTATGTATGTAATACTTTTATGCGATGCACTGGCTTACTTTTTTCTCATTAGCAATCGTAATTATATTACATTTTTCATTATGATGATTTCTATCAAGTGTCAAATAGAAGCAAATGGTGGGTTTTTTTATTAAAAATTAATAGCGATATAACGACTCCACACTAGCTAGGGTTACAAGTATACATTTAATAAACAGTGTTTTCTTCAAGCTAAGTACAGCGGTGACTGGCAAACTTTCCGCATTACATTGATTGTAACTCTAGGTTTCCTTAGTCAGATAGTGAGATTTTTACATTCTTTCATGATAGCAGTAGGCTGCTTTTTGTTGTTGATAGCCACTTGATGGAAACTTTAAAAATGTGCAAAACAATAGAGTAAGTCTTGAGCTGAATTTCAAGAAGACTAGCATAGGTGACTCACACTATCTACTCTTGACTTTCTACTCTGGCAAATTTATCCTATGGTTAAAAAAGTATTTGCATTAAATGCGACGTGACATACAAAACAGCTGAATAAAGGTCTTTTTCCTCAGTGACTGATATTTGTGTGAAAAAGAGTGTAGTAAGCAAAATGATTTGGAATGTTGAACAAAAAGATGATGAATTTAACAGTACACTACATACAATAGTCATTTTGCCTTCAGTGGTTTGTTCATATAAGATAAATTTTCTCTGACACTCTTCATAATGACATTGTTGACGTTACATATAATAATTGATTCAATATTTTCTTTTTATTATTTATTAATTAATTAAAAAATATACCAAGTAGTACTAGCGAAAACAAATCTCAACAATAACGTAGTATTAGTGGAATTATCTATGAATAGATATGATGAACACTGACAGAATATTACATATGTTGCCGTGAGACCTATAAGTGTCGGAGTTTCGTCATGTCTCATTCATCTCTGACTTTATGAATAGTGATATGTATCCTCTCTATCATTGTTAACAAAAGCTATCATTGTTAACAAAAAAGACATGATCATCATAAGCTTTTTTGTCATGTGTTTTTCAATTTTTAAATTAATATTTTTATTAATTTACTAAAATCATAAGGCAGAATCACGCTCAGTCTTAAGCGATTCATAAGTACCATCTCGTCATAATGATCTAAGTAAAAGACCGTTTGGTTATATTAGTGGTCTCGTTTATAATCACGGGAGTTACTTCTAGTAATCCAAATTTTCTTCTCAGCTACTTATACAAATTACGGCTTCTTAATCGTTTTATGTATTGACACAACTACAACACATACCTGTGCTCAATGTATTATAAAAATAAAAATAAATTAGTATCTTGACAGAAGTTGTCCTACGCCAACCGCTTGTTACTCAGTTGCTCAACCTCTCATTTTTTAAGAGTAGAGACAGAAGGATAGAGCTAGCACAGTCTCTACATTACATTATATAAGTGGAAATGAATTTTGAACAAAACACAGACTAACCTTTGGTAAAACACTCTTATCAAAATGATCATCCAACGTTGCCCCTGAGAAATCTTGCTTAAGGACTTCTTCTTCTCTATCCAAATAGAAGGCACCTCTGAAAAATACATTAGAATATATTATTTAGAACAATAAATTCATTATAATTACAGATCAAAGTCAATCATATCTTCGATTGAGAAAGAAAACATCAGTAATCTGAAAACTTAATAAATATTATTTTAACGATTTTTCAGTTTATATCACGCAGTACCTATTTTTGTCAATCAGCGTGCGGTATATTTAGTAAACACAAGTCTTCTCACAAGTAAAAGAAGAGCATGCTAGGTCAAGCCCAGTTAACCGGCCTATGTTTTCCTGCAGTATCATTTTTTTTCCTGTAAATTCATCAACTCAGAGTAGACCATTACCACCGTCTGTTTGTCTTCGCTGTAGCCACACTTGTGTCTATAAAAATGTGTCACAAAAACTTAGAACATACCTGTGATAATACTTCTGCAAAAACTTGTACTTTCCTTTGACACCTTTGTTCGTAACTTGTTTAGGGTTTATTCTCTGTTCTAATCTTCTTTCTTCTTCAGTCATATTTCTTAGACGGTCAATTTCCAATGCTTCTTTTTCCAATCTGAAATAATTAATTAAGTAAACAAATTAATCGAGTTGGCATTTACTTGGTAGAACTCCATTATAATAGGATAAAATAACAAAGTATTTTACAGTGACGCCAAACCACATACAAATCGAGACCAAATCTTCTACAGCAGCCGGTAAATTTGCACTCGACAAAGTGAAAAAGATCTGGTTGAAGCAGGAAATTAGCGAGGGTATGAGAAAACGAGACAATCTTTTACGTTATATCAAAGTCCTTCATACTGAACTTAGCTTTAAATTACACCCTATTGAATTCGATTACAAACAATTCATTGAAAAAATCAAATCCAACACCGAAACTGAATCAAAATATAAATACAACTTAAATTCAACCAAAAGACTATTAATTTGTCCTCGGTTACATTCTCTGACGAAGAGGCCAATCTACTAGATAAAGGTTTTAAATATCAAATACCTCAACACCCGTCACCTAGGCATCTAGAATCGCTTGCAGTAGACATGGAATTAGCATTATCAAGAGTTGAAAACAATAAACTTCTTAAACACACTACAGCCAAAATGATATTGGATACATTAAAAACAATAACACTTAAAAACATTAAAACTAAAATCGATAATAACAATTTGAATGTCACCAAAAACCTGATCAGTGACAAAATCTATAATAATTTTAAATAATAAGTGATTGTATTAATAAAGTAAATAACTTTTAAATTAGATATTGGATACATTAAAAACAACAACACTTAAAAACATTAAAACTAAAATCGATAATAATAATTTGAATGTCACCAAAGCAGATAAGGGCAACTCTATAATAATTTTAAATATAAGTGATTGTATTAATAAAGTAAATAACTTTTTGAATCCGTCCGTATTCACTACTTTAAAAAAGGACCCAACGACAAAATTATCAGCTAAAATCAAACAGATTGTAAATGAGTGTAATATTGTTTTCCCCACAGAGTCTATGAAGAGGTACGTAAATCTTAGAAGCTCCTTTACTATATCGGACAGCCGAAAATTCATAAAAGTGGTACCCCAATTAGACCTGTGGTATCTTTTACGAATACCCCGACAACCAAATTAGCATACTATATGAATAAAATATTTAAAGATAAAACTAAATTCAAATCAAATCATGGTGTAGAAAATTCATTAGATCTTATTGATAAGATTAAAAACTTTCCACTCCCCAGTAACAGTAAATTCATTTCTCTAGGTGTCAATAGTTTATTTACGAACGTTCCTGTAAAGGAATGTTTGGGTATCAATACATAACATCTTAAAAAAATCTGAAATCCACCCTTTGAATCGGAAGAGATTTATTCTCTTATTATAGTATGCATCGATACTAACTACTTTTCATTTAACTCCATTTTTTATCAGCAGAACGACGGGTTACCAATGGGCAGTCCATTAAGCCCATTGCTTGCTGAAATTTTCATGAACGACTTAGAATCTAAACTTTTAAAACTTGATAACTTAAATAATAATATCCTTTATTACTACCGCTATGTAGACAATATTTTGATTTGCTGGAAAGGCACTGACAGACAGCTTAATAAATTTCTACATAAGGCTAACTCTATACATGACAAAATTAAATTCACATTAGAAGTAGAGATAGACAATAGTTACTTTTAAGGTGTTAACTGTCAATGTGGAAGTAGTACAAATGAATTGTGGTTTATTTTTTAAAATAGACAATAGTATCAATTTTCTGGACCTAACAATAACTAGAGTTAAAAGCAAGCATAATTTCAAAATTTTTAGAAAACTAACTTTTCGCGAAACTACTATTCAAGCAAAATCTTTTCACTCGTGGCACCATAAACTTGCAGCATATAATTCTATGGTACACAGATTAGTCAGTGTGCCCTTGGATAAAATAGATTACAATAATGAACTTAACACTATCGAACAAATAGTGGTGGTACATAAATTACTTTATAAAAAACAACTTAAACTCTCTAGACAGATTATTTACCCTAACATACTCGTAGAAAACCGCTTCTATAAATCGATTAATTACCTAGGGAGAATAAGTAACAGAATACACTCCAAAATTAAAAACTCCGTTAACGTGGCATTTAAAGTAAGTAATAATCTTGGTACACTATTTAAAAATAGCAAAGATAAAATTAATAAACTAGACAGAAGCGGAATTTACAAACATAATAATGTGCCTGTGTAATTCGACCTATATCGGACAGACAGGAAGGAGCATTGCAACTAGATTTAAGGAACATGTAAGATCATTTAAAAATAATAAAACAGTTCTTCAATTTGCTAACCACCTCCTGGAAGAAGCCCACAACATAACCGCTAAATCAGCCCCGATATGCTTACATTTGTGCGAAAAAAGCCTTAGACTTAATCTTTTGGAACAGCTCGAAATTAATAGATACAATCATGACAATAATCTCCTTAACGACCAAACAAATACTAACCCATCACCCTTACTGAAACCATTACAAGAATCACATGTAATTACGCATAATCAGTAAAATTTCAATACATTTATTTTAATGACTAATTAATAACACCACATAAGCTCCTTTTATCTAAAAACACAATTAGTATCTTAAATGATTTAATTTTAAATAAACATTATGATGTTTGAATACATGAGATGACGTGATATCTATGTCTATCACTTCTAAACAGTATATATAGCTAAACAAAAATAAGTTAAGTATAGTTCCGACGATGGCGTGAAGCCAAATAGCTATCAACTACCTAATGAAAATTTTGTAGAACTAAATACTTTATTATTTTATCCTATTAAGTTAACAACTATTTTAGACAACAATTATTTGATAAACAGTACAATTTTGATATATTTAAAAACTTACGTTTCTCTTTCTTCTTTATCCCGTTTAATTCTTTTCATTTCTCTCAATTTCCATGCTTCATATTCCACTTCATCATTTTCATCATCTGTGCAAACATCATTTAAGTTCCCTTCAACATCTGTCTGAAAGCAAAATTTACAATAGATGTTTCATTAATTTCAAGACTGAATTACAGTAAGTCCTTGACTTACGTGAATTCGTACTTACGCGATTTAAAAAAAAATGTTTTTATTTATTTGGCTGCGTTTTGTTTTTCTGCGGCGTTTGTTTACATAAAGTATGATGGTCATGCGAGAGTGAGAGAGGGAGATACAACACTAGCACGTGTCTTGCACATATTCACCTTACCTTCCCTCTCACACAATTAATGTAATTCATACATTTAAAAAGTATTATCTACGTAAAACATTTATGCAGGCAGTTAAAGCTTCTGATGGAGAGAACGGAAAATCGTTAACCCAATTCTGGAAAGAGTTTAACATTTATAAAGCCGTTAAATTTATTGGTGATGCCTGGAATGAGATTTCATTACAAACGATGAGTAACATATGGAATAAGCTCATCCCCAAATTGACCGAGAATAGTATGCAAACCGAAGAAGTTGACAATGTTATTAGCGAACTAGTCGAAATTACTAAAGAACTGAACCTGGAACCTAAATCTGGAAGAAGCGGATTTCGTCAATTTAATCAACAGTTATTCAACGGAAATGAGCAACGAAGTTTTGATGGAACTCGACGACCTGAGAAACTCTTTTTCAGAAGAACAGGAAGAAAATGAAAAACCGAAGCAATTTGAAACCAAGAAGATGGCTGAATATTTAAATATGATCAAAAGTGGTTTAGCTGGCTTCTAGACTCAAGACTTTGATCCAGAACGATTTGCAAAAGTTTCAAAAACAGTGAATGATGCTATTACATGCTATACGAAAAATTGAAAAGGACTGCAAGGCAAACAAAACTGGACCGGTACTTTAATAAGTAATTTTTAAATGTAACTCTGTAATCAGAAATAATATGGAAATACATATCTGAATAAATAATAATTTCTAAAAGTAATAGCGTTTTATTAAATATATATGTATGTCTATTCTATTTTCGCATATCTTTTGAAACTAACAAAAATCAAATAAATTTAGATCTACAGACCTTCCATCAAACAACAAACTCCACTTCACCACCAAAGCCAGTTTTTATTGTATTTGACAAATAATTAAAAATACTTCCTTGTTACTTTTAAAATATGTGATTAAGATTTCTTATATAGTCTACAATTTAAATATTAAGGAATTTTAAATTTATTTAAATACACTATTACCGGAAAGCTATTTGTAAATATGTGTTTAAAGTGGTACATAATTGGGCACTTCAACGGTATTAATTTTTTTTTAATGTGCTGATTAAAAACCCGGTTGAACGTCCAATAAATTTAATAATATGATAATAACACTTTCTTTAGGAACAAACAACCAAAACTTTTGTACTAAAATGGGGCTAGCAAACGAGAAGTAGTAAGTTGATCGTTATCTTTATGTCTCGTTTTCAGAATCGAATAAGATGGGTGAAAAGGAATAAAAATATCATGGACATCATAAATTCAATTGAAAAATCAGTAAACATAAAAAAATCCATTGGAGGATTGAAAAACTTAGACAGCGTAACCAGATAAGGTGAATGTAATAAAGGAAATATTTTTATTCATTCTAATAATGTAATTGAATACAGAATGTTACCAGGTTATTGTTCTTGCAAGTAATAAAAATTACGTATGTGATAACAGTCATGTGGATGAAAATTATGTAGCTGATTTTTTTCAGGATTACACTCACACGTATCTACGCTTACCTTTTGCCTATCCTGTTGTTCTCTGCGGACACTCTCTTCAACCATTCGGAGAGCATCACGTCTCCTTTCTTCTTTTTCTTTTTTAGCTTCGACTTCAGTCTGTTTTTGTTTCAAGGCAGCTTTTTCCCTTTCTATTACTGTGAGACGGTCTTTGGCTCGGACGAATACAGGCTTTAATCGTGGCCCTGAAATAAAATATTCTCTCTACTAATAATTCATAACACAAGATTTTCTTGTGACAATGAATGCGAATAGTCTTACATGTATATAGCAGTAAAGGAAACACTTTCAGCCATTTTTACTTTGTACGACACCGACAAAACTGTCGTTGGCTCCCAAAAAATTAAAGTTATTCTTCTCAAAAGTGGTGTCTGGGTAAGCAAAGACCTCACACTATGCACATGGGATCTAGCCGGGTTAAATTCTCTGGATATGTTACTAACCTTGAATTAATTTCAATTTTAATCATTTGCATACCATGCCAAAACATCAGTTAGCAAGGTTACCACTGCTATCTACTAAATCTCCTATTTGACAGTTATTAATTGAGGCCTAAGGGCTAGTGCTTAAGACGTCTACATGAGAACTACTGGCAACACCTCAAGTAGGAGAAATAGGCGTTGTCTTCATCTGTGCGTACAGATAAATGAATTCGTTGCCAGTATTATACTTCCATTAGAACTGCATATCCAAGTTTGTGAAAATACTGTGAAATGCTGCATGAGGATTTCAAAGAACGGATAGCGGGGGTACCGGTATTGCGTCCTCCCCCACCAGACCCTTAATTTCCCGATGCAAACAAAATTACAGCATACAGTTTGCCAAATGAATGCAACTCAGATTTGACAGACTCGAAAGGATACTTTTTCCAAGAGATATTCATTTGGGGATTCAGACTAGTGACAGCACAACCAAATGTTTATGTTTGCCAAATCAGATTATGGTGGGTAAAATTTCCTTACCCTCCCTACTGAAAAGTTAAGCGACCAACTGAGGAAGGAGGTATGAAAAATTGCTTTTTCAGAGCAAGTAAGGGTATAAGTATATATGCTAAGACAGAACTAGCGGATAGCTCTCATTACGCCCAGTATTAAGGATCGGATTGGGTAGGAGGAAATTTAGACATGACAGACATCAATGTCTTCGAACACAAATCCATAAATCAATTTACGAACTGTCCGCACTGGTCATTGAATCCTTGAGCACTGTAATCAAAGCTTACAACCTTGACTACTCGGCTACAGGTCCTGATAAGTTTTATTTATTTTATTTACTTAATTTGTTCCCTAAAATTATGATAAATTTTGTCCTCGAAGAAAACACTAAATAGTACTTAGTTTAAACAGTATTATTGGAGTATACAAAATGTAGTCTGGAAGATAACACTAACTGCTTTTATTTAAAAGAAATAAGAAAATTTACATAAAAAAAATTAAACTTCTTTTTCATGTTAACCCTATTATTAAATAAACATACTGTGTTAAAGTTGTCATTTTTACAATTATTTATACAAAAACTAAGTCAAATTACTCAAAACTACACGTTTTTTCCATTTAGTGTCTTCTTTCAGAACAGCAACGATATTAAAGTTATTTTTGTTGCCCCTATTATTTAGAGTCCCCAAATGCGCACCTAGTGCACTTAAGAGTTAATCCGCTACTGCTTATGAACAAGGGATATATGAGTCATAAAGTATTAAAAGTAGAACTATCCTGTATTTGTTGAAATTGAACTAATCGTGTTAATAAAATCGTGGACATGTGCTACCAAAATCTGAACGATTAATGGCTTTGGAAACAGAAATGAACGGTTTGGTAAATCATACTTTCGACCAATCACATAGTTACCCTAAGTGATGTCACAATATGGTCACTCATACAAAATTAAAACATCAAAAAACTCAAAAACGCCAATAAAACGTTTTTCATGTTTATCTCAAAACTTCAAATAGTGGATAGTTCTACTTTTGATACTATACGACTCATATACAAGTTAATGCTTCATAATAACCTGTGTCTTCTTCACTGTCAGTATATTCGTCATCATCGCCATCGTCATCATCTTCATCTCCATCTTCATCTGAAGCAAGTCGTGAACTTTTATTGACCCCTGGAGCGACTCCTTCGTCTTCCTTGCCTAACACTTCAACTTCCTCTTCAACAACTCGAGACATTAACTTTTGACGAAGTAATTTTCTAGAAACAAAACATATGAGATGCTTAAATGCAAAAACAGATATGTCCACATTTTATTAAAATCAAACATAAAATGCATCCACATACTAAAAGTCATTTCACACAATATGTATTGATTTTAGGTTGGCCCATAAGTCTGCGTTTTTTTTGTGGATCGACTTAAGGGTTAATAATGAAAATCTATATAATTTTATGCAATTTTATAGTATCCATCTCATCAAACAACTATTATCTACACATCAATCAATTTTTTAATTTCCAGTTTTTAAAAATAATATATTTTGAGAAGCAGTAAGTGTTCCAATGTAATTTTTTTAATATCCCGATATTGGAGCAGAAATTTGGGGGTTAATAAGTGTTCAGCCATTGCCTTTTACACTATATGTTGATGTAAACATTCCTCTTTTCACCACTGGTAACAACTCTTCTCAAAAATGACTTGCACTGTTCACAAATCATTAAAAATTTACATTTTGAGCCATTTTGGGTGAGATCGATTACAGATAAATGAGTTTGAACCTTTCTCATATGTTTTAAATGTTTGAACTGTCTCTGCATGCATTTTGAGCATTCATGCCAGCTCTGATTTTACTTTTGATTAAATGACAACCTCCATAAATATGTTCTACCGCGTTTTGTTAAGTAATATAAGTAGCATTTGATTGCTTTAATACTTCTTGCGTGTATTTGTATAAGCGTGATAAAAAAACCCACCCTTCCCCCGAAAACCCTGTGCTCTGAGATTAAGCGAGCCCCTTGTTCAGGTATTGACAGCCCACGCTGGACATATTGCATTTAGATGCCTCATGTTAACTCTGTATCCATCCAAATTCTTTTTGGAATGCAGAGTTTTATTAAATAAAATTATCAAATTTAATTACCTCCTCAGTTCTATTTCTTCTTCATCGAGCTCTTCATCAGACTCCGCAGAGCTTCCAGTGTCAGTATCGCCACTTTCTCTGTCTCTGACCTTGGCTGTTTCAGTTGCAGATTCAGGTTGATCTTGAGCGACTGCGATCACTTCTGGTTCCAAAGCATGTCTTCTTCGCCTTCCTTCTCCATCAACCATTTCAGCATCCTCTGTTTCAACATCTTGGGCATCTCGAGCTGCACGCAAACGTCTCAAGCGAGGATCATCAGTCTAGAAATTCAGTATGATTATAGCATGATCCGTCCGTGGCGCAGTCGGTAGCGTCGTGGGCTACGGCTACAGATGTCTCGGGTTCAACTCCCGGTGCGGACGGTTTTAATAAATTCATATTTCAATCGATTTATGGATTTCTGTTCGTAGTCTGAGTGTTTGTGTTGTCTAAAACTCTCTCCTCACCCACCCATCTCATCCTCACAGATCTAACTAAGGATGCAGTGCTCTAGCAGAAATAGTTTCGATAAGAATGAATCCAGAGGATTAACAAAGTGGCTAGGAAGCTTAGACAACAGAGGAACTGGAGTAGTCAGTGCTTCCAAGCAGAGTGACGTTTGTTTGAATAGATAGCATATACATAAATAATTTCAAGAATGCAGTACATGCGCCTTTTAATATACATCAAGGCGCCATCTATTATTTACACCGAAAATGGTGGTAAATTAAATAATATTATTAAAACTAGCTAGCGACATCTATATGAAATTATCGCACACTATATCCGTTATTATTTATGACTTTATTCACTAACCTCATTTTCTGATTCAACATCCATTTTCTGTTCCACTGTCTCTTTAATAATCTGCGGAAGAAGTTGATGCCGTCTTTCAGGCCTTGTCTGATCCAAGAAGTCCTCCCCTTCCGATTCCTCATCAGATGACATAACAGGAGCATATTCAGGTCGTTTTCCACTGATATACCTCTGTACTTTCACTTTTTGCATCGACACCTCACCTGAAATTATATACAGCAGGCGAAAATCAGCAACAGGCGAAAAAAAACACTTTCTGCCATAATTACTCAATTTCCCAAACTATTGGTCATCTTTTACTAAAATTTCTAATGCAGACTAATGACATACTGCTTCTCAGTTTGGGTTAAAATAATGTTTAAATTTAATGAAGTCCATTGTGGTAATCACATATTTAAAGAAAGTTTTTGTTAAAAATATTTTATTCACTATATATAAAGATCTATTATTCTGATACTTTGATAAAGTATGACATTTATGAAAACATTCCCCCCTATGTAAGCCCCTATGTCGGCATCCGTGGAGCATTTGGTAGCGTCGTGGACTACATACAGTTACGGATGTCTCGGGCTCAATTTGCAGTGCGGACAGTTTTCATTAATTGATATTTCAATCGATTTCTGTTCGTGGTCTGAGTGTTTGTGTTGTCTAAAACTTCCCCCTCAACCAACCGATCCGATCCTCACGAGGCGTAGCGAGAGCAATGAGCTAACCACTAGTCCTGTCCTAGCCCTAGCCCTATCCTTCTATCCATAATCTCTATGATAAAGAGAGGTTGAGCAACTAACAGTTCTCATAGAAAATTCTGTTGAGATACTTCTATTAGGAGGTCTTATACTCCACGTTGGAAGCGGACATGGAAAAAAAAAAAACGTAAAGGACATCACAAAAGTTGCACATGTAACATTATAAACTTTTCTTTGCAATCTATGACACACAGCGGTTTCAAAGTGTTCTGTTTTGTATTCCAATCATGTCATGGCTTCCTATAATGGTAGATGGATGTATTGTTGAAATCGTTCAAACATTTCTCTTTGATTTCCATTATTGTAACAATACATAAGTCTTTTTGCCGATGGAAAATACTTTAACCTGCAAGAAGAACAACCCCTTTGAAACATTCTGGGAAACCTTGGTCTATTCTCATTATTCCGTACCATCTTATTTAACGAGTTAAAACCAAAATATTCAGATAAACTATCAGTGAATATTCCTCATCACTTTCTTAATTTTCTGAAGTCAGTTTTAAAAAGTTTAAAAAATATGTAAATTCAATATATTCCACTGAAACACATCCAGGATATAATGTTGTATTTCAAAACTCAAATTCAAATACCAATTTTCAATTTAAATCAGGGTGGACTTCAGAAATTTGATCGACATAATAATTTTATGATTTTTTCCTATGCTATAAAGATTGACATAGATTTACAGAACAGTGTCAATCAACACTATTCTTGACAGATCTATCTTTTCTCTTAAGACCATTGTTACTCCCTTATTTCTCGACAGATTAATGATTTCTTTATTTAAAGTGTTCATTAGTTCTCGTATATTCATTGAATATATATACATAGTAAATGCTTGTAGCGCTAGAAATACGAATTACTTATTCGCTTTAAAAACCAAAATATATTCATTGTAACCGAAGTGGATGGAGGATCGGAATGCAATTCGGTTTTATTTCCACAAATTACTCAACTGCTATGATATCGGTGATACGAAAGAATTTCCAGAATAAATAGCAAGTATTTCAAATTGATTTGACAGTTCCATACAAAGATATAACCTCACAAAGTTTGTATTTTGCATATCTATATAATATAGGCTGATATCTCGTATGACGACAGTGAATCGATGATATCAATTCTACTGGAATTATCACAACCCAGAAATTTGAAGTCTACGAATGACAAAACTACCTTTATCATTCCGAACGGGAACAGCTCCAGCCGAGCTTTGAATCCCCATAGGCGTTTGCAGATTCATTTTCTTTAATATTAAAACTGCACACTATAACAATATTCAGTGTTTTCTTGGATATATTTCTGTAAAAAATCAATACGTGAGACTTGCGATGGCAGAAGCGTGACGTTATTATAACACACTCAGTAGATTGGTAAAATATACTAGTGTAATGTTTATAAATGGTTTACAACACAACATGTCACAGCATGGCCCATAGAGTAATATACTATTATGATCATGGTCATAGCCAAGAAACAAATATACAATAGACTAGAATACTATTACAACATAGCATTGGGATACTAGATACTACCAAAAAATGCACAAAATGTTTGTCTATGAAGAGTAGAAGTTGAATTAGAAAGAAAATTTCAAAGATAAAGCAAGTGTTTTGCAAATTTTATTTTACTACACCCCTCCCCATTAAAATAAATTTAACCTTGGCGTCTCCCTCTCTCTATTTGATTAAACAGTGCAAACACATTTTCAAATGCTAATAAATGTATAAATAGTTTTTCTTTGTATATATAATATTATAGTAAACTAACTTTTTGTTAATGCGATGGATGTGCTTGCTTATTAGCACAATGTTTATCAAGTCTAGATTTCATTGAGGAGGATACCTTCTAGGTAAAAAAATGTGCTTGATAGTTGTGTTGCAACTAATACGGAAAAACCCGTTTCGCATAAATAATACGATGTTACGAATGGCAGCAGTATTTGCATTGCTTTACTTGAGAAAGCATAATGTTTTTCACTTTGATGCAACAAAAATTAAACAAGACATGTTTTAGTGAAGTGTTGCATTATAACTCTATTATTTTTTCTTTTTTAGTATTATCAACTCATCATCTTGATTGATGATGCTTAAAAGGTTCAGTGTAATCAACTAACTATTGAAAATAACGTCATAAACAAATATTTAGTCTACTTCAATGTAAATATAAGTTCTGGCCATATAAACAAAACAAATTTTATTAGGCGGAATTGTACTTGGTAGGCGAAATAACCCCAGTTGGAGGGACAAGATGTGATGCGATTTACATATTTTTAGTTAAATGCATGGGTGTCTTTGATATTTTAATACCTAATAACCGTCCTTATCTGATCTTGAAAGATTAGCTCACTGTTAAGCGTTTATAGCTCCGTTCTATCCTTATTATCTCTGAATAGAAAGGTTGAGTGATTGGCTTACAACTACTTCTTGTTAATTTCCCTATGTTGACTTTATATATGCTTCACATCAGAAGTGAATATAATTTATTGAAAGTAAAAATAATAAGTTTATATTGCACTCATCTTAATTTAAACATTTAATGTACCTATAAAACGTTTGTAAACTTGATTCATCTTCTAACTCGATCGAAATTTTCGAAAGTTTCTGGGGTACACAGTGTACGACCGTTGTCTTAATATGAAATGCAGACATTTCCTTTAACAATAATTGCACCTTGCTTCGTAAACCGAAAAGATTTTTTGAATTTAATTTTGGAACATCGCACTAAAATAATGTCTAATAAAAACTAATATTTTTGCAGAGCTCCAGTCAATGTAAAGTTTGGTAGATTGGCCAGACGATTCCAGATGTAAATGTTTGACGATGTTTGAATTTACCGAGCTATGTTTCACATTCAATTCCATCGACGGTTCGGAGATCTTTGAAACTCGTTAGACCTTTGATTTGTGCAATGACAGTCTTAGATAATAAGAAATAAAGTTTCTGAAATGCACAGTGCAGACACAGCATTCAACATTGATGTAGGCATCAAATATCTTCAGAAGTAAAAGATTGCTAGGGACGATCCACCGATTATCGAAACCGACATTATGAGATTTTTTATTTACAGTTACTTTACCAGTTGAGGGTAAAACTATTAATTTTCCATGACTAGCTGTATGGGTATCATTTGCAATCGCATCTTTAAAATGAAGATATCCATTGTTATGCAACATTTTATGATTCAGTTTTGTAAATAATAATCGCTCCGTCTCAATTTCGGCATACATGTCAACCAAATATGCATGTAAAAGTTGCTTGTAGTTCAACAAACGGTCCTCTTTAGATCGCACCATCCAACGATAGGCATAGAATGACATTGCAGATACCATCTTGTTAATTTTATTTGAAGTTCCTGGCTGGACTTGATTGATATTAAATTTGGATTATTGAGATTTTGTACACTTCCATGTATTTTGTTCACACGAATGGGCTCGGGTTTCGAGTCCTTTCGGCATCTTCAAGATGCCGAAAGGCGAAACCCGGGTCGTTAGTGACAAAATACATGGAAGTGTACAAAATCTCAATAATCCAAATTTAATATTGAAATTCCATCAAGCACCCTCAGTCGATGTCTTAAATTATATCTTAAATTGATTGATATTAATTGCATATCCATCCTCGTCATGTGAAAACATGAGCTGATATTATAAGATGTCATACGAAATGTAATTCACGTGAGTGTTCTTAATGTCTGCGTATTGTCAATACAATATCACGCTTCTTAAATTTATTTCCAGCAATAATGATGGCACCTTCATTTACTACCGATGCGTTAAAGACACGAATTGAGGATGTCACTCAATTGTTTTAAGTTTCATAATTTTAAATAATGGATAACTTTGCGCTCAATCTTTTGATTTTTTGTAAATTTTACGATTCAAGCACGAAAACTTATTATTTGTGACATTTATAGTATTTATAATTGCTAAGCGACATGACGCTATGACTTATTATATTGTTGATATTTGGTATGGAGCGGTTGCTTAGTGATCTTCCTTGACTTATATTTATATTTTTTATTCCGCATTGAGAGATCAAGAACATAAAGTTTTCAGTTTAAGGTTAAAAATTGAGAGTTGAAAGATGAAAATAGCACAGTTGACCTAGAAATGGCAGCCAGAATGACGTGTAACAGATTCACGTCGCTACTGTACACCGTTTGAGAGGTGTTCTTGTGACCGACAAACATGCAGATTTCTACATGTATTTTGTGCTATGTAGTAGAGATGAAAGTAATTATATTCTTTGCAACACAATTTTTTTTTTAAATAATTTTTATATCTTTAAATTTAATAACAGCAGAAAATTTTAGGTATCATTAAACACAACATAAGTATCTATCAGTGGTGTGCGGTGACTTTTGATGCAAGGCATGATGTGAGGGAGGAAAATAAGCAACATTTATTTGTCTTGTTTATGAAATTCAATGTGATTAAGCACTCCTTAGAAAATTCATCAATAACTACATTATTTAACTAATTTTCCTGTTTCAAAGTTTTCAAAAGTGTTTTTTTCAATTCATAGTATTGCAAGAGAGGACATTCTCTTCTCACTTTAACTATTTCTAGTGAATGTTTTTATTCATTTCATTGTAGAAAATGATCTCTTTATAAAAGCACTGGTGAATGGTATTGTAATAAATAAATGCTCTAATAAAACATCTTTTAATAAATTTCAATACAATGTATGGGCTTCAAAAGAAATTCTGGTGATGAATAAATATAAATAAAAAAAAAATAAACCCTCATGAACTCGAAATAGATTCTTTAATTTTGTTGAAGTGATAAAAAGTAAATATATGTTTAAAACTGTGATATTCGTTAAATTCATTCACTTTTAGGAGTGTCATCAATTTTAAACTTTTGATATTGTTATATCAATCCGAATTATAGTACTAACGGTGAGATGCAAAAACTCAAGCGCATGTATCCGCGTACTAACAGTCATGCGCGATCCATAGCACAACTCGGATTTTTCATGACTGTGTATTCGCGTGTACAGCAAATTTTAGTTTCGCTTATTATCGCATGTAGGGCTTCCAATTAACCAGAGATATTTACTAACCAGTTTTCGGTGTTTTTTTTTACAAAAAAACCGGTTAACCGGCTTAAACCGAAATGCAAAACATGCAATAGTAAAAAAACTTTTTTTAACTTTTATACACAAAATAAAAACAAAAAGGGTTAATAATGAAACTCATAAAAATGAGTAGTATTTGAATGCAATTAAAAAATTTTAGCACATAAACTTGAAAAAACATAAATCATCACACAAGAATTGGTTAGAACCAAGTCATTTTTACCTGCTCAAAGAAAAATAATAATTTAATATTGAAATATTATATCCAATCCAATCAATTTAGCTAATATTAATATAATCCTTTGTACGGAATACATTTCAACATTTAAAAAGATTATATTGATAGGATTGGATCGTCAGTTTGGCTAATATTTATTACGGGATACAACATTTTAACATTAAAACCAGATTTTTTGGACAGGTAAAAGTGACTTGGTTCAAACCAATTCTTTGTGTGAGCTTAGATTAAATCAGAATAGAATACAACTTATACAAAACACACAAATGTAGATATCAAAACGGAACACAAGCAAAATGAAACAGGCGAAAATATCGAATCAAAATCAAAGTAGGATGAATAATAATTTAAAAAATATTATATATACATATAATAACAATATAAACATAATTAATATATCTGTATGTTTAATAATATAATTAGAAATGTCGTCATAACTTAAAACTCAAGCTTAGCTTGTATTATAACAAAAGTTTTAAAATTTGTCTATTTATTAAAATAATACTGGAAAATTCGTTTTCAATTTCTAGTGTGATTTCCAGTTGATTCTAACATTTTGAAATCTTTTATCAATCCCCGTGAGTCGCTGTGATTTTGGAATAACAATCAGAACAAATGATATTCTTTAAGCATTTCATTTATTGTATTGGTCACGATATGAATGACTCCGGTATTATATCAATTTCGGGTAAAGTTTCCCTATGATAATTTTTGCAAACGAAACTATGAAAGCTTAATTTAAATATAATTGAGTAGACTTTATGATAGTTTTGGGGACGGTTCTGTTGTGAAAATATTTCAAATAAAAAATCAGTGGCTTATCAAATTTCTACGTTCCAATAATCGCCATGTTTGTATCTCATTACTGAGATAACTTTCAATAATTTCGAATTGATCTTGTAAAAAAAATGAATATTCCTTTCGTAGTTAACTATTTATCTATATCAATTTCACTCAATTATTTAGCAATGAGTTCTAATGGTTATAAATCAGATTAAATAAATTTATATTTTACAGTAATACATACGATTGCTATTTTTTATCTAACTATGAGTACATATTTATCCTTAGGGCAAAGAGGTGTTTTGACTAAATGTAAACAAAATAATATAATAAAAATAAAAATTTGGATACTAAGGTTGAAAGAACATCTGGGTAGGATTAAAATGGCGGTATAACAACTTACCGTTCAAACGTTTATTATTATTTATGACAAGTAATATTTTTTATGACGATATCTTTTGTCAAAAACATAAATATTTTGTGAACGGATATATTGTATAACCTGAAACATCCGACTAATAATGCGTGAAGTAAAATTTCATTTTTACACAAATTTTTACTGCTACTTCTTTAAATATTAGTTTAAACAAAACTTTTTCAAGATGTACGTTAGTTGGGTTCAAATGTATTTTAGTATAACGTTAAATATAAACAATTTATTGTTTAAATTATCCCTTAAAAGCAACCATTTATTGCATTGTTGATTTTTTTGACGAAATCATACTTTTATTCCAACAAGCAATTAAAAGAATTATCCAGAATATAACTAGCACACATTGACATGAAAATATTTAACGAATTGTAGGTTATAATTCTTAAAATTTCCTACTTTTTTAATGTTACAAATAGTATCCTAGTCAAAGATTTCTTCAAGATTTATATGGATTATTTTTGACATTTACAACAAAAGCTATTGTGTAACATGTGCCGTATTTATTACACATAGTTTAAGAATCTTTGTGTTTTGATAATTTTGTATAATTGCTTATCGTATTAAATCATTTCTGTCCGTAATTTAGACATATTTGTAACAGAGCTCAGAATTCAACAATATAAATGTTTCCTATAAAACGCGTTGAATTTTAAATATAATATAAATAAAATAATTTTTAAATTATTGAAATATTTGTAGAAAACGCGGTTAACCGTGTGAAATAAACCGGGTTTCGGTTTTTTCAAAACAACCTACTAAAAACTAACCGGTTTCCGTTTAAACCGGGTTGGAAGCCCTAATCGCATGCATGCGAAATTTCGAACAAATTTCGTCAGATGCCGTACATTTATCGAGCGGTCACGGCTAAATAGAACGAAGATAAATGATAGTCAGGACGCACACACTTTCTGAATTTAGTGCATAAATATGGAACATTGAAGCAGTTTTGTTTCATCATTGCGTTACATTATAATTTAATAACTTTACAACGATGAGAAAAAAGCTTTTTCATTTCAGATTGTTACGGCATGCGGTGCATATACTTCATGGACGACACTCCGCTGGTACCTATAATCAAACAAAATTTATTTTCTTAATATTTTGTGAGAATATTATATATAGGGATTGGATGGGGGGAGAGTTTAAACGTGACTTAAATTTAGTCAGACGCTAAAATATTTCGTGACGAAATGTGACACCGGAGAAAGTGGAGATTAAGTCCCTGGCACTTTCTCCTTGAGCTTCTTCCAAAAATACCACTGTGAGATTGTATAGGTAAGTAAAACTATTGATATTATTCGAAACCTGTCAATTTCAAACATTTTTTTAAATTATGAGATTACTATTTCAACCTACTTGACTAGCTACCAGAGAAGTATAAATTATTATAATTCGGGCTTTGGGCATATGGCACAAGTGGCTCCTCCAGAAATAAAGTCATTTGACATAGAAAATTAGCCGCTCTTGTATTCTATAAGGGGTGATGCCCCACTGCAACGACCTGCGGTGAAATTACAATTAATGCATACAGCTTTTATTATCTACTACTTGGCATTTGCGTATCGATTATTACATAATATTTAAATAAGGGCACACTACTTTTCAGACTGATAAAAATTGCGATTTTTCAAATTACTCCTGATAGATATGGGCATCTTTAGTGACACAATTAAAGCAATAAGCCCTGACAGCCTCAAATTGACGCATGAGTTAAATGCTACCTTGATAAAATTCATGGATATTCAATACTTCATTGTTTACTTATTTGAGATTCATGTGCATGTACAATTTAAAAACTACATTTAATTTTGAATATGATTTTTACGAAACGAAAATTCATTATTGATAGTTTTTGAAAATTAATGTAGGGAAAAATGGGTTATGTTATATTATGTTTCAATCGTCATTTTTTTTTGTATTTTAATCGTTTTTAGTTAAAAAAAACATTTTTAGTATAAAATTACAATTGGTAACTTTGGTACTTAATTGCTTGTTTTATTATGTACAGAGTCGGATTTTGATGAAAAGAGGCTCTAGGCTATTTCAGGCCCTCTACAAACCATTTGAACACATCTTTGGGATTAGGCTACAATGGTACAAGCACTGTTTCATATTTTGTTTGCCGTGGCTGACGGAGAATTGTAAAAAGTCATAAACTATATGTAGTAGGTAAATGAACGTGAATCTGCTTCTCGAACCCTACAACAAAACAATTTATACGTCTTTGTCGTTGCCCAAAAACGAGGGTGATACGAATATTTGTTTGCTTTAAATGCAAATTAAAAAAAAAACGTATCGATCGATTCTAAAGGCTCTACTTTAAGCTTCAACCTGGTCAGCTTATAGGTAAATCCGAATCTAACTGATGTGTCACAAGTGTTTCGGCACTTTGAAAAGCATTTTTAGACCATTAGAGTGGTGAAATATATTATGTAAAACAAGCAACAAGTGAAATGGCTTTGCAAACATTCAACGGTAGATAACAATTTTATCCATTCTTTAATACTACTTACATCAACATTCCTTTCGTAAAAGTGAAATTTGGTGTTTTTGACAAATCTATCTGAAAGTGACAGTATAATCTTCAGCACTATGGCAGAAGGCGATAAGTTAAAAATCTGCTGTTTTGAGTTATGGATGCAGTACTACAAATTTTAGGACGGTCTATCGTCTGAAACAACAACAACATATATCTCCAACGATATTCCATGTATTTTTTACGTAATTTGAAGAAATCATTATGAATTAAGTCAATTTCGTTCACATTCAGTGGTAAGAAGCTATGATTAATATTACTATAAAAACGATTTACTAATAATTAAATCGAATTCGTAAAAGATTATCGAATCTCATAAAGTATTTTTCAGTTTCAACAGTTAGCGGCTAAGAGGAATTAGTAGGTTTTTCTCTCATTTCGCGAAAATCGTTAATCGTTTTCCGTCGCCTAAAAAATATGAAACTTCGAAATAAAAAAAGACGACGGACTCTGACTTAATCACAATGGAAGGTAATAAAAACATATCCCCGAAAAATTATTACTATTTGTTACTCTTATTAATTTTTTGGGATTTTTTTGTTAAAAGTCGTATAAAATTTCTTGTTTCTCTGTTTTTTAAAAAAATGTAGTCAGTAAAATTCTACTTTAAATATCAGTCAGAAAAAGTGAGAAAAAAGAACTCTTTGGTACATTTCAAAAATCTTTATAGAATTGTTATTTTCAATAAATTGCAAATTCCGTAACAATCACATTCTTAAAAATACTTTGTTCTGAAATTTTGTGTCAGTCATCAAATCTCGATAACCTACAATACACCCTAATCTAGTCACGGCGTAAAAAAAAAATAAAGCATTTCTGAAAAACAGGTGTCAACTTTTTGCTGGACAGGCGTGAAAACTTTACTATTTTTATATAGATGAAATTGCAACAGTGTAAAGTGTAAACAAATACTCTGAAAGTGTAATTATTAAAAGAAGAAAAAAATATTTCGACGTTTCATATTTAATTTGGATTATTGAGATTTTGTACACTTCCATGTATTTATACATGGAAATACATGGAAGTGTACAAAATCTCAATAATCCAAATTTGATATTGAAATTCCATCAAGCACCCTCAGTCGATGTCTTAAATTATCTTAAATTGTTTCATATTTATTAGGCGACGGAAAACGATTAATGATTTTCGTGAAATGTGAGAAAAACCTACTGATTCCTCTTAAGGTATGTAAATAGAAAAACCTAAATACCTAGCATGATTTTTTTAAATATCGATTTTCTCATTATACAGCTTTTTTGCGCCTTTTTAACGCCTTCTGCCACTATATCGACGATATATATTATAAAGTAAAAATTTGAATCTTCTTCGAAGTATATCCAGGTTCTCGATTGCGAGTGTAGGCACCCTCTGTAAATATACCGACGATATAACTTAAGAGCGCGTGAGAGCTTCGCAGGTTAGTGACGTAACCATGATACTCGTCACGTTAATGGCGACTGGCAACACGCTCTTCGTTTCGAGTGTTAAATGGATATCTACCCACTTGTCGCTTCTCTATGATTGGGATAGGGATGTGACATTTGAGCATTGTAAATACGAAAATAACATACCATCGTCGCTCTGCCAATAGTCGGCGCACGATGGAAACGCTCTTCGCCGATTTTCTTACTCGGTTACTACGTCGAGTGCTATAGTTATCCAATGAAAACTTTCAAACAATGATTTTTCAATATCTTTATCAGTTTTTATACACACAAGAGTTGATTCATTCACTTTCAAAAATGGGGTAGACAGAGAGAGAATGCTTTGTTGAAATATTTGGTTACAGTAATTAAGTAAATACATAATAAATTGCATTGATTAAAAATAACGCAAAACTCTATCTGTCAAAACTCATTTGATTATTTTGAACGAGTTTATTGTTTAATTTGTATCACCCCTTTCTATGTAGATTGCGACAAAATGTCGATTCGTAAAGAGATTCAGTACATAGTGACACAAGACACGACCACGAGCGAAGTCGAGTGGAAGATCGCGAATGTCATTTAGTGTCATCAAACATCCATTTGGACTTTTCGAGAGATGCACACTGCAATTAGAGTGGAGCACATTTGTTATATATCTGTTCTCCTCGAAACAAGTTAAGCAGAACTGGGTGTTTATGAAATTGTTATTCAAGATTGGTTTTCGTTTTCTTATCATTCATGCAGAAAACATTTAAATCGTAAGATCAGATCGATTTTCCGAATAGTCTACATTGCAGAGGGTGGTATTACTAAAATACTTAGCCCTGAAAAATTTTCAGTACGGTCATTCTGGTTATATACCCTCGTCATAGTTGTAATCGACAGAGAAACTATTGTAAAAATCGATTGCCCACTGTGGAACATTCCAAAGTTCGGGGGGCGAAGCGCCAGCGCTTAAATTAAAATAATTTTACTCTGATCTGGTTTCAGCTATTAGTTCAGTTTCAATACATCAGATAACTAGAAAAAATCGATATTAGCTCGAAGACAACATAAAACACACACAAGATGTCAAATATAGCAACCCACTACTTGCACCCAGAATCTACTGATCATTAACATGTCGGCTGCTGACGGAATGACGGGTTGCAAAGTCCAAATGACGTAAGTGACTAAATTGTGTTTCAAAAGTTGTCAAAAAGTAGTGGGAAAGCTTAGGCGAGTTGATATTGCTCTCTGCATGCCCCCGAAAAGTTATTAAATACAATATCACTAACTTACATAGCCACCAAATCATTGTAATGAACCTGTTCAACACGATTATTTGAGGATTTGTAGAATTGACTGACTACAATAATTACTTCCCTTTAATTGTTCATCTTCAGACATTCAAAAGTGACGTGATCAATATTCTGTATCCTTTCATAACAAGAAGCTTGAAAAGCTCGACGAAGTCACCATGTTTGTAATGCATGCATTTTTGCTTGTAGAACTAGTAAAACGTCAAAATAAATGCAGTTTCATTATAAAAATCGGAATCGGTTACGTTAAAAATGAGAAAGACAGTATCAAGCGATAAAAAATTGTGGCATTTGATTCAAAATATCTATATATATTGTTCACAATTTAAAATTTATTGTTCACAATTTAAAAAAGTGTATGCCTGTAATTTTTACAAAAACTCTTTGATACAACGTGCAAGCGGATGATGTCATTATAATAAAGCGAGGGTTGGAAAATGCAAACTAGTATTTGAATCCTTGGAATTATATATGCACAATGTGCTAGACATGGAAAGGGTTAAAGCAGACAAAGTTTCGTAAACCAAAAAGGTGAATGAGTTTATATCATTCGCCTATCTTTTTATTTTCTTTTACATTTTTATGTACCATGAAACAAAACATGTTTCGGAATACATAATTACAAAAAATTGTTTATAGTAGTTTTCAAATGGTTTCTTTCAGCTTAAGGTGGCTCTTTGATGTCTGCGACAGCAACACGCGACAGGTCAATCATAACTACCGCTATGGTGTAAGTATAAGTGAACTGTATAAAAAATGATTGTCACCATTTTTGCATTTGTTGACGTGTTGTGTGCTTATTGAATTACAATCTACTATGCTTACAACAGCATTTTGGTGACAAAAAATTTAGTTTGTCAAAGTGATGTTACATAGCTTAGAAAAACAACGATCCAGTTCACCTATACATCTAGCACTATAATCTGCTGCGTGATAAATGCCATCGTCATCGAAAGGGCGCACATTGGAAAACATTGGCAGTATATGTCTCTGCCGCTTGCAACTGTCACCTTATCATGACTTATAACTGTTAAAAATAAGCATTGAGGGCATAACGAAAAAATGTTCTATTCCGTATTTTCTCGATTCATAAAACGTATGGTTTTTCCTATTTCGATTGCTTAATAGTTTTACTTAAAATAAGCCTAAGCAGTTTCATTTTAATGGTTATTCGATTTCATTATTCAAAATATCTGACAGTAAATGTATTGTATATTAAATGCTTTTATATTTGTTGTCTTTGCATAACGATCGTAACTATTTATTTAACTCTCCGGATATTTTTTGTTTCATATAGTTTGTAAATTAATCTCACTATTTTATTTAAATACCATAGTTCACCTATTTTTTTTGTATTTGTTGAAATACTTCTTTAGCTGAGCAAGCCCAGTCTTTTTAATAAAATAAAAACATAGAATATGTGATGTACTCAGTTTTTCTTCTCATAAAGTTTTCACGGCTTTTAATTTGTATAGTGAAAACAATAAAGTAAAAAGCATTGTCATGTAATGAATTTTCAGTCGGCTGAATCTGACGTTCGAATCATAAAATGTAATAGAATTAAGTTATAATCGTTGTTCAATTCAAAGTTCTGTAATATAGGATATACTTATATATTTATTATGTATTAGTTAGCTGTTCCAATCTACTGGATTCTCGGCAGTTAGTCAATATAAAGTGCGCATTGGAATCGGCGCCTCTAGTTATGAGGCTGTTAAGAGGACTGTGGGAGGGTTCAAAGGTGAAAGTTTCAACCAATCAGAGGCTATGACGCTGCCACCGGAAGTGGAAAAGGCGCCGTGACCCCGCGACCCCACCCATAAGGATATAGAATTTTGTTTACCTATATGAACCCCTTTGCTTTTCCTGATATGTGACATGCTGATATCAGATTTTTTTATAAATTAACTATTTATATGGATCACAGGTTTTAAATGTAAGTTTTATGTTTCTTCATTCATTGATATTATATGACACATTATATATGGTCGTTGTTCTGGAAGAAGACACTAACTGGAAAATACTAGTTTTAAGTAATTGGTCATTGAAGTTTGTCAAATGTTTGAAATGCAGTACCTTTTTGATTTTGTTTCTTTGTACAAAACTGTTTTAAGTAATAGCATAATTTATAAAAATAAGTGTATTCTGTCATACGGTAGAATTTAAAATAAAGAACATTTCGGTATAAATAACTCAATATGTAATTTTTTCGATTTAGTGTTTACTTCCAGAAGAGCGACGATATTACATCATTTATAGAAAATGTTTTGGTCCCAAATATGGTATTTATGTAATTTTTTCGGTACAATATTACATTATACATAATTTAATCCAAACAAACTTTCATTGAAAGAATTTTCACTTACATGCTAAAACTCCGATGTCATAGCGAAAAAATAGCTGGCTTTGTATTTAGTTGGGTGGTAAGCTCTATTGATCTTCCATTCTACTTGGTTGAACAGTCAAGGAATTCAATACCTGAATAGAAACTTCCAAATATTGATTATTTAATCGACGTATAATTTATTTTAGATTGCAAATCGACTGAATATAAACATTACCGAGTGGAGATTTGAATCCTTAAATTGCACCAAAAATTCGACTGTTACTAATTTACTAATTTATTACAAATGGCTGACCTACAAAGCTTCCTAGTAAAATCTTGGTGATATCAAGTTTTTATGTATTAACAAAGCCAGATAAAATATGCTCAACTTCACCGAGGGGTTGTTGAGGGGTGAGAATGTGGGGATATGAAACAAAAATAATCAACGAACGTTTGCCAGACAAGTTCATAAAATATTCAGACCTTCGTGGAGTAACCTGAAATAATGGCAGACGGCTATTTTATGTAAACTTTGTTTGGGAAAAACGAAAATATTAAAATTGAATAATATTTTATAATACTTGTGCTTCCTGTTATTTTTCTAACGTTCGATTCTATTTATAACTTAATTATACATCTTGAAATTGATACTTCATTTAAATTATCGTATACAAATCTTCTATGAATCCAGGAAATCAAGTGTTTGGGTCATAAAACACAACTCATAATATAAAACAATTTTTTGGCAACCATGGCCTCCTAATTGAAGTATCTCAACATAAGTTTTTCTACGAGAGCTGATTGTTACTCAGTTGCTCAACCTACGACAGGACTAGGGCTAGGACAGGACTAGTGGCTAGCTTATCACTCTCGCTATGCCCCGTTTTTAGGATTGGATGGGTGGAAGAGGAATTCTAGACATCACAGACATCCATGCCTACGAACAGAAATCCATAAATCGATTTAGATCATATCAGGTGTAAAAGTTCTTTCGCTCAGTAAAACTGGCCATGAAAATATCCATAAAATGCATACTTAGAACATTTAAAAAAATAGATAATTCTGATCAATTTAACGGTTCGCGACAGTTCTTGCTGAAAATTCTTATCATAAATCTTTTTAATTTATGATTAGAACCGATTTCACTTGACAAGTCGACATTTTATCTAAACTTATGTGGAATAATACCAATTTTTTTTAATATCTCTAAGAGAATCATAACTAATTTTATATATATATATAACAATAATAACGGTGTATTGTATGTTCAAAAAGCCATCTCCCATTATAAAATTAAAACGAAGATGAAAAATATTATTTCGATAAATTAATTTATTTCATTAATCAAATCAAAATATAAAAAAATAAATCTCCAACTGAAAAATCCTTCTTTCATATGTTAAAAATATAAAACGTAATCGCTCCCATGAATTTCAATTATTATTAAAATAATGTGGGCGATTTACAAAGCTTGCAAGTGAAATTGTTCTTTAAAATATACTGTATGAAAGGTTACAATTGCGTATTTTCAGTAAAGTATTTGAATGGGTAAAAAAATTTTTTTCTCAGGAAGGACAATAATATCGCATTTCTGTTCTTACACGCGTCATTTAAAAAAAGAACGCTCCGGAAGTAACCAACAGGGTGCTAGCAGTGCAGTGTAGTGCTGTTAAGTAATAATTAAATATTTATTTTTAAATAATATCCGCTCCTGATGTAAAGTTTACTGAATCTAAATCAAACGTCGCAATATAAGTATGTGTGTAATCGCTTTTTCTACGACATTTTTTTAGGATCGAATAGGAAATGGAAGGGAAGAGATAGCCATATATAGAGGGTATACTTATATAACGCATTAATTCAGTTTTTGATAGTTTTATGTTTTAAATGTCAAAATGTATGCAATTTAACGCTCAAAATATTGGTATAACGCATGCATTCAGGATATAATGGCATTGGTCAAAACAGCATTAAGTCGTATTGCTAATTTTTTTATTCTGAATATGATTCATTGATACAAAATCTTATGATTTGTATGCCAAAACGATTATTCTTTATAAAGCACGAAAAATCTTTTTAATTCACAAACGATTACACTTGGGAAAGGGGTAAAAAAAATGCTTTAAATGCGATTATCTCAGAAATTGTTTTTATAACATAATACTTTCTGTCAGTATATTTTTTGTACGATGTTCTCTCCCGATGTGGAGTATATGGACTTTTAATGGAAGTTTTTTCTACAAGAACTGCTTGTTACTCAGTTGCACAACATGTGTGGCTAGCTAATCGCTCTTACTACGCCCCGTTTTAAGAATCGGACGGGTGGGAGGGAATTTTAGACATCAAAAACATCCATGCCTACGAACGGAAATCCATAAATTTAGATATATACAATAAGATACGATATTTATTAATCGATTGAAACATCTATATATATAATTTTCCAGATCATTCAATTTAGGCAACCATTTATTCCTTCTTTTCAAAATCTTTTCACCAGCTCTTGGTTTAAATGAATTTAAAAGTTTGGATTAAGATTTCCTAAAGTCTTAAGGTTAATTTCATAAGTTTTAATATAGCCGATAAGTAAACACTACAAATATATGACAAAACTAAGGCTATATTTAGGATTAACAAGAAGAATATATTTTGTATAAAGCAGTTAGTACACGTTGTACATTTTATTGCATTTTCCATTTCAATCATTACAATAGAAACAGGGGTATGTACGTATTTTTTCATCGAATTTACACCTAACGCAGTGAAATTTAAAGTTTTATCAAAAATAAAGCTATAGAAAATAATGCCTGACCACGAAAGTGCACACCACTGGATGGGGGATTCAAAAATGAATCCCGCGGAAATGCGGGGGTTCCAAATTCAATTTTTGAAATGTCATTGGAACGTGAAAAAAGTAGGAGCAAAATCAAAATCTTTTATTTTGAGTTATGTCCGTTGGTTGCTTTTGCGGAGATTTGCATGACGGAGCATTTTGTAAGCCGGGCTGTGATTTTAATAGACAACATATTATACTTTAGTCATTTTTTATTTTCATTTTTTGGTACCACTTTTCAAATAATTAAATTATTTAATAGGGGTTGATAATGAGAAAAAATTTTATCATGCTATCTATGTTGGATAAATAAGAAATCAATATTATATTTTTTAACCATTTCTCATTCCAATATTGAGATTATAGTCTCCTAATGGACCTCATCTCAATAGAAGTTTTCTATGAGAACTGTTTGTTAGTCAGTCACTCAACCTCTCTTTTTCGAAGGGAGTAAGGGTTGAAGGTTTGTGCAAGGACAGGAATAGTGGTTAGCTAATCGCCCCCCCCCCTCATTACCGCCCCTTAGAATCAGATTGGTATGAGTGAATTTAGACATCATAAACATTCATGCCTTCATGAAACGCAAATTCATAAATCGATGGAAGAATCAATTTATGAAACGGTCCTTAATGGGATTCGAGTCCGTGAATTATGCAAAAGAAGTCAACGCCGTTCACCAATAGGCTACAAGCGTGGACTATATTGATATATTATAAAAATTTTATTAAAAGGCATTGTTAAATTATTAAACCACTTTCCACAGTTTCTATAACTAACTATAGTAATTATACATAAAAAAGTATTGTTTTATTATAAAATTGAAATTGTGTTTTTTATTCATTTTTAGACTAAATGCATCTAAAGATTGTTGTGAACAAAGTTATGTTTGAAAATGAATATCCTCCAAGTCAACATCGAATCCGTTGAACATAATATTATTCAACTCATTACATAATTTTGGCAGACACCACAAGTGATAGCGTGCTGGTGTTACTCTCCTAATTTTTTCTTGGACTGATTCATTGCATTATAACGGTACTTATTTGAATTGAAATATTTTATACATTAGAAATTGTTTCATATCCCATAGCGTATAATAAGTCAGCAAATGGTGATGCCATTAGAAAGAGCATTTGAAATACCACACCGATATTGCTTCGAATATCGAAGTGAGTTTAGATAACATTTTTGAAATATTTTCTGTCGACATCACTCTATAGCTTTTTAAAAATAACGTATTTTGCAAGAATGGGGACAATACTAAATATATTGTCTAACCCTGAAACGTACAGTGACTTTATGTCGTCGTGGAATCGATCCAAGGGTGACCGCTTGAAAAGAAACATGAGTTATGCGCAATATTCTGTCAAAAGAGGGATGTCCGAAATCCGGTAGACTATGGTTTAGCATTTTTTCGTAGTTTAGCATGCCTTATGAAAATTTAATACCACCCATTTTTATTGTCAATTCTGTTTCATGTCTTTAAAGCATGATCATAATAATGAAATAACTGTTAAATTATGAATATATTTACATATGATACTGTTAAAAGTTTTATTATTTAATATTACTACTTGGTGGAATGAAATAATATTATATTATACATTTGCAAGCTCGTGGTCTATGAAAATTTCACAGTTTATTAATTACACACGAAGAATTGGTTCGGTTGAATAAATCTAACTGATAAAAGCGAGGATATTTAATTCATACAATATTACACTGACTCTGAATTAAACACTTATACTTTTAATTCGATTATTTTACAAATATTTAAGTATAATTTAAGACATCGACTGAGGCTGCTTGATGGAATTTCAATATCAAGGCATTCGAGCGCACGAATGGACTCGGGAATGCCTGAAGATGCTGAAAGGCGAAACCCGGGTCGTTAGTGACAAAATACATGGAAGTGTACAAAATCTCAATAATTCAAATTAAATATTTAAGTGTTCTTTTGCAATTAATATGTAAATTTTGGCCAATTGAAGTAATAGTCAAAATTGAAATTGTTCAGAGGAGAGTAAAAACTGTTTTTATCCGAAACATTATATAGTGCGATGCGTTATGAATCTTTTAAATGCACTCCTGTAAATTCTCATTTTTTCAGATACGTGATATACTATAAATTTTAAACCTAAAACCAATGTAAAATGATGCCCTTCCAAAAAATAATCAATTTATCTTTCTAATTTACATCATTTGGCCAAGAGCTTCTCTGTTGTTTTTAAAATGAGATACATTCATTAACTCTTTTTCGATTTTTTTAGGGTGACGTCAATTGGCGAAAACACTGTCGATATTATAAACTTTTTCGCCTGGAAAAATACAATAATTTCTACAGAAATGAGAATTTTCTTTATAAAGTTCTATGTCAAAAAATGCAGTATTATTGGTAAGTTAATACAAATTTAATATATAAAATTAAAATTGATAACTTAGTTATTCCACTGGTTGTGATAAGTGATGCGAGGTCCGGAAACAATGTTTTGTTTGTTGAAAATTGTTATGATCAATCCAAGTGTCAATGTAGTTCCTAGACTAGAGTGATAAAAATTTGTCGTAACCTTATCTTGTATATATGCGATGTAAACTGTTTACTGTCTATCAGTTCGCGTTCATTCTTGTGCTCGAATGCCTGAAGATACCGAAATTTGAAAACCAAAGGGTTGTTACCCGGGAATACATGAAAAACAAAATACCTGGAAATGTACAAAATCTCAACAATTCAAATTTGATATTGAAATTCTATCAAGCATCCTGAGTCTTAGCCCAAGCATCTTAAATTATAATTTACGGAAATGTTTATGTTTTTATGTATGAAGTTAAACTCTGCGAGATGTGTCCACATGGACTCAATATCAAAATTAACAAGTAATTTTCAATTTTCCCAGGTTTTTTCCGGTTATTTCAAAAGTTTCGTGTTTTCTGCAACACTAGCGGTGTTACTTCCAGTTACTACAGTGGAACAACTAAGCCATCAATTTTAATTTTATATTAAAAATGAATTTGCACAAAGATACCGCCGAATTCACCGAAAATATAAAAACACAAATTTTATTTTTAAAAAGTAAGAAATAAAATTTATGTAGTAAGTATGCATAAATATTTTTTTTGACAGTATATCTTATAATGTATGTCGTATTATATGTCCATCGACAATTTACAGTAAATAGTATGAAATTAAATTCCGTTTAAGGTGTTGACTGTAAATTCGTGGAAAGGCATTATATTTAAAAAATAAAACATAATTTGATTGTACTACTTCCACATGTTTATAATGATCAGGACCGGTTTCGCTCAGCGACATCGACCTGTTCATTATAGACATCTGGAAGTAGTACAAACAAATTTTGTTTTATTTTTTAAATATAATTTAGTTTAATTAAGTATTATTTTAATATTACCACAAGATTTCCTTGTACTTATAGCACCAAATTATTATTATTATTACAATATTTTAGCAGAACATTGTTTTATTGATAAACAAATATCAAGTGCGATTTACTCGAAACTGTTTTTCACATTTAAGAGTTTTTACTAGTTTTAAAAAAGAAAAATACTTTTTCTATATACATGATATTTTAACCACTATCAATCATTTCCATGATGCCCTTGTAGAGTAATTAGCCGTAAATAATAATAAATTAACAATAAAGAACGACTATTTTATTCAAGATATTCATAGAGAGACAATATAATCAAAACACCAACCCTTGTATTCTTTTCATATAAAAATCGATCGTTTCGTATTCCATATTTGCAGTATTGCATCGTAAAAATAAAGTGTCTGGGTTAAGTAAATGGAGCAATAAAATTAAATGACCCAATATTGTGGATTTGATTTGGGGTATTGAATAATAATTTCAACGTTTGCTTTCAGAAGGGTTGTAAATGAATGTTCAGATAATATTGGAATATTACTAACTGTATTTTAAACATTTAAAGTCACATTACAAACAATTCCTGAAATGAATACATTTATTTGTTCAACACTGGCAGCCAATATTCGTTAAGAGTTATTCTTCATTCTTAACCTTTGGTTTGTCATGCTTAGCAAGAATACACTAAGAAAAAGTTTATAAACAACATAGAGTAATAAATTAACCAGGAATCTTAGAGATTCTCCATATGGGTTCAGTAGAAAAATATGTATAGGGAATTAAAAAAATGAGTAGATCTGTTTATACAGCCACTATTAGTTGAAGTTGCATGCAAAGTCATATGAGGTCACAAGTGAATTGATCAAAATTACACACCAATGTAATGATTCAAATTAAACTATATGTGCTTCAAAATTCATTAACCTTTGTAGCGAGCGCAATCGTGGATATACTTATCTTACATGTTTTATTTCTTTTATAAGCATTGGAACTTCGGACAAATAAGAAAATATTTTTCTTTTGGAAAGTAAAAGTTGTTAAAATATTGAAGATATGAGGCCTCTATGGTCACCGCCTGTAATCAGCGTGAGACATATCGCTTATACTGATGCAATAATATTAGAAGAAAGTATGGGTATAAATTGTATAAGAGTTGTGTTTATTTAAAGTAATGTACATTATTATTTCAATAGCAAGGAAACACACAAATGCCATTCGTTTTACTGATATATCTCACGACTCTCTTCAGTATATCTAAAATGCTTCACGAATAAAATATACCTTGTGAAATGGATCATAAACTCCATAAAGAACGCCTAATGTGTTTATACGTAGGTTTCCCTTTGCAATTTTTAAAGGGAAAACCCCTTGCCCATCTTAAAACACTTGCTCAAAATACGTAGGGAGAGAGAAACCAAGATTTTAGTGTATTTTAAATCTGTATCATTTTACTTTGCCAATCCGATGAATACATTCTGAAGGGTAACTTAATTCAGTGAAGTGCCTGAGAAAAGAAGGTGTAAATTTTACAGCAAATTTTGCTGAAATATGTTTAAAAAAATTTTGTTAATAAGCAGAAGAGATGATCCAAAAACTCTAACGGAAACTGGTAACTGGGTCGTCGGGGGGGTTATTTTTTGAGCGTCCTTCTCCATGTGATATTTATAGTTGTTAATAACGAACTTATGTAATGTAAAATGTTTTTCTATTTTATTTTTGTGTGTTGAAGTGTTTTCACAAGTTGCAAAGTATTTATTAATCATACCCTAAAAAACCGACGATAGACCTGGCTTAGATATGTGTTGTGGATGTCGAGTAAGCGGAATCCTACTTGTCTCCTCTACCAACCGGATGGATTCGGTCGCCCTGGAAAGCCATTGACCACCATACATAGAATATATTCGGTGGAGCTACGAAACTCTGGCATGAACTGGGAGGAAGCAAAGCTACTGGCAGGGGACAGAGAACCTTGGAAGTACCTTGTGGTAACCATATGCTCCGAGTAGAGAGAAGATGTGGTCAAAAATGTGTTGTTTTGTTAAATAAACGCACTCTTGGATACAATATTCTGTTATAATTTTTAAATAACTTTTTGTTTTTATTCAAAATTTGATATTTTATGTCATTCAATAATTTTGTACAAAATATTTCGTGTCTTATTAGTGAAAATTCTTAATGGAACATCCTTAATCTTGGTACCTTCACTTTCACGAAATTGCTAAAGACCAGTGGTCACAAAACATACTAGGTGATATAGTGAATGCTACTTTCAGCTGAAGCATTAGCAACGAAGCATTAAATTATTTCTTGGCATCTATAAACGGAAGACTGATGCTTCATTGATTGAGATTCGTTCGTTATTTAATATCGTGACTTGTTTCTAACTGAATCAACTGAAACCAACGGATCGTATTTCTGAATTAAATTTTTATTAGATGAAAAATCTTTATGTTGGTCAATCATAAAGATTTTTCATTTAATCAAGAAAATGTCTTTCCATCAAGGATTATAGTGAACAATATAAATTTTCGTTCATAATTATTTCATAAATGGGTCGGTTTTATTTTATAGATCTTTTGTTTTGAAAATTAAATAATTTAACAAAAGTCTATTTTTATCATGAACGCTACTGTGTAGCAAAATCACATTTTAGTTGTTTCCCAAACGTTCGACCCCGTGCACTTAAAATTCCTTTAATGCTGCAATAACTCTGCGTTTATTTCGTTATTTTTCCAGTAAATTTTCCCATTTTTGCCAATAAATAATATTGAATTCCCCACTATACATTAAATCGCTGTGGTGATCCGATTCGTTCTACAATGTTTGTTATAGTAATAATATTTTTTTTTATTTTAATGGATCTTTGAATACTCTAATGTTACGATACAATCGTCTCTCTTATTCTTCTTCTTCTTCACTCTATTCCCTTCAATGCGGAGTATAATACAATAAAAAGTTTGCACTAGCACTATCGCACTCTCATGTGGCATCCCAAAAACGTTCCCAAGCCACATGGTGCACGTCTTTACTATGGCGCTGGCTTACTAGTGGGTGCAACGTGTGAAATTTTTATCGCTTGTAATCTATATTATCAATAATATAATGCTCTTATATATGCGTCCAATTCGTTCAATTTATTTTCTATTCGATTTTATTTTTCAATTAGTACATAAGTTGGAGGGGGGGGATTTGAAATATTAAATAAATTTAAACGATTTAGTAACCGGTATATGAATTTCAGAAATTTTATGAAATTGTAAAATAATCTTAAGAAATTTTAGAATAATCACATAATTAAAAAATTATAAGCACAATGAATTAAATTTATGATTATCATTATTTTATTGATTTATAATTATTAATGACATTTTATAATAATCTTAATAAATTTTGTAAAAATATTAAATATATTATTTATTTCTTTATGCTTAATTAATTAGTATATACGACAAAAATATTATTTTCAACTTGTTCTGCGTAATCATATTCTGTTTATTCGTGTTCTGTTTAGTCCGGTTACCATCTTAAACCTACTCCACATTGAGGCAAAGAGACTTTATGTAATCGTTAGTAATGTTAATACAATAAAGTTAATACATTTGAATGGTAATAGATGAAAATCAATATTTTAATTTATCCACGCAGGGCGTCGAATCTCGGATCGCAAAAAAAAATACAAATCAGCCACAGTGATGAAACATTTACTTATTGATATAATTTAAGACATCGACTGAGGGTGCTTGATGGAATTTCAATTCGGCAATTCGCCACTCTGTTAATATGGTGTTTACAAAATAAGGATTAGGGAGATTCCCGAAATTTTAACTCAGGTATCAGTGTGGCTCTCAGACGTATAATATCTTACCTCGTAAATAATATTTGTCGCATTTGTATCTTCTATATAAAGGTTAGACACTGTTTACTGTCTGTCAGTTCGAGTCCATCCGTGTGCTCGAATGCCTGAAGATTCCGAAAGGCGAAACCCGGGTCGTTAGTGACAAAATACATGGAAGTGTACAAAATCTCAATAATCCAAATTTACTTATTGAATTTGGATTATTGAGATTTTGTATTTTGTCACTAATAATATTTTCCCCCGTAAATAATATTTGTCGTATTTGTATCTTCTATATAAAGGTTAGACACTGTTTACTGTCTGTCAGTTCGAGTCCATTCGTGTGCTCGAATGCCTGAAGATGCCGAAAGGCGAAACCCGGGTCGTTAGTGACAAAATACATGGAAGTGTAGAAAATCTCAATAATCCAAATTTGATATTGAAATTCCATCAAGCACCCTCAGTCGATGTCTTAAATTATATTTACTTATTAGTTAAGATACGAAGATTCTATAATTGCTTTGATTGGTGAAGCTACTTATTACTCGATTAGCTTATTATGCTCCGTTTTAAATTCTACGCTATACAATGCTCACAAAACCGGGTTTTTTCCTCCAAACTTAGCTTATATGTTAAGATTAAGATGCTAAGAATACAAATTACGTATATTTCTTTGAAAATTTTGTTTTGATATACACACCACGAAGATAGAGGTAAAAAAAAAGAAATACAATATAATATATATGATATAATATCATGTTCTAAAAAGTCTTTCATAATAAATTTAAATATAATATTTCTATTATAAGAACTGAATAAAATAATACTTGGAAAACTAAGACCTTCTTTACGCGTTTCAATTACGGAATATATATTTTTTTATTCAACCTGCAGTTATTATATTATATTAAATACTTGAAATTGTGCTGTAATTGTGTTTTAATTCAGAAATACAAACGACAAAAATATTGCATGTTTTATTTTCTACTGTGTTGTTTTATCACTGTTTTGATTTTCATGTTCTGTTTTGTCATGTTCTGATTTGTCACGGAACCGGTTATAAAAAATGCAATAATGTACGCAACGCTTTATTTATACACTCACCTCGTGAGTAAATTGATTTGATAGCGCGATACACAATGCCCTTAATGAAATGGAAATTGTAAACACCCATCCGTCGTCTTTCTTTTCTCTTTTTATGTGGATAATAAATACAACTACCATAGAATAAGTAGTAACTGAAGTGTGACCACACGCTTGCCACTCTGCCGGTCATCTTGTAACACTCAGGTTATTGGAGTTCGTCGAATGGAGTGACCACATTAATGTTTTAATGTTGGAAAAAATATTTTTTTATGACGGCGGTTGATTTACTTTAAAAGATACTACTATTTATTACCCGGCTTAGCCCGGGATAGGTTGAAACTCATTCTTTATTGGTTAATAATTGCACTTTGTGTTAGATAGTATTCACTTGGTACACTTGAACTTTGATTTTAATAGTTTCAAGTTAGTCACGGATTCTTTTAACAAAGTGAGTTAAGTTTTAGTAGGTTATGTTAGGGTTGGTCTGGTTTGGTTTGTGTAATGTATTCTAATGCGTGGAGCAAAGACAATATAGGGTAGATGAATAAGTAACATTTCATTACAGCTTCGTGCAACTATCGATTTCAAACTGTGAGTATTTATATTGAGTGAAAACAATTTTGTATATGTGAAAATATTTTTTCGGAAGTGTAATATATTTCTTCAATGTTAAAATATATGTTATTATGTGGAATCAGTTTATTTTTAGTGAAAGATTTTTTTTGTGAATATGATCTAAACAAAAGTGTATTTAATTGTAAGCCATTCTTTATTCATTACGAGTACATACCATGTTCACTTTCTACCAAAACACAAACATGTAACACTTTACAGCAATTTATAGGTATATCACGTCTCTATAAATTAGTATAACGTTTTTTTTTTATAAATATAATAAGTAGGTCTACTGCCCGGATTAACCCTGTTTGTATAAAACTTACAAACGCAGACACCGGAAATATAAAGAGGTATATGTATTAATATGGTGCTATTTTGGTGCAATGTTACAACACGTAACACCGACGTCATCAATCAATTAATAATAATAATGTTAAAAGTTGAAAATAGCAAAATTGATCTAGAAAGGGCCGCCAGAATGCAATTGTCAATGTCACGTCACTACTGTTCACCTTTTGGGAGGAGTTCTTGCGACTGGCAGACAAACAGACAGATAGATAGGCACATGTGTTTTATGTTTTATAGTAGATTTGTTCTTGGCAAACGACTCGTGTTATTTTGGAATTGGTTGATTCACAATGCATAATTAATACTTGTAACCCAACTGATTGAGGTAACTTTAGAAACTACAACTTTTGCAGGAAGGTGTCAAAACGTAAGATTAATTTTTATGTATAATGTGATATCATTTTCTACAAACAATAATTTGCGAACGTTTTATTTTTTTATTTATCACCTTTCTTCGAGTATTAGGTGGAAAAATTTCACTATTTTTACAAAATTTCTAACAAAAAAAATAAGCTTCGAAGTGAAATTTAAGTTTCATTTTCATTATTTTGGGAGATTTACACTTCCTGACGATGTAAGTTGTCATGAAAAATCGAGACACTTACTTATTCCATAAAATGCTATTAATTATTTTCTAATTTATACATGTTTTCTACATTCTTTCCACTAAGAATTAATAGGTCAAACCATTTAATTGAATAAGATTTAGAATTTAGATTAAAGATAGAATTAAATATTTTTGATATCTTTGCGTGCCCATTTCACGTACTTCAATAAAAACCGAAAACCGAAAATCGCAAAACCTCCCCCTGAAAAGTACACCAAACAACTTCTCCGAAAAAAGTACTATTTTTTATCCCCTATAAGAAACATCCCTTAACCATATAAAGTCGAAAACTTTCTCACTTTCTCTTGGGAGATGGGTATCTTGCTTTTCTTTCATGTGCGTTATAGCCCAGTGTGAAATCAGTATGAAAATCCAATGTGGTAATGTCTCGGTATGGTATAAACAACATTTCCATCAGAAATAGATTTTTTTGTTATATGGCAACTATTTCTTAGATTAGTTATATGTTAATAAAATTTACATCTATGATTCTATATATTCTCTACATTATTGATTTTTAGTATCAAAAAAAAATTTATAAATTGAATAACTGTTATTTCAGGTTAGTGCTTTCTTACACTGGGTTATGTGGTAATGAATTCAAATCCCTAAATGGAAACATCAGAAAAAGATGTGGATGTGTCTTATTCGATCCTGAACACTGACAGAAAACAGAAAGATCAATAAACCAACTAACTATTTGTCTTTTCCATGTCCTAGTCTTCTTAGCTTAAACTCTTCAAATAGAGAGGGAGGTTGAACCTACTGATTTCCAATCAGTTCTTATTAAAAAAATTCTGTTGGTGGTTGAGATGTTCTTTAACAAAAACAAATATGCTAGCTGTACTCCAATATTTCAATAAATTCATTCTGTATTAGATGTTAAATGTATAAATGTTCAAGACCAACAAATTTTTTAACCTGAAATATTTTTCTGTTATAAGTATTATTCGTGTTATATTGAAAATGATGTAATAATTAGCATATAAATGAATGCAGTAGGTTTTTTCACCCAGATGTCGTGTTATATTTATAGAAATACCTGTCGCGTTTGGGTAAAGTGACGGCCAACTGTTCTTGTCAAAATTTAGGTTTGTAAATACAGTTATTATTTTAATATTTTATACAATTTTTGGTTTGCCGCTTCTGGCAAATAGCGAACTAGATATGTTTTTCTTCGACTGTCTTTCGCCATTTCCGAAAATAAGAAGTGGTGACAGTTACACCCTGGAGGAAATAAAAAACAGCAGAACCCTGTTTCGGCACATTGACACTACCTACCTAGGCACGCTTTCCTGTATAATTATGTGAGCACTTGAGGGTGTCGAAGGGAAAATATCGGCAGGGATGTCGTTTAGTTTTTATAAATAAAATCTTATAATAATAATAAATTTTGTTTTAGAAGATGATAAATGTGCGACATTGAATGAAATATCTAGAGGTTTATCACTCGGCTATGACAACCGACATGACAAAATGAGCCACGGGAAAATTTGAGGCCGAACGACAAAGGAGATCCGAGAAAATGGAAAAATCTGCCCTTTCGTTTACGTTATAGCGCTTGATGTCACAACAAAGGTTTTATTGTACAACGTCAATGGAGGTGAGCTCGAAAAGAAAATTTTAAGCCCATGCAACCGAACCTTAGACTCTTTGGTGGCTAAGCTTTTATGCTCGAATTCAGAAACCGATTTTATCTATTTCCTGAATTATAGATAGTAAAACATAGTATATGTTTATATTATAGTGTCTCAGAAAATAACAATTGTATATTTTTCAGTAAAAAACTTGTATACTTTTAAAAAATGAGAGATTATTAGAGGTACCATTAATTTACAATTACACTTTATTTGCATAATTTTAAATGACAATTAAAAAAAGAATACTTGATTTAATGATCAGTTTTATAACAATAACACGATGTGATAATTACTTTTTGATATTTTGAACTGAAAACAGTTAAACCAATATTTTTTCACATTTTTTAGATCGTGTTATTTCATAACCGTTAAAAAAATTATCACAATCAGGGGTGAATTAATTGATTTTTGTTTTTTTATAAATTAAAAAACTTACATGTATTTACAAAATACGATGGTATGTATAAAATATTGCCACAGTGACTACAGAACAAGCAACTCCCTGCGTGTCATGAATGGTGTGGATTTATTGCTATTGGTTACTGGTGGGAATTAGTTGATGGTTTCCGTCTATCCGTCCGCTCTATCGATCATTGGAACTTAGGGACATTTTATTTGCCACTGGACCAAGTGTTTTTTGACGTTAAAACATAAACGTAAGTATGTGACGCTTGAGTGTGAAGTCACCAAAAGTTTTGATATAGAAATAGGGTCCATTATATTACCATAGGAAAAATATTTTCAAGCTAAAACGATGTTTAATTAAGAATTTTATGGTATAGTGTCTGTCATTTTTAAGTTATTTTTTTAACTGTTTTTATTTTCTTTTGATTTTGAAAATATACAATTTTCCAATGGAAACAACGATATGTAAGGTGATTATATTATATCTAGAAATATTTAGCGCATTGCCAACTCGATGTAATGCCAATTATATTTAATATACCTACGTCCTACATACATTCAAATAATGAAAAAATTGCAAAAAATATCATAAAGGTGGCAGGTATCATCTATAACAAACACAATTAAAAATTGATATTATATTTTTATAATCAAATAAGGTTATTAATTATTTTGTAACGAAAGAGTTGAAATGTATCACAAATTATTAAAATTCAAGACAAACGCTGCAATTCAAAAACAAATTTAACTTTGTAATTCAATTAAGAAGTAAGAAGTTAGTATCCCCCAGCATTTTTGAAAATAAATTATAATTCATTTCGAGTAGCAATGAATTTTTATGGTTTGAATTAAAAAATTTAGCGCCCACAATAATTGGCAATTTAAATACGACAACGAAAAACAATCAAGGAAAAAATTCATTTGTATTTTTATAATATCATGTGATATCATAGCCATAGATTAATTATTTGTAAGACTGGCACATCGTATATATAATAGCCCAGACCGCTCTGTATACGTTTTATTATCATCACATATCACATGTAGGTATGGAATTTTCTCATGACCTAAGTGTTCGCGGTGTATATATATATATAAATGGTGCAATGCAAACACAGTTCCGATGTACTAGCAACTTTAGACATTCAGTATTTCAATTTCAATACCGTCATCTATGACGGGTACGATTATCTATATATATAAAAATGAATGTCTGTTTGTTGGTTTGTTGGTTTGTCCCGATCTTATAGGCTCTTAAACTACTCAACCGATCGCGACGAAACTTTCAGGAAGGACTTATTGTGATCATCTATCTATCTATATATATAAAAATGAATGTCTGTTTGTTGGTTTGTTGATTTGTTGGTTTGTCCGGATCTTATAGGCTCCTAAACTACTCAACCGATCGTGATGAAACTTTCAGGAAGGACTTATTGTGATCATCTATCTATATATATAAAAATGAATGTCTGTTTGTTGGTTTGTTGGTTTGTCCGGATCTAATAGGCTCCTAAACTACTCAACCGATCGCGACGAAACTTTCAGGAAGGACTTATTGTGATCATGCCGGGAAATATTATATAAAATAAATGTTTGTTTGTCCTTTACGAGTTCCTTTACCATTCATATGATTTCGATGAAACTTCGGTGAGTTGTTGTGCACACATCCGTGAAGGTTTCTGAAGAAAAAAAAATGAAAATCTAAAATTGAAAAAAAGAATCAAATACGTACATACAGCGACATCTAGGAAAAACCTTCTGATTTATTCGTGTACGCACCAGACGAAAAACAAAAATATTGTGTTATAACAAGTGTGATATTGAAACTCGGGTTTGGGTCGGGCCAGACCTGAAGATGATGGGCTCGAACCGGGTAAGTCTATGAAATTTCGGCCTGTGCAGACCTCTAATCCAAAAGCAGTTCAATAAACAGAATTGAAACACAAACCCTTTCTTTCTTTGAGTGGCATTGCAACGCATCCCGGGTGCTCACTAGTACTAGTATAAAAATAAACAACTTTTACATACGCTGTTTGCTTTATTAATTAATAATATAACATATACATGACCATAGTATCGTCGTTGTCCTAGAAGAAGACGCTAACTGAAAAACACTAGTTTTTAGTAATTAGACTTTGAAGTTTATCAAATGTTTGAAATCATATACCTTTTCCATTTTATGTGTTTGTTCAAAACTGTTTTTAAGTAATAGTAAAATTTATAAAAATAAGTTTGTTCTATCATACGGTAAGAAATAATGTACATTTTGGTATAACTTATTCAATATGTCATTTTTTCGATTTATTTTTTTCCAGAACAGCGACGATATATAGTACAGTTTGAGAAGACCCCGGATCGAAGAGAGGCGAGCGGCTGGTTATCCAGAGTCCTGGAAGGGCTGTGATCTCGGACAAACACCATTTCAAATCCGGTTCAAAACTTATTTATTTTCCATCCAAGATGCAGTGGTTTACATTAAACAAATATATAAATCCTAACACATAAAATTGATTCTACATTTACATTTACTTAGCAACTGAATTTACTTTAAGTTATAATACAAATGACACAACGATTTTAAATTAAGTCCAATGCAAATCAAAAAAAAACAAACAATTCACATCGTCACGTCACCTCCGCCACGAGAGCGCAGCTTGTCCCGCTCGGCAGATCGTAATCGACTGTCTACAAAATACAATAAAAAAAACTCTCTGCACCGTCAGAGCTACCCCTTTCCGTAAAAATGGACTCGTCCAACGGACGTATCCGGCGGATATTGAACGGCATGGTAACAAGCTTTGGGCCGATTCTGCGAATTATTGCTGTTGCCGCTGGGTGATTTCAGTTCTGGACACTAATGCCATTTATAATTAACAAAAACCAGGGTGTGTCAAGTTGTGCTCCCAATGAAAAGCCTATGGAACTTATCTCACAGCTTATTTCAAGTGTTATATGATAATAGTTTACTTAACATCACTCTTTCAGAGAGAGTAATTTATTCATTTTTTTTTTTAAACCGTTTCGACTCCCAATCTGGAGCATATGGCCTCCTAATGGAGGTATCTCAACAGACGTTTTTATTCGAGAAATTTTTGTTACTCAGTTGCGCAGCCTTTCTTTTTGAAGAGCTTAGGGATAGAATGATATTATTAAGCTATTTAGAACAGGACTGGTGCTGAGGTACGCCTTGTTTTTAGAATAGGATTGGTGGGAGAGAATTTTTAGATATCACAAATATCTATGACTTCGATCAGAAATCCATAAATCGATTGAAAAGCTAATTTATTAAACTGTCCTAACTGGGAAGCAAGCTCGTGAGGTCATTAACTGAAGCCAACGACGTGACTAATGCAACACGAGCCCGACATAATAATAGAAGGACAGCACTAGCGGCTAGCTAATAGCTCTCCATATTTTTGAATCGAGTGTGTCCATAATCATTCAATAAGTCAAATTATCTACCGTGATTTTCAGTAATGTGGAATTATCAAAATGTATGCAAGTACCCACATCATACCTATTTAATAATATTATTGATATTATTTTGGCATCTGTATCAAATTTACACCTTCAATTGTCATGTTGACAGTTTAAGTACCTTTCTATACTATATATACATTGCCGAATTCACGTATTCGGATATGATGTTCGTACTTTACGTAATAAGCAATTAATGCGGATTCATTGTAACATTGATGAACGAATATACTATTTTTTCTTTGTAATATAAAATTTATTTTATTGGGATTTTAAAGAATACCATTTATTTGTGATACATAAATTATTTCAATGCATACTAATAATGTAAGCAAACGTACGTCTGATTTATACGTCAAAAAAGAATTCGGAAAATCAACATATCCGATGTTTACGATGGCACTGCTTAATATAAGCCCGAAATATTCAATGTTACCAATTCGCACGATGTGACACATGTGTGTTTGACAAGATCAACAATATTGCGTTATGTTTCGATGCAATATAAAATGCAATACACACGTTTTATGTTACTTGTGTAATAAAGTTATTCTTTCGAAAATACAGATTTTATACAAGATTGTTAAAAAAGGTTCCACTAAACAGATAGTTCAAAATTAATTCATTTCGGTATTGTTGGATCGATCGTTTTTAATATAATGTTTGCATTGCCCTTCTCTCAACTCAACTTGACAAATTATCTAAGCTAGTAAGCATAATAACAACGCATGCGTTGGTAAAACCACTGCAACCAAAATATAACATGAATGTCTCAAATAGTCACGAACTCTCCTGAAATTCAATTAAAAATATTTTATCATTTCATAACATCAAAACAAAATGTTTTTCGGCTGAAAAGAAAGAGAGGAAGCTTATTAAAATTAGCAAAACCTGAAACAGTCATAGTATCAAAGAGATACCAGAGGAAAACATGCTTGGCGGTTACAAATGTATTTCAAAAAACTAAATAAATACTTAAAACGGTTGTAATATGTTGAAAATATTGTGTTCACCGGGGGCTCTCAACCAGTGAGGAATACACACCTAGGAGTGAATTTAGAGTTACAGGGGGAGGAATTTTCTGCGTTTATTAAAGATTTTCAATATTACACTTATGCATATTTGGAAAGTACCTTTTGAGTTAGAGTTGGATTATCTTGGGAACGGGGGAATTATATTCTGAAAATTGGTGAAAGGGGGAACGGACTAAAAAAGGTTAAAAAAAACCCCTGGTCTACACTTTGAATATGGCTGACTGCTTTATCTCACATACTTCATATATTAGACGTTTTTTCCTATTATTTTAGACCTTAAAAAAGAATGTTTTATTTAATATCTAGTTCAAGAAAACAAAATATTTTATAAAACCAGAGCAAAAGCCAGCCCTACCCATGACTCAAAAATGATACTTTTAGACTTACGACTCTTTTGTACTGAAGGTGCGATATATTGGCTTAGTGTACCATAAATTGAAAAACACAATCTTGCGAAATATCAGCGATTTTCGTTTAAATCTGAATTTAAGCGGATTGCAAGTGAATTCGAATTTCGCCGCTTAGAATTTCCAAACGTTTTTTTTAACAAAGACATATCAAATATTAAGCGATTGATGCGCTACTTATATCCGGAATATCTGCTGCCGGTTGGCGGTGATGCGCGCCTGATTGTAACGTTACATAGGATTTGATATTTCAAAGGAAATCACAAAATACCCGTCCTTCTAATATCGTAAACACGTTCCTAGTTCCAAATCGGATTTTGTTTCCCAGTAACGGCACAGTATTTAGTTTCATTCCTTTACGAATTTTAAAATACAATAAAGCAAAAGATCTCAAAGCCTCTGCGATAGTTTATTTTCGAGGACATTTTATTAAGAAGAATGCTTAAAATAGACAATTATATACGTTTATAACTATTTTATAGGCAGAAAACAGGCACAAATAAACAAACAGCACTAATATTTTCGATAAATTCGACGATACTTTGTGGAAATTCAATGTTAATGTAAAAATTAACATTGATAATGTTGTTATTGCACTGTGTGCTCAAAAGAATGGATGTAAATATATGGTATTTAAATTTCCTCTCACACACCGTGGCGCAGAGGTAAGGAGATCAGTCAGCTCACTACTAGTCATTTATTAGCCTCATCCTTAAATCCTTATCTTCTTCGAAAGGTCACTGAATAACATCAACGACAGCACTACTTTTTTTGATAAGCTCCCTAAGTTTAAGGCAACTGTATTATTCCAATTTAAAACGACGGCATTCGAAATAGTTAAGCCAGCAAAAGTAATCGTCAATGTCATAGAATATAGATAGGTTGAAAAAATATTGTGGAGTATGCTTATCTTATTTTGTCTTTAAATTCACTAAGAAAGTGTTGACTGTGACACTGCACTCGATCTTATAATAAATATGTAATTTTTGGTTTTATAGTAGTAGACGTTTCTCAAGAAAAATCAGTACTATACTGTTAAAATCAGTACGAATGGTCACCTTACCTTAATTGTCCCCAGTTGAGCGCAGACATGGTTGGAAAAATATTATTAATATCGAATCGATTTTTTTATAATCGGAATGCCACTGCAGAGCAGATTTAAATAGAAATGTTCCAACCCTCGCCCAATCGACACATGCTTCATTTCATTTCCGTGTTTTACCAATGTCGCCGGCGAGTGAAAATATTGCGACGCGGGAACATGAGAAAAAAAGTCGAAATCCACGCGACATTTCGATAGGAATAAAGGAAAATTTGACAGACAGCTAGAGAGAGAAAGAGATTCACACGTGGGCGAGCATGTAGATTTAAATCTACAAGAGGAAACTATTTCCAATGCGTGATTTTTTCATCGCTTTTCGATGTTTTTTCTCGGGTGGTATCAGGTTCACTGACGTGTGATATTTAAAAAAATATTTCCTTGACATTTTATATCAAGGTACCCTGATATAATAAATATTAAAAAAACTCGGTCTTTCTGTCCCCCAAAATACTATTTTGGCATTATATTTTTATATTATTTGGCTAAAATTATTTAGGAAGTAATAATATTATGAAGCTATATTACGATAATATGTAATATAATTCCAACCAAGCATTATATGAGTCGCTGAGTCGATAAACACGCACCTGGCTATTTTTCAATAAATGAGTTTTTAATGTACATATGTGTTTTATCGATAGATCCATCAGTTTTTTCAGTTGCAAATGTAAAATGTCTTTTTATATATGTCGTTTTTAACACAATCTCGATCCTCGTTTTACACGGTCGACATGCTCCAAGAAAACGACAGTGTAAAAGAATATTTCGCTTTTCGTTATACGATGGAAAACACAAAATAACTTAAATTAAACTTTAAACTGTCATACTGCCCAAAACAGTTTTTCGTTATTTACTCAAAACTCTAAAAACCTGTGGGAGCGTGTTTAGCGAATTTATTTATTTATTGTAAATTTAAAAAAATGAAATGCATGGCTTTACAGCTGACGCCAATGCACCATGAATTTTTTTAATTTTTTTTTTCAGATATAAAAAATTGATGGATACTCATAGCTGCTCTGCGTTCTCCACTTAGGATGGCTGTTTATTATTAATATTAATTGCATACTTAATATTTGATTGTTTTTAAATGGTTCACTAATTTTTTCTTATAATTTTCCCAATCCACTGTTGCTTATTGAATTAGTAATGTCATTAAAAAATTTTGCTCAGCTAATGGACTTTTAATGTAGCTATATTTGTGATTTCAGATTAGTATTTATTGATTTGTAAGAGGTCCATAACATTTTAATTGTAGACTATTTTATTTGATTTATGTATAATTTGTTTGCTAATCAGTACTTTCTTGTTTTAGTTCATGAACCATCAGTTTTATATACCTTCATTTTTACACTCAATTTTATATAAATAGGCCTGTTGTGTTTGTATTTTTATCAGTTGATAATGCTCGTGATGAGTGAAACTGGTTCTGATCATTATAAATTTGTGGAAGTAGTGCAAATAAATTGTGATTTATTTTTTAAAATATAATGTCTTTCCACCAAGAACTGACAGTTAATACCTTAAAAGTGAAATTTCTTCGTTTTAAATATAGTGCAATTTTTAGGTAATCAATTAATCAGGAACTGATTAATCAAACTGTGCAACTAAAAATGACTTCGGTGAAGATTTCAGTCAATTCATTTTAAAAAGCATTATGTATTTGAGATTTAATGCTGAAAACATTATTTGTTGTAGTAATTAATCATTTATTCAAGTAAATTCATTCTTTCCTCTCATTTTTTTATTTTGTAAATAAAGTACATACAAGTTGCCTATATGCTGCGAGAGTGCGCAGCAGCTATGATGACAACACGCACTCATGTCGGTCTTTGAATTTTCCTAGCAGAGACCCTCTCGTCTTATTGGAGACATTGTTTTTACGAATCCAAAAATGAATGTGTTTTATTTCTCTCCTTTTCAGCAAAAAGTTTTTTCACCATTGATGGGTTATTCTGATTGCTTTAGTGATTTAAGTCACTTCTAAACCCTTTTTGAATAAAAATATTTTAATGAATACTTGAATTTAAATATAACTATTTTATTTTATTACACATTAAAATGTGCTTTATCATAAAATGCAAATTTTCTTTCAAAAATAATAATTCATATTACAGTCATTAAATTGTCGCAATATTTTGCCAACGATGGCGGCGAACAATTAAAAGTAAAAATATTATTGCAGAGGAAAAGTAGGCACTTACCTCAGGACAGTGAGTCGAATAGAAATCTAGATGGAAATATTGTGACAAAATAAGAACTTTCTTTATCATAAATGATTGATACTTTAAACATTAAAGGTAATTTACTTATTATACCAATGAAGTGAGACATTTAGTTCCAAAACCACGTTATCGTGGCAATTTGGAAGAATTTCATGAAAAAATTTCATGGTTGTTTTGTTTATTGAGATTTTTTTAAAGAAAACTGATGTACATTTTTAATTATCGTATGTGTGCCTATAGAATGTTTTCGTTCTATCTGTCGTCAATACGCTAGTTAACATTACGTAATTGTTGTTGAAAATGGAAGAACACACGTATCAATTTTTATAATACGTTTACAGTACTAATATATTTTTCGATAATTTGGCAAATAACCAAATAAAATATTGAAATAACAACAATGGAATAAGTCATAACATTAACGATGTCAATATAAAATATTTCACCGAATACTAGTTAGAATCAATTAAATGTGAAAATTAATTATCCATCAGCTTAACATTGCACGTCGTTAAACTTTTATTTAATGGTGCTTTAATTATTTTCACCGAAGAAAAAACATAGTTCTGTTCTTTTAAATGACCTGTCAAATAACTTGATCACAGTTTTACATTGCACTGCCATATTCGACTCTTGAAAGACAAACTAGATTATTAATTTTTATGAAAATGTTAATAATACATTTAAATGTATGAATAGATATATCGCTTTCATTTTCCTAGTTGCAATACGTCTATTCAGTTTTACTTCTCGCCATGACGCCTTAATAAAATCTGCAGGGCTATAAAGCTGCGGCAATTATTTTATCATTAGGAATCGCTGAAGCTAACAACCGTCTTCCTGAATCTACAGCAAATATTAAAAATTTACATACACAAGTGGTTAACTGTACACTTTTTTACTACTAAAATATGAAATAGTTTGTGAATATGACGAAACATTTACTTGTACTTACTCCCTCCCTCCAATAATTACATAATACAATTAATAAGTAATATAATTTTGACAAAGATAAATATATTTTAAATAATGCCGTAACTGTGACATAAATACAGTAGTTTGTAAATGCTCAAAAAATATCAAAACCAATGTCCTTACCGTTGTCATAGTTATGTCTTCTAGTATTTTAGTAAGTATGATATAAATATTATGTCAAATCAAAGTGACTGAATATTATCTTCTTTAATAATGCTAATATCGAAATATAAATCAATCGTAATGATGGGTTATGTCAGACAAATAGAAAGTGAATTTCACGCTACAAGTGTTAACTGTCAATTCTTGGTGGAAATGCATTTTATTAAAAAAAAACTATCTATTCAAATTAATTGTTATCATTCTATATTTTAAAAGACCACATATATGAAATTTCCTATGATTACTTGTCTCGTTAGTGAAATGTTTATACTAAGTTAGATATAAATTATTTTATTTTTTAAGAACTAATAAAAGTTACACAGAATAAGTGAATTATTTCACTACAGATATGATTAAAACTTTGAAGTAGTGTAATATATTGCCTTGACATCTTCTTGTGATATTTTATTCCTCATAGTTATGACATTTTAAGCATGAGGAGAGAGGGCAATGTGGTATGTCTTTTAAGCTGAACTTCATTTTTGGCTTAGCCAGCCAGTGCATAAATGAGTATGCATACTAGATATTTAATATTGTAAAGAAAATATTGTATGTCACTATACTATTATAGTTACCATGGTTTACCCCTATGTGCGCTTGCACTACTAATACAATGAAATCTATTCGGTGGCATCAGCTGATCATAAAATCATCCAATTAAATATAGCTCTTGATGTACTTCTTCTAAATTTCAGATTCCCTCGCCCCCTAGCCGCAATATTTTATGAGGCAACACTCAAAATAAATTATTATAACAAACTCTGCGGGGTAGGGGTTTTCACCCTTTTTGTAGTATGGAACTAATTTACATCATAATAACGCGGTAAGATTTTTTCGATATTACATAGCAAGTGTAAAATGAACTTTATATGATCGATAACTACATATATGTTATCAAAATTATTATATTTAAATTAATCTAAGGCAGTGGTACACAATCTATTTGAAAGAAGAGCCAGTTTATTCATTTTATGATTTTTCACGGGCCGCAGATGGTAAAAGTGTTGGAAAATAATAATATATTATACTAAACGAGATATGCGTTTTATTATTTTTAATTTTACTACTATTATATGACTTAAGGCATCTGTAATTTAATGAACCAAAAACGGTTCTAAAGATACGTAAATATTTTAATATCTTTAAATTATATAAATACTTTAAAATCCAGTTCTGATAGTTTATTGCAATGAAAGGTATTATTTGTTTTTTGACTCATATATTAGACATGCTATAATCAGTCAGTAACCGATTGAGATGTTGTCCGATCTGGTTGCGTGTTCAAGGTTTCGAATCTTCTAATACACACTTTCATACTATTGATTGTTCAAACGATGTACGGATTATATCAAAAGCTGTGGATTTCTATGATTATTTCATTTCAATCCTAAAATGAAATACGAAAAGAAATTAGCTTGCTACTCGTCTACGGAACCAACACTCCTACACTCCTTGGATTAATTTCAGTAGAATTGTTCCATTACATGACCAATAATCCTGGATGACATAGGAAGTAAAGATGACCTCTTCGAAATGAGTCTCATTATTTCGATATTTATTTAAATTATTTTACTATATCATGATTAATATCAATTGCGCCCGACCTATAATATGCCAAGTGCCCAACAACGTTGGCTTCGATTAAGACACTCAAGGGCTCAAATTTCAGTTTCAGACAGTTTCATTAATTGATTTTTCGATCGACATAATCCATTAATTTGTATTTTAAGATATCTGATTCTAAAAACGGGTTGTAACTGGAGCGATTAGCAAATCACAAGTCCTGCCCTCGCCTAATCATCTATCCTACTCTCTGAGACGTTGATTAACTGAGTAACAGGCAGTTCACATATAAAACTTATATTGAGAAAAGCAGTAGTGCATATGTTCCACATACGGAGTGGACATGGTTACAAAAATCTCAATTAGAAGAACGCTGTTTTCATATTTAACGAGTAAGGTGCCAATGTCTTTTCAAGGAACAGAAGAGAGCTAAATTCAGATAACTCCATGAACACAGATACAGAATTATAGACTAATTGATTAATCATTACTGATGTTAACGTAAATTTTCTGTTAGAAATTCAAATCCGTCTTACGGCCATTAGAAAACGTTCACTTTATTTATATAAAAACGCTAACTGGTCAATAGCCTAATGTAAAAAAATTATTATAGTATTGAATAATTAAAAATCAAATTAGATATTAGTTCTACATAAAAGTTGTGTTTTAGTTAAAAAGCTTTTAAAACTTGTTATGTAACATCCCCTTTAATTTACTGAATTGAACCCAATGGAAACTGCAATGACAAATTTAATTCAATATTTGATTATGTATGTAGTGAAGGTCTATTTGTCAGGCTCGTGCACCATCTGTGGGCATGATTGTCCATTGCCATACAAATCTCCAGTCACTCGATCAAATAAATGGGTCAGGTTTCACAGTTCAATTATAAATCATTCAAGAAACGTGAGTAATGTCATGCGAACATACATAATTCAGTTAAAGATAAAAATGAATGTATTGTATAACATGTTTATGAGGGATTGTTTTATACAGACGTAAACACAAAAAAATCCTTGTGCTTTTAAATAAATATCTTGGCTTAGTTAATGACCCCATCAATATTAGAATGTAACAAAATTGCATATCGTATTATTTTGAGTTAAGAACTTTTAAATAGTAGATATTCATCTTATGAATGACGTTTTTAATTGAAAACTACTGAAGCCGAACTCACCATCTTAAAACAATTCGAAAGATTTAAACTATTAAAAGATAAGGAAAATTCTTTCTAATATCTTTTTTACAACACACAGGTAACTTATTGTGAAATATTATGCATAACGTTAAATTTTTTATCTTTTTTTTTATATATTGTCAAAAGGAAAATACATGACATTACACGTGAGTCCAACGTATGTACACTGCTTTTGACAATTGAACCCATATGCTGAAAAACAGCATTGTCCTAAAAACAGTGCTCAGAGATAATAGCGGTTGGTTGTTGTGGAGATACCGTTTATCGAAAATAATTATCAATTTATTGATAAACTGGAATGCTCTTGCACCAGGCGTCTCATATGACGCAAAGAATAAGTTATGGTTTCGGTCATGTAGATAGAAATTTAGAGTTGTCATATATTTTTCAACAATTCTACATAAGCAATAAATACATCACTCTGTTATGGCGACATGACCTATAAATTCGCCAATAAATCAAAATTCTCACGTACCAGTGACAGGAAATTATATTTCGACTATTCCCAAATAATGGTCTTGCTATTTAGAATTTTCTCTCTGTATCAATTTAATTGTCTATTGCTAATAATCGTAATACATAATTATTATATCGCGTTAGTCTAGGTTTTATGACCAGGGGAGTGAAATAGATTGATTGTTATAAATATAGTGACTCGATATACCTAGCACAACAGAATAAAAAACGGTTTCGACATGCCAAAGTTTGGCAATCTGATATTATTAAAATATATTTATACATTTCGGTTCCTACGCATTGGGTTTTACCTCGTGTCCTCGTGTCTTTATGTGTCCATATGGGGAGTGTCTCTCGTTCACTGGGTATTCTATAACACATTTTATTTCCTTCATTTATTATAGACGTAAATCTTAATACAAACGAAAAGCAACATCCCAGTGTAGTACAAAAATGGTGACGAGGAAATCCCTAGCCAAACGTTGATATTTAGGATGAATGGAACCACTGGTGTAGCAAGGGGGGATGGGTCGCCCCAGGCGGCACTTTTTAAGGGGTGGAATTTTCGAAAATGAATAGAAAATTTCGACGGCAAAAAATTAATATTTTTTTCTATGTATACATTCATTCACCATGTTTTCTTCCGTCTAATTTGTGACTCGCTACTGAGAAAGAAGAAATTGTTGTCTAGTGAACAATCACAAGATGTGGAATTATCATTTGAAGCTGATTTGGGAGAGAAATGTTTTATTCATTGGAAAATATCTCTTAGATTTCAATAGCTTCATCTTACTGAGAAATACGGTTTTCTTATTCCATCAAATCTTTTGAGCGAATGTTACGAGTATCGGTAAAATCAAGATCATGATATTGATTGGGAAGAATTCAAAATTATGTTGCTGTTTAGCATAATGAAAAACATGTGTGGAACGATGGCGAAGATTGAACTTTTGTAATTTATGAGCAATTTTGCAATACTTTCAATACATCACCAACTTGCAGATAAAACAGATTTTGATAATGTTACTGACAATTTTGTTAAAAGCAAAGTGAGGAAAAATAAATTTGTAATCATTTTTTATTTATTTTCAAGTCTACTGAATATCTTGTTCTAAATTGATTCACAATTTTTATTTCGTATTTATATACAATACATAATGTATTTTACATAAATAATTTTATTTCCATATTAATAATAAATACTAAATTTGTTTTAATGACAGATTTTTGACATATTTGAAAAATAAACCTGCGGTAACATTTGTAAATGACAGGATTGTAAAAATACAAGAAATACTTTTCAAAAAATTATATTTATAAATATTTTTTTTTGTCTGAGGTCCAATCTTCTGCGTCGTGATGATTTATTATTAACCAAAAAAATAGTAGCTTATTATAAATAGCTTTAACTCAACACTATTGTTAATATAAAATCATCGTTTTAGGAGAAAAATTATTGATATTAAACGTAAAATTTGTCAGGTTTGTAAAAGTATAGTACATATTTTTCAAAAAATAATATTTATTCATAAAAATTGTCTGCCTGCACCGCATTTTTCGTCGTCGTGTTGATTAAAAAAAAAACTTGGAGAAATGGTGGGGGAAGGGGGCGGAAAATTCAAGCACCACCCCGGGCAGCACAAACCCTAGCTACGCCACTGGGTGGGACTCATGTGAATTTCATATAAATTTATGAAATCATCCAAGCTAGGATTCGAGCCCGTAGACCCGTGGAAACAATCTTTATAACTCTTCATTCATAGTATCTTTTTTGTAAAAAGACTCATTTGTAATTGATTAGGAAAGGCTAAAGTTCTATCCCCGCCTTCTCTGAAAACAGATATTGAAAACATATTTATATCCATATAATTTAAGACATCGACTGAGGGTGCTTGATGGAATTTCAATATTAAATTTGGATTATTGAGATTTTGTACACTTCCATGTATTTTGTCACTAACGACCCGGGTTTCGCCTTTCGGCATCTTCAGGCATTCGAGCACACGAATGGACTCGAACTGAGAATGGACTCGAACTCAGTTCGAGTCTATTCGTATGCTCGAATGTCTGAAGATGCCGAAAGGCGAAACCCGGGTCGTTAGTGACAAAATACATGGAAGTGTACAAAATCTCAATAATCCAAATTTAATATTTATATCCAATATGCAGTATACAACTACGAAGATAGTTCATAATGCATTTTATTTGAGAGCTTGAAATTAGTAAATATTATTTATTTTTGTTTATAAAATGAATAATGTAAGAAGATATACATATTCATAAATAGAATAGATGTTTGTGTTGGAAAAAGTTTCCTTAAGCATCTCATATCCTATATACCGGTGCAAAAACTATTTTATTGTATAAAAATATGATGGATCACTTCTCATTGGGGTGGAGCTGAAGTTGGCCACCGCAAAACTACGTCAGCCCTGAATTTAAGAGTCAAACAATTTCGATAATGCTTGTAGGCGTGTAGATCGATTGACGTAAGTGCTCCGATCCACTGAAAAGGGCCGCATTTAGAAATAGTCCACAATATCCAGTTTATGTTTAAAATATATTTTTTTCTGTAAAAAATCCTGGTAGACAACAAAATATATTATATATCCATATAATGTATTGTTTATAGCCAATGTTTTAAACGACAATTCTTGATTAATTAATTAAAAAATGTTATATATAGTATGTACTAGAAAGCATGTCAAACTCATGTAATCAAAGTTAGCAAAGCAAAATTAACCAAATTAAATTGCATCTTTTATCTGTGGAAGATGTTTCCTCGTTATGATAACCTGTGATGTGCCGGGAGGTTTTAGTATGGCCGTGCATGAAGGGCCGCGATTTTTTTTTTGAATAAAAGTCTTTGTATACCATTTGTATGGATTCTTAAAATTATTGTCGTTGGATCGTAAAAATAGTTGTCAAAATGGACAGTATGTATACCGTCATTTGCTATTGCCGGCACTGCGCTCACGGAATTGTAGACCGTATATATACGGTCGTGGCACTTAGCCGGTTAAGGTAGTTCTTATGACACTCTAAATTACGAAATATGCACCTACTTACAAGTGTGCTATAATTTAAAAAAAAAAATGCAATATCTGTCATATTTATACAATTGTTTTTCGATGATCAGATGAGCGTGTGAATAAAAAACATTATGGATATAAATATGTAATTGAGGTGTCTAGCATAAAAAACTGATATGTCCATTTTTCAATATCAGAAGTAAACAACGTTTTTGTGTGTTCACGATTAAATTACGAGTTAATAGTATTGTATTTCTAATTAAGAAAAATATGCCTAATTTTATTCGATATTCAGTCACCAATTGAAATAAATATAAACGAACTAAAATTGGATATATCGGTCTACGTGTGATTTCTGTGACACACGGAAAAGTTAACTCATTATTTTTTGTGTAGTTTTGTCGGGTTTTGAAAGTTATAATATGAATATATTATATTATGTGAAATGACTTGTCGTATATATTTATACGATTTTTTTGTTATATTCTGACAAAATGTGGACTTATTGGTCTTTTCTTTTACACAAATTATATGAAAAATATTTTGAACACTTATATAAAATTATGAAGAAATTTCTATGAAAAATTGAAATTGAATTGAAACAAATGCATCGAATATCACATAAAATAGGATGTTGTTGATATTTCTTTATTAAATTTTTTTCAGATTATAACTTCCACAATAATAGATAAAGATATTTTAATAGCAATTTTACTGATAGTTCCACTTTAAACATAAAACTACAATTCTGAAACACAATGTAAATCAAAAATATGTATCAATGCAATCAACATATGACATGTCATATAAAATTTATCCAAATAATTTATGTTGGGGCTTATGGTAAGTATTACATTTTTTCTTTCCTTCTGTGTATGAAAGAAAAAATCTAACGTCACATAAATATGAAATGTTTCTATATAGCGATAGTTTCTCAAAATAAACCATGATACTATTTGGAGAAATTTTTCACTGAGTGCGCTCCTATTTCTTTTATGTCTGTATTATACGTTGATATATTCTTAGGTTTTCGGGAGTTCCCAGTAGATTTAGGGGCATTTATCAGTGGCTTACTACTAGCTTTTTCACTCCCCACCGCATCCTTAAATGTTATCGTGTTAAACCAGTGACAGTGCAAAGAGATAAGTGATGTTTTTAATTGCACAACACATTGTTTTATATACGTTCTACATGGTGCAAGCTTCGTTACTCACGTATCAAGATAGATTTAATCACCAATATGACAATATTTTTTATGCATTCTGTTGAAATTAAATATGTTACCTAATTTATTCATAAATAAAACTTTATTGATATTTTTTTCCTCGCCTACTGCACAAAGGATTCAAATAAACAAAATACTTTACTCGAAAAGAGATCGACTTACAAGCTTACAACCAATGTTATTTAGTGTATTGAAATACTCTAGGAGTTTAAATGCTCAATGCTGAACGTATTAAGGTAGCGCCGTTATAGGAGAGTAATATGTGCGTATTATAATAACACGAAAAGCTCTGTCGTAGCGCTATGATACTACGCCATACGCCGTTTAACATAAAAGTTCCAAATATGAAGCAAGTTGCACATCAGCATCTCAGCGTTCTTCTTATTAAATGCAGGATGTTTGAAAGAACCGGCCATGATGTGATAGAATTGATACTTTTCCAATCTAACTACTGTTACATGTAGGATTTGAATGGAAAGGATGGGTTAAACTTCTCACAGACAGACATGCTTTTGATAATTTTTATATTATTTTTTAATATACAATCCCATATTCAAACGTCCATGGGGGATTTCGATCCTTGTATTACAGAACGGAATTGAAGAGTTTAGCCAATTGGTCACAGTGGAATTTATACTTTAATTTACAGAAAATTGTATGGTTGTATAATTTATTGAAAAAAAATGCACGTCTCTGTTGTTAATTTTAGTATCGTACCCTCATCGTAGACAGCCGCCACTGAATGGATCGATCCCCGGGGAATACCACCTTTACCGCTTTTTAATAAAAATATCGCCTCACAGTCTATTGCTAAAGTTTTATATATGAAGCATAATTGTTATTACAAAATACATAGTACTTTTATCAAACCATGATCACTCTCAATGTGGAACATATGGATAAATAATTTCGTATTTCAAGAGAACGTGTGAAAAACCGCTTTGTCTTTCTTTTTCGTCAAAAAAATTCCAGGTGAAACGATGGAGTAATATTAAGGCTACTGATGGTTAATCGCCTTGATTTATGTAAGTTCATTTTATCAAAGAAAACAATACTAAAGAGTTATTGAATAGTTATGTTTTATATTATTTTGCGAGATATTGACGGTTTGTCGATTATATTCATGTTCAGGGTGTGACTTTTTCTGTTATGCGACAATCAGGAGTTAAACGGTTTGGTATACGTTTCAATTGAGTCTTCAACGAATTTTTAAATCATTTTATACCAAGTTACAATTTCTTTGTCAAAGTTACCAATGACGGCGTATATAGTTTTATTAATGTAATACATACAAAATTGACCGTGTGCATAAATAATGTATTATTTGATTTCATCGTACTTGTAATTCAATACTCGGCATAATATTATTATAGAAACAATTTTCAATAATAATTATTACACCGTCAATAATAATGACAGCATTTGTAATTCTTTGATTGAGTTTGTACTTATTTGATAAAACTCAATTATAATAGGACAAAATAACAAAGTATTCAGTCGTTTTTTATTAGTTACTTGTTATCAACTAATTAATGATATTTTGTAAAACTGAATACATTGTTATTTGTTTCTTATTGTTAATAATTTTACCGTAGAACGACACACATGCTTTAGTCGATAATTTATTTCAGTAACTCAAAATGAACTCAATATAAAATTTTTAGGATGGAAATCTATTTACTTCCCATGTTTCATCGTTCTATTTTTACAAGTAAATTTCTTTTACAAGACATTTTGCTGCAAATAACATATTTCCAGCTTAGAACTGTGGTTTCATTATAGAAATTTACGACTTGATCTTTTCATATAACGCTCAGTGACCTTTATCAAAATGTTAGCACGTTATGAAATTTAACACGAGTAGTAGCGAGATAGTAAAACTCATGGGTTGATTTTACGAAGTAAATGTCATGACCTTTGTTATAGGCATGTTACTTTTTCTGTCGCCCATTATAATCTCATACAAAATTGCAAATGCTGCTAACCATGTCCTTTGCTCGCTTGCATAATATAAGATTTATGACAGATTGTTGTATATAAGAATGTCATTTTTCTCAAACACCTGTCACCGTATTATGTTTTATAGTCTATAAAATACGTTTCATAAATTTCAAGATACTGCCAACAAATGAGGTTGAAATCGTTTAAGCATATTCTTCTGCGCCATACAAGAGATTCAAATTCGTTTGCGGCCAAAATCTTTTGGCTTAAAAATACGAATTTGAATGATAATTCGATTGAAGTAAATTATAATGTTAACATTATTTAAGTTATTATTTCCCCTATTACAAGTATGAGAGTAATATATTTGTTCAGAATTTTTTAATTTCACGTACTGTTAAACCGTTTATGATAAATGAAAAAAAAACCAGATAATTTTGTAAATTATTTTATACTGAAATTCCATAAAATGATAGATCAAATAGATTTTCCTTTTGTCCTACTTTGACGGCAATGTTCAGATTTTATGTGAACAGGTTTGATGTTAAAAATAATAGTCAATTCAAACTACGCATAGTAAACCGTTTAACTCTCGTAAACATCCAACGTGCTCATAGCAAAATTGTTCACAAATTATTTTCTACAGACCTTCTGAAATGTTGATAACAATTTTACTTTAAACAAAATCTAGGCTCGCTGAATATATTCAAATATTGCACTTCAACATCTGATGACTTACCGACCAACTAGTGTTGAATCTGAATAAGCGTTTTCAGTTGTAGGACAAATATGTAAAATATTCAGATCACGTCTTTATGATGAAAGTATTAATGTATGTATTGCACATTGTTTTCTGAGAGCCTATTTTAATTATGGTTAGTGAATAGTGACATATTTTTTGTTGGATTTTGCCAAAATGCGGTTTTTGCTCTTAAACGCCTCATATGACACTTCTGTTTTTCCGAGTGTCATAGATTTAGTAATGAACTTGAATGAACATTATATGAATCGTTACTAAATCTTATTTTTTTGTGGAACTTATACGTTCCTATTTTAATCAAAGAAATATATTAATCTTACAAATAAAAAGTCAAAAACATAAATAAGTATTCAGAAGTTTTTGTCATACAAAAAGGACACTTTTCACAAGTTATTTTTGTACATAATCCTGAAAATGACTTCTGAAATCTTTCGTGTTTATTGTTTAATAAAATGAGTTTGGTATTAAATGAAAATTCGTCGCTTCCTGCGGGGTGACACAGCAAAGGAAATTCTCGTTTTGTAAGCCACCCCTACCCACCCATTTGTAGTCATTTATCAAGGGAGTAAAACATTAGGGTTGGATAAATTAAAAGAGATAAAGAAACACTTGCACGCGGACGACATTTTGTGTTTTCACGAAAGTGTGGGTGGTATTGCCCTTAAGAATTAGTAAACATGTATGACAAATACACGCATATTGTTTTATACAAACAGGTGAAGATACATGTTTCATTCAATACTAAACAAATCTTTATATTCAATTTTTTGTCATGTGCGATTTATATAGGTAATATAGATTGTTCTATCGAACTATAAAGATCTGAATTTAAAAATTTGAAGTACCGTATTTTTTTACGTTATCCTCTCGGTTAATGTGTTAAGTTATCTTCTGTTGATGACTAATCATAATTGTACAGTTAAAAACAAGACAGTTGTGATAACAGACGTTGTCTACGAGAATTTCTTGTTACTTAGTTGCTTAACATCTCTTTTTCCAATAGAGTTGGGATATAAGAATAGAGCTAAGACAGTAATAGTGATTAGCTAATCGATCTTGCTACATCGATGACTACGAACAGAAATTCATAAAATCGATTTAAAAATTAATTTTTAAAACTGTCCGTACCGGGACTTGCCGGGAGACATCCGTAATCATAGTTAACGACATCAATCACTGAACCACGGACCCAACAATATCAATATACGAATATATTTGTGTGGCAATAGTTTAGTTTTATGTATTTTGTTATGTTTTTTCATTTTAATACGTAGTTTTGGTAATGGTACATTTCTGTTACATACATAAAAGCTCCACGTTGTCACCCTGTTGGTTATAAGTATGAGTGTAGGTCGTGCAAGCTTTAGGGCATGACTTTTTAATCAGGCGTACCAACAATAGGCGCCGAGGGAATTGAACTCGAAAATCAAAACAGCTTAAACCACTACCCAGGAACCCGTGGTGGAATATTTATTCTGTCACACTGTGTTCTTGCGGATTTTAGTTGCACGGATATTTTTAAATCACCGCAGAAATATTTGGGTCTTCATCAGAATATCGAATGAACAAACTTAACCTAAGTAATATGTTTCAGTAAATATTAAAAATTTACTTCTTCAACAAAAAAAAAAAAAATATTAAGAAAATGTTGAATTTATTTTTGAACTAACATACTTGAATAGCGTATAATATTAATATTAGTGGAAAGACATATTTTATTTATATAAATAAATGACAATTCGTAGTTATTATTCCCCATGAGACTTGAAGGTTGTTCATATGGTTAAAAATGTTCACTTTCTGATTCAAAGTTGGTCTTGATAATGTAGTATTTATTTTAAAAAATAAAACACAATTCATTTGTACTACTTCCACATATTTATAATGATCAGGACCGGTTTCGCTCATCGCTCATCGCATCATTCGCTCGTGATGAGCGAAACCGGTCCTGATCATTATAAATATGTGGACGTAGTACAAATGAATTGTGTTTTATTTTTTAAAATACAATGTCTTTCCACCAAGAATTGACAGTTAACACCTTAAAAGAGAGTAGTATTTATTATTTTAGAATTAATACAGCGATTTTTGTTTTACATTTATAAAAAAAAAAATGATTACTTACATCCACGAATGAAGTGTATTGCTAGAAGTTAATTTATCAAGAGTGGAATTAATTCAATAAAAATTTCACCCATAAAAATAGAAATTATAAAAAAAAATAGGTAATTGAAAGAATTACAATTACGTTTTAACAAAAGGATCAGTGTTGCTAAAAGAGTGAGAACTAAATGCATTCATGTATACAATTTTTTAAGAGGTAAATTTACATATCCTGTAAAATTAAATTTAAAAAAATGTTATACGAACTCAAAATTAATAAGGCAATAAATATAATTACATGCTTACATGATTGTATGATTTGGATCAAATACTAACAATATATTGGCCACAGATATTTGATAAAAAACTTAATGCTATTATGCAGCCCTAGAAAGTAATATGTTAAAACCAAGCCGCAGGCAAGTAGGTGACATTTCAATTTTGGGGTTGCACCGCTTCTTTGTTACGTACTCTATGGTTTTTTAAAACCTACTATCTGATTCTATGTTCAATTTTAAAATCTTAATGCTACTCCAAGTTGTACATAACACAACCTACAATGGTTCCATACAACATGGCTTATTCGGTGGCGTAAAAATGTTGACAGTTTTATAAATTTGTAATTTTCGCAAAAAGTTTGAAGAAGATTTGGTTGAATGCACTATATTGTCGCATAGTAATACAACACATCATGAAAAGCACATGTCATCAAAATCACCTCCGAATTCAGTAAAACTCTCTCTCAATTTTGGTAAACTTTATGTTATCTTTTAATTTTCTGTAAAAAAGGTAGTCAATTATATTTTGTTAATGTCTTTTCGATGAAAAATATAATATAACTAGAAATTATCACTCGGTGGTAGTGCTGTTTGACAGCATTCACTTGATTCAAACGATGCGCAGACAGAGGGAGAGTGAGAGAAAGATGGTGAGTGTGTATATGTGTCTGTGTTGTGCGTTAAAAATCACTTAACTGAAAAAAAACACTCAAAACTTACGCTTGCAGACTCACTCTCTCTCGCCCTATCTGTGCATTTTCAGAATGAAAGTGTTTGGATGTGTGGTGAGTTACACATAAACAGAAACATCAAGACAAATATTTAATTTATAAACATTATAAATAATTATATTAATCACTGAACTCCCTACTAGCTTGTAACTCTTATTTTAAAGCTATTGACCGTAGGAACGAAGCTCAGAAAATTTTTAATCTTGGCTTACTACTATCGCATTCTTATATCTAAAACTCGAGTTATTGCTACAAACAGTCTGTGAATAAGACAAAGGCGAGCGAATGGCAGTGGTGACGGGTGAAGGGGAGCGTAGGGTATAATTTGAAAATAATGACACGGTTTTTAGCGAAGATTACTTATGCAATCGACCGAAGTTTTTTTGCGGTGCACTTTTTTGTCACGCCCCACTGCGAGCCGACTTTTGCTCTAATGGCTTGAGTTTTCTGGTGACGTCAGCGCCAGCTGCTTTTAGCGCAATAATTGCTATTTGATACGATTTGATAAACGGGAGATAATGGAAGGATAATTTATTTTGACGCGAAATAAGTCTTGATTATGCCGATTATGTGAAGAGGTTTTCATGAATATTTGGTTCAATTTAATTTCATGAATGTAAATGGGAAAAGTTAAGCTTTATTTCGCCCAGAAACGGATGTAGTTAGGATTGATAAATAGTTTGATTCAAAATACATAATCCACCTAGTTGAGGTGGTCAGAAGTAAATGAAACATTTTGAAATATTTTTTTTTTTCAAACTCGTAATTTAATAGAAAGCATTTAATATTGTACACGCCTTGTTTTTCTTCGTTCAGCTCAAGTCCTCCATTTAGAAGGGTAATTTTTTAATTGTATATTTTAAGATGCCTGCCTGCATTACCCTTGTGTACCTGTCGTTTTTTTAGTGGTATGGAGAGATAATTTTGAAGAAAACAAGTTGGTGAAAATTAATTTACAAACACATTTATGAAAGATCCTTTACGCCAAGTTTATCATTAGACAACCATTCCAGCTTAACAATTATGATGATAATTATGCACTTATACCCATTATAAATTACCAAATGCAATTATCCAGAGTAATGCTAAAAGTTTGCACCTGTTTAGTGATCTTAAAGTTAAGGAACTTAATGCAGCAAAACCGAAAAATTGCGATATGCTTTTCCAATTGATTGTCAGCTGGGTATTAAGTCCCGAAAAAGAATTAGTTTTGCTATAAGTCTGCTGTATAAACAATATTTATATCTTGAATAAATTAAAAACTTGACAAGTTTTCAGTTTAATGCTGTGGCTTGTAAAGACTGAAAGTTTGATTTATTCTATTCAGAAAATAATGTATTAGAAATAAAACAAAATTTATAGTACTCATTCAACAATTTAATTTTAATATCAAGAGTTCCAGCTTCGCAAGTAGAAATAAGAATTCAATAAAGAGTAATAAGTATGGTCTGGTTAAAATAGTAAAAAGAATGGGAGGCGGAACACAGTTGATAATGATAGCCCCTTGACGTCATGGTTAATTTTGACATGTTACAGTTTCCTTGAAAGGGTCCAAGACCTATCCAGTGGCGCAGCTAAGGTTTGTGCCACCCCCCCCCCCCCTCCCACCTGCAGCCCAAAAATTTTTGTAACAATTACGACGCAAAATGTTGATTTTATATTGAAAATAGTGTTGGGTTAAGGCTATTACATAAATTACCCACTCCTTTTTATTAACACTACGACGCAAAAGATTGCGCCGCAGGCAAAAATGTTTTATGTATAAATATAATTTCTTGAAACGTATGTACTATGTTTTTACAATCCTGTCATTTACAAATTTTGTATTTAATATTAAATTTATATCCCGCGAGTTTGTTTTTCAAATATGTCAAAAAATCTCATTTTAACAAAAAGTCGTGGTAACAAAAAATCTATAATAAATTTTATATTTATTTTCAATATTACGAATTAAAAATTGTGAATTGGTTTAGAACAAGAAATTTACTAGATTTTACTAAAATGACGTTTTGTTTTTAGCAAAATCGTCAGTAACATTATCAAAATCTATTTTATCTACCAGTTGGAGTGCTGTTGAAAGTATTTTTTAATCGAAAATTGCTCACTGTTGATATTAAATTGTTTTTTTATTAATTTCATTATCGAAAAACTTCTTTCACACCTAGTAGGATATAAATTAAAACATTTAAATATTTGCGACATTGAGATTACATGATTATTCCTAGATTTTTCAGAAAAGAGATATAATTTGTCAGCGAATCACAAGGCATAACAATTCTTATTTGTTTATTACGCACATAATTTTCTACTCATTTTCAAAAATGCCGCCCCTAGAAAAGGACAACTTGTCAATGAGTCACAAATTATACGGAAGAAAACATAAGGAATGGAATATAACTTGCATCAATTATGTAAATATAAAAAGTATTTATTTTTTGCCGCCGGAATTTTCTATTCATTTTTGAAAATGCTGCCCCCTAAAATGTGCCACTTGGAGCGGGCCACCTCCCCCTTGCTACGTTGGTGGACCTACATGACGTTTTCTTCATATGGGACATGATACAAGATACATGCATTACTACTGTAGGAAATTTTAAGCTTTATTTTATTTTATTAAATTAATGAAACTAAATGAATATCATCCTTCGACTTATTATAAACGACTTAATATTTTGTGAAATATTTTTAAAACGCTTTTAAGTTCATGAGAACTTTTGAGTCATGATATTTGATTTAAAAAAAGTTTTAGTGACTTCAGTACAAAAGGTAAATACATACCAAGTACCGTATTATGCACGGTGTTATATAAAATGCCTTTTTTAGATTATACAGGAAGCTGTTTATGGGCTGAGAGAGATCTACCCTATCCGTGAGCTACCCCCGAGAAATCAAGAATACAGTTAACATACCTAATGCATTTTACGTGTTGGCATTTCCTTTTATACGTGACAATTTTATTTTTCCGTTTGCATAAACAAGTAACGGAAACGGTAGAGCCTCTGGGAAATGTGCGAGAGATAAGTTGTACTTCACGTGGTATGGATTTAAAAATAACTCGCGTTCTTGATGTCAATAGTTCAAAAATGATCTAAATACTATTGATTAATTATTTTTGAATAATGCTACTATTAAATGTAGTTAGTTTCAATCTCAAAGCAATAACAAAATGGTTTTTATACAAGAACTACACATCCTCTTAAAAATATTATCAGTATTGGTGCATGTACGTTAAAACAATAATTTTCAGTTTGATTAATATAAAGGATTTATTAAAAGCTACATTTGATTTACTTTTACTTATGTTTTCCGTGTTTAAACCGAGACCAATTTTTAAATAATTATTAATTTCTTTGTTCTTAATTCATTTCAATAATTTTGCTGTTCTTCGATTCAGCTTAAATTTAATAAAATTCGATAATAAAATTATCGCTGGTAAAGATATAAGTAGTAAAGATTGTGTTTTATCTTCAAATTTTTTTAATGTTTGATTCATTTCTGCAAATGGGAAGTAGAGTAAATGTCTGAGGACAAGTTTTCCTTGCCTATTTTTTTCAATTTAATATTTGAAAACTCTTTGCTTTGTGTTTTGTGAAGACTAAAAATAATTATTCGTTTAAGAACCACTTGAAATATCACATTTTAAATCCATATACGGTACGCTGGAAAACAAATACGTATGTACGTTATTGTTAATACATTTTGCTTGAAAACTTTTGTCACATGAAATATTGTAAGTCACATTACACAAATGATTTAAATATGGTATAGTGAAAATATTTTACAATTCGCCTTCGCGTAGATAATATAATTCCAGTGCCACTTTTTAGGGTACTGCACCAGCGCCACCGGTAAGGCAAGGTAAGTGGCGCTCATAAAAGTAATACCCCGTCGTCTTTATCACCACCTCGTACTTCTGTCCCCCGAATACATTATCATAATAAAGTCCATATATAAACTGAGGCACATTTTCCGGGCAAGCGATTTTGAATATCCGATAAAAAAACAAATTTACATATTTTATGACGATTAGCCATTCAAATGTATTTTTTACGTTTCTGGAAAAAGTTTTTGACGGTTTATTAAAAAGTTGCCGCATTTCTTTTTTCCGAAAAGAAAGTTAGTGTATTACCTTTAACGCTGCATAAAAAACATTCAATATTTTACTTATATTTTCCCTAATAAATTCTTATTTACAAAACTCCTACCAAAGAAAGAACCTTTTGTAACAGCAATAAAATAAGATGTAAAATAGATAACATTTAGTTCGTCAAGAATTATTTTATAATTGTTGTATAATCAAATACTTTTTTTTACATCATCATCATCCACCAATTAAATGTGAATTCAATTAATAAAGGTTATGAATTTCCAACCATATTTTGTTTTCATTAAATATATCTTATTATGAAATATTTTAACCTGATTTGCATGTTTTTTTCAATTTTGATTCGCCTCCCCTGAAAACCGAAGATTTACGACTTAAGAACGTAATAGTGAATACCAAATATGACATTAGAAAGTATTCATATGAAATTATATCTTGTGTGGTATCGAATAACGCATGCTAATATGTCTTTAAAATTCTACCATTTACTTTATAATAAATGGATGCAATTGTTATTGAGCATAAATTGCGCACAAAATTGTCTACCACATATATTATAAGCAAAACCCTTTATGAATAGCTGTTATTAGAAGCACTTTAAATTTAAAAATTCATAAATACACTTATGCCGTTTTAAATTCAATTGTATGCGCGTCTGGCGCCTCTCATTATCTTCGAGAAAGACAAATGAATTTTAATAGCTCATTGAATTGTATGACTTTACAATTATTATTATCTCCTTGGAGAAAATCATTTTGATCCAAAAGGAATATTTTGCATTTTTTATGATATTCTAGCTATTAAAATATATACTGTAAATTAACTATTGATAAAAAAAAGGTTAAAAAATATCTTCATAATTGGATAATATAGTAAAACATTAAAACAATTCTAATTTGTAATTGAAACTCCATCAAGCACCTTCAGTCGACATTTTAAATATAGTAAAAAATAAAAATTATCCAACAGTACAGCTATCAGCCAATTTCGTTTTCATTAGACTTTGAGTCACTCAAAATCAACTCCAGTGCAAAAAAAATCACAAACAACCAAGTCTCAAATTAAAATTTGATATTGGCCTTTCTGAGAGTTGAATCAAGACCCATATTGTTGCTAATATAAAGCTATACCACAAGACCACATTTTCAGACTAATATATTATATATTGACTCGTTGCCGAGTGGTTACGCTCTTTTTACAGTGAAATGAGAGCTACATATATAATCATTTAGATTCAAATCAAATTTCGCTTTTATATTAAGACCCTTATTAAGTTTATTCAGGAAGAATTTAATATTTATAGTGACACAATAAAGATTAATAATATGATATGCTACACGCTCTACACTGCAGTTTGAATGATATGAATATTACATAACTACTATTAAATTTTAGACCCTGTGCCATAGGCATAAAGCCGTAGTGTTAATTTTTTTTTTAGACGGTGAAGTAATCATTCGTCGTCCGTGGTACTATAAAAATATTGTGAAAAATGAGAGGTGTATGCGTTTTCATTTTGAACGTTATTCGTATTAATATTTTTCTGCCTTGAATGTCACAGGAAAAATACTCAAGACTTCTTTACATGCACTGTAGTGTACAGAAGGTTAAAAAGAATTTATGAAATAGCTTTTAGATCTACATGCTTTCCATAAGACGCCATAAACTCTTTGAATGTTTTGCATACATACTCTACGTGCAAGCGAGTTAGGATGTCCGACAGGTCTTATGCATCGTACTGAGTTATATCGTCTTGAGCAGTTTTTCAATGTTTGAAGTTTTCTTAATGATTTGATCAGTATCTAGAACCATATGTAAACATTTACAATTTGCATGATGTACAATATACTAGCCGGCCAAAGTTGGAGAGCTTGAAAGCAAAGTGACCATAACCAGCTATGAATTGTCTGGTTCAGAAATTAGCAGTCAAATCTATGGTGAATGGAGATAAAATTGCATTACTACTTTTTAGGTAAGTCTCAAATTTTTGATTGTCACGGTGATTTCTATTGCCACTATCGATGACATACATATATTATATTCACCTTTCTACAGTACTTCAGTGTCGGTTAATCGATGTGGTATTTTGCAATCCTGCCCTATGGCCATCAGGCGGGCAATGAAATCAGCGGAGTACTCTCCAGTACAATGGGCTAGATTCTTGGCATGGTCGGACACTAACAAATTGCCTCAGCTATAAGGGGTAACTATCATAGTAGATAGCTTGCCGTAGCTATTTTATTGCTACGCGGTACAGCCAACGCGTATCAAAACTAAATTCAACCTATTGTCGTAGGAGGTTTGGTTTCTCGAAAATAAATTGTTTTGAAATTGATATATCGATATAGTTTTTTTTTTTATTTTCGATAAATTCAGCGGCAACTTTAACGAAACTTATTCTATTGAAATTATATTAATATTCAAGTGGACGGTGGTTTTAACAGTGTAGAAAAAGTTAGCCTAGTAAATACTGAAGAATTACTAACATTTAGCTTCGAGTTCTTGAAATTATTGAGAGCCTTCATATAAATCAATTATTAGAAATCACATTTTAAATAGTTTGGTTGGCTCATTGCTGTTGAATACAATATTTTCGATGGTTTTTTCCCCTTCAAATATAATACAAGTAATTAATATCGTAAATAGTACTGTTTTTCTTTGTGTCTATTTTAACTGAAAGTTAGAAGGTCTTTAAATACAGTTATATTTGACTTTATAGATGATTGAAAATATTTTTAATTAATTTGACATAATCTCACTCGAGCTCAATTTGAGGAGAAACAATGTCCAAATGATATCTTTTTCGAGATTTGAGTTCAAAACGGAGCGAAGCGGATTCTCTGCCGTTAGGTTTTTCTACTTTCTACGTATTTTTTTAATAAAAATTATATTTATTAAAAATTTTGCACTATCGCGATCCCTTAAAATCAGCTATTAATCCAGATTATCATATATTTTGATTAAATCGCATATAATTATATATATATCTATATATATTGGTCCTGATTGGTGTTAGTACCCTATTGGTACAACAAAAGTTAACTCCATTCTACACCACAATTATGGCAATGCAATAGATTTATTTCTTAATACTTCAGCTGTACCTATTCATAGGCTGATTGTAGGTAAATATCTCATTGGTTGTTAGGGACAGATTCCATTACATCGCCCTGTCGAATTCAGAACACTAATGAAATTCCAACGGGCCATGTTGCACTGAATCTCTTGTTTCCATATACCCATACAAACTGTATTGTGTCGCAATAATTATTAACTTCCATGTCACAATACTTGACTAGCTTGACACGATTTCAAATTAAAAACTGCTGATAAACCATAATGTACTTCGTTACGAAATTTTTTTTACTATCTGCAACAAATCGACTTCAATTAATTGGTGTCTTCTAAAAGGACAGCTAATGGCAAACGCAAACTTTGTATCACAAATTGGATTGACTGATTTGGTTAACGGTATCACCGTAAATTGAAAAGGTCGATATTTATTTATAAAAAATTTAATTTGAAGTACAAAATGGCAGTCTATGTTTGTTTTATAGCCCAGTATATTCACTAGGCCGTTAGCTGTATTAATATTTATAACGGTAATATACAATTGCACTAACTTATATATATTTTTGTAAGGACAATAGTATCAGCTTTACAGTGATTTGCTAATATATTCGACTTTAACCCTTTTTTTATTATGTACATGCTGACATAACAAATAGATAGAAAAACAGACAGATAAATCAAGACAAAATATATACTGCGATAAACTCAATCGACTCCGAATGAAACTGAAATGTATTTAAATAGGTACTATTTTAGTGCTAATAATAATTCATGATAATAATTATCATTCGTATTTTTCTTTACATTCAATGAGCATAACAACAAGAATATAAAAGAATGCATTTAAATAATTTCTAATTACTCCTGAAAATCACGACCAATACTGTCAGAGCATAATATTATACCATTTTGTTAAGGGATAAAAATAATTAACTCACTTCATAATTAAGGGTAAAGATAACACCAGTCCCGCTGTCATGCCAGGGGAACAAGAGTGTCTAAAGATATCTATTTAACGGTATCTTGTTAATATTTCACATTAAAAATAAACAACTTAAACAGCTTTTCTTGTGTATACAAAAACGACGTCTCGGTCGAAAGCTTTAAGGCGTTGAATTCTCTGATATCGCGGCGGGGGATGAAGCATTCGAGCTTGATGGAGCGCGACATGAAGAAAGCTCGTTAGTTAACTTAAAAAGCTACACTTTCCTCGCCTTGATCCTACCCCTTTTCTTTTGTTTCATCCCTTCCGTATTTAATTTATTATTTTAGGGAGAAATTACGCGAAGGCTTCGGCGGGTAGAGTATGCGTTCAAATTATAAATCTCGTATCAATAGAACGTATCTCGTAACAGACTGTTATTTCAGTTAAAATTTCCCGTATCGGCAAAATGAGTTCATGATTCAGTGTTGACATAATTTTGGCTCAACCAAATACGTTTTTGACTTAATTCAAAAGGATAAAGTAAATATGTTTAATTTTGTATCAAAAGGAATCAAAATACCATATAAAATGTATTTACATTCCGAATTAATTATCTTACAAAACTTACGAGCGAAATTTTGATAGTAGAAAATTTTGTGAACGTTAGAGTGAAGTAGTGTAATATAGTGTAATACACCATAAATTTCTATATACTATACTATTTCTAACATTTATGCACTGGATGTTAATTTAAATACAGCAAATATTGCTGATATTCCTTTTATATTACGTATTCCTCAATGTATTTATGCCAGTAATCGACATTTTGATTTTTTTATGTCAGTATTGTTTTAAAATTTATGAAAACCAGATCGATTTTTATTCATAGCTTTAAAACTAGCTTCTGATACTGTGAATCTGTTCTTTACAATAAATTAATCTGAATTTGATTTTTTTATACAAAAAATAATAACTATATTGTTGATTAATACATTCTTATCTCAGAGAGTTTTTACTTTAAGAGAACATTTCTATTTTATTTATTGAAGACTTTATTGAAATAATTTTCTTTGTCAATAAGTTTTATTTTATTTTTCACCGATTGTTGAGTCACAGTTTTATTAGTCAGTAAATAAACATAATTTATTATCCGTTGGTAATAATCGGTACATTAAAATCGAAAGAACGTGTTATAAAACAAAACAATGTACCAGTTCAAAACGTTTTAAAACCGCAAAATTAAATAATTGTGTTTTCGAGAAATAAAATTCCGTACGTTTTCTATCCTTTTCCTAGCCATAAATCGCTTACTCGCAGATGTAAACTGCACGGAGATTTTGAACATCAGTGGCGGCTGCAGTGGCTTGGGCAGGTAGGGGGCGGGTAGATGTACCCCCATAAATCTAAGTAGAACCTTACAACTTACGCCGCTGATAACAAATGGTGGTAGATAAGAAGGCTGCGCAGGGAGCAATCAGTGGTGTTCGAGATATAACAGTATGAAATACTTAAAATTTCTTAATATATAAAGCTATGTATCTTTCCTTTTGGCTAACACAAATATCTCTCTAAATAAATCTACCAATGAAACAAGCACAATATTACCTTGAAAATAATGATTCCCATCGTGTTTTGGGCTGTAAATATATAAATAACATTTTTAATTAATGAAGTGAACATCTCCTACTTTTACGAGACATAGTTTTATTAATGCGATTGAAACATAAATATTGATCATCGATTTATTAAAAACTAGTATTTCCGAGCAGCAAATTACCACATTAATGAGGAAATGTTGTTTTTTTTCTATAATCACCGATTTGGTTGAAGCTAAACAATTCTTTCCAACGAACCTTATTTCAGAAAAATATAACATTATTCTTCTATCCTACACCGTTCTAGTCAAAATGCATACTGAGAAAAAACTTGATCTACTAAAAGTCAAAGAATTTATACCTAATCTGTTGTAACTTAGTAAAATATTCATTACAAAACTTATTTTTTTAAATTGGTAAGCCTAAGATGACATGTAAAATGGTGAGAATGATTCAGTAAGAAAATTATACGTATAAATGATCGTAGATTGGTATCAAACAATGTATGAAACTAATTTGGATTATTGAGATTTTGTACACTTCCATGTATTTTGTCACTAACGACCCGGGTTTTGCCTTTCGGCATCTTCAGGCATTCGAGCACACGAATGGACTCGAACTGACAGACAGTAAACAGTGTCTAACGTTTATATAGAAGATACAAATGCGACAAATATTATTTACGAGGTAAAGATATTATACGTCTGAGAGTCACACTGATACCTGGGTTAAAATTTCGAGAATCGTCCTTAATCCTTATTTTGTAAACACCATATTAACAGAGTGGCGAATTGCCGCTTTCCAACTTCTTTTAGAAATTACCAGTGATTTTACAATTATAATAGCATTGTGGGTTTCGACGGGATGCAATTCGACGAAAGGGTAAATATATACAATCATTCCACGTTTAGTGACATCTGTTAGGTGTTTCAACGTATAGGATATAATAACGGAGAATTAGGAAGGTTCAGCTGCTCATTCAAAATTGGCAAGGAATTTAACTGGGCTCTATTGATTTCCAAAATTTCTTGATAAAATAATTTATGATCCCCCATGTTTTGTTTGTGACAAAATACATGGAAGTGTACAAAATATCAATAATCCAAATTTGATATTGAAATTCGATCAAGCACCCTCAGTCGATGTCTTAAATTATAATGTATGAAACATATCAAAAAAATTTTACTAAAAACATTGAAGTGGCCTATAACGATTTCCCTTTGACACGTAATGCGGTCTCAACTCCATATTACGTTCTAATCTGTGGTTTTCAAGAGTTCTATAGTATTACAGTATAATAATGTTTTTGGAAACAATGGTGCTAGTTTACCCAGAAAGAGAACGATGCCAGTGACAGATGGATCGCAGGAGATTCACAAAATACCACCTGATGACCATATTTCCCAAAGTACAATAATCATAAGTAGGGCTTCCAACCCGATTTGAACCGAACCCGGTTAACTGACTTACCTCGTGTTTTGAGAAAAACCGAAACTCAGTTTATTTCACGCGGTTAAAATATTTTATTTATACTATTTTAAAAATTCAACATGTTTCAGAAGGGAAAATTTACATATTTTTGAATAAACTCGTATGTCACAAAGTTATTGAGATTATGGTCGGAAATGATTTTATACGATAAGCACGATTTTACACGACATTATCAAAAGACACAAAGATTCTTAATCTATTAGTGATAAATAAGGCACATATAACACAATAGCAATTATTGTAAATGTGAGAAATCATCGGTAGAAATCCATGACTATAATATTATTTGTAATATTACAAAAGTATGCAATTTAAAAATTTATAACCTACAATACGTTAAATATTTTCATATATTTATGTGCTAGTTATTTTATTAATATATCGTTTTCCTTTTAAGTGATAATTTTAAGGACATATTTTTTGATATTTAACGTTATTTTAATATAAATTTACAAATTTCTATAAGATTAGCCGGTTTTTTTTGTCAAAAAAACACTGAAAACCGGTTAGTAATTATCTCCGGTGAATTGGATGCCCTAATAATAAGTGACAGAAAAAAAAGATTGTTTCATTTCGACTTTCATGTACCTTAAGAAAACGAAAAATTATGGTAATTAAAATATATTGCTGATAATAATTAAATTGTTTCGAAAATTAGTATAAAAATAAAAAAAAAAGCTTTGTTAAATTATTATAATATAATCCATTATAATTAATATACTACTAATCCATTATAAGATTTTTAAGTACATTTATTTATATATATATATATATATATATATATACTACTACCATGTGGTAGTGCCACATGTCAACATTCACGACAGCGAAAGGGTGTGTGTGTTTATCTGTGCTGTATTGCGTTGTGCATACATTTGGTGTTACACAGACGGACAAATAAACCATGAAAACTTTTTTTTTATTAATTTTATTTAGTAGATGAATGTGAAATTTTTTTTGTGTGTTGTAATATCTTCAAAAATGAGCATATAAGCAGCAAACCTTTCACGAGAAATGGATGTAATGTAAAGGTTGAATGATGTGACTGATCACATTTTAGCCTCAAAAGTGAGAGATAAAATGCAAACTTAGATCTGTGCTTTTGGACACTAGATCATCAATCAGGTGAACAATTAACGTATGAAAGATTCGCATTGAGATTCGAATTCTTGGTCACACAATCTGTTAGAAAGAGATCACAAAAGCATTTACCACTCAGCTATAGAACTTTTTTTTCATACTTATATTTACCTACTGAAACTATATAGAGCCTATGAAGCGGGGTTTCAGTTTTCTGGTTATTTGGTGACTCGGAGGAAACAAGAAGGTTGACTGAATCAGAGAGTGTTGATGTTGCCGTGCGGTTGCCATATCTTCCGAATAGGGAGCGGGCATGGCCTAATAAGAAGATGAAGTTAGTTATTTAACCAAGTATAAATATTATAAAATATTATATAGTGAAATTTATGGATTGAACGTATGATGAAGTAATTTTAAAAGTTACGCACTTTTCAAGCACCATATTGGCGTTACAAGAACGTTAGAGAGGTTCTGGCGATAACTCCAATAGCAAATTGCTCACGACCCTGATCATGCCAAAGAGATATGCTCACGGTGAATGTCTACATACAAGGGTTGCATACTTAATTTTAAGTTTTAAGGGTAGAGGGCGAATAGAATACCAAGCGGCAACTTGCTGACTCGTAAACTCTTATAATATCTGAAATCAGACGGGAAATAATAGATATGTAAATGTAAGTATTATAAATCCGCTATCAATTCATTATTGTAAATAACTTATGTCTCTGCATAATTTTTTCTATCAACTAAATACATAATAATATTGGCATTTTTTTATGTTTCATCTTTGATAACACGAAAAAATTAACCATCTCCGTTCTAATGAAGTACCACAACAGTAGTTGTTTTATGAAAACTGTTTGCAATTCAGTCACCCAAAGTCGTTTTTGGGAGACGGTAAGGATGAAAGAAATAGGACTAGGAAATATAAGTAGCTAGTCGCTATTCTAACGCCGTATTTAAGATCGGATGGGTGGGACGTAATCAATGCTATTGAATAGTTTGTTAATGTCAGACAAAAAATCTTTATGTACTCGTCAAAAATGGAAGAATTTCATTATTATAAAGTAAAAATAGCAAAAATTTTATCATTTCGCATACCTTAATACGCCTTGGTATTTTTCCATGTAAAAAAGCTTTTAAGTGACTCGTTTAAGTATCCATAGAAATATGCAACACCTGCTGTTATATTTTAAATAATGAATCCAAAAACTGTCGCTGCCCCATTGTACTGTATTGATTAAATCTTCGTGGTTCAATTTCACTGTTTATATAATAAAATATAGACAGACGCTGGCGTAAAAAGGTGTACATAATACATAAGGCTTTGGAAAAATCCAGAAATGGGGTGAATTTACTTCCGCTCGTAACAAACGGCCTCCGGAAGGAGGGGTCACAGGTCACGAAGGTGTTTCGACTCAGCCCTTATTGGGTAAATTTCACCCCCACGGTCTGCCCACGTGGAAACGTATACGTCCCCTCTGTCAGGCTGTTAGGTGCTCGCGAGCGCCATATGCTACCTACGTCTAATAGGCCATGGGAGAAATTAGGAGAATCGTTCATTGTAAGTGTAACACACGCACTTATGTTAATGGAAAAACTCATGAATAGATAAGGGATGCGCAATTTTGAAAGGTTAACAAAATACAACGTACGTTTACAAGCCTTGTTTATTGAGCGCTTTACATCATCATGTTTATGGAAAAAAACGTTTGGTTGTAAATAATAGTATTAAGTTAATCAATATTGAATATTAAGGTGTCACTAATATACAATAAAATATTGTATTCTACAAGCATTGTGAAAATTATACCTGTTGGGTATATGACTAATGTATTGAGAAGACCCGAATCGAAGAGAGGCGAATAGCTGGTTATCAAACGTCCTGGAAAGGCTTGGATCTCAAACAAACACCATTTCAAATCCGGTTCAACACTTATTTATTTTTAATCGAAGATGCAGTGGTTAACAATACACAAATATAATCTTAACACCTAAAATTGATTCTACATTTACATTTAATTAACACATGAATTTACTTTAAGATATAATGCAAGTGACACGACAAACGATTTTAAATTAAGTCCAATTCAAAACAAACACAAACAATTCACAATGTCACCGGTGTGGGCCACGAAGCTGGCAACTCGCCCAGCTTGACAGATCGTAATCGACTATAAACACATGAAATCATAAAGGACTTCCGCATCGTCGGAGCCACCCCTTTCCGTCAAACATAGACTCGTCCAATGAATGTGTCCGCTGGCTATTGAACGAGCGCCATTCGCGATAAGAGTCGGGCCCGTTTCTCCGAATCATTGTCGTTACCGCTGGGCGATTCCAGTTATGGACCCTAATGAAACTTAAACTTAACAAAAAAACCAGGGTGTGTCAGTATACATATATTTGTCACAGTGTCGGCTTCCAGTGCAGCGCATAATAATAATGGTCTCCTCTAATAGAGCTTTTCCCAACATGTTGTTTTACTAGAAGTACCTATTCACAAATCTCTAAAATGAGATAAACAAGAAATATTAGAAATCAGTATATACAAATTCTTGCCTAATTCAAAATCATTGTCTCTGTTATATCAGTTTCATTAATAAATGCATATTTATCAACAAATTTGCTTTCATTTAGCTTTTAAGAATTGATATAATTTAAAACATCGACTGAGGGTGCTTGATGGAATTTCAATATCAAATTTGGATTATTGAGATTTTGTACACTTCCATGTATTTTGTCACTAACAACCCGGGTTTCGCCTTTCGGAAAATTGCATCTCGTCGAAACCCACAATACTATTATAATTGTAAAACCACTGGTAATTCCATAAGAAGTTTGAAAGCGGCAACTCGCCACTCTATAAATGTGGTGTTTACAAAATAAGGATTAAGGTGATTCTCGAAACTTTAACTCAGGTATCAGTGTGGCTCTCAGACGTATACTGTCTTACCTCGTAAATAATATTTGTCGTATTTGTATCTTCTATATAAACGTTAGACACTGTTTACTGTCTCTCAGTTCGAGTCCATTCGTGTGCTCGAATGCCTGAAGATGCCGAAAGGCGAAACCCGGGTCGTTAGTGACAAAATACATGGAAGTGTACAAAATCTCAATAATCCAAATTTTAAGAATTGATTTTGATTTCTTTGAATTTATTTATTTGGATGTTTCTGACAGAAAATAATTCTTCATTCCCAATTTACCATGTGCCGCTTAGTGTCATTGCTAATTAAATATTTAATATTTCATTTATTTATTATTATCAAAATATTTAAGTGGGTCACAACTTTATTTAAAAATTTTCGATTTGCTATTTTGGGTGATAAATATATATGAATTATGAATTGACTTTTAATGTGACTAAATTTTTGATTTCAGTTTAGTATTTATTGATTTGTAAGTGGTCCTTAACCTTATTTAATTGTAATTGTAAACTGTTTAATTTCGTTTATATATAAATTCTATATATAAATTGTTTATTTTGTTTGTAAATTTTTGTCATAGTTCTTGAACCAATTGTTTGATATACCTTGTAATTATTAACATTCAATTTTATATAATAGCCTTGTTTTGATTTATATTTTATCAGTTGATAATGTTCGCGATGAACAAAACGCGCCCTGATCATTATAAACATGTGTAAGAAGTACAAGTTGCCTTTTCACCAAGAATTGACAGTTAACGCATTAAAAGTGATATATATATGTATAGTGACAACAAAGAAGGCTTCGGAGTCCTTAAACAAGCAAAGAAAACTAATTATTTCTTAAAGCATTGTTTAAAAATAATAAACATTTACAGTTGATATATACAAAACCAAATGTTCATTCACAGGAACCCATGACGCGTTAGTGGGTAATACCTTAATCATGATTTATCGGACGGGTTTAAATTGTATTAAACTATCGAAACACCTGATGTGATACATCTGTAACTGTCCTCCAACACCTTTTTGCGCTCCTGGTACCCCGATACCACACACATATTCAATGCAACTCGGTATTAGGGTGGCATATGACTAAGGAGGTGGAATTGAATAAGGTCCACGCTGCTACTGGTTTAAAGTACAACGTAACGAATAAATCCAGCCATAATTCGTTTCGGACTTGTTTGTGAGTTATTTATTGCACGTGGGTGATTAAGTTGTCGCTTGTAGGTAGGTAGAGCTTAACGTGTGTTACGCCGAGAATCGAAAGATTTATTTCTATAAGCTAGCTAACAAGGCAAAAGGAGTGAAAAATGGCTTAAACGTACCTACTTCATTTTTTTACATTCGAAAATATAACATGTTATAAAAATCTTTGAATCTTCTATTTGATTTATGAATAAGTTTTAATTTAAAAGACATTTCATTTAGTTCTGTTAGGATAATATTTTTCTTACTCGTACTACTTAATAAAATTCTTAGGGACAAACATTTTGTCACAATAATTGTTGACTGTTAATTCTTGGTGAAAATGCTTAATTATTATGAAACAACTTTCTACATTGCTTTCACAAATTGATCAAATGATTAAAGCAAGCATTTTCATCACGGTGAGGAAGACTGATCTAAATCATTTGAAAAAATTGGAATTAGTGCAAAGAATTGTGTTTTATTTTTACATAAATATTACGACACTTTCCCGGGAAATTCTTTCGTGATATTTGCACTACATTTTTCGTGATATTCGTGATATTTTTCATACAATTAATATTTTGTGTTGTCAAAAGCGATAATAAAATATCATTATTATATTATTTATGAATATCCAATCCTGATAAGGGGGGCATATAGTGAATACAATTAATTAGTACTGCTGTTTTTTATTACCTACTAGTGAGTACCCGGCATACGTTGCAATGCCACTCAAAGAAAGAAAGGGTTTGTGTTTTAATTCTGTTTATTGAACTGCTTTTGGATTAGAGGTCTGCACAGGCCGAAATTTCATAGACTTACCCGGTTCGAGCCCATCATCTTCAGGTCTGGTCCGACCCAAACCCGAGTTTCAATATCACACTTGTTATAACACAATATTTTTGTTTTTCGTCTGGTGCGTACACGAATAAATCAGAAGGTTTTTCCTAGATGTCGCTGTATGTACGTATTTGATTCTTTTTTTCATTTTTTTTCTTCAGAACCCTTTACGGGTGTGTGCACAACAACTCACCGAAGTTTCATCGAAATCGTATGAATGGTAAAGGAACGCGTAAAGGACAAACAAACAATTATTTTATATAATATTTCCCGGCATGATCACAATAAGTCTTTCTAGAAAGTATCGTCGCAATCGGTTGAGTAGTTTACGAGCTTATAAGATCCGGGCAAACCAACAAACCAACAAACAGACATTTATTTTTATATATATAGATTTTCCGGCATGATCACAATGAGTCCTTCCTGAAAGTTTCGTCGCGATCGGTTGAGTAGTTTAGGAGCCTATAAGATCCGGACAAACCAACAAACAGACATTCATTTTTATATATATAGATGAAGATACAGATTGAACGATTGACTCACACTCATTGTTGCTAAAAAATCTGTTGAAATATTCCATATAAATAGTAGACATGATTTTAAAGTAATATTATTATTACATATTTCTATAATTCCTTACATAATATGAAAATAATATCGAATTATAAATTATAAACGTTGAGAATGAAACATGCAATAGTTTATGAATATAAACTTTGATTAGATAAAAATATCAAAATATTTTATGATTTAATGATTTCACCAGGTCATTTCTGTCGGTATCGAATTTCCAGCTATGTGGTTCATCAATGAGATTTTCTTGAAAAATTATTGAATTTTTTGATATCCATATTCTCGCATTGTACACTCGGATATGGTTAAAAGTTAAACTTTTTTAAATAGACACATTTTTTTAATGTTTATAAATTTTATTTATTTATTTTAATGAAAGAATGTTATAAAATTACCATGAAGAAATTAAGAAATATCTATTATTTATTTATCCAGACGAAATTACTTAACTTATAAAATAAATTTATCTTCGTGCCTCCGTGGGTATATATTTTTAAAAATTTTAAACATCAGCTTTTTTATAATTTCTAGTCTCTTAGTTAATTTTCGCATTTAAATACACTATGTTACATAAAATATTCATACCATATGATTTCACGCCTTGGTTGTGTTGAAAAGCATTTTCTTCCTGCGAATTTCCTCACGTTTTCAAGAAGTGATTTGTGACATTTACCTATTGTATTGGGGAAACAGAAAAGCAGTAGAGGTAGGTGGTCTGACTCGCTGAAGTTGTTTCTAGTGGACGCTTTAAGTCCCGCGGGATGTCGTTAAGAGGTTCTGTTTAATTACTACCGCCTTGGATTGCGTCGCGCCATGCTTGGTTGGTACCTCTGCGATAGCATGGTGGAAAATTTAGAATATACACATCTACCTCCATCTCATTTGTATTTAGGTACTGATGGAAAAATTAAATAATAAAAAACCTTCATACAACGAGGTAATGTAGGTCAGGGGGTGTCCGTAGTATAATTAAGCGGCTTTTTCAAGTAAATATATTTCCTAACTCAAACTTTTTTTATAATGTAGGGTAAATATAAAATATTTTTTTTCCATTTGTTCATATTTTAAGCGGATAATACGACGATGTCGGATGTATAAACCGGAATAAAAAAATAATGCACACTGCTAAGCGTGGCTCATAACGAATCATCAGTCGACACGCGTTCAAACGGTTGCAGCTGTGTGATAATTTGTTACTTATTTGCAGAACATTATTTACGAGTGGTGACTTTTAGGTCAAAGTATGTATGTAAGATTATAAGATTAAAAAATGATTTTAACAATTTTCACATTAAACTAGAAATTAAGTTAGTTAATCCTCTATACTTTTTATTGACGTCCGTTGCTTCGAGGTTTTACTGTAATAAAATAGTTACGTTGAAAATGGTCTCTAGATAAGCTGGCCTATCAATTTAATTAAATCGTTATTATTAATTAGGAATAAAATTTTATATTTGAGATATTGTGGAGAGTCTTCTCGAGTTCCTCCATATGATTAAACAAATTCAAAATATTTGGAAACTTGGCTATTATAAGCAGTAATGCAATATTTTTTTTTCACTTTTATTATTAAAGAAAAATTAACCATCTGAACGTTACCGCGGAGTTTTACCTTTAGAATATGATGTTAAATGTGTACACTGAATAAATCTCATCTAAAAAGACAGAATAACTTTCATTATGATCTATTGTTCTAAAATATTTTGGAAAAAAATGTGCTCATCGAAAAATGCTATATTTGCGCAATAGCTTTCTTGGAATACTATGAATGTTTTTTTAAACAAATGAAAATTACATTTTAATTTTGGTGACTGTACTGTGTAGTTAAGGATTTCCGTGACTTATTACGCAAATGAAACAAGGAGAGTATCCTGTTAAATCTGCGTAGATATTGTCTCAAAACAAACAAAAGTCAGACATCGTTATTATGAAGAATGTGAAACAAATGAAGCCAAATAAAAATATTATATTTAGTACTTATAGTTTCGGTTCAAATAATTAACTAATATTATTGATCAAATAGACGGTTGAGTTTAAAAATTGATCCCAAATTAATATTAATAAATGCAGTATTTGACTGTGAGTGAAAGGTTGTGGATACAAATAAAAAATATTGATATTTTTTCAGGCATTCAATAATATCATATCGTATCATTGATTTATTTTTTGATTTACAGTATAAATTATATAACTTTTTTTATTTAATTATTTTATATATATACATTACAAAAATTAAAAATTATAAGTCAATGTCAAATTTGGATTATTGAGATTTTCTACACTTCCATGTATTTTGTCACTAACGACCCGGGTTTCGCCTTTCGGCATCTTCAGGCATTCGAGCACACGAATGGACTCGAACTGAGAGACAGTAAACAGTGTCTAACGTTTATATAGAAGATACAAATGCGACAAATATTATTTACGAGGTAAGATATTATACGTCTGAGAGTCACACTGATACCTGAGTTAAAATTTCGGGAATCGTCCTAATCCTTATTTTGTAAACACCATATTAACAGAGTGGCGAATTGCCGCTTTTCAACTTCTTTTAGAAATACCAGTGATTTTACAATTATAATAGTATTGTGGGTTTTGACGGGATGTAATGGGAAACCCGGGTCGTTAGTGACAAAATACATGGAAGTGTACAAAATCTCAATAATCCAAATTCGATATTGAAATTCCATCAAGCACCCTCAGTCGATGTCTTAAATTATAAGTCAATGTATTCTGAAATGTGAAAAACGATTAAAGCAAATATAAAAAAAATGTCAGCATCCGTGGCGCAGTTGGTAGCATCGTTGACTACAGATACAGATGTATCGGGTTCAATTCCCAGTGTAGACGGTTTTCATAAATTGATCTTTCAATCGATTTATGGATTTCAATAATATAACTCAATAAATATTTTAGCTCAAAAAATATTATTACTGTACGTTTTAAGATGAAATATATTTAATTTCAATCTTAAAAACTATCCAAAAAGATGACTTACATGGTATGTCATATTTTTGCCAAAGAGTTCCTGGGACTGTACTTTTTGGAGAGAACTACAAGTCTCACCATAGAGCACTCTTTGCAAACTTTTGAAAGGTATGCAAAGACATCGAAGTTGTACTTCATGGTATTTACTGGTATTTGAACAGTGATATCATTTTACAACATACGTGGCGCAGTTGGTAGCGTCGCTGGCTACGGTTACGGATGTCTCGGGTTCAATTCCCGGTGCGAACGGTTTTCATAGATTGATCTTTCAATCGATTTATGGATTTCTGTTCTTAGTCTGAGTCCTCCCTCCCACCCATTTCATCCTCACGGGGAGTAGCGAGAGCGATTAGCTAACCACTAGTCCTGTCCTAGCCCTATCCTTCTATCCCTACTCTCTTCGAAAAAAAAGAGGGGTTGAGCAACTGAGTAACAAGCAGTTTTCGTAGAAAAATTCTGTTAAGATACCTCCATTAGGAGACTATATGCTCCACACTGGGAGCGGACATGGAAAAAAAAAGAAAGAACTCTAAAAAGTAATATTAATATTTATTTAATGACTCTTTGGGATGTAATAAAAGAAAACACCAACAATATTTTCTCATGCTAAGAAAAGAATTACATTTTTGTTGTAGCACAAAGATCTTGTAAAAATACACCATTTAAAAACTTTCAGAAAAATGAAATATTACTAATGGGTGTTAGCTTCTACTTGTTTGGACGTCGCTAGGATAAGAGGTATGATGAGGAAAATGTTCAAAGTATGCATATTTAATTAATGTCCATAAAAATGTGAAAATTAATGAAGCTCCACATACAAAATATTTATTGTTTTATGCCGTGATTTATTGAGAAGGTACACCCCAATGAATTTCCGCAAGTGCAGATTTGGAGGTTGATTAATTTGCCGAGACAAGGAGGGTGAGTTCTGAAACAGCCACGCGATGAGAATGGGGTTCGGGCGCCGTTCCAGGGGTGGCCACTTACGTCACCCGGCTCTTGTTGACATTAATTTGGATTTAGGATGAGTGAAGCAGAAGACGATTTCGTATAATGATAATGATTTTGTGTAAATATTGGAAACGGTAACGAGACATTTATTACTCATAAGCTAAACGTATTAATATTCTTAATAGTATGTAAGCAATGGTAGCTTTGTAGCAAGAAACAAATGAAATTATTGAAATGACCGCCTTACATAAAGTTGCAAAAGTAAATTTCTTAGTCTTAATATTTTATCGACGATCAATAATACCTTTATTTCAACAACGGACAGTTTTTAAAGATCAGCTATGGATCGGTAGTTCAAATTGAATACGTAGATACATTTAGCATGGTAGATATTGTCAAAAATAACTCAAAATAAAGATTCAGATATAAATAGCAAAATAAGTACAATCAAATTTCCAGTTGAGGACTCAAACCTGCACTAAAGCACAGATCCACAGAGCATTATCAAGTTGGTAGATTCCGTTTCATGTTTGCTTAGATGTCTGAGCTATTACTTAATCATAGGTATATTGTCTCTTAAAGTTTCCGAACATCCAATATTCACCCCATTGAAAGCTTCCTAAATTCTCTATCCATTTACTGACCGCTTCATGGCATGGTCATTGTTATAGATAATTGATAATGTCCGTAAAGATCACACCCAAAACTATTTCGTTAATAATTTATTAACAAGTACACCCACGGTCGAAAGCTTGCATTGTGCTAGAACAATGCAAGCTTTAAGCTCCACGATGAATTTATTTTCAATTCATTATCGGCTATTGAATTGTGGTTCCAGGGTCAACTATTTATTTTCATTGATAATAATGATTGCAAAACTTTATTGAAAGTTCTTCTGATTCCTAATATAGTCAAAATTTCAAAAAAATATTTTCCTCAAGACCCGCCCTGTTAAATATCATAAGAATAAGTGCCCGGGGAGGTACGCTGCTAAATTTATTTTTTCAGTTAACTGAAATAATTTGTATTCAATGCAGATGTCACGATTGATCTGCAATGAATCTTACATGATATTTTAAAAAAATCACATTTAATAATGTTCCATAAAAGAAAGTTTTTACGTATAAACATATTTTCCAAATTTACATTACGGTATTAGCCCCGGTCGACGATATTATTAAAAGAGTTTTATTAAAAATATCAAATTATTATTATTATATCAATAGCGTAAGAGAACGCGAGATCCAAGGAAGCACAATTTATAGTATGAAAATATGGTGACTAGAGATACGCGTACAGAACAAATGCGAACAGTGACGGTTGCGCACACATACCAATGCGCATACAGAGGCATGCACAGAAACATAGTAGGTCTCTGTGATCTGGGGGTACGAGCTTTACGCTAGCGATCATGTGGGTCTGGGTTCAAGTCCTGGGAACGTCAATATCAAATTTTGATTTTTGCAATTCAAATTTGAGATCTTGGACATGGATGTTTTTAATATCTTTTCTTCTAGAATTGATCTTGAGTACAAAAATTATAATTTATATTAATAACATGTGATTGATAAAAAATATCTAGCGTTTCGGCTGTAGGTGTTCAAAAACTTTTATACTTAGAGTACAAAATTAATGAAATATATTCAAAATAACAATGAAAATTAAACTAAAATTGAACATTTATTAAAGTGTCGTTTATAATTTTAATGGTATTGCTATAATAAATGTAAAAATCATTTTTTTGCTCAAATGTATACACATTAGTAACAGTCCGTGATTGTATTTTGTGTAAGTACCATGTGCTCATAATATATAGATGCAGAAATTATTGGATAGTCTTTTCTCTGGCTCATTTCCCTGCAGACTATATCTGATTATCTATATATATATATATAAATGAATGTTTGTTTTTTTGTTTGTCCTCTATGCGTTTCTTTACCATTTATCAGATTTCAATGAAACTTTGGTGAGCTGTTGTGGCCAAACCCGTGAAGGTTTCTGAAGAAAAAATCTAAAATCTAAAAAAAGCGACATCTCAAAATATGGAAATATGGAAACAATAATATGTATTGTTTGAAAAGTATAAATGAATTACTATATTTAAAAAAAACGCGTTTTTTTCTGACTGAGAAAAATAAATCTTGGCTTCAGGTCGGGTTCGTGTAACAAGTGTGATATTGATACTTGGGCCGAGCCGAGTGTATTCCTCTAATCCAAAAGCACTTCAGCAAATAGAATTAAAACACAAACCCTTTCTTTCTTTGAGTGGCATTGCAACGCATGCCGGGTACTCAATAGTCGAAAATAAATACTGTTTCTATTATTTGAAAATTATTTTTGCTTATTACGTGAAGAAAATACTTTTTATATACATATTCATGCATATGTATATTTACTATCGCTGATATTTAAAATTGTACAGGTATAATTTTAAATACTATTTTTCTTATAAATGTATAAGGCAAATAGTTTCATAATTTGTAACAATGTGTCGTTCCTGAAGATGTTTATAGAATACTGCTATAAATATAAAAATAAAGCCATATAAAAATCTGTAGTATGAAATACTGGAGGGTTGATTCGTCAATTGACTGACGGCATATAGATTGCTCTGCTACTCCCTAAGGATGCGGTCGCGAAAATAGCTCATCTTCCTTAATCATTGTAAGGATACATCACATGTCACTCGAAATGAAGAACATCTTATTGACGTTTTAACTTTATCGATCACCATTCGTCGGCCTTAGTTATTTATTTTTCGTGTTATTATATTAGTATTATTATTTACTGGAGGGTATACGGAGTTATACAACTTTTGGTCTTTGCCATTTTCGAAGATGATAACTACAGCACTTACTTACTTTGTGGTATATTTTTAACCATACTCCACTTTACCCAGCTTAAGCCAGATTGGCCTATAATCGAGCATTAAAAATCAGGTAGTTTTAACGAAAACTGAGAGTAAATCAGATACTCGACCTCTGTGTTCATGCAGGTAAGCAATATAAGCATACGATACGTGTGCATATTGTATAATAAATCTTATATAATTGATCGGTTTCTTTATTGATTATATATTGTGTCTATAAAATATTCTTTGATGTTAAAAATAAAACACATTTTTTTGTACTACTTTTACATTTTTTAATGGTCAGTACCGGCTTCGTTTTGAATTGGAATTAGAATTATCAATTGAATTTTTAGATGATTAAGATTAATAAGTTTTTTTTATATTTAATTCCCGGATAAAAAATCACTAATATCCCGTTATTGGAATACTAAGATATTTTTTTTAATTTTCTATTTATTTATATAATAACACATTACAAAAATATGACAAAAGTGAAAATGTTTACTGCTTTTGCAATGCGTGGAAGGATACATACATAATAAAGAGCAAGTTCCAAAGAACTCTTCTTCAAAATATAAAAAATAGAACTCTGAATTTACTTTAAGCTCATTCACGTTCAGGCGATATATTTATTTCCAGAATCAAAATACAAAGCATTGTTAATGAACAATGTTTTAAAACTCTTCTCACTGACATCACCATCGGGAGGATGGTTTTATACTTTAAGAGACGAAACAATTATTCATTCATGTTCATCATGTCTCTGACAATTATTGGAAATGTGAAGATTGATACTTTCATGAATAGCAGAATTATTCTCTTTGTAGACTCGATTTAAATGTCATATATGTTATCCTTTCTGGTTCGATTCTTGCAAAACCGCTGACGCCGAAAAAATTGATATGTTTGAATTAATGAGTAGGTCTTCCGGCAAACATTTCCTGTCCAGGTGTTCTTTGCCGAGGATACACGTGTTATTTAATCAAACGATCAATTCGACCACGTGTCGAAAAATCAAACTGAATGCAATCCCCATTAATATTAAACGATACATAGTAAAAGTCCAATTTGAAATATAATTATTATTGGATTGACAATACTTTTTGGGTACAATTTTTATTTGGGCTACAGTTGCAGGTCATCGTAACTGACATTTAAATAATCATTGAGAAGGTCGTAAGCAAACATCGTTAAATATACAAATAAATCTACAAAAACGTTGTTAGATATACTAAATTAATGATTGAATTTGAATTTATTAAATTCTTAGAACTCCATTACATTAAGAGTAATAGTCTCTTCGACAAAAATCGTTAAGTTCCACACATTTTAAATATGTTATGAAGCTAATAGCTGTTTCGATTTTACGCTATCAAATGGTACTGGGTGATTGTATACGTCATAATGTATAGTTTTGACTATGATGTGAGATCGAAATATATAAGAATTCTACTGCAAATAGGTTTATCGTCGCTATATTGTGCTAAGATATTAATAATACTTGCAAATGTTATTGTTTTGGTAATGTTCTAATTAAATAGAAAAAAATATATACACATATAGGAACTTACTTTTAAATGAGATTTAATAATAAATAATATTTTGAAACAAAGAGTATTTTTTGAAAGGTTGAAACATTTTTTCAATGCAGAATATAAAATAAACCATAATTGTAGGATTGACATTTATTGAAAAATGAAGTCATAGTTGCTTCAATGCATTATTTAGTTTTGATCAGAAAGTCTTCCACTTTATTACCACAAAAGTGTCTGGTTCGAGGCAGTACTCCCCTTTATATAAAAACATGTCATGCTATAAAAAGACGTCACGCGATGGCTAAAAAAAGCAAAATCGTTATAATTTGTTCGATTGGCTGTTTAAACTGTTCACGGGAAAACAGGGTAACGGAAAAAACATCCTACAAATACTTAAAACTATTTTTTTAAATATTGAAATTACTCATGCAGGTATTTCGCCTCATAGATATACTTATTCTTAATGTGCGAGTGTGCCAGAATCTTACATCGATAATATATATATATATCGACTGTGGAAAAGCAAAAGGACATAACACAAAACGTGTATCAAATTGTAACATTGTGGTTATCGAATAAAAATATTTTAAAAAACGAAGGGATACGTCCTAAATATAGTGTATTAGCATGTTTTGTGTGAGTTATACATGATATTTTTTCCTTTCTACGATCGATGCATATCTTTATTTCTATATTTGAAATTATTTTCCTCACACGGTTCAATGTACTACTGTATCAACGCTGTCAACTAAAACGATAATTCTGGCATTATTGAGTCTTTTTAAAAAATAAAACAAAATTCATTTGTACTACTTCCACATATTTATAATGATCAGGACCGGTTTCACTCATCACGAGCATTATAAACTGATAAAAATACAAACATAACAGGCTTATTTATATAAAATTGAGTGTAAAAATGAAGGTATATAAAACTGATGGTTCATGAACTGAGACAAGAAAATACTGATTAACAAACAAATTATACATAAATCAAATGAAAGAGTCTACAATTAAAATATTATGGAGCTCTTGCAAATCATTAAATACTAATCTGAAATCACAAATATAGCTACATTAAAAGTCCATTTAGCTGAACAAAATTTTTAATGACGTTACTAATATAATATACAATAATGAACCAGGAAAATTATAAGAAAAAATTAATGAACCATTTAAAAATTTGATTATATATATATATATATATCGACTGTGGAAAAGCAAAAGGACGGAATACAAAACGTGTATTAAATTGTAACATTGTGGTTATCGAATAAAAATATTTTAAAAAACGAAGGGATACGTCCTAAATATAGTGTATTAACATGTTTGTGTGAGTTATACATGATATTTTTTGCTGTGGATTACGTCCTTTTCCCTTTCTACGATCGATGTATATCTTTATTTCTATATTTGAAATTATTTTCCGCACACGCTTCATTGTATTACTGTATCAACACTGTCAACTAAAATGATAATTCTGGCATTATTGAGTGTGTCAAACTTTATATTCCTGATGATTTATACAATCGTAGAGATGACTTATTAATTCTCGTGAAGCGTAGAACTAGACTATCAACAGTGATGCTACTAAGAAGATATTAAACATTGTTCAAACATATTGCTTAGATTGCCTGAGTATTTATTTCAATGTGAGATGTTAGTTGCCACTCGCCGTGACGAGTGTCAGTTATTGAGCACACAGATTATGTTTATTTATTTATTATGCCCTTTTATGACATATACATTGTGCGCTATTATAACGTAAAACTATTAGGCCTGGAAGGATAAAATAATCATTCGCATGATGCCACCTTTCCACAACGGGGATTATCTGTTGGTCAACAAATTCAAGGTCGGATAAATGCAAAAACCAACAGCAATAATTGATTACACTACAAAAATCAAAGCAGTGGATAAAGCAGATCTCTGTTGCAGCCCTTATTATTATTAATAATTTAAGAATAATAAGATGTCCTTTCAATTGGACATTTTATTTGAAAAAAATTCCATTGTCGTTCGTATTGTCGGCTCCGTGGTTCAGTTGGTAACGTCGTTGAGTACGGTTACGAATGTCTCGGGTTCAAATCTCGGTGCGGACAGTTTCATAAATTGATCTTTTAATCGATTTATGGATTTCTATTCGTAGACATAAATGTTTGTGATGCCTAAAACTCCTATCCCAATCCTTCTATCCCTACTCTTTTCGAAAAATAAGAGACCATTTTCTCCATTAGGAGGCAATATGCTCCACGTTAGGAGCCGACATAAAAAATATGTATCGTAGGTAACTACAAAAGCAATTATTTAGAATGAAATTAATTCATAGTTATTGTCATTGTGTGTCCATAAAAAATGGGTTGAAAGATTTAAAGTAGAAATTGTACTGATCAACCCCAAAAGCAATAAATTGTCATGTGCAATATGTTTTACATAAATAAAGTGAAAATTATGCTAAAATCCCTTGTCATTCCTCCACATTGTCTGTCCATTAATGAGCACATAATTGCTGTCCGATTAAAAATCACAGCGATAGGCAAACATCGCTAACGCTTGCCATCACCTGTTCACTTTACAAACCACACAGATTCGCAGAAATTATTCTGTCTCTTTTTAGCACCCATTAAATTACTATAGCGTAAATGAGGACGGTTGTTTTGTTCACGCTCTAATGAGATCAAAAATGTAAGTAAGGGAAGAAATAACTTGCTTGGCAGGGATGAACTATTTTTTAACGTATTTTGTCTCTGAAGTTAATCAATACAAACGAATATTTTTCTAAAAGCATTTTATTTTCATCAGATAGATAAAAAAAATCATTTTGGTGAAATAACCAAAACTATTAAAATTCTTTTTTTCCTGAACTTTGAACCTGAACGCATCATATATGTTTCAATTTTGCGCTAGACTGGCTATTCTTCAATTCAACCACTCACATATTTTGATGGACTGAAAAAAGTAGATGTTGCAAAATAATAGAACAATGAAGTTATCAATTTTTTCTTGAAAGTGAGTTTCCACAAAGTTCCCGACGAATCCAATACAAAATATGTATCACTTATTGAGCATTTTTCATTTATTATGTCTATTTTGGTTGTAGACTTTTGACAACTTAGTGTATAAATGACGTCACACAAAGCTGGGTATTTTTATAGGTGATATTATATCATAAAATCTTTAACCTTCTTGATTAAGTTAAGTAAAATTAAGAATACCCCATGTTTAAAATACTCTTAACTACAATCTAAAAAGAAAATGGCCAGTATTTATTGGGTCAGTAATTAATCAAAATGGTCAGTAACTAATTCTATAAATGGTCAGTAATCACGTGGTCAGTTAATTAAATAAACGGTCAGTAAATTTTTTTGGTCAGTTATTTACTGAATGGAATAACCTAACCTAACCTAAAATATTTACTGACCGTATCTTTCATATCTGCTTACCATTTTTATTTTTCTACTGACCGTTTTATGAATATGTTACTGACCGTTTCTTTAATTTTTACTGACCATTAATTGAATTAGAAACTGATGAAATAATTAGTTGCCAAAGAAACTTTAAGCTATAATGGGGGTGTTTAATAGTTTTATGACGTCACTAGCATATTCCTTTGGCTAAAAAGCATTACACTTTTAGGGTCACATGTCATTAAATTACATTGCAAAAATTAGATAAGGAATAAATTACACATTCTCCAGTAAAATGTTTAGCCTCTCAGTTTGCAAATAAAACTATAAAAAACGGAACTAAAAATGTGTATTCACTTTTTCCATAATTAATTTATTTAATAGTTTTCAATGAAAAAATGTTCTAAAAATATTTTACAACATAATAAGTAATATTAATTGCTTCTGTATACTTTCATTTTTTGCATACATTTGAGATAAATACAATCGAGTTTGAGAAAAGTAAAATTCACTTTAAAATAAAAAAAATATGCATTATTATTTACAAAACGCCTAAATAGCATACTCTACCCGCTTGGCTTGGCGTTATAATAATTTACAATAATATATGGTCAGTTTCAAATGAATTGATAAAATAGCCAATACTAGAGATATACGAGTTGTTGTACAGCTTGTAAAAGATAAAATCAGCGCAAAAAACAACGAATTTGATATCTCCAACCCTGTTTATGCTACTACAAATAATATAATATTACGGTGAGGGTATAGTATGGGAATTGCAATGCTTCAATGTCTTACGTCATCCGTGAATCCGGTTCGTGTCCAAACTAACTATGTTTTATGCATTATTGTTTAATTTCATATAACTACATCATACTTACTTGTTAACAGCGGGTGAAAGAGTGACATTTTGTTATTTTCTTTATTTCTGGACTTTACCATGAAATCAAAGTCACGGGAACTGATTTATGTAGTGTGTCATTAATATTTTCAACGTTATTGATTGAAAAGCTCTTTATAAAATGGGGTTGGAGTTGTAAAAATAATATATTATTTTTTCGGATTCGCAAGTACTTTAGGATTTCAGGGACCTAACTAAAAACCAGCATGTTTCGCACTAAGTCCAACTATAGTTTCGGTAATGCTATTATCATATTTATTAGTGACAAAAAGCGCTACCTCTGACATATATACTTGTTTGCAATTAATTTACGGTATGGTTGGCCATATTATTTACAAATGAAAACATAAAGTCAGAAAAATAAAGGTATGACTTTGCCTGTTTCTATTATTGATTACTTTTGATAAATATTGATATGATAAAAATTAGTGAATGGTTCACTAATTTTTTCTTACAATTTCCCTGATTCATTATTGTATATTATATTAGTAACGTCATTAAAAAGTTTTGTTCAGCTATATGGACTTTTAATGTAGCTATATTTGTGATTTCAGATTAGTATTTAACGATTTGCAAGAGGTCCATAACATTTTAATTGTAGACTCTTTCATTTGATTTATGTATAATTTGTTTGCTAATCAGTATTTTCTTGTCTCACTTCATGAACCATCAGTTTTATATACCTTCATTTTTACATTAAATTTTATATAAATAAGCCTGTTATGTTTGTATTTTTATCTGTTGATAATGCTCGTGATGAGTGAAACCGGTCCTGATCATTATAAATATGTGGAAGTAGTACAAATGAATTGTGTTTTATTTTTTAAAATACAATGTCTTTCCACCAAGAATTGAACACCTTAAAAGTGAATACAATATACATTTATGCTTATTTTCCTGAATACCAAAACACAAAAATCTTAATTTATTTTTATCTTAAAACTTCATTTGCAGATCCACCAACTCGTAGTCCAAAAATTTCCAGCAATTTAAAACAAAGCCAATCAGAAGGAAAAGAGTTCAACAATTATATATAAATAATACAATACAAAAGTTAATTAACCGTTCTAAAAATGAATCGAAATAAACGGTGATTTTATTGAAAAACAAGAATTATTTTATTACCTCTTACCATTAGGACAAAAAAGTTTTAAGCTTCCTAGTAATAATATCAGAAGTTTTGTGCGTATCTAAATTTGACTCTTTTTTGATATTGTAAATGTGTAAATCAGCAGTCGATTTATCTTTAAAACAAATTTGATAAATTGATTGAATCAGTGCTTACTTCGTGGAACCTCAGTAAAGTCTAAATTAATGTATTTAGCTCCACAAGAATTATAAAATATAATTGATCGCTAGTTCTAGGGATGGTGTGATACCTATATTGGTAAATATCAAGTGTACTTAATAATTATTTTTGAGAAACCTAAACTCTAAACTATGAAATTAAAAAAACGTTGAAAGATTAACAGTTCTTTTCGACTCATGTAATGGTTAATTATTAAAAAATCACAGTTTATTTTTAGAATCGAACTCCTTAATAAATTAATACAATATATATCCAAAAATAGTATTACAATTGCAGCCTGCAGTTGATTTTTAATTCCGTAAGTGCTCTTATTCCAAAAAGTTTACCCATGCCTGCTTAAAATATTATTCTAGATATGCTTGATGAGAACTTAAATAAGTCACAAAAAATCATCTTGAAGATAAAAGACATAAAAAAACACCTAGACTCTAAATCTGACATGTTTAATTAAAATAATCGTCATGTAATATTGGCTTAGCTCAATAGCTGATTGCTAAGTGGCACTTTTACTTCTTTGCTACAGAATCATGATCAATATTATAATGAAAAAATTATGTTGGTAAACCATTTTACAATTATTATCCTCTGATTTTATACGCCTAATTACAAAGGGTTTTTTCACATAAAATTTAAATGATGAATCACATGCAGCTTTATTACACTCAGGGAGTAATAATTATTTTGGTCTGTGAAATTTCAAAAATAGCATCATAAATTAACAGAAATGTAAAATTAACTTTTTGACACGTCGCATGGTATTCGCTCACAATTAACGCTATATTTATTTTTACTAAATAATCACTGTTGTTCAAAATCGGATTTATGTGAATAAAGGAAACTAACTTTGATTGAATTCATACAATTTAGGGATTAAATTATTTTTAGATTACGTATAAAAAACACAGGTTTTCTGATAACTTATATATAAATTATGTATCAAGGTGCCATAAAAATTACAGAAATAACAAAGTGTTAAGTTCCAAAAGAATTTTATACAATAGTTTCATAACGTTGTTAGCAGCATGTCATTAAAACTATTGGTCATACGATGTTATTTTTTTTACAATATTTTAACGAAGTTCTACCGAGTAAACACCAATTAAATCAACAAAAAAAATTACCATTCAGGGATTCGAAGCCATGACAGTGCAACCAAATGGATTTAACGCCCAAGTGCACTGAATACTCTGCTAGTGAACCGTGGTACCACTAATTTAATATCTATCAAAAACTGACAATAATTAAAAAATTCTCTATCAGCTGAATTAAAAAAGTTCCGAAATTAAGTATTTAAATCTCACAAAGCGGTCGGTCAGTACAGAAGATGTGACCAACAATTGAATCCCGAGACAGCACTGCCACCCTCTTTTCAATAAATCAGCCCTCCGTGTCCACAGAGTGATGTATTGCCGAAAAACGGACACCCCTCGGGAAGGGTAGCCCAACTCTGAAGAGCAGGGTTTCTGAGTGAAATGATTTACTAAAGGTATCTAATTTTGTTAAATTCTGAAACCATTTGGTAACAAAATTCAGGATTTTTGTTGCAGTCAATTTGCACGGTCAAGAGATCGAATCCCAGAATGAATATGTTGATATATGAATTTGTATTTGTATTTATTTGATATTTTAATTAATTCCTGTAACTTTTATCACTTTTGTCATCTATTGGTAAGAGCTTTACACAAGTGACCGAGTGGGTCTGGGCTCAAATCTTAGCAAGGTCAAAGTCAAATGTAGATCGTTTCAATTAAACATTTGAGATCTTGGTGAGGGGTGTTCGTCATATATTTTTTCTTTCAGTTGAGTTTGAGCACCGTTCTTATCTAAATTTAAAAATATCAAACGAGTTGGCTATTATTAACTGCAATGCCAATATTATATTAATTGTATTCATCCCTTTATTAAAAATCTCCATAAACCAAATGTAATTCAGAAATATTGGAAATGCTCACTCTTATCTCACGAGGTCTCTCTGTAGAATTATCAACGAGTAATGGACCTCAATTGTGAAAAAGACTCATTTTATTTGAAAATCACAACTGACAGTTGAAAACATCTGCCATCATGACACCTCTACCCTTTTATAATTGAACATGACCGATGGTCCCCCAGTTGTCCCGCTCGGTCACCGCTTGTTTGCCAGCGCTGATTAACTTTTATATCACCCCTTGATTATTTCGCTAAATGAAAAGTACCACCCCACCGCAAACCATCTTCGCTGATACTATAATTACGAAGTGTTGCATACAGGATACATCATTATATCTCTGCATAATATTTTATTATGTTCCAGATAACATTTACTTTTATCGGTTGCGATGTTATTTACATTCTGGTCGCATTAACTTTAAGTCCCAATTCAATTGTAATAACGGTTCAATGAAAAAAGCGGACACAGAGTAGAAAAAGTTTCACATTTAAAATACTCCCTATCGTTTCATTAGTTTTTCAGCTTGAAAAAATGTTAATATAAGCTTTTTAACTTTCAATATCGTTAAATAATAATTTTCAGAAACTCAGAACCGCTTTTCCGCTTTTTTCCATGTCCGCTTTTTTCCTGTTCGGTTTTTTCCTGTACGGTTTCATCCATTTACCGTAATAACTAATTAAGTGAATTTAAATATAGATAATATTCTGACTTTTTTTATCATCGTTGATACCGCAATTGGTCTTATATCAAAAGGCGAGAAAAAATTGCTCTTTAGATTCTTAATGACTTTTTCGTGTGTAAACTACTTGCTAGTATGTGATTCTTCGATAGGACGTGAAGGTATTTTTTTGACTACATTTACGAAATGTCACTTTTTATTATTTTTTACTTATGACCAATTGCAGTCTCAACGACTTTTATAATATAGCGATAATAAAAAAAAGCAAAAATTAGAAAATAAAATTTGCATTGAATAATCACTGTTCATATGATTTATGGGTGTTGTAGTCGAGTAGGTGACGCTCTTGAGCGTTTACCCTATCCGATCTTTAAAATCAGTCGTGAGGAAAGCGGTAAGCTAACTATTATAACTTTCCTAGCCACACCCTTACCGTCTCCTGAATAACGAACAGTCTTCGTAAAAAAAAATTATTCAGATACCTCGGTGTAAATAATTAATACATAGTTGGGCAATGCATCTTAATGTCAATTCCTATTTTATTTCCTATGCAAAACAGCTAATTTGTGGATCTTTGAAATAAAATGTATAAATATTGTTATGAAGATTTTTCTAATAAGTCATCTATTCCAGGAAACTTTAATTGTACTAGATTAGATTAAAATTAAATAATTATCATAATAATAATTAATTACATTAGACATGTCAAAAAATTCCATTATTTCCCACCATTGATCTAAATAAGATGTGAAATTTTTAAAAAAATATTTAATCTCTCCCAACAAACGGTTAGTAAATAAACCCGATTGTGAATGTTGCAAAGAGATTCAAGATGCTTTTACAAATTTTCTGAAAATATCCAGATACGAATAACGAACGTAAAAAATTTCTCAAGCCATTATGATGTCGTAAAATACCATATTATTATTATAAACTTTCACGTCCGTTTTAAAACGAAAGTAGTGTGATGTAATGTGATGTAATTTTAAAAATATAATGCTTTTCCACCGAGAGTTGACAGTTAGCATCTTAAAGTGATATAATATAATATCTTCACTACTACTTACTTACTATGTTGTTGCGGTTGGGAATAGCAATATAACCAAATAGGAATCTTGACTACCAAGTAAAATACACACCATTTTCCACCACGCCGTTCAAAATTCTCCTCTTTTAAAACGCGATCGGAATTTTTAACTCGACAATGTATTTTTGAGATCCTTTATATTTACACTTCAAAGTATTTACCCTGTAATGGATTGTGCCAGTATTGAATTTTGAACGCATGGGATTTCCCTCTTTCGCACATTAAACATTTGACAGTTTTTCTTTTGATTTTCTATTTACCGTTTGATAACATTAAACTTTCTTTATTCGTAAATATTTTTTGAGCTGATTTTATGGAAGGACAGTTGCAAGGACGGTTATGAAATCAATATTTTATATTGCATATTCAACGTCATTTGCAAATCAATGTTTTCTCGATGGATAAAATTGATCATAAACGACGATATGTTCTATAAATATTTTTTAATTTATCACAGTATCGATTTTTTTTATTATATTATAAATCGCTTTTTGTCATTGACAATTCCGTATAACGTGGCAAAAGCACAACTACATTGCTGGGCATTACTGTCTTAGCACACGTTCATCCATATCGACTGTATACATTTAAAAGGACGTAACCCACACCTAAAAATATTGTGCTATGTACTAAACAAGTGTTATACACACGTGTTAAACATTATATATATAATATCGACCGTTGAAAGGCAAAAGGACGTATCCCTCCGTTTTTTCAAAATATCTTTTTTCGATAATCACAATGTATATAATTTAACAATATTTTTTGTGAGTGGGTTACGTCCTTTTGCCTTTTCACAGTCGATATGGTGCAAATACCTATCAACCTATTTTTATTTATATAACTGCGGTATCGTCCTAAAACCAATAGACTTGGATTTTTTTCTCCATGTCGTGTTGCTGTTTCGGATGTGCCCGGAAAAGATTTTTTATTCAAAAATATTCATCACATATTCATTTTGTAAAGATCCTTATTCACATATTTACCTTTTTGTTAGTATACGATTTTTTATTTCAAGGTTTTAGTGGTATTCAAATAATTTGTTTTCAATAAATTAGTTCATGAAAACTAAAATGTAATTTTTATTTAGAAAAACCTTCAGAACACTATTTCTTTGTTATAATTTAATTTAGTGATTATTAGCTTATTAAGCCTCGGAATAGCGACTGTTTCATAGTGCTCTGTCAACATTACAAATAACACTGTTCCTATAAGCTACTTATTTTCGTTTGTTAACTTCACTGTTTAAGGACGCCACTGGATCCTCAACATGCATTTTTCAGTGGACGGTTAGTGGAATATTATAATGAGGTATATCTAAATTATCTGAGACGTTTTCGAAATACTGTCTAGCTAGATTATATCAGTTATATGAATGTTTGTAAATAAATCGATAACTAATTTTTTCTCATTACATAATAACACTTTTACACACATCACAACAAATTTAAGCGTTTTCTTAACCTATTACAAACAGCGAGTTGATGTTTTATACTGCTGATAATAACAGAATAAAATTATATTTCCTAATTCGTGTCTGCATACCGAAAGAATACAGTGGCGTAGAATGAAGCCGGGGGTTTAGATGGGTATTCGTACTTTGTACCGACTCCGCTCAAACACGATTGAAATTTGAATAGAGCACAACTCTCTCTGTGTGAAAAATGTGAAAAGGTTTCACGTAAACCGCGACACTTCTACTCTTTAATCCGGGATTTACTTTCATCTATTTGTGTTTATTTGCTTTGACGCATTCGTCTGACAGTTTATTCTAGCTCGTATTTGTTTATGTAATTAATTCTCTACTAGAGTCATTCAAATAATACGATAAAAACTTAACAATATTGATGCTTTATTCAGAATATATTCATAAGCTTATTTAATAACATAATATTTAACAAAGTTATTTCATAAAAAACAATTTAACAAAAGACAATTTTGTACTGTTAGATATATACCACCGGTTTCGAGCAGAAATTACTTTAAAATAAATCAGTTTGGAAGAAAAGAAACTTATCGCTCATTATAAAACAATACGTCGATTTAACACGCAACACAAATTTTACAGGAAACGAAAAAAACTTTTTTTTTTTGTATTTCACCAAAACAAAAATATGTAACCAAACATATTTTTCACATGTGCATTGTTTATGTACGATACAAGGTATTGCATCTATTTCAGTAACAAAAATAATGGCATACATATAATTACTTTTATATTTAAGTTTGAAAAACAAGTGTTTGTTGTCACTTTGGGACGCTAAATTTTCCTGTCACATATTTTTTCCAGAAGTGTGGAGTCGTCTAAAAAAAGCGGGACTCTGACTCGAACTGACAACAACCCGACTCCGACCCCGAAATTGAATGCAACTCTGACTCGGATTATGACTAAAAAAAGTCTAATTTGGTCAGGTTTTTTTCCAAGCTTTCCTTTTTGATGTGTTATTGGTGTTAAAATTAAATACCAACCAACCAATCCGGTGAATAGCCATTTTTTTCATATTATACTTATATATATATGTATATCACAGGACAAGTAGATGTTATAGGCATAAATGAAAATGAAACAAGTAGATTAATACACACAGAAGTGCAAAAATGCATTTTATAGAAAAAGTAGTTAGAGTCGCTCGTTTGCGCCAACTCCGACTCCGGCCAAAACAGCGCTACTACAGGACTCCGACCCTGACTCCGCAGCCCTGGTTTTTTCACTGCAAAGCTGAATACATCAAACACTTATCTTTGTCAAAGGTGTGTTTTGGATTGCTTCATGATGAGGGATATGTTGATTTTCTTCATTACAGCATTTAAAATCTTGGGCATGCTTTTTTGTGATTAATTTTTTTACTTTATTATTAAATATTTCATCACTTTAAGGTAAAATTTTAAAAGTCCTTTATATAATAGACAACAATCTATGGTATTTTGTTGATATTGTCCAAATAATTGTTAGGTAAAAACGGATTTATTGATACTATAATAATTATAGGATTTAAAATTATTAATTGCCTTACGACAAAGTTATCACACATTGTTTAATTTAAAATACCATGACGTAGATGATTATACACCTGTGATTTTATCATACGCAATATTTCCTTTCTTTATAAAGTGCATGGGAATTTTTTTGTGGTATATCTCAATCACACCAACCACCCTTATACGTGCGTGATTAGGGGTTGTGATTTCAATGTTATTATCTCCCCCACGAAAAGCATATTGCTATCGTGAGAATGAATCGATGTGCTTTGTTACTTATTGAAACAGGTGTTTTGGAGTCACATTGCATCTAACAAATACCAGCCTAATTCGTAATTATTATATATGAAGGTGGAAAATGAAAAAATCTTTTTCGAGAGCTGTATTTTGTCATTAGTAATTAACTGTGTTCCTAGATGTAAAAATTATTAATAAATACATACTGTATTTGGATTTTGCATTTAGAAATTTTTTTATTAATGTCGACACCACCATAAATCAGTTGGAAAGGGTCGGCACTTACATGTTATTGTTATAGTATGTACTTATTGATAACAAGTAGCAACATACTGATGAGAGAATAACATGTTTTCTTAACTTTTTGTTGGCTGGAAATGTATTCTATATAAAATAATTCTTCTTCACTCAATCTGATGATAGACTCAAATAATGTAATGCTTAAAAAAACTTGATGTTCAGCTTGACGTAACGCGAAAACAAGTTTTAGTAGTAAAAGACATAGAAAACATTCAAGACCTTTTACCATAATTAAATTATGACCATTAAATTATTTTAAAACTATAAATTACTGTATATATATTACAACTATTGCGTTAGTTTCTTATTTACCATTCACAAAACCTGTTATAGACTTGTGTTAAAGTTGTAGGATTATGTATACCTAAATGTACCCTATGTAAATCTCTATCATATGAAAAATCTCAAAAATTCATTTAAATTGAAATTCTGCTTATAATGGATGAATTTTATAACTAGATTGCTCAACAAGGAACTGTTTTTTTTCAATTAAATTGTTAAATAACTGCATATGATTGATGAACAAATATTTAACATCTAGTGTATCCTAATCAATGTTTTTTGTCACAACGACAATGATATATTTCTTCTTAATTGTTTTACGCAAGAATACCCATCACGATATCTTGAATAATACGAGAATCGTTTTTGAGGTATGACACTGAGATAATAAAAAGTAAATAATAATAATAAAAAAATACAACGGTTAAGTGCTGCGTTTCATCGAAATAATAACCATAAAAGCGCAACACCATAAATCCAATGAGATGGGAAGAGTGAGTTCGCATGGCAAGTCTTCGCGGGACAATCTTATGGAATCTCACACCATTCCGACTATGCTTGTATATCTCAGGTACCGCACAGTTTTGTGATTGATAATATTATTTTTTTAATAACATTTTTCTAGTAATCTTTTGAACTCAAGAACCACTTTTTATTTTTTATTTATGGTTCAAATAATATTGAGCGTATTGATTGAATTCGCATGTAATCGGTAGCATTATAAGAAGGTTCGTGAACTTTGTAATTATATCGGTTATTGAGTTTTTTCAGTGGGATTGAGATCTTTTTCCATTTTGTGAAATACTGAATATGGACAATAAAAACTTACGTTTTGAACTACAGCATAATATTTAACAGTTCGATGCAATCACGGCAAAGATGCCCAACCGGTCGATCCCGAAAACTTCCGTGAGTTTTGAAAAAATATGTTATTTTATACAAATAAAATATATGTATATATTATATACAATAAAAATAATAATAAACATTGTGTTAAAAATATACGAAAATACTCAATTTTAATTATTTCGTTAGCACATACCTATATAATAATAGTTTGCATTTAAAATAAACATTTTTTAGTGGAAAAGGAAAAAACCTTAAATAAACTTTCCTATAAGAATCATATTAGAAGTCGATCCCTAGAAAATTTTGAAATTGAAAACTAGCTCCCAAGAAAATCCACTATCACACAATACACACATCACAATAGAAAAGCCACTTCTATAACTTCCTTAAAATAGTAGTTAAATGAAGTACAATTGGAGAAATGCCAAATATGAAAAATAAATGAACATCGATTGCGTGATTCAAATGTTTTTTTTCGTCGGAATTCTAAAACAAAACTGTAGTCGATGATAACATTTTATATTTTTATATCGGGAATAAATTTTATGTTTCGAGGGCCAGTTGTTATGGATTCGCGGCAATCTTCTGCTGTCGGGCAAGATCCTCGGTTCGCGGCGGCAGTAGTGAGAGGTCAAGGGGTCAACGACCCGCGGTGACGACGCCTCTGAACCGACCAACGGATCCAATAAGACCTAAACAAAATAATACTGTTCTCCTCACAACAAACAATCATGCATGATAATCAACTCTAATGAATTATTATAATAAAAGCATTACGTCATAAAAGACTTTTATACGATCTATGTGTGCAAAAATAATTTAACTATTATGCAAGTTCAGGTTTTGGACAGATATGCTCTATAAAAATACACATATCAAAGTGATCGACCTTATTTCATGTTTACAAAAATACATATACTTTCCCAATGAAACTATTTGGACCCCATGAAGACGGCACTTAATACTCTGAATAATTATTTGCTACAAATTTTTTACCCTTTCCGCCATTTATTCAAAATAATAATTACATCATCTTTAACTAAAGAATCCGTCGATTAAGTGATTGTGGGGGGAAACTCTTTAACGAATACTGAATGTGAACATTTACATTTGTTTTTCTTTATTTTCTTACTGGCTAAAGCGAGCCGTTCGTAAAATTCATAATCTTCCAAGTTTTTATTGTGAGTTAATTGATTATCTTAAATCATTAGTTTTTATTAAGACAATTTTGAAAACTTTCTACCAGTCAATTATACAATAAATTTTTCATGATCTGTTGGTTAAAATTTAAGATTGCTCTAGTCCCAATCGACAATTAAGATTCGAAAACCCTAAGATTTAATGGATAGAATGGTTTTATAATCAATTTATATCATCATCATTTGTCACATTTACACTTATCAGTCCAAAAACGTTGTCTAGAAGACAATAGTTTCTAGCTTCTAGGTCTTTCCTTTATATTCTTACACTTTCTGAAAAAAATATGTTATTTAGGTACGTGCAAACATTTCACTATTCAGATTCTTTTCATCTCTGATTTTTTAAGCAGTTGAAATTTATCAACTTGGGGAAATCGATTCCAATTTCAGCAAGAGGTTTACCTATATATATAAAAATGAATGTCTGTTTGTTGGTTTGTTGGTTTGTCCGGATCTTATAGGCTCCTAAGCTACTCAACCAATCGCGACGAAACTTTCAGGAAGAACTTATTGTGAGATCATGCCGGGAAATATTATATAAAATAAATGTTTGTTTGTCCTTTACGCGTTCCTTTACCATTCATGCGATTTCAATGAAACTTCGGTGAGTTGTTGTGCACACACCCGTGAAGGGTTCTGAAGAAAAAAAATTGAAAATCTAAAATTGAAAAAATGAATCAAATACGTACACACAGCGACATCTAGGAAAAACCTTCTGATTTATTCGTGTACGCACCAGACGAAAAACAAAAATATTGTGTTATAACAAGTGTGATATTGAAACTCGGGTTCGGGTCGGGCCAGACCTGAAGATGTTGAGCTCGAACCGGGTAAGTATATGAAATTTCGGCCTGTGCAGATCTCTAATCCAAAAGCAGTTCAATAAACAGAATTAAAACATAAACCCTTTCTTTCTTTGAGTGGCATTGCAACGCATGCCGGGTAATCACTAGTATTGTATATTTATGATTAGCACAAAAATTTCGTAAGAGTATCTTTAATTGAAAAACTTCTTAGAATATATTGTTGTTAGAATCTTGTTGGAATACGTGAAAATCAAATTACAATTGGATAAATTCGGGCGTATCAACTTGAAAATAAAGAAATATTGTTATCCGTCATTCCATTTATTAAAAACATTATTTTTTGAAACAGCAATTGAAATGATCAAAGTAGAGTTCCCAATCAGTGTGAAATTCCCCCATAGAGGTGAACTTTAGAGTCTCAGGGTCGGGGGGGGGGGGAATTGCTACCGCTTATTAAAGATTTTCAATATGAAATAATGCATGTTTGGATTACATTGTTGGATTATATTGGGTAGAGGTGAATTATAATCTGAAAATTGTTGAATGGAGGAATTGAGCAAAAACGGTTTGGAACTCCTGATCTAAATTATTTACAACTTAATTACTTTGTACTAAAACTTCGGTGATAAATATAATTGATATGATATTTAACAATAATTTAAAGATCATTGTGATAAAAAATTTCAAATTATTATAACTAGTAAAGCTGTTATGGATATACTAGGAGACGAATTCTACGAGACAACATTTTTTAGAGCAGTAAGATGGCAATATATAGTGTGTATTTCTTTGTATTTAAGAAAAGTCTTTTACGATCAAAAAAAAATTAGTTTTATTTCATAGAGCGCAGTATGGTAAGATTGAAACGATACCGATAGGTACCACTGGAATTACAATTGTACGATACCAAGTCGATCACTCGCAAATCAGATGGGCATCGTTATGTCGTAAATACGGTATCCAATGAAACCGTGTCTCTCAGATTCGATCCACAGTTAAATAAAATTGCTTTCTGTTGTGCGATGGCTGTAAAATGATACTTGCTTGTAAATCACTGCATATTTCGTGTCAACAATAGCTTTACGCATCCGTATACAGATGAGCATTTCTTTCCAGTTCAGACAATTGGTCAAACGTTTAAAGAAAATAATATGATACACAATATAATGCTGATGTATACAATCACTACAGGAGGGTAAGCAGTTCCTAAGTAAACGTATTTGATTGTTTCATGCCTTCTGATTATTACTTTTATTCAGTATAGAAGTTTTAAATGATAAATCAGTTTGATTCTCCATTATGGCACCCCGTCCTCTGCGATTTTGGCACCTTGAGCATGGCCTGCTCTAGGTGAAACTTTCATTCCCTTATTTAGTGAATGGGTAATACTAATACATTACGATTACTAACATACATTAATAAATAAATAAATTCATTGCAGACATTGTTGAGCCCATATACTGATCCGCCGTCCAACCTCTCAACAAAGAAATAACAGGAGAAAGAGTAAATAACTAGTTTGATAATTACACGATCACTTTTTCAATGTCTCAATTTCAGGATTGGTAAAGTTTTGGTATAAAGGTGGTTTTAGAGTAACCATTCTTTCTACCACGTTAATGAAGACACTGCTGTAAAATAAAAATGAAGATTCAAGCTACTTGTAAAATATTTGACTTGATTTTTATTTATATAACAATAAAAAAATAGATTTACAGTGAATTAAATTTAAAAAAAGACTAGCAGCTGCTTATAAAAGACGCCTACTCGACTTTTTTGTCCACATCACCCCCAAGTCTACGGACAATCTTGAGAGGCTCGTCGTCACAGGGAGGTTGAAGGAAAAAGAGGACGCGGAAGAGCTCCAACTCACTGGAGCGACCAAGTGAAAGGTACCACACACCTCTCCTTACCAATAGTCTTCAGAGTAGAGGAGTACAGGAACAAGTGGCGAAGGATCGTCAAAGTAAATGGAGCCGTTATGATAGGCAGAGGTCACGAATAAGACTAAAGATGTAGATATCAAAAATAAATTATTCGTGTATGAATTGTTTTGGGGCAAAGTATATTAAGGTAAATGCTGTAAACATTAATTTTTTCTTATAGAATATTTGATTTATAACTCAATACAATTCATTGTCACTTGTATTATTAAGTTAAAAAACAATTTGTGTAGGTATTGCTAATCTGATTCTGATAGAACTGAAAAAAAGTGATGTTTCCTTACGATACACACATAGAAAGGATTCAAGTATTTTTGTTAATTCTTTATAGACAAAAAACACAACTAGCTAATAAATTTGAATTCATGATGCCGAACCCATCTCAAAGTGAAATTATTTTCGATTCATCTTAATAAATTTTCTTGTTTTAGCTCTATCGTTTGGAAAAACACACAACAAACTAGCGTGTATTTATTTCCCTCATATTTATTTAAAACGCTGTTTAATTTTACATGATTGATACACAAATACTAAAAATAGATTCATACAAACGTTTTTTAAGCATGATTAACTTTTTTGTTACAACCACGACGATTTCAATTTTTTTTTTATTTGTGTCATATTTGTTAAGCAGTGGAAGGCCTTCAAGTTTTGGTATAACAGCTGATGATAATGCTGGCCGCACATGAAGTCAGATGGGGAAAATGCGCCCATAGGGTAACTTTCCATTTTATATTTCTAAGGAAAAAGCTTTCACATACTAAACATGTCGCGCGGAACGCAATAAAATATCAATTTTTCACAGTCCCAATACAAAAAAACTTCAATATCCAAAATACTTCCGCACGATTTTGAAATTCAATTTTTTACTCCCTTATTCGGAGGGACGAAAGGAAACTTATCAACTAGCGAGTAGTCCTCAAAGCGTGGTGCGATCGAATGATATAAGAACAACGCCTTACATTCCAAAAGTAGTTTAAATATAAATTATACAAATAAACACATTCAAGCCGAGTCAATTGACGAATAATAAATAAATGTAATATAATACGTAAGAATGCAAAAGCCACGAATCAATTTACTTTTTTGAAACAGTAAAAAGCACCTGCGATATATTTATGTCCATACATTTTCATTATTACAACTATAACCATTAATTTTGATAGGTTTACTATCGAATAAAAGAGATTTGATCTGTATAAATTGAAACTAGAAGTGAACAAAAACAGAAGCTTGTTTGGCTGCTTATCGCCCCGAAATTTTGATTGTATCAGAACAAACAAATCTTTCTAGATCGATTAACTTAAGACTTATGATAAAACCAATTATATTTCTATAAACAGTAAGTTTTTTCCATCATAAATAATTCATAATAACTTTTAAAATAGTAAGTGTTTATCGTAATTAGCAATTATATAATCAGTTTTCCAGCACACTTCTATTTAGCACATACCAACCACTTCTTGGGTAACTGTGATGTATACGGACCTGTAGCCGATACAACGCTGAATACCCTGGGATGATTAAGATACAGTAGTATCGATTTTATCAACTATAGCTAAGTAACTTTGTTCAATTGGGTAAAATTCGGTCTTCATAATTAAACATACAGCTAACAGCAAAATCTATATTTTGAGCAATCAAAGCCGTGTATTAATTGATTCGGCTGACGGTATTGTCATAACATGAAATACTCAATAAATTGTTATAAAATTATAAATAATTATGAATTGCTATATGACCGCTATATGAATCGATATTATGAATCGCAACTGATGTTTCATTTACCAGAATACTTGTATTGCCGTTAGTATTCAATACCGGAACACGCTGTCTATCTCTTTTCATAGATCACTTTAAACTACTGTTTCGTGATAGTTAAAAAAAACAGCAATTATATTGGTATAACGAAAAGAGAAAATATGTTTTTTTATATAGGTGTCATAGAAAAAAGTTTAAAAGCTGTGTGCCGAAATAGTATTTTTGGCGGAAACTTAGTATTCATGTCTTGTTGGCATTACGCTCGAGTGAATTCGCGGTAAGTTTAAGGCATATGAAATGCGCTTTTTAAGAAGTGAGTACCGGCCGATAGTTTGTCTTGTAAGGCAAGGTACTGTAAAACAAAACATAGATAGAATTTCACAAATATAAATATTTACAGATAACACCAAAAGAAAGCTAAAAATGTATTTGAAAAATGCAATAGTCGAGTGTTATACGGTTATTAACTTTTTCTCCACTCGAATGGTTTGTATGGCCTGAATTTATTTAGTCAGTAACTATTTCAACTTTTGGTCAGTGAGAAATAATAAATAGTCAGTAACTAATTCGATACATGGTCAGTGTACATGTGGTCAGTTAATAAAATTAGCGGTCAGTAATTTATATAAAATGTTCAGTTATTAAATTAAACTGTATTTATGTAAAACGGTCAGTTTTTTGATTAAGCCAAGTTGTTATTTATTTGGCAATTATTTACCAACCAAACAAAATTCGTCCGTGGCGCAGTTGGTAGCGTCGCTAGCTACGGTTACGGATGTCTCGGGTTCAATTCCCAGTGCGGACGGTTTTCATCGATTGACCTTTCAATCGATTTATGGATTTCTGTTCGTAGTCTGGGTTCTCCCTCCCACCCATCCCATCTCAACGGGGCGTAGCGAGAGTGATTAGCTAACCACTAGCCCTATCCTTCTATCCCTACTCTCTTCGATAAAAGAGAGGTTGAGCAACTGAGTAACAAAGCAGTTCTCGTAGGAAAATCCTGTCAAGTTACATCCATTAGGAAACCATATGCTCCACATTGGGAGCGGACATGGAAAAAAAACCAAAATTATTAACTGAACATCCTAAAATAGAGGTGAATGACTTGTAATTAATTCTCGTTAAACTCTTTATGGTAAATTGCTTCTTTATAAGTTCAAAATAACATCGACGCACAATAATCAGGTGCTAGATATATTGTCGGTCCTGTAGCTGAATGTGTTAGAGTGATTAACGCACTTAGACGTTCGTCCCATTCGTTTGCATGGGCCACGGACTTAGTTAATTACTTATCTTTTTCTCGCACATTCTTCTATTTTCCACTTCTCCGAAAAATAGCTATTGAGCTAATAAAATACAACAAATTCTCGTAAATCAGCTCTTGCTAGTATGCTCTATTAGGAATTCGTTTGATACTCCACATTGAAAAAGTGGTACAGTCAATAGATACATTGAATCTACCAGAAACAAATGCAAATTCGACTTTTTAATCTGCAAACCGGATAACTTCATTTAGGGAAAATTTTACAGCACATAGAAAAAACTTTAAGTATCACTTATTTATAAGCAAAATAATATCGATTTGTAATTTAGGAATTGCTAAATTCCACTAGATGGCAAAATTATTAAGCTTTGTCATTGTAATTTGCTATGTTCTGAGAAATTTGGGGAAGTGAAGTTAGCTGGTTTGCAGGTTAAGTAGTTGAAATACATTATACAACGGGTGTTAGAGGTTGTGCCAACTTCAATGATCATTACAAATATATTTAAAATCAGTTGAAATATGTCATTATATCTTGAAAAGATGACCCTCTTACAACGCTAACATGTCTAAAGATTCCTTCATCTTTTATTCGTACATTAACTGTCCAGTTACCCTGCCATAATTTATCGTGAGACGCTAAACTTGTATAGGCAAAAATAAAGCTGCGGCACAAAAACTGTTCTTCCCCATTATGTTGTAGTGCAAAATCAGCCGCGTAATACAAAAGATAGTTTACTAAATAAGCAGTATATATTTTGCTTGTTTGCCATTGTCCTTAGTGCGACCCCGCTAAGACTATCTTTTGTGACGTGTAAAATACAAGTTGACCATGCTGAGCGAGGGTCGCATCAAACATTTAGCGATTGCATTATATCTAGAAAACTGTTTAAATACATACTTCAAAACGAATCCAAGAAATAAACAATTTTTTTGTGTATTTTTTGCGGGTGATTATGAATACATCCCGTTGCTTTATTCAACATAATATTTTTAAATAATATGATCATGTTTAACAGTTTAAGCACTCGAAAAGAAATTTATCAGCCTTCATATTTCTTTAAGCTTATACGACACCCAAATGATAATTCAGCCATTATTGGTAATGTGAATATTGATGATCTTGGTGATTGATAATCATAACTTGTCAACAGTAATACAATTTGAAAAGGCATTATTATTGTCGGACGGTATTGACTCGGATTAGGTAATACCGAACTCTTTTCCTAGTTCTATCCTTCATAGATCTAAGACATATTGCTTTGCTTTTTGACGCCTTTTAATATACATATATTGTATTATAATAACTTTGCAACTATGAAGAAAATCATTCATTATTATTATGCGTACATATTTCGTGTAGATTTTTAGTTGACCCCTCTACTTAAGGTGCAATTTATTATTATTTACCTAGACTTTACACAATAAGATCCTTTGACCACCGGTCAGGATACTCCTTTGTTTGTGTAGTAACTTAGCAGCGACAATATAGAGAAAAAATCTGCTTAACATTTCCCACGATTATTAATAAATATGAATATTGTCTAACGGTTGTCGATTTTGCTACGAAATTTATGATAAATATATATAATATGGTATACGGTTAATAATTTTGATAGATGAAAGATTATCCATCATTATTAAAACGATATTTTTACTTAGATGTTGTATAATAACTATTACAATAAATTATACAATCGTCGTCTTACAGTTCATATTACTTTTGATTAAATTAGCGTTGAACAACTTTCTGTACGATTAATTATGAATTCTTCAAATATCGTTTTGCAGTATATTGTTTTTCTTGATGTATCCATCTATGAGAGAGGAAAAGTGTGTGTGTGTGTGTAAACAATAGTTTTGAGTGAATTTTAGCACAAATTACGCACACGCACACTCTTTTTGTTTTACATCGGTCGCATCAAACGTATTGAGCGAATGCTAACAAGTGGTATTTCTATCTGGTACTAATTCTAGTAAATAGTAACTGTTGAGCAATAAATGCATAAGCCTATAAATAAAATATCAAATAGTAATTTTGTCTATAAGTACATATTACTGTAATAATAATGCATTATTTCTATTGTTTGAAATGAAATTGAAAGTGTATGTTTTTGTTAGAAGATACGAGTTTGACCGAAAGAACATTTTTGTATACATAACTAAAAGTATGAATAATAGTTGTGTAAAGTGTTTTGTCAGCGTCGTTGGCTACGGTTACGGATGTCTCGGGTTCGATTCCCGGTGCGGATGGTTTTCATAAATTGATCTTTCAATCGATTTATGGCCTTTTATTCGTAGTCTGAATGTTTGTGATGTCAACTCCCTCTCACCCACCCGATCCTCAAAGGGCGTAGCGAGAGCAATTAACTAATCACTAGTGGTGTCCTAGCCGTATCTTTCTCTCTCTACTCTCTTCGAAAAACGAGAGGTTGAGCAACTGTGTAACAAGTAGTTCTAATCGAAAATTTCTGTTAAGATATCTTCTTTAGAAGACCATATGCTCCATATTGGGAGCGGAAAAAAAAGGTTTTCACTATTTTGGGAGAATTCTTACTATTTTTATCAATTCCTCTATATTCTATATCACGGTATTACAATATAAACACAGAATTTCTAAGTTGTATGAGAACTGAATCCCATTGAATTAGACAATTGATTGGCAACTCGCAACCAGAAAATAAGAAGTTGCCACCAAGAATAAAAAATAAATACTACGATGTCATCATGCATCATGCATTTGGTTTCATTTAATCAAGCAAGATTTTTAATTTAAATATCATGGGGGTTAATAAAAATACGATTTTATCTGTCGCTTGAATAGGAGACCATAAGTCGTAATGGGACACGTGATATTTTGTAAATGAGAGAGTAAAAGAGTGAGGACGTGTACAACTGTCATCAATTCATCTGAATTGTGAACATGCTGATAATGTCACTTGATACTGCACTCACCCTTTCACTTCATGTGCGCCTAATACAATGTCATACCATTGTTTCAACAATATTGATTTATTTATGTGGTACTTATTACTTGCTTCTTCTGCTTGTAACGGAATTTTAAATGTGTGTTATAAAATAGATTGTAATGTTTTCAATGATAAATTGTGAAAAACCTATTTTTTGTGATATATCACAATATAATATGGATCTGGATTATTGAGATTTTGTACACTTCCATGTATTTTGTCACTAACGACCCGGGTTTCGCCTTTCGGCATCTTCAGGCATTCGAGCACACGAATGGACTCGAACTGAGTTCAGTTCGAGTCCATTCGTGTGCTCGAATGCCTGAAGATGCCGAAAGGCGAAACCCGGGTCGTTAGTGACAAAATACATGGAAGTGTACAAAATCTCAATAATCCAAATTTAATATTGAAATTCCATCAAGCACCCTCAGTCGATGTCTTAAATTATATAATATGGATCATTTTTTGCATGAATTTGCTTCATAATACTTTTGTCGGCGTCCGTGGCGCAGTTGGTAGCGTCGCTGGCTACGGTTACGGATGTCTCGGGTTCAATTCCAGGTGCGGACGGTTTTCATAGATGGATCTTTCAATCGATTTATGGATTTCTGTTCGTAGTCTGAGTCCTCCCTGCCACCAATCCCATCCTCACGGGGCGTAACGAGAGCGATTAGCTAACCACCAGTCCTGTCATAGCCCTATCCTTCTATCCCTACTCTCTTCGAAAAAAATAGAGGTTAAGCAACTGAGTGACAAGCAGCTCTCGTAGAAAAATTCTGTCAAGATACCTCCATTAGGAGACCATATGCTCCACATTGGGAGCGGACATGGAAAAAATACTTAACAAGAACACAAAGGAAAGGAAGGAGAAAAATACTTTTATGAAGATATTTTCTAACATACATACTTATATATACATTATAATCAGGTAAAACGTATCAAGCAATTCAATTCGAATAATAATATCTGCAGAAAATTCGATGCTTCAGGTAATGCCGTAGGACAAACTAAAGAATGGATTGTATACGCAACCTTCTAGTAGAATGTCCGTGCGGTCGTATTCGAGTGACTCTCGAAAGCCAGATAGAGACTGGTCAGGTTAAGGTAAACTCTTTAAGTTTACTGTCACATTCCGAACAATTTATGATAATAATCATCCACTTTTTTTAGCTTAACACCCACATCAGTATTCGCAAGGGGTTTTATCTTAATTGCCTTCTCATTGAATCCTTAAAAATAAAAATAAATAGTCAGGAAACAGAGAGCCGGCTCCGCACGCTCCATATAATTTCAGAAGGTAGTAAATAGTAAAAAAATATCAAATAATAATTATAGCTATTTTGGTATCACGATATTGTCAGAACGTAATAATTTATATTCGCTATTAAAAATTAAGATGTCAGTTAACAAATGGTTTTTTTACTCACTGTATTTGAAACATAATCTAACGTGTCGTTAATTTTAATACGCTTCAAATGACGTGCAGAAGCAATACAAAAACTAAAATGTAATTGATGTGATTCATAGATTGTAGAATCGTTTAAATCAAAGCAACACAAAATATCAAATACAAACGAAAAACCGTTAAAATGCAAGTAATGTGATCACAGATTTGCTCAATTGTCTGATTTAAAGAACAATACAGGAGAAAAGTTGTTTAAATTTTATTACTACGATTTGAATTCTGTGATTTCTTCTGGTTTACGAAGCTTTTGATTCACCTTAAGGACATTACTGCAACAAACATTTTTTCTTGTAGTAATATGCTTAAGAGTTATTTTATATGGAAGGCTTATAAGTTATAAGCAATATAAATATTTGAATAGCCCACCAAATGAAATTATTACAAAATACATTATACATGTGACGAATGCGTAGCCCTATAAACTTAAATGTACCTAATTAGTTAGAATTTATACTTACCACATGATCTTATGATCGATTTATTATGTCAAAACCGTCTTATGAGCGAAATAAACATCAAACCAAGTTGTCACTTGGCCCCCAAATCACCATATACTTTACCTAACCCTAGTTCAACTTTACTTGGTTGGATTTTCCTACTTACCCTTTATCCAGCCATAGCGGCCATTCTCATTTCGTCAGGGTGGATTTTTGTTTACTTTTACATTTTATTATTGATACAGAAAATATTATAAAAAAATTTTACATCTAATTATAGGCAAATATACTGTTTTAAGACAGGTAATAAATATAATAGCAAGGCGAATAAATATGATTTTGATAACTTTTCTCTTTATGCTTTAAATTTCAATGAGTGTATTATTGTGTTGAAAGAATTATTGGATTTTAATCCAATATATGGGTACAGATTTCTGTACCGATATCATCTTTTTATTCTAAATCTGATAAACTCAGAAGTCTACCATAATTATAATCTTCACGCGATGGGTATTCCGTATTTCCTCCAGAATAAATTATGATGGATTTTGTAACCATCTACTATGGGTATTATTTGAATCAATATATATTTTAATAATCATTTTTAAGGTGTTAACTGTCAATTCTTGGAAGAAAGACTTTATATTCAAAAAAATGAAACACAATTTGTCTATACTACTTCCACATGTTTATAATGATCAGAACCGGTTTTCCGCATCTCGAGCATGATCAACTGATCATCAGTTGATAATACTCGATTAATTAACTTTGTGATATGATTAATAATTATCACATATTAGATTCCCTCCTTATCCTACGACAAGATATATAAATTAATCACGTATAAATGTGGTATTGATTGAATTAGAATATACTTGGTATAACTCCATTATAATAAGGTTAGGATATCTTTCTATAACACTTATTATAAACTTACCATGGCTTATATTGTAATATGATAGATTTGTATTTTCCTGAATATTGGTAAAAATATATTAATAAAAGCTATTATCATTACGAGTAGAACCTAGTAGAATTTCAAAATATATTTCCAACATTCTTCTTTATTGAGAAATTTCTATGAATAATGATATTTTACTCCACCCTATCGTGCGACCACAGGGATATTCAATTACCATGCCGCGTCCCAACCCCGAGGGACCGGCATTGCGGGCCGCACGTGTGCCGCGGGGCTCCTAATTAACATGCGGCCATTCAAGGGTTGAATTTCAAAACCACCGATGTCACCGCTTTTTGCAAACTCCTTCGAGATTTGAGATAAACATCCCTCGGCCCTCAATTTTTGTCTGATTGAAATATTTTGATGATAGATCCTGATATATCACTTTTATTATTTTTGCTCAATTACCTCTAACATATGCATGAGGTAAAAAGCGCACTACCTAAACGAACCGGAGTTTTTTATTGGAAATAATCGCACTGCGGAACTTCTTCAGGCGGTTATTATCAATATAGCCAATTATTTCGAATCACATAAATTTGATAAATTACGTCACCGTTAGTTTAACCAATTAAATTCATATATATCCATTTAGTTGATCGTAACAATTTTAATGAAATGAAATTAATATTAGTGAAAGTACCATTTTTAGATAAAGTTGAAAAAATTCGAGTTTTTAATATATTGGAAAGTGTAGAGCATCAAAAGCATTGGTTTCTTAATCCCCGCACCCTATCCGGTCTTTACCAACGGGGCGAAATAAAAGAGATTGGATAATAAGTATTGTTTATATCAGTGGCGGCCGGTGACAAGAATATTAGGGAGTGCAAGAAAATACTCATCTATTTATGTAAGAAATCCATTCTCCGATTCTTGGATTTTGAAAGCACTTCAATACCACAAACATTTAAGTCTGATATTGACGATACCAAGTGTTTCTCTACACTCAACGTCGCAAGAGCATTTAGTCTGTCTTGAGTCATGGTATTTCTCAAAAATGATTTAATCCTTTTTGATGTTTAGAAACAACGCTCACTTTCCACTGAAATCTGTAATAACTTACTTACGAACTATTTTTTTCTGTACAATTTCTACATTCAATTTCTGATTAAACACTTTATTATTAACCGTACAGTAGGACGACCTGCTGCTTTAATTTCCAGCATTTTCGAAAAATCCCGACGATTTTCTTTAATGTATGAGACGGAATATGCACTATTCTTTACTGAAGCACGTAAATATTAGAATTATGTAATTAGAAAGTAAATACATTTGATGGTATGCGTTTCTTTGTGGACAGGCTCAATATACTACAGGTCCTTTCGACGTACTTACTAAACATATGCGACAGGTCTCTGCTAGTTTGAATACTTTCGGGAACGGTCGTCATAATTCGCAAGAGGTGCAATGCTCCTGAATAACTAAAAACTTCGTATTTAAATCGAATATGCGACACAGGCGACGTCACAAAAAACTAAAGTTTAGTACTAAATCCCTTCTACTCTGGGAGAGCTATACAGAAATTGAACCTCCTCGCCGTATGCAGCTTCACAAACAATAATTATTATTATTAGTATTTTGGTGCGGAATACGTTCGCTTAAGCATTGTTGTGAATAATCGCTTCGTGCAATATTTCCTTAAGGGGAACACGCGGGAAAATTTAAAATTAGTTTGTACAATATCGCCTATTACTTGAATAAATATGTTCATGGCAGTGCACTGCACCTTTTGCTCCTTTATAAGAGCCGTCCCTGGTTTATATCATTTCCCAAGCACATCATTCAATTTTTACCTTTTCGTAAAAAATATTCTTTTGAAATACTTTACATTGGTAGCGAATATTTTAAATAATGTTGATTATAAATCTGGTGGCTCTTCTAGTGCCACAGGATGAGCTTAAAAGGAAAAGGCTTATATACTGCATATTCCTAACAAAAAAACATTTTTCTTGATTTCAAAGTTGTAATAACAATAGCTTTGTCATGAAACTATGCAATGAAGTATATTGAATAAATTTATATATATATATCATGTCCTCTCTGAATGTGGAGTAAATGGACTTATAAAGGAGCTTATTAGACAGAGGTTTTAAAAAATGAAACACAATTTGACTTGTACTACTTCCACATTTTTTACAACGACCAGGAGTGGTTTCGCTCATCGCGAGTATTGTCAACTTATGGGGATGTCTGATCATTACAAAAAAAAATATAATTTTTTACAAATCAAATTGTATTCATTTTTAAAAATAATCTTAATGCTTCTCGATCAAGAATTGACAGTTAACACGTTAAAAATTACTTCTTTATAATTTAAGACATCGACTGAGGGTGCTTGATGGAATTTCAATATCAAATTTGGATTATTGAGATTTTGTACACTTCCATGTATTTTGTCACTAACGACCCGGGTTTCGCCTTTCGGCATCTTCAGGTTTCGGCATTCTCGAAATTTTAACTCAGGTATCAGTGTGGCTCTCAGACGTATAATATCTTACCTTGTAAATAATATTTGTTGTATTTGTATCTTCTATATAAACGTTAGACACTGTTTACTGTCTGTCAGTTCGAGTCCATCCGTGTGCTCGAATGCCTGAAGATGCCGAAAGGCGAAACCCGGGTCGTTAGTGACAAAATACATGGAAGTGTACAAAATCTCAATAATCCAAATTTGAAATTACTTCTTTGATTGTTCGCTCAACCTCTTCAGAGAGAGTAAGGATAGAAGGGTGATACAAGGTCAGGACAATTTGTAATCTAATCGCTCTCTCTACGACCGTTTTTTAATGATCAGGTGGGATTTTTAAATCTGTTCGTATTGGGATTTATGTCCCCCGTGAAGATAAAAATAACGCAATATTAAATAATTTTAAAACTAGGAATATTCCGTTTGCCGTATGTTGTGTTTTTATTTGCAGTTTTTTCAAGCTAATTCAGAGATCACATTGTCGTTAACCAGACCCACTTTCATTACTTTACGTAATCATTTACCGTGTTATATGAAACCATCATATCTTTGAACAAATTCTTCACAAATATTCATTCTTACCAAATAAAACGTCGCTTTTGGTCCAGCTACAAAACTATCTACAAATTCGTACAATATTTACTTTGTGCAGTAGGTTTACGAGATAGCTCTGTTGAATTTGCTCTATGGTTAGTTTGGTGGAACCAAAATGCAGACGTCAAATTAATCAGAGCTCGGTTCATATTACCGTCACCACCCTACACGGAACGTTTCGCCTTTTACCTTCTACAAACTCATGCACGTATACGGTCAACCGAAAAGTTTTTGTGTTTAATATAATTTTAAACTAATCAATTTGTTGCTTCTCACTCTAACAAGATATTAAATATTTATTTTCTGTAATTATATTTTGTATTCTTTACGCCACGGCGAATTCACTTGCTGTTTTAATTTGACTATGAACATAAATAAATAAATCAAATATAAATGATCATTACAACGAAATAATATAGTCCATTTATGTGCGGATCTTGGAGCACTTAAAATATACAAGGGTGTAGAGTATAAACTTCAATGTGTTTTTGTTGTATTTTTTTAGTTAAGAACAATTTAAATAGTAGAAACTAACAATCATGTAATATTAAAAACTAAAAATATATTTTACATCAAATTATTAAAATGGAAAATTTCTGTTATTCCACTGATTGTGTTACTAATGGCGATACGTTTTTTCGCCTCTTTGAGAAACATTGACAGCGATTATTGATTGACGAGCAAGAAATAAAGATATTTTTACTACAGTGCATATTGAAATATGCTGTGTTAATGGTTCATTTCAAATATAAGTTGAAAATAACAACGATGTAATTAGTGTGGTTTAAAAAGTTTGAAGAAGGTTTGAATATCAAGGTAGATTTCGTTTAATGATTAATAATTTTACACCGATGTGATATGATCAATTGAAAACAGTGTTGTTGAATAGACACTGAATACTGTGCTTTATTATTTTAATCAAGAAAGGCTTAAACTTAAGACAACATATTTATTTTTCAATGACAAAGTTATCCGGGAACATGTCTAGTGAAATATCTAAATCGATTTACTTCAAATATTTAATCATTATTAACTTTGAAGACCTGAATACGACTTTTGTGACACTCATATTCAACGGTAGAAGTAACGCTATACCTGCTGCCACCGCTAATTACAACCGGTGCGTAATTGGGGCGTCTGTCGAAACAGAGAGCTAAACGCGTATCATCACCGCCTCTGTCGTCTGCTCTCCTGTTACCCCGATTCCAACCCCAACACATTCTGATTGATATCACAGGGATCGTGCGCCATTTAATTTTTATTTATAATTCTAATTATTAATTAGCGGGTAGTATTTTTCATTACTGATGCATGATGTCCTGATAACATAGTAACATAAGGATAAATCAGACTATGTCTTTATTTTTTTTGTTACCATACCCGCTTTCAGTGCGGAGCATGTGAATTCCTAATGTAATAATAAGCTAATTGCTCTCACTACGGCCCGTGCTTAGAATCAGATGGTTGGGAAGGATATAAGAAATCACATACAACCATTTCTTCGAACATAAACTATTAAATCGATTGAGAAATCGATTAGACAATAACAATGTTCGTAGCTACTGAGGCTCAACCCTTGTAGTCTAGAAATGAAGTGAAAGACGTAAATCACCTGGTTACAGACCCATCATGTATTTTTAAATACAGCACTGTTATTTTAACTTATTTTAGTACAGTAAAACTTTTCCATTACAACAGTTACACCGGAGATTTCGTAAATAATTTAATGTGTACAAATTAATATAAAAAAATCATAATTACTTCAACTTATTACGCAAGGAAAATAAAACGGCGTAGGTAAAAAGAGATTCTCTTTGCTGCATAACCTCCTCATAAACAAGGTATTCTCAATCTAATACAGCTGGCTCGGAATCATGGTTACCAGACAACCCGATTTGAGCGGGAAGGACTGTGACAAGCTTATTGGTCCATGTAGCGCACGAAAATCACGATTTCATACAAAATGTATAATATGTTGTAAAATGTATGTAATTAAGCAGACGCATAGTTTTTCTAGACAGACTGCACACCACTGGCAAAATCAAATCTTTTCCTTTTTTGATTGTATCCAATCAATTTATCTTTTTAATAGTAATAAATATTATTTACATGTTTCCTCGATTATAAATTGCATCAAAATGTGTCTTATTTATCGATGGCGTCTTACATAAAAAGATGATATTTTATTGGAAGACGCAGATATGAAGAGAAATTTGATTGAATATGAAAAAAATTCATACTACGGTGATGATATTACAAAAGAAAATACATAATACACCCACTTTAAATGATTGTTATTGTCATTATATAAATTTGTCTGAAAGTGTATTTATTATTAGTATATAAAGAAAAGAGTGCCTCTTATAATTGAGGATTTTTTATTAATCATTCGAAATGGTGTCCAAATCTGTGATTTAGGAAATTTTGCAACCCTGCCCGGATAAAGAAATATGACTACAGCTTTGCCATCAATCTTTGATATAAGACAGCACCATCGGAAAGCAATTGAGAGTCATAAATACAACTTATCTGATATTAAATATACGTCATATCAACTACAAAGTACGTGTAGCCAATGTCTTCATCAATTAAACCATTCGCCTAGTTATCATAATGATTTTCACGGCTATCGTTAATGACAGTGACTAACAATTAGCCACATTCTCAAATTTTCTGCTCTCAGGTTACCCCTGTTTTCAGCCCCACTGTTTTGTGCTAAATCACTTTCAGTTGGTATTTAACGTGTGATAATAATAATCGTACTCCTAAACTATTTCGATGAATTTCAGAAACAGCACAGCACAAAGTGAAGGGCTTAGAAATATCTTTACAATATCCAAGGTGTACCGTTATGTTTCAGAGTGGTTTTGCATGAATATTATGCGTATATCATAATATAACGCACATAAGATTTTAAAAATTTATCATCCATACTAAATCTCTATTACTGGTCATGAGATTTGTGTTTTAATTGTTTATAAGCACAGTTGTTATGCTTTGTTATTTTTAACTAATAAATTTAATTAAAATGGATACTTCTTCAGTTTCTTACCACAACACGAGTGATTATCACCAAAAACACCATGGTTTCTTCACGAAAGAATATTTTTAAAGATATAAACCTTGAAAGCCTATAAACTCATATTACATAATCATTATTAATGTGCATAAGTAATTTATGATAGAAAATAAAACACAATTCATTTGTACTACTTCCACATATTTATAATGATCAGGACCGGTTTCGCTCATCACGACCATTATCAACTGATGATACATTATCAGTTGATAATGCTCGTGATGAGCGAAACCGGTCCTGATCATTATACATATGTGGAAGTAGTAAAAATGAATTGTGTTTTATTTAAAAAAAAAAAAATGTTTTTCCACCAAGAATTGACAGTTAACACCTTAAAAGTGATTATGATAGAAAATTTATTCATATTGTTAATAGAGACTAGCTACACAAGTAGCATTTACTGTGGCAGGATACTCTATAGTTTTACCTGGTAACAATGTCTTTCTTCATTAATAAGTCACTGTAGTATTGGTTTGTCGAATACCCATTTGGGCAAAATTAATAATATTCTGAACCTTTTTTTTGTATGGAAATTATTTTTTTTTTCAGAGAATTTTTCAGCATTTTTTTGTAAATTAAGCTTAGAAATTTTTGACGTGTTGATCCAAAAGTAGTGATGATTCTTTGAAAGTTTATACACGATCAAAAAAGAAACAAAATATTTGCAAGAAAACACCGAATAATCAAATTTTTTTTTAGTCCGATTGGAATAAATGATTATAGCAGTGCATTACGTATAATATGATGATCTTAACTTCAAGACATCTGACTATAAAAATACAGAAGTAACGTTAATATTAACCAAAGTAATAATGTAATGAAAAGCTACAATATTCATCGAGGGTGGAATTTGAATGAAAAAGATATTATATAGAGATTCGTTCCTCTTTTGGTAAAATTCATTTATTTGAATGAATACGCTTTTGATTACCGTCATTCATTTTATAAGACCAAATGACCCTTTAGAATTTAAATTAAATTTCTCTACTTTCTTGAATTTTAAGTTTGAAATTTGTAAATTAAGATGTGTCCCTTTTTCTATTCTCAGTATGCATGAGAATTTATTTAGCAAGATTTTAATCAATCAGTCACAAGATGAATTTTATTTTATTTTTACTTTTTGTGTTTACCTCCTTTGTTTAGTTTTGCGATCTAAACACAATAAATGATAAAACGAAAAGGATGCATTTAACTATTGTTCCATCGAATAATTTCATGTAATATTATAATAATTCAGTGATTTTGTAAGCCATTTCATACGATTAATCAAGAAATTGTTTAAAACGATACTGGCATTAAAGCAAATGCTTGGTTCCTTAAAACGAGTTTCCTGTGCATGGTAATGAAGCAGATATAGCATTGAATGAATGAAAATGTTTTAAATTTTAAAAATTTACATCAATTAATATTAAGTGTGCAAAAAACGGTATTTTTTTCAAATTTTAAAACGCACATTATTCAAAAAATAACTTTTTTACCATGTCCACTCCTTATGAAAGTGAAGCAAATGAACTCATAGTGAAATATGTCAACAGTTTTTAAGTGGTTGTATGACAACATCTGAAAACAAAAAGTGAGATTTGGAAAGGACTTATAAGTAGTTATACTTTACGAATCATTACCTCTGCATCACGTTTTTAAGGATTGGATTAGTGTAAAACGAATGTTAATGGTATTTACTCATTTTAAAACAATGAAAACCCGATGAATGAAAAAGTACCTTCGGGGATTCGAATCTGAGGAAACCGCAACCGAGTATGTTAGACGCCTAAGTGCGTTGACCAATAGGCTATAAGACGGAAAAAATACATTTAACCTAACACATACCTCAACACCTATTTGTAACGGAGAGCTATGAAAATTATTTTCTTTCGACTGCCAAAATTCGAAATATAGTTGCCAATATGAAACTATAATATTTATATAATTCTTATGTATGAATCATTTAAACTGTTGTTTATTATTAGGAAACATTTTTAATTTTTCTATAAATTTTTGACTGTGTGCAGGATTTACAAGTATCAACAGTATATTGAAAGTACTCTCAAGAAACAATAGATCTAATGAACTTTCTTCGAAATATCGTCAAGAAAGACGATTAAGCTCAGAGGGTTCCGGAATCTTATAGAATTCGTTTTGTAGTGCTAAACGTGAAACGATAAATGTTTCACTTAGAATAGTAATGGTGTAACTCCAAAATTACAAAAAATGAGTTTATAGCTCAAACACGTTGAAAAGATGTTATTATATTAGTTAAATAATGGTGCACTCCATATATACTCCTAATTCATTTCTCAGAAAATTTATTCAGCCGTTGCTTACTATTTCTTGAAATATATATGTCAATTAAAGGCTAAATTCAGGTGATGCTTATAAAGAATGTATATAATGAAATAAGATAGGATCTTAATTTCAATCTTAATAATGATAATTTGTAGCAAACAATTTCTAATTCTTTTATTAAAATATTAGTCCTACCTTTTTTTAATTTTAATTTTATAGGTATTGTTACTTGTAACATAATCTTTTAAAAGTTCAAAGTAGGCTCAAAAGCTTTTCGCTAACCTACATCAAAGCCTAAAAACTACAATCTATTCTTCAGAATAAATTTTCTCTCCTGCTGTTGCAGTACGGTTTAATATGCTAAAATTTAATATCCTCTAATGCAATGTCTTCTTTGTTCTCAATTCTAATATCTTACAGTGTGTACCTTGTATCTGCGGTTATTACAATAATTCCTTCAAAATTAAAGGGAAGTAATCTCAAATAAAGACAGGTGTATTAAAATTCAACTCAATGAGTACACCCGGGAGCTTTTTATGCTCGGCGGAATGGCGCTTAATCCTTAACTAGCGTTTCGCATTGTTAAGCAAAAGAAATTTATGTTGTACGCCTCGCGGAAATCTTTGTGCACATAGATGAGGCGCACCCATAAAAGCTGAAACAGAAAACTTTGTTCATAAAAGTTTGTTTGAAATCGCGTTTGTTCAAATCCCAGTTGCGCTACTTAAAACCAGCTTTGAAGATTTCAGTGACAGCTGCAATGACTACTAATTTATCTCACACATTTATATTTAAAAAAATAAGCGTTCTTAAATAAAACACCAAAAAGTATAATACTAATCATACCGGGTTAGTGATTGCAACACTTATTTGCATTGACAAACAATTACTAATTCAATAAAACAATATATTCATATTTTATTTATGACCGTGATAGTCTAAGAAGACAAATAAAATTAAAAGTATTTATAATTTTTATTGATATATTTATGCTGAAGTGAAATATTCTCGATGTGAAAATATCACGAGAGCTCACACAAGAAGTACTGACTGAATCAGATCTAGCTTTTTCGTTTGCAGAAAAAATGCACTCTTTATTGATAACGACTGAAACATTTATAAAAATAGTGTTAAATAATTTTATTCGTTCAAATATATGATGTTTTTTCATTCACGACGATAAAAAAGACATATGGAAGAAAAAAAAATTGAAATGGTTCCAAAAAATTCATCCCAACTACAAAGTAATAATTAAACATTACTTTAATTGGCACAGTAATATACCCTACCACTGCACTTTTCAGATTACATCCAACATGTTGACAGTGAAATGAAGGAGATTTTCAACGGTTCATACCTGCGCCACTGTTCTCATCTCCCATTATACTTCTCCACGAGCACCTACCCTTTTAATAAGGCGAATTTGTAAGAGGAGCTTCTTCTTACTTACCGCAGAGCTTTTGTCTAGACCAGCATTGCAATACCACCAAACAAGCAAATACGAAGCTTTAATAATGAAATGGAAAAAAAGTTTTTGACCAGAAATCTCATATTTAATATTTTTTTACAAACCGTTCATTAGACAATGACATATTTGATAAATATTCACTTTTAATTTTTAACTAAATTTCAGAATACTTCACTCGTTATGAAGAATTTACTAAGGGTTATGAAAATTTCAACTTGATTTATACGAGGTATTTCTTTGCAAGAGTCGACGTTATCTTCTAGCGACTACAGGCATATTGCTCCATTTTCATTATGTTGAAAGACCTTCGCTCAAATTCACAGAAACTTTCAGTTTTCTTCATTGTAACTGACTATCGTATTTTTGAGTGTTTTCCCATTAAATTTTATTATTCTAACATCTCTTACTGATAAAACAGACAAACTTAATAAAATTGCTTACTGTAAACAGTAGGTAAGCTGTGCAAAGTAACAAAATAAAATAGATGCCATCATAGTTTTTGTGAAATCGGAAATACTAATTTTGAGTAAAGTGACATTATTATTTATATTGTTAACCACATACAAATAACAATATGTACCGTTGAGCAATGGATGCATGTAATCAATTTATCACATTCAAATTTATTAATCTTTACTTTTTAATAAAAAATCACTTATTTCTTGAGATTTTAATGAATTATTATTAATTTCAATGAAACTTTGTGTTTTGGTAAACTCAGAATAATTTTTTCACAATAGCAACTAGTATCTATTTAGTTAAAAAGTTTTCTTTATAAGTATGAGTGCAGTTTGTGCAATGATATGTCAGCTTAAACTTTTAATCCATTACCAAGAAAAAGAATGATATGAATTATAAAATTTGTTGTCTTAGATTTTCGAATGAATATTGTTGCCTCGTAAAATATGTTTTGTTTTTGTTATAGAAAATATATTGATGTTTTAATAAACGATAGAATATTCTGAAAAAGTTTTATAATGATTAATATACAAAATTAATTTAATTTCAACTAACAACATAATTCAGAAATTTCATGATTTATGATACAATATTTCAATGCAAAAAACAATCAAATTTTTATTTTTATTCAAATTAGCTATCTTGTAGACTTTATTGACTAAAGGGAGGGCATTTGCAGCCTAGTGGTAAGTATTCTGCTAGTTGCCCAGTGTAAGCTTAAAGCTGAAATCATATCAAGGTTATCGAATGCTTATTTTTTCAATTTAACATTTGGTTTCTTCAAAATTTATCTTTTGTGATATCTTTTATCAGTTTTAGTGTTCGTGAGTAAATTACCTGTAACGCAAAAACGTGGCTTAGACATTTTTCAAGTAATTTATTTGCAGGTGGTAGTATTATATATTTAGTTTTTCTTTTATTATAAATGTGCCGTTTTAGGCGTAAGAAATAATACGCATAGATACTTGTGTAATCAATAAAATTTGTAACAATGAATATAAAAAAACCTCATGTTTCTACATATATCTAAGCATCGGTTACCCTATTTACGCTTTGTACTGCAGCGATTTCTTATGATCTAATTAAATCAAAAACATAATTTATAAAATAAAAACACTAATAGCTTTAACCAATCGATTTTTATTATATCAAAAGTACAATTGAGTGCAATCAACCGACCCCAAGTTGCCTTATAAAAAATATATCCCGGAAACCCGGAACCCCGATCCGTTTGTTTGGGCTGAGGCCGATCTCGTGGGCGGCTATTGTGTTCTTTGAGTAGGCGGGAAGCGGGGTGAGAGACTGGAACCGCCCATTCCTCTCATTTTTCTCTGATTGAAAAGAATTTTCAATATATTTATTATTCCTCATACTTCAGATTACTTTTTCCTTTTGATGGGGTATGTTTTAAATGGCAAAGGGGATAAATGAAAGCTTTGATTGAACTAGTATTTACTTGCTGGAACTTCATTATAGAATAGCGATGAATTTAGTTTTGCATGAAATTTCTAATATCTTTTGTAACTATTTCGGTATCACGTCAGAAATCAGAACTATATAATTTTGTTCGCATATAAAAATGTACTTAATTAGAAGAGATAGACAGTATGAGTTTGATTTTAATGTTATTTGATAATTTCAGTATTTGATAACTTTAGTTTTCATACGAAAACTGATGTACACTGAATTGATATAAGCAGGTGTCTTTATCTTATTATAATAACGTCTAATTACATGAAACATATTGGTAAAGGCTAAATCAGTAGATATATATATATATATATATGTACTAGTTGATTATTTTATTCGTTATTACTCGGCTTCGTACCGCAAGATTCACGTTCATTCTTTATATTGGCTAGGCTATAATAGCTAATGTTGAAGTTTGGAAATAGAAAATTGGAAATATCTCTGTGAATCGCCCTCATATAGCACCCAGAAAAAGTCCATCAATTAATAATAATTTCAAAAGTCGAAATGGCACCCAGAATTACATGTGAAAATTTCACGTTGCTACTGTTCACCACTTGGGAGGAGTTCTTCCAAAAGACAGACAGTAATACAGACACATGTAATTTTTATTTTATATGCGATATTATGAAGTGATACGTATTAAGTAGTTGTAGTTATAACACAGGAAATTATTGTACAGGCGTATTTAATATATCGTTCAAATAATGAAAAAGATAGACTTATTGCAAATTTAGGAAAACATTTTAGACATTCTTACTGTTATTTGCACTGTCATGGTTTTGGAAGTCTTATTTTAATTAATTATCTTTATAAAAGTTGAGTATTTATCTTTCAATTGGCAAACACTGAAATAGAAAAAAATACGTTCAATACCTAAAATAATGCAACTATAATACTATGTTGAACGCAAAAAAAGAAAAAAATAATACAATCATAAAAAAACTAAATTCTTATTATAATTTTCACATCTAGAGAATTTTCAGTTTATTTATTTTTTCGAAATGATACAAATATTCATCATTCAAGTACGAAAAATAATAGCGTTTGCTAGATGTTTGACGACATAACGTATATTATACTCGTATATCGTTCTAACATCATGAGATACTTACTATCCCTCACATCACATGATTTCAATAGAGCGCTGTAATAATTACTGTGCATGGAGAGGGCGGTATTTTGTGGAAATTATCTTGCAACGGGAGAAGGGGAGTGTCACCCCCGTCGGTGGAAATAAGTCGGTAATGTAGAGACCTGCACAAAGGTCCCTGGATTCATTACACGCTCAATCAGGCCTCTGTGAAAACTCAAGGGAAAACCGAGGGAGCGTATTTGAATGGAAAACTACGAGTAAATTGTGAGGAAAATATTTGAGATGCTTTAGAAAAGCACGACTGTGACTATACAGTAGTTGTTTAAACTAAAACAAATGTATGCATTTCTAATTAGATTTTCTTTTTTATGAATAATGATGAAACATATATCGTTTTTATTTTTGACATCAAAATCATCGATTTCTTCAAACACATATCATTAAATCGATTGAAAAATCGTGTTCGGGACTCGAACCCGTAAATACCACAATTGCAGAGCACGATGCTGAGCACTCAGCTACTGGGATGGCTATGTAATACACAAGTGCCGTTTATTGTTTTATAAAACGGCACTTTTAGCCTTAATAATTGGTAATCTTAAAATCAAAAATTAATAGTATATTCTTTTACGGCCATACAGAATTCAGCGTTATTTGTAATGTACAATCGCTGGACATGATGTCCCTTCTTTTACGTGCATTGTCATTTAAATGCTCAAACGGTGAGTGAACAAACACAGGGGTCTAAGTTTGGCGTAAATAATGATTTATGATGTGTGCAAACACGGCAAGGAAGGTTCCTTTTGTTGCCAGAATATTTTCTGTTTTTGATTGTTGTCTGAAATGATTCTTGGATACCAACAATACGTCGTTTCATGTGGGGTGAATATGTATAATTTAATCGGTGCCGTAGCCGAGTGGTCAATGCTCTTAGGCATTCTTTCCATTTGATTCACAGTCTGGAAACTTTTACGCGTATATTTTTCAAACAAAAGTATTCGTTACTTAAAGCTCGAATGTCTAAAAAGTTTTTGATTCACCCAATCCCAATCCAATCAATAAAAAAGGCTACTGATTTAAAACTAGTCCTCATAAAAATATCTTCTTTTTAACTACTCCATTGAATGGGTAGTGTGTGTTTAGAACAGGCATGCATAAAACCAAAATCTGGAAACTACTTTTTTATGCAGTTTTTTCTTTCTTATCATGACAACTCTATATTCATTATCTTTATCTTTGTGGTATCTACGATTATCTGGTTTTCTGTTATCTCAGGAAACTAATATTTGTGAATCAAAACCATGTAAGATTGTTAGTAAAGATACATAATCAAGAAGATATTTTTTTTACAATCAGTTTTTCTTATGAGACCAAATGCAACACATCCATTTTTTTTAATTTCAAATTTCAAATGCTATGTAATTTACACAACAAGGTAGATTTCTGTGCATTATAAAGTTTTTTTTTTAAATATTATGATAATTGTTAATTTGATTTGATGTGATATATTTTAAAGTGCATTTTGAGCGATTTAAAAATATGTATTGTAAATCTCCAATGTAAAATATCAGTCAGACGAGACATTTTCAAGATAAATATTCAATAACAACATACGCGCTTACTAAAATATGTATTTATACAACATTTGAAGATTACAACCAATCAACCCATCAAACATACGAAGAATTGTCAACAAGCCGTATATAGATATTATTATAACTAATTGCTTGATGATATATATAAAGATAATCATATCTATTGGTAAAAAATCTTATATAGAGTAGAAAGGTTTAATTCGAACGATCTTAAGCACCTTATATTCATAAATGGAAATACTAGGGTTCGTCACAAATCACTTGCTTTGTCATTTTTACACTTTTACAACTAAGACTTGACTGAACGAACCAGAAATAAACCTACTCAAAGTATTGGATTCACGCCTGATTGACTTATTTCCCATATCTAATATTATATATATATATACAGATTTTGATGGATTTATATACGTATCGTTATTATAACCAAACACGGTGTGAAAACAGATTTTCAATATAAAATTGATAATATTTAAATGGGAATGTTTACTGCATCTCTCAAATTTCTTTCCTTTGGGACTCTTCTCACCTACGAATGTAAATATTTAGACTGACTAGTAATATTATAACTAAGTCTTTACTCTGCTCTCCAGTGATATCATAGTTAGGTCAATAATCAAGGGACAAGATTTCAATATATAAGTAATTGGAAAAATGTAATTTATTTAATCTGAGAATAAAAAGGTGTGGAATAAAATAAAACCAATAAAATTACTAACTACTTGTGAGTGGGGAATGATCCTTAAGAAAATAAATTGTTGCTATATTAAAATATTGTTATTTGAATGTTTGATCTTAAACTCCCAATCATTCCCAGATAACTTCTTTTGGTTGAGTGGCCATAAATTTATCTAATCAACATGTCATAATAAATACTTAGCGCCTAACATTTAACTTAGAGCTGTAAAATTGGATGATTTTTTCAATCTTGGTCACGTCTTGGTTTACATTCCCACACTGTATGATGGGAGTTTACGATTTCAAAAGGATTCAAAGCATTTGCATTTACGCTTCCTTTCTTAAAAAAGTATGTTTTCAAAATGAGTGCTTAGGCATTTAAGGAACTATCAAAAACTTTATGAGTCGTAAAAATATAAAAAAAACTGATTTCACGGTCCATTCTTAATAGGCTTTTAATCTGTTTTCTAATTAATGTATTTTGAATGAAATAGTATTAAAAAGTGATCGCAACAGAAAATTGTTGTTTCTTTTGAGATTTTTTGATATACGAATATATTAACACTGTAAACGATAGATTTTTGTAATATTTTACAAAAATTGATTAAAACATCTACTGCTCATTACTTTTTCATGACACAGTTCAGGTGTTAGGATGATATTATAAGTATATCACGAATTTAAATTTATTTATTCACCCCCTTTATAACACGTATGTAAAAATCCATAAATATTTCCGCATCTTCAAAAAAGCAATAAAACACCTGTACAGCACGGTCATCTTTATAATGTAAGCCTAGTCCAGGCGAGATAAACGCTCTGACCTTTGATATTAATAATTTGAATTATACACACTACAAAAAGCACAAAACATCATCGCTGATCCTGTCGTAACCCTCAAGTCTGGACCGCATAAAGAATCTCATCCAATCTAGATGCAGTCCCATATTGACCGCATCACCTGGACATTGTATAATACTTGTGAAATATGAATATTAAGCATTTCCGGTAGTTGCTGACCCTTACTTAATGTTACTTGAGAAAACTCACACGGAGCCCTTGTACATTCTGGTTTTTTTCTTACACCTTACCCCAGTACGCTACTAATCTGCTTATACAGGTTTGGAAGCTCGGCTTTGGGGTGTAAAGCACAAAAGAAACTGGTTACCATCTCATGTTTGACCATTTATTATAAATGATCGCCCGACACATCTGCGGATGAAACCGTTATAATTATTGCAAAGTGACTTGTCGTTAACTCACTCGGGAATATAAAGAAAATATGCATATTTAAAAAGTAAAAATAACTCTCAATTTGTTGGTGTAAATCCACTACTAAACCAGTACTTTTCTTGATTTAAATAAATATTTCTAATGATTGACATAAGTAATATTTGTAAGGATAACTGACATTCATTCAACAGTCTTAAATTAAATAAAACGCCATTTATCAAAGTTTAATTTTTGTTGTTGTTGTAATCATGTCCGCTCTCAATGTAGAGAATTTGGACTCCTAATGTAACTTAGCTCAACAGAAATTGTACAAGAGCTGTTTGTTAGTTAGTCGCTGAACCACTATTTTCGAGAATAAGGGCAGAAGGATGTGAGTTAGGATAGGACTAGTGGTTAACCAATTGCTATCGCAACGGTTCGTATTTCGAATTGGATGTGTGGTAGAAAATTTAGACATCACAAGCATCCGCAAAATAAATCCTATAAATCAAAATATTAGAAACTGCTTGCACTAAGATTTGAACCCGTGAACACCGCAACCAAAGTCAACGTCGACGACCACTCGGCTGCAGCCAGGATGTTACAGAGTTGTTTTTATTTTGGTATGTGTAAATAAATGTTTGTTAAAGACTTTGGTATATAAATGGCCTTTATGTATTAAGTCACTAACTAATATAATAGGTTTTGAAGTCAGTAAATTAAACGAATAGTCAATAATGTACCAAAATGTGTAAGGTATAAATGGTTATAATAAACCGATCTAAAATATTTGCAAAATATTCAGTTTGTAAAATTTAGTCTAACCAAATTACCGAATACCGGTGTAAAAATGGAGTTTTTCAAACCGAGTATCTCGTTGACCGGATAGCTGGCAAACAGTACTTATCGTCCAGGAACCCAAAATGCATTAATTGTTTTATTAATCAGTTCTTGTCAAGGAAGGTATTATACAAACTAATTTAAATCATGATAAGCAGCTTATCATTGAATTCTTTATTCAATTGCTGTTATTTATTCAATATTCACTATATTGAATTATGAATAATATTGACGTTTAAAACAAAATATACTATGTTTATTTATATCATCAAAGTGTGTGGAACATTATTTCTTTAAATGATGTAGAATGTAAATTTTCGAAATATTTAAAGTTTTATGGTTTGAATATTTAAATAAATTAAAAACTTCACTCGCGATTTTATACCTGAACGTGTTATCCATACACCAGACTTGACTGGCCGAAATAAGCGTTTAGGAGCCACAAATATAAGTAAGCTCTTTTGGGGTGAATTGATGAAAAGTTCCAACGGCCAAAGTGGTATTATCGCTTGAATTAACATTCAATAATTCAACGTCATAGAAATAAAAACATGCTTTCAATATTATCAAATACGTGGTCGTGTTATTCTTAGATGAACTTGAAAAAATATAACACCATGAAGGTTAATAAATTAGTATTTATTTTATTGTAAAACACTTATCCATAACGTATTTTAGCATACCTACACAAATTTTTATTTATTAACGTTTTGATTATCACAAAAATGTTTGTTTTTTTAGATTCGTCAATATTAAAAATAGCAGAAAAGTGCGGACTATTGAGCCTTACGTATTTTCACGAGGATAAATCAATTCATTTTCATTCGTATTTTTGTTAATTTAATCTTAACAAAGAATTTTGGTAATTTTACCAACTTTTTATATTATGATCAGAGCAGGTTTGAAGGCAAATGAGCTTTTTCAATTTTTTCAATTCAATTCAATTTAAACATGAGATTTTTCGGGATATTTAAATTTTGGTATTTATTTTCAGATGTAAATGAATGATAATTAAATATCTTTAATTTTTTGATTATTTTGTATCTTGCATTGTATTATCGATAAGTAAAAATAGGTATTGCAGCTATTTCCGGTGATTTGTTAAACTTAATTACATATTAACTAAAAAAAATGTTTCTAAAACTCCATACTTAATAAAGGTCAATAACAAATAAAACGATTGCATAGATATTTAGAATACTCAAAAGAAAGCTAATAGATGAATCTTTTCTTTTCAATAATTTGGAGAAAAATATTTAACGTTAATGTTTAATTTTTTCAGAGAAAATATTTCACTTTCCATTCATCAAAAATGCAATTTGAAATTAGATAGTTCTAATCTTACAAGATCAACCTATCTCAATGATATTTAATGATCACAAAAGATTGTCTTGACTTACGTTATTTTGAGTTACATGATTTTTCAGTAAGCAATCCACCATGTAAATGGGTTGGGTATTTAGGTGATGAATTATGAGCGACTCAGCAACTCAATTGTCATGAATTCTCAATAATCGCACTGATTTTGAGTTCCATTTACTAAATATTAAATTTCACCATTAAAAAAAAGCAATTCAACTCAAATTTGGTAAAAATATACAAAACAATATTTATTCCTGTGTTCTGTTCTGACTACTAACGATCGGCCTTTATCGGTCAAAAAAATTAAATTATAAGTGGACCTTAACTTCAAAATAATAAAACTTTTATTGTCAAAAAACACTTACTTCACTGTTATATAAGGTTGGCTTAATGATTCCAATAAATAACTTTTATTCGTATATAAAAAAGCACGTTTATTTTTATAGAGCTTTGATGTTCCGTATTAATAGAGAAGAGTAATGGACAGAGCTTTTTTTAGTGTTTGTCTTTCTCTAACAGTAAAAGACTGCTATTATATTTGTCCTTATCTTAATGACGAGTAACCTTTTCAACCCTTTAATAGGTCAGATAGGTATCGTTAAAAACAAAAAGGCCAATGGAAGGATACCTTTGGTGTTAATTTTAAAAACAAAATATTTTTCATTGATATTTGTTCTATTTATACTATCTACTCACTATTGCCAAAATAATCAAAGGAGTTATTCAGTAAACTCAAACCTTTTGGCTTATATCGTAGATAATGTTATGTAATACTTAATATGGCGGTATTGATTTAGTTTCTTTATTAATTGTAAAATTAGGGTAACGTGATAAGTTTTAAAAAACTTTACGATCAATCTGGATTTGAAATAAAACTAAAATTACACACACTTAAATCAGCAAACATATTTTTTTTATTCGCATAATATCTTTTAAGACATCTTTATCCCGCATTTCTGGAAAATGTATTCAAAAAACCTGACACTGTTTACCTGCGATATACATATTATAGCAATAGTGTTAAACTGTAGTTGGTTGTAGTGTGTATATTAATAACTAACCTAAATATGATAACTTTAAAGTAAAACCATTTTTATGTAATTTTTACAAACACATTTCAAGACATTTTAAAAATCTTCAAACTTTTCAATGAAAATTTTAGTTAATGCTGGGTACCCTTCTCGTGGCTTTAAATATGAGCGAAAAAACAGAGAGATGAAAGGGTTAAAACGCTTTATTATGGTCTTAAGGACACCAGTGACATTACAATGGTTGAACAAAGAAGGAATTAAAAAAGGTGTAAGGATGTAGCTGTCTTTCTGCTTCCATAAAGGATCAAAATGCTTTCTTCTTCTGGTTAGTTGTCTTATTGTGAATTTAAAAGTCACCCGTCATAAAATCACCTAGGACCGGAACAAAATTGCCTTCCTATTGTAATGAATTTATTTTAAGAGTAGTGTAACCACAAAATTTATTAAAAAAATTTCGTACTGAAAACAGAACGATTTATTTTTAAATTTCATCAAACCATACACTTAAAATAACGAAAAAAAATAAATCTGTAAATCAGATAATATTTTTTTAATAAATGGACTTCTAACAGGACATCTCAAGAGAATCACTTTGAAGGTGTTAACTGTCAATTCTTAAAAATAGAACACTTCATGATCAGGAACGGTTTCGCTCATCACGAACATTATCAACTGAATAAGGAAATGCTCTTGATAATAATAATTCAGTTGATAATCCTCGTGATGAGTGAAACTGGTCTAAAGAGATGTTGTTTAACTAGAACTAGTCACTATAACTAATCACCAGGAATCACTCAATTTTTCTCTTAGGAGAAGGTAATGCAAGAAGGTTGAATTAGTGGAACACCAGTTGTTAATTAATCGGTCTATCTATTACTCTTCGGAATCGAATTAGGGGTGGTTTGAAAATATTACAAACCTTCATGGCCTATGATACAAATCCATAAATCGATTGAAAAATCAATATGTAAAAGTTTTCTTTTGCAACCGTGACTGAGTTGGACGAAAATCTAAGACCATTAAGCACTCACACAGAATTTTAAATTAGGTAAATATACGCGACAAAAATATAATTACCTATTTAATAAATTATTTTTATTGTATTTTATTATTATTGGTCACCCTATTTAAAACAAGCGGTTTGTCCTGTGTCACTTATTTATGTTTATTTAAACGACAGTAATGTGACAATGCGAAAAACAAACAAACCGTTTTGTATGGCCGTTTTATTTGAAGGTGTTGTGCGGTGTGTGAACTGGTCACAGGTGTGTATCTCTCCTGGACCAGAAAGGGTTAAATCTTAGTCGTTTGTCCATTCTGTATTTACGTATGAGATTAAATAAATGCCACTAAATTATGCAATAGATGTCTAAAAATCGCAGCTTATGTTATTTTAGTGAGGTTAAGGTTCTAGGTGTTTGAGTGCTTTAATCGATGACCGATTTGTATTACATTTTTGTAAAATTTCACTATATAACTGAATTTTGTATTCGGAATGACTTTTAAATATATTTTTACTTATAATTGAGCATTATGAACTGTAAATGATATATTTAGATGGAGGATTTGCTTAACATTATGGCAATAATTTTGTATATATTTATTTTGCTCTTTTCATAAACATGATACTAATTTGCAAAATAATACAAAGTGATTTAAGTGACTTAAAAATATAACGGAATCGATAGAAAGTATTTTTTTATAATTTCTTTGCTTCAATTGTTACGTTATTGCAAAAATAATACGAAATCGTATAATATTTGATTATTCATTTTTGCCAAAGAATATAAAAAATTGTCACGTTATTCGCCATATTTTCAGTCATCATTCTAATGAACCACTACTTTGAAATAAGCAAATCATGTGTTTTCATTCCTTACTTCAATGATTCAAAAAATTGTAAAAATTAAAGTAGTCAGCCATGAAAAACTCAGGATATGAATAACAAAAGTATGTAAAATTTGAACTGTTGAAATTTTGTACATATCCATGTATTTCGTCACCAACGACCCGGGTTTCGCCTTCCGGCATCTTCAGGCATTTGAGCACACGAATTTGATTTTGAAATTTCTTCAAGCACCCTCAGTCGACCTCTTAAATTAAAAGTATGTAATGACAACGCACATCATGTAATTGTTATTTTTTTTTCCATGTCCGCTCCCAATATGGTCTCCTAATGGAGGTATTTTGACAGAATTTTTTCTACGAGAACTGCTTGTCACTCAGTTGCTCAACCTCTCTTTTTCTTTTTAGAAGAGAGTAGGGATAGAAGGATAGGGCTATGACAGGACTAGTTGTTAGCTAATCGCTCTCGTTACGCCCCGTGAGGATGGGATTGGTGGGAGGGAGGACTCAGACTACGAACAGAAATCCATAAATCGATTGAAAGATCAAATCTATGAAAACCGTCCACACCGGGAATTGAACCCGAGACATCCGTAACCGTAGCCAGCGACGAAACCAACTGCGCCACGGACGCCACAATAAAACAAATATTATATACCATACCCATTTAGTACTCCAGAAAACAAGTTGGTTTACCCATTATCATGTCATTTTTTATGTTATATGTAAACAAAAAATAGTTTTTATAACTGACTGGTTCTATTTTCGAGTGCTTCCTTTCAATAAAACGTTTTATTCTCTTCAAATTAATTTATTTAATACATCAAGAGTTTTGTTATTGTCTAAATATTATACAGACCCATTGGCAACTTATTACAGCGATGTAAAATAGTTACTTGTGTATTTATAATTGTGCAACAGTATTATTTTTACTCCTGTTCAATGGATTTTGTTACCAATACCGGACATGGCTGGGCAGTTTCATGGTTTCTATTCCATTGGTCATGTTTTGCCGATAGGTATAATCGGGTCAAACCGATAAGGGAACTCCCGCAGTTCACAGAATGCAACGACATCGAGTGGGAGGGAAACAACTTCTGTAGATTTTATCGATATGATTTAACGCAGTCACTTTTTGTCACGTCATGCAGGCGATGCAATGTAGAATCGAGAATTTAATCAGGACCTTTGAGCCTTGACAAAGACGGAGTTACTTTGCTGGCCTCTGTAGCATAGCGGTAACACCTCCGCTTACAGGTCGGCAAGCGTTTGGTTCAATTCCTGGCAAGATCAATTTCAAATGTTGATTCTTTATATTTCAAATCTTGACCATAGGTGTTCATGTCCATTGCCCTCAATGATATATGCGAGCACCATCGGTGTGCGGTAGTTGTTTCTCTATCTCAGTAATACGTATTCACTTGCGTATGAGCAAGTAGGATAAAATAACAGTCGCCAGCATGCACCTATATCTCTCGCACGTTATTCACTTAACGTTTGACTTAATGTATGTATTTAAATAATAGTGGTGTAGGTAACAATATATTCCTGGTATGTTTCTTGGTGGTCAAAGCCTTTGGCTTCAGTTACAGAGCACACGTATTTGAATCTCAGTACATACAATTTCATTTATTGATTTTTCTATCATTTTATAAATTCATAAAATTCTTCCCACACATCTGGTTCTAAAAATAAGACGTAGTGACAGCGATTAGCTAAGCAGTTATATGGAAATGACAAACTGGATATTAAATTGCTGAATTACTGAACATTTGATCGTTAGATGGATAATAGTTTCAGTGATTCAGAAATGAAAAGAAAGTATATCAGCACTCAAGCTCCAATATTAAAAATAATACTTAAGAAGGTCGCTTTCAAATATTACTTTTTTATAGGAAGTGAGATAATATTTTTAAGTATTTTCAGTAAATATTTTACGTTCTTTGGAAGCACTCTAAGCTTACAAAGTTGTTTGTGCGCTCTAAATACATGCTGTTCACTTAATCTTTAGATGCACGGGAGGGGAATACAAAATTTGAGTACTTAGTACTGCCATGAATGTTTGATTAGGCCCTAATGACTGCACAGCGCATTTAATGGCCGGTTTTAATTATTTCAAGTGGCCGAACTAGCGCGCACAATGTTTTGGGTGGGGAACGGCAATATAACATAATTGTTTATTTTTTGAACTATAAAAAATCGTTGTAACTATAGGCTGCGAATCTCATTAATAACCTGCGTAGTCACTCTGTATATATTGTACACAAAATATTTAATAGTTTTGACACCATTTTCTTCGATAACAAATGCAAGACATCGTTCAATTGTAAATTTTGTTCATACATTCAACAAAATACATTCCGCATTTATAATCTATTATAAAAACAAATCATGTATAATACAATACATACTTTGAATTGTTACATTTCCATGTATTTCGGCATCTTCAGACGTTAACTCAACTTAACGAACAGAAGGTAAGGCACTTTTGTTGTCGTCGATTTTCTCAATGAAACATTAAAGAACTCTTGTATAGATGCTTGCAATATTTAATGTCCTCAAACAAATGTATTTAAAGTGACTTTATTAAATTATTTTTGAGATTATCTGTTATTATTATTATTATATGAAATTATTTTTGAAAATATATTTCATATACGAATACAACTATTCGTATATGAAAGTACTTATAAGTACTTAGAAAATCAGTAAAACAACTAATCTAAAGGCTCCTTTGGCGAGATAGGTATTGAAAGTCTGTTATATTTCATTGAACTGAAAATAAGAACCTATGTAAAATCCCGGACGTTGCTAGTTTTCTACAAAAATAAAATTTAATAATTCTGAACATGGGTGTTTGATTTTTAACATCCCTATTTATACAGGGATGTTTTTTAGTTAAAAGTACTTAGAGCATTCATATGTATTGGGTATTACAAAGTATGTTGAGTGATATCTAATGAAAAGTGGAGAAAGCTTTTAAGGGTTGAATGGTACGAACCGCTTTTAAACACGCCCTTGATTCATTCAATATTAACAGGATAGTCTAACGTCTGGGGGTGGATTAGAACTTGAATCGATTGTTCTACGTTTGATAAATTTTTACAATTACACAATGTTAAAATTTTACTCAATTATGTGGAAGTTTTAATATCTCGTGAATCTTTCAAGAAACCTCTTGGTTTCTTGTTTGATTTATTATCATTGTGAACACTGTCTTTATATCCTGATTAGTACTGTACAATTTAATATTTCGCCTGCTAAAAGTTTTTGGTAAGGAAAAAATCAAAAAGATACCATTACGAATACTGGCTGTGAACATTGAATTAAAATTATTTCATTTTAAATTTGAAGAGTTCACTTTGACTTACCCAATTGTAAACTGATTTTAGAGAAAGACTCGATACGAATAATAAAATTCAATGTTGACTTCTTTTTAAATTAACTGTTTAATACTATGTAAATATAAGTAAATAACATAAAGTGTTTAGTAATAATGATGATTGACTGTTTTGCTAATAAACATATTATTTTTTCTCTTTACTGCTCTGTTTTTTATCAGTCACAACTTTTTGCACACAGGATTCATTTATCAGTTAAACTGTGTCAGAAACCAACAAATTCTTTGTATTACTACAAAAATTCTGAAACCGAACCCGATATTTTGTATTGGGTTATAAATAATTGCACTTTGTGTTAGATAGTTTTCACTTGGTACCCTTGAACTTTCAATTCGATAGTTTGCATTTTGGATTAGATAGTATCTACTAAGTACACTTAAACTTTAATTTTAATAGTTTTCACTTAGTCACGGATTCTTTTGACAAAGTGAGTTAAGTTGTCGTAGGTTATGTTAGGGTTGGTCTGATATGGTTTGTGTAATTTATTCTAATGCGTGGAGCAAAGACATTATAGGCGGTCTAATATAGGGTAGAAGAATATGTGACATTTCATTACAGCTTCGTGCAATTATCGATTTCAATGTGTGAGTAATTTGTATTGAGTAAAAACTGTTTTATTTATGTGAAAATATTTTTTCCTAAGTGTAATATATTTCTTCAATGTTAAACTATATTTTATTATGTGGGATCACTTTATTTATAGAGAAAGAATTTGTTTTTTGTGGAATGTATTTTTTAAGTGAAAACTATTTTTATGAAAGTGATCTAAGCAAAAGTGTATTTAATTGTAAGTCTTTTTTATTCATTTTACGCTAAATTTGCTTTATTGGATAACTAAAAATGCATTCTTAATAATTATTGTATATTCTTGTAATTCAAAATAATTCTTGAAAATAAAATAATCATACATAGAAATGTCTGAAAAAGCAAATTCGATACCTAGTAATTATATTCAATCAAAAAATGAATTTTGAATGTGTCGCTTGACTGGAAACATTATGAAACAACGGCAATATTTGCATATAATACTTCTAAGTAATACAAACTCAATATTCTTTTGCATACCTGGTTACCCACCCGCCTCTGCACTTCTCATAAAATATAGATGCAAAGCAACCCTTTATGGCTTTTGCACTTTGTCAGCAGAGTGCGTTGACAGTGTACTACCTTCATTAAACAATTATGAAAAAGTGCCCTCTGCTGCAAAGCCTCCAAAGATAATTATTGTGACTACTTACATCACGCAGTAAATGTCATGCAATTGTCAACAAAAGTTGTTGACAATTGTCATTATTGTCAATTTATTTACCGCAGACAAAAGTGCGACCTCGATTGCTATGTTTTAGGCAAAATAATGCAAACCATTATAGGTAATTGGCATACTAACGACATAATATTACAAAATACATCAAAATTTAAAGGTTGACAATGGATTCTTGGTTACTAAAACGGAATGTTAGATATTTATGTTTCTGATTGTTAAAATATATAATTTAATTGACTCGGCATTTACTTGATTGATTAACATTTTAATAAGGTCAACGTATCACTTTTCAGGTGTTAACTATAAATTCTTGGAGGAAAGGCATTATATTTAAAAATAAAACACAATGTGTTTTTACTACTTCCACATGTTTATAATTATCAGGACCGGTTTCGCTCATCACGATCATAATCAACTGATGATCATTGATTGGTCTTGATCATCATAAACATGTGGAAGTAGTACAAACAAGTTGTGTTTTATTTTTTAACAAAATAAGGTCAACATAGAAAAGTATATAGTTCTATAAGAATTATGTAATGTAGTTGACAGCGGCCATCGCCATACGCCATCTTCAGAACTATGCTTTAACGGATTTTTATTCACCTCTATACAGTGGTGTAGCTAGGGTTTGTGGCACCCGGGGCGGTCCTTGAATTTGACGCCCCCCCCTCCAGCTTTTCTCAAAAATTTCTTGTAATTATCACGACGCAAAACATTGCACCAGAGGTAGAAAATTTCATGAAGAATAAATATAATTTCTTCAAAAACATACTATATTTTTACAATCCTGACAAATTTTATGTTTAATATCAATAACTTCTCTTCAAAAATGTTGATTTTATATTGAAAATAGTGTTGGGCTAAGACTATTTTAAAATTACCTACTCTTTATTTTTAACTAGTGAGTACCCAGCATGCGTTGCAATGCCACTCAAAGAAAGAAAGGGTTTGTGTTTAAATTCTGTTTATTGAACTGCTTTTGGATTAGAGGTCTGCACAGGCCGAAATTTCATAGACTTACCCGGTTCGAGCCCATCATCTTCAGTTCTGGCCCGACCCGAACCCGAGTTTCAATATCACACTTGTTATAACACAATATTTTTGTTTTTCGTCTGGTGCGTAGACGAATAAATCAGAAGGTTTTTCCTAGATGTACGTATTTGAATCTTTTTTTCAATTTTAGATTTAAATTTTTTTTCTTCAGAACCCTTCACGGGTGTGTGCACAACAACTCTCCGAAGTTTTATCGAAATCATATGAATGGTAAAGGAACGCGTAAAGGATAAACAAACATTTATTTTATATAATATTTCCCGGCATGATCACAGTAAATCCTTCCTGAAAGTTTCGGCGCGATCGGTTGAGTAGTTTAGGAGCCTATAAGATCCGGACAAACCAACAAATCAACAAACCAACAAACATACATTCATTTTTATATATATAGATAACACCACGGCATTGTAAAACATTGGTAAAACAATGTATAAAATTATCCATTAAGGTAGCAGTTTCCAACGTTTATGCTGCAACGCCTCCCCTCAAAATATTTTTTTTTCCGCACCTCCCCACCTTTAATTTTTTATATTCATATTTAATATAGAAACGTTTTAAATAATTAAAACATTATGAAAAAAAACTGATAAATATAATTATCATAATAATAACAAGATTTTGTGGCGTAGCTGGGGGTTTTGCCGTTCCCCCTCCATTTTTCCTCCAAAAATGATTTAATATTTCAATTTTGTTGGATTACGGATATATTTAAAACTACTTACTATTAATTTTAAATCTTAAACCATAACGGATATATAGAATATTGCGAAATTGCAAAATTTTTATGTATAAATATAATTTCTTGAAAAATATCTACTAAATTTTTACAATTTGTCATTCACAAATGTTATATTCAATAAAATAATAATATTGTAGAGTCCCGCAAGCTTATTCTTGAAATATGTCAAAAAAACCTAGTCTTTAAAATAATTTTTACATTTATTATTTATATAAAAAATACAAAATTATTGATGTACAATTCATTAATATAATACACGTTAAAATTGTAAATTAATTTAGGACAAGATATTAAGCAGATTTTAGTAACACAACATTAACTATTCGCAAGAAAAAAATATAAATTAATTAAATAACTAAAATATTTTTCCTTGCTTTGCTCTCAGCAAAATCGTCAGCAACATTATCAAAATCTATTTTACCTGTCAGTTGGTGTTCTATTGAAAAAAAAACGCAAGATTCTTTGATCGCAAATTGTTTGCTGTCGATATTAAATAGTTTTTTATTAATTTTAACTACAAAATGATAATTCAGCATCTTGAGACTGTTCAGAACATTTTTTTCTATCTGACTCGACATTGAGGCTTCATGATTATCCTGAGATAATGTTTATTTGTTTATTAGCTACGGAATTTTCTCTTCAAAAATGTTGCCTCCAAGAGTATATTTTGTCAATGAGTAAAATAGACATTCATTCAATGATTTTTTAGTATTATGTTACGATATTAAGTTTTATTTATTTGTAGATATTATGGTATGAAAATTATTTTTTAATTACACAATTTTGGCGCCTACCCGGTTGGAAACCACTGCATTAAGGTATTCGAACTCTGAATCTCACAATCGAATAGGAATCGAGTTAATTTAAAGAATGAAACACTTTTGACACTCACCTTATATTATTTATAATTGTATTCATTATGTACTATTAGTTGTCCTCTAATTTACATTGAATCTAATTTAAGATAATTGATGTCTAATTTGCCATCGATAATAAATATTAATTGTTGCAGTGCAAGATCTTTAACATCTCTGTTGTTTAATACTTCTATTGTTTAATAATTAGGCAATTAAACTATGAATGTCTGTACATAAATGAAATATTCATACAATCTCTACTAGCAGGAACTGTATTCATAACAAACGAGTATTGTCTGAAAAACGTTTCGGATTTCGCAAAGATTTTTTCTAAAGAAATAATTTAATATAATAAAATTAATCACATTGTTATTCCACTGGTTGGGCTGCAAGTGTTTTGCGTATTTAAGAAATATCTTCAGACAAACCATTTAAAGCTATGTAAATGTATGTTATAAACATTAAACAAACAGCTTTCCTATAAGAAAGGTTGTTCAACTTTTTCATAGATTCACGGTACATAATATTTAATAAGAATCCTTTTATGAATATTCACTGATTTTATATCGTTTTAATAAAGGTTTATCGGATAATTTGCATCCTTCGTTGCGCAAGCGAATAGGACGAAATTCCACAAGAACTGATATCTCGATCGACATAGTGTTTAGTGATGTACAACTCAGGGTTCGTGGGCTACAGTTCAAAAGATTTCCATGGATCATTTTCAGTATTAACTAGTGATAAGTTTATTATTATTTATTTCGATATAAGCTCCGATTAAGGTTCATAGAAAACTGTGTACAACTACAATTAGCTTATTCTTAGGTTATTGTTTTCGCAAGACGCATTTTAGCGTTAGCTTTCCACAAAAAGTTAGTCAATAGGCTGCGCTTTGTGGTAGTCTCATTGGGAGAAATTGCACTGCATTTGCTAACATTGCTCTTAATACAGAGTAATATAAGGACTTGGGTATCTAGAGTGTATTAATTAAAATAAAAATAATACTTTATAATATGTACACATGCGAGAGTTTATATCACTATTCGGAAAAAATGTTATCTTCTTTTAACCAACAATTGGAAAATGGATAAATCCCTTTCTAAATATATTGTGCAACATTGGTGTAAAGTAAACAAAATCCATTTAAATTATCAATATTTTTAATTTATATTGTATGCATTTACCCATAAATTATGTTTAAAAATAACATCAGTATTAGAAAAACTATAAAATCCTCGGCTATGACGAAATATTTCGAAATAGACTTGAGTCTAAAATCGTCTTATACAGTTGAAGAGCAACGTTTTAGATTGAGTTTAATGCTCTTTGAATTAAAACTAGCACCCATTTAATTGTGTCACACGTCAACACCAACAATGGGTGGAGTACTGTTGTAACCTAAAAATAAAATCATCCAATATTTTAGCCATGCAACAATAGTACGGAGAGTTTCATAAATTGATATTTCGATTAATAGATTTATGGAAATCCGTTCGGAGACATGGATGTGTGTGATATCTACTCCATCACACCTAGTGATTTTGATTTCTCGAGAAATGAGAATTCTCAAAATCACTTCTAAAATTTCAGTGAAAAAGTGAATACTGAATACTGTTTATTGATATTTCCAGAAAGTGTTACTGGATGAAGGATAAAGTTTCAATATTTTTTTGATTGCCTACAGGAAGTACATACATTCCTTAATGCATTTAAATCGTGTTATTTGATTGTGCTACTTTTTAGCACTCAAAGTAAGGTCAACAATAACAATATACATATATACTTAAATTAACAAATACCGTTATTATTTTCTCATCACGCTATCGTCGAAACTAGAATTTTGTTAACCCATTCACATTTCATGCATATCATCATTTGTTCAAGTCATCCCATGAACTTAAAAGCATGGCCGTCCCTAGTAGATACCATACCTAGCATCGATAAGAAGATATTAGCCATATTATCTCACTCCACCCTGATCAAAATGCTTGTTAAAACTTGTGGGCCCAGAGGATTAGATGTGCCATTAATTGAATGAGTAATGGACGTTTTACAATTATTATTACTGGCAATACTTTCGTTTGTTTGATACACAAGACGCCGGCCAATGAATCTATGTGTACAAAGTATACTGGCAACAATTTACTAAGGCAATTTATATTAATATTGCATACATAAGTTTCTTCTTAGCACTTCTGAAGGTTTTTGGTCTATTTGAATATACATTTTAAAGTAACTTACCTTTTGACATTTAGTTTGATAGTTTTTCCTATATGACGAATAACTTTCAATCGACTTGTAACGCGTTCCAAATAACTTTTGCTTTTAACATTTACCGACGCCTTAATGTCATGAACCGTCTAAAAACAACATTTTTAAATAATTGAGTATTTGCTTGCACTATTACATTTTTTCCATTGCAATAATAAAGTTTTCAAGCCTCCTAGCAAAGAGTTGACAGCTGACTTTCAGATATTTTTTTAAACTGCTTTACGTTGTGACGTCTTAAAAGTTTGAAGAATTGAATTTTATTGAGCCCGATAATGCGGAAGTCTTTTGTTGAGCAATTATAATGAATTACTGACACAGATGTCCTTTTCAAGGAATTCACAACATGGATTCAGGACATGAATGTAACTTGTAACACAAGGGTTATAAAAAATCGTACTTTAAGATTTCGTGGAGATAATAAAATCTATATATCTCAAATTAGAAATTAACATCCAAACTAGAAAAAAAGAAAATATCCACACTTATTCGTCACACCAAAACTCTCTAACGGCGAATACTTGTCATGATTTTCATAGTTTATTGTGTTTGACAAGCACTTGGATGTTACTATTTCAAAATTGTGCGTTGAGAAATACTAAAAATTCGAATGCGAATTCCGCCAAATTAGTTATAATAATAAGGTATATAATTAATTGACGAAAATAATATTTAATCTCGCAAGTTATTTATTCTTACCAAAGTATATTTATATGTTGTACGTACCTATAACCTATGTGATTTATTATATTTGAAACTAATCGTCATTTTAATGTTTTTACAGCTGTGATCTTATGGTGCAAACTTTGATTTATCATTCGAAAGAAATTGGTTGATATATATGATGTAGAGGTCTGCACGTACCGAAATTTTATAAAATTACCCTGCCCGAACCCGACATCTTCAGGCCCAGGTTCCCCTCAAGCCCGAACTTCAATATCACACTTGTTACCTGAACCCGACCCGAAGCCCAAATTTATTTTTCTTAGTCTGAAAAAAGGCTGATTTTTTCAATATAGAAATTCATTTACAGGTACTTTTCAAACAATATATGTTATTGTTTCCATATTTACAACGAAATTCATAATACATGTAAAATATTTTTTTTAATCTATGAATAGTATATCCTTATGACTGACTCATATGTGTGACCAACCGTCCTCTTTTAGCGAGAACAGGCCTCCCGTGAAAAGCGTCCTCCTTTTCGATATTTGAAGACTAATCTGTAAGTTTCCGTATTCCATCCGAGTATTATTGGAAATATTCAGCCATTTCAAAAATGAACATATTCCGTGTGAAAATTTATTTATTCTTAAGATAGTAAGATTTAAATAAAAAATAATAGGGATTAAAATATAATTACATTGCAAAATGTTACAGATATTTTTATTACGCATTTTTAATATTATGTATAGTGTATTATTGCACTGAATAAAATGTTTCTTTTATTTACGATTTATTTTTCTTCAATTTATTTGTGTCATTGCTATCGCGTTTCTTTACACGGGAAAAAGGTGGTTACCTTATGACTCATGACCCGAACATAGTCCGAAATATTTTTCTAAAAATTAAATTCCTTAATAATATGATGTGAGTGGTATATGATGTATCTAGAATAAAATGCATGTATAAATCTGTATGTCTGTGCTATTTTCAACTTTCAGCTGTTACAACAAAACAAAAAACATTTGTTACATGAGTTACGGTCCCCGGATATTTTCAACTTTCAGTTTGCACAAAAATAACGCCAATGTCTACATGTTTGAGGCTTTTAATACAGCCTAGATCAAGGACAGTTAAGGGTGTTTTAAAGGAAGGACTTAGTGCAATTACATTTTGTTGCAAAATACAAACAATTGCAATTGAAAGCTTTTTTTTTTTTTTCAGAAACGAAACTAGTTAAAAAGTTGTATCTGTGTGGCTGATGCTACGTTTTATTAAGTTCCATTGCGTTCCATCTAGATGGGCTTTTGCTTTTCAGTCATTCACAACTAGCATCGCTGCTCCCTCTTAATGTTGTCTGATGGGGGCGGCCCAGAGATCGAATGCCTAGTATTGTTCCTTCGTACACTTTGTGGAGAGATCTAGATTCCTAGCATCTATCGACCTTAACATTTGGGTTGTCTTGCCTTTGATATATAAATACTAAACTATCTAGAAAGTTATTTTTTTTAGTTGCCTATTGCTTGCCTTCCTTCAACAGTATCGTTTCGACACTGGTGGAAACAGTATACGAGCAATAACAAATTAATAAATTTGACATTCTCTGTCCATTCATTAATCGAGTCTTTTCATAGATGACAGCAAATAACCGAGTCCGTCATAAGAGTATTTTTAGTTTCGCGTTGTAATAATTAACACAATGTAAGACGGAATTATTCTAATTGTCTGCGGTAATTAGTGAGTATGTCTACTCGTTCTCAAGCACTGCTGTTAAGCTAAGTGTTATGAACATGCCATCATTGAATTGAATGCAACGTGTAACAGCATTTGCCACGTTACGTGACATGTTATCAATTATAATTTTATTTTTATTATCGCTGATAAATGACGGCCTCTCAATCAATTTAGTTGCATATGAAAATGTGTTTTTAGTAGATAATTCTTTCAAAAACAAATATTAAATTCTATATCAAATACTTTCTCCGATCTGATCATTTGATTCATATAACAAAAAAAATGACTTGTGGTGTATACCTTATTGAATGATTGAAGTCATTATTTCATCTCGCTCTTTTTATATTAAAAAAACACTGTTTGGGTGAAAAACAAAATAATCTGACTTCAATTTATAACGGAATTCACCAGTCACTTGTTTTCTCCCTCAGGCTGCGTTTTATAACTCAGTTTTAGAGTGGGAAAGTGGATAAGTAAATGATTCGCAACAGTTCTAATACATATATGTATAGCGTTGAAGTATCTTCGAAGAGGGTTTGGAAAGATGGATGGAATTAAGAAGGTAATAGAAGTGAGCTAGTCGCAATTTGAATCCTCGAACCACGCAATCGAGTGGATGAAAGCCAAACAACGTTAATCGCTCGGCTACAGCATGGAAATATTTTAGTAAATAAAAATACCTAAATAAACAAGAAATAATAACACTGAATTAAAGAAATTAATATATATCGTATTGTAATATAAGCAGACAAAACAGAATTGAAAAATAGTCTTCTATTGCAGTCGATATTGCTTTTAAAAGCAATATTTATTTTCCTCAAAGTTTACATTGCTAATGATTTAGTTTTGCACCATGATTAATGGTTCATCTTTGACACTTTGTGAGAATACTGAGATGCAAAAACTGTCATTACAGTTGCCTTGAAACCAGCGGCAATATGAAAGTTCTAATGTATCTTTATATTCAGGAGCGCATTTAGAACCAATATATTATATCAAATCAATATCAACATATTTATTGAATAAAAAGAGAACATTTCATATTTTTTATGAAAACATTTGGCATCTTATAATAGCCAAGGCACCAAATATTTTGAATTTCTTAAATCTTAAATAAAGAGGAGAAAAGACGTAACACGCACCCATGCACATGATCTCAATTTCAAATGAAAGTTAATATTATTCTTCCAGGGACTTGAACCAAGCACTATCTGATTCCTAAGCTATAAGTCATATCACAAGACCAATGGAGCCAACATATTGACATAGCTATGTATTTAGAAGTCTAGATGTTCAAGAGGGAGTGTATTAATTTAAGATTATGCTGAAAAATACACTCTATTCATAAAATTGGTATTTACTCTGTAGAGGGGGGTAGAGAGATGAAATATTGCAATGTATCGGTTTCGCTCAATTCGTGTTTTGTTTTTTTTTAGATATAATGTCTTTCCACCAAGAATTGACAGTTAAAACCTTAAAAGTGATTATTGAAAGTTATTAAAGATCAGATCATCATCAGAACTATTATACTGCGTTTCTGTTCACTTATGTATAGTGACTAAGGTACAATATATCAACATACTTACTCCATGATATTTAGTTTCATTAATCTAACGTGGTAACTCTATTTTAGGGACTTGTAGGGATAAAAATAAAGTCAGATTATTTTAACTTGTAAGTAACTGCTATCTTTTATATTTAGTTATAATAAAAAATATTTAAATTAAATAAAAATATATATTTTAGATGTAAATGCGGGTCTGCGCACATTTATTGCAGTCGGTCTGAATTTTGCAAGGCAGCCAAACTCGGGTATGCCATTATAAGAGCCTAGTTTTAAACCTTCTAATGTAAATTAGATTTGTCTGAATGGGGAGCCTTATGAACGATTAGTTCAAGTGACAAACTATGTGATAGTCGGGATTCGGGATACATTTTAGGTCAAAGTTTGCTTAGGTCCATCTCGTTGGATAATGAATGCTTTGTAGTTATTGTATTTGTAACATATTATAAAAATAATAATTATGCAGCTTAAAATAGTAGGGGTGTTGTATTTCTAATAATGACTTAGTGTTGGACTTAGCACTGTCAAATAATATCCATCAATACATTATTAACTTTTCTCGTTCATTCATTAGTGACAAACGAATTTATTTGTGTTACTAAGTTTCCAATTTTCTTGGTTTACCCAATTATTTACCGGAACCCATTTGTAGTTTGTTAATCAATATGGATTTATTTATTTTCTCGATATATTGTACCCAGCAATTTTCGTAAGCGTAAGGATAAATGTATGGCGCTTGGAAAAAACTAGAAGTTACTTGGTCGCTGTGTCTACTTTCCGTTTTTAGAATCGGATGAGTGGAAAGGGATGTAAAAATCAATCACATCGACTTCCATACTTTTCAACACAAATCGATAAATTGATTGAAAACCATATATAAACATTTTCGTTCGAGGATTTTAAACCGTTAACACCGCAATTGAATAGAATGAATCAGTCTTAAGCATTCGTTGACATGACCCAAAAGCTTACAAGAGAGAATCCTCTTTTTTGTTGTTGCAAAACATGCAACATTAAAATTAAATTATCTGAAAAAAAAATACTAGAACAACACAGTATTTCAAAACTTATGCATTTTAATTGAATTTCAAAAATATATCTTATAATGAGACTGCAATCATTATTCTTCAGATATTATTTTTATAAAATTTGAACAATTTTTTTGTATGTAATGGAAACAACTACTCGATTTACTCATAACTAATATTTCACAATGTAACACTTTCTGCCAGAAATATGATAGTTGGCTCACTATTGTAAGAATTTATTATTTATTTGAATTTTTATTCTTACTGTTAAGAACCGTCAAAACTATGCTTCTAAGCTGCATGCTAGGTGGTTGCATCATTAGCATCCGTCCACATTTAGTTTTCAGCTGTAAAATTTCATCAATTACCGACACAATAATGGCATTTTGTCAGTAATATGTTGGCAGCTTTTAGAATTTCTCACATCATCAATCAACTGAGCAAATATGGTCACTAATATTACGTATCCTAGGTCCATTTCAAAATCAATAACTTTGAGAAATAATTGATTTTAAAATCGCAGTCTTTGTGTTGCCACGAAATAATATTTCGGACACATGTTTTGTAATGACCCCAGAACAAATAGACCGTGAACAAATATTACATTTTCTCGTCTGCTTAAACGGTAAACTGCCTAATCGTTTTTGCATCCGTATAGACAAGAAGGGTCATCGTAGATCACGAAGATTTCAAAAAAACGATCCATCACGTTCGTGAGAAATTGACATTTTGGAATTGGAGAATTCCACTATTTTATTAGTATGTGAGAGCACCCGGATCGAAGAGAGGCGAATAGCTGGTTATCGAACGTCCTGGAAGGGCTGGGATCTCATACAAACACCATTTCAAATCCGGTTTATTTTTAATCGAAGATGCAGTGGTTTACAATACACAAAAATACTATTCCTAACACATAAAATTGATTCTACATTTACATTTACTTAACAACAGAATTTAATTAAGTTATAATGCAAATAACACGACAAACGAATTTTAATTAAGTCCAATTCAAAACAATTCACATACTCACCGGTGCGGGCCACATAAAATTAAACGGACCCCTCCATCGGCGGAGCCACCCCTTTCCGTCGAAAATGGACTCGTCCAGCGGACGTACCCGCCGGCTATTGTACGAGCGCCCTTCGCGACAAGAGTCCGGCCGATTTCTAAGAATCATTGTCGTTAACACTGTGCGATTTCAGTTATGGACCCTAATAAAACTTAAACCTAACAAAAAAAACCAGGGTGTATCATATGTTATTTTATTGCACGTACTGAAAAACTGTTTTTTTGTTGATCACGTAAGATTGATACATACGGCATAAGGCTATATTATAAAAAAATAATACCCCAAATTAAAAATGTATCTTGTATTCAAATAAACTTTTTTCCGTCTGAATGACAAGTGTTTTGGAGAAAAGATGAAAGCTTGAAATCCTACGAAAAATTGCGAAAATTCTAACAAGTGCATTTGAAAAGATTTATCGATGCATATATTGGGCGATAGACTGGAATTAATTCGATTTACTTCCGGATAGCGCAGAACCCCTTTTTACCTACCTGCTATTTTTGTCAGTAGCGGGCTTACTGACAATATGAAAATAGTTTTAAATATCAATAAATATAGACAGTTGGATACTCTATATATAAACACTGACATTTAAGAAAACCTGCACCTGCAAACTTTTAAAATCCTGCACCTAAATAATAAATCTTTAAAATTAGATAAACAAGAGACATTAGAAATAAATACATTAAAATGTTTGCCTAATTCTAATTTATTGAATAAACAAACTGTCTTCGCGTCTTCTCCACTTCTATATCATTAATCTTTGCATATGTATTATGTCAATAAATATATTTTCATTATTTAACTTGTAAGAATTGATTCTGGTCTTTTAAATTTCTTTTTCAGATATTATTTTTGAATGCTCATGGCTGATCTTAATTCCCCATTTACCATGGCTAGTGGTAATGCCAATTACATATATAGTATTTCATTATTTTTAAATACTTCACAAATTTCTTTTAAAAATTTCCCAATCTGCTATTTTGTTTAATGAATATTTACGCATATCTGTCTTCTACGAATGTATTACCATTCCATACTATCATTAGACCTACACATTACCTCTTATAGGCGAATTGAGTTTATTAAAACACGTCAAATTCATTTATTACCATTTGTCTCCTATTTTCTTCGATACGATTTTCTTGTTGTAATATTGAATGAAGCTTTTTTATTAATTAAAAGCATTCTCAATTATCAGATTGTAATTGTAGGATTACTATAATATATATATGTGTATGTATGTATGTTAAAGAAAACCCAAAAATTATAGAAATTAAATATTTTATATTTGTACGTCGCTTGTGTTATAGGAAACCGTGTTCAGGAGTATGTTCTTTAAGGGGGACAAGGGTAATACGTATCACTTGATATAATACAGTCATTGGATTGTTAAAATAAAATTAATACACAAGCACTTCACTGCTTAAAAACATTTCCGCTTATTTTTTCATTTATAACCGTTTAACTGAAAAAATCAATAAACCATACTAATACTACCAAATCTCATAATACTCTTACAGCTTACAGACGAGTGACGAAGTATTAAAGAGTCTTAACACCGCTAATCTAAAATATTGATTGGCCATTGATTTTGTTTCATTTATGTAATGTTTAAAATGTAATTAATTTTGATATTTTTAATTCAAATTTACACATTAATATTTTTTTTCGTTGAGTAAGTGTTTTCTTAAGAGCCATTATTACCACTCATCTATTGATTACTAGAATTGTAAATAGTAAATTATCGAACATTGAAGACGATTCACAATGAAGTGAACAAAATCCAACTGTCAAATATCGAATCCATCGAAAATATTACAATGCCTGGACATGACAATTTGGTTTGTGTCAAACAAAAAGATACCTTACATAACAAACTATTAAATTTTGTAACCTTAAATAAGCACACAGTTGTCAATGCCAATTTTTTGTCATGGTGTAAAGTCAGGATCATAAGCAAAATTTCAATTATTTTTAATTATTGATGTATCGACACCGATTTTTTAAACTAATCTATCCAATTTAAGACATCGACTGAGGGTGCTTGATGGAATTTCAATATCAAAGATCAATATTCTAAATACATGGAAGTGTACAAAATCTCAATAATCGAAATTTAATCTATCCAAATTTCTTATAGCTATTTTGCTGGTGAGCAACTAGTTAACACGTAGGCATCAAAGATTTAATATTCTAAATACATGGAAGTGTACAAAATCTCAATAATCCAAATTTAATCTGTTCAAATTTCTTATAGCTATTTTGCTGGTGAGCAACTAGTTAACACGCAGGCATTCCATTATTTTTATCAAATGTATTTCATATCCTCTCGGTAAATAAGATTAAGCGAGTGGCGATGATTTATTTCTTGCTAAAACACCTATTTTTCTAGTATTTATTTGATAAGAGGACTATTTAAGATAATTCAGAAACGTTTATAATTTGATACTAGCAGCCTGATTTCTTTCCTTATGGAAGCCTAATATCTTATTATGACGGTAAATGTGACACTTGATGATAGTTATTGAAAAAATCTTTGGTTGTCAAAATTTGACTTTTATATTTTGACTAAGAAAATTCTAAAATAATTAATAATACGTAACGCACAAAATCCTATTGTTTTTAAAGTATATCATAGTTTTCTCATAATCTGAGAGACTGGTTTACTGTTGAAGAAAACTGGGAAATGATTGCAGCACCGTCGCTCAGATAGTTAGTGGTTATAATAAACAATGAAGAAGAAAAAGTGGAATCATAAAAAGAAAAAAGGCGTTCAGTCCAAAATCAGTACTTTTCAGGAGAGTTCAACAAAGTTCATCCAAAACAAGATTTGCGTTTTTATGAACTTTGTTGAAAAATGCGATGTTTCTACATCAAATTTACTAATTTAGCAACATTGTTTCGACTGGTGCCTTTTCTTGTCTATGCAAATATACATTGTAGTTATTTTGTATATTAAACACATTTTTCAATTTTTGAAACATAACGACCTTTTGTTTGACACACAGAAATATTTCTTAATTATACCAGAAAGCTTAATGAAATAATACTTTACTTCCAGTAAGAAAATAAATGATGAATGTCAAATGAAAATATTATACATTTCCATTATATTCCTAATAAAGAGTAGTTGTAATATAACATTAAGAGAAAAATAAATGAAACGAGATCCTTTTATGAAGTGATAAGATTTTGCTTTTGTAGAATTGACAGTAACTTTTTTATCGTGACATCTTTTGAATTCATTCACTGTCATTTTTTGCTCCTTTTTTTAAAAAAATGTGGGGTGACGTTTTTTAAGCAGCCGACACGGGTGACATTTTTTTTTCTTTCATTTCGATGAAATTTTCTACCCTTCAGTTGGGAGATAAGCAAAATCTTGACAGTTTTCAAAATAATATAAAAAATATTTTTCACGTTTCTATATGGAATACATAGGGGCGAACAAAAAGTCAATGCAAACTACTCTGAAGAGTATGAATATCATTAAAAAGGTCACATTTTTTTTACATTGGTGATAATATTAATTGATTAAGATTCGTTTAATAGTGAATAGTATAAAAGTCCATATTATACTTTGATAGAGTTCGTTGATTTGGATCCATTTTGATTTTTTGACTCCAAGAAACGATGTGTTCCGTTTTTTGATTGATTAGTTGAATGCGCCAAATCCCAGCTTTTTTAATGGAATTCTAGTGTTTTATTAAAAAAAAGCTTAAAATAGTGGCATAATCTGCCGTTGGAAAGGTTTTAAAATCAATATTTTCTTTGTTATAAATAACTATGCCTCATGTTTGTGGACTCAGGACAAATAATTTGGGTTCAAATATTTTTTTTCACAAAACTGGTTTTTATTTTATTAAATTACTATGAAAACTATAAATTATTATGGGGGAGATTTTACACGCAATCGTTAAACCCCTTTGGGTGGAATTGATTGTAGACATTAGAGAATAATGTATTATTATAGACATCAGAAGAAATAACAATATATTTTTACGTATATAAAAAAATATGTGAGTGAAATTGCTGGGACCAATAATTTAACAAACCAATAATATTTTCATTTATTTTTTTTTATGTATTTATTCACTACAATATTTGAATGTCGTTAGAGCTCTTATAAAACCGTATGGTTTTGTTTTCCCTCAATAGATGTCAGTGTTTAAATACTGTTTTCTGGTGCCTTAATTGACACCTTGTCACTTTCAATGCGAAAGAGGGGTTCTTTGACATTTTTGATAGAGAACACTTTTAGCGAAGACGCAAACCAGGAGTTAAGAACGAATGAAAGCACCAAAGTATACTATCACGACTATTGAAAGATTTGTGGGCTCGAATTGGTGAAATCTTATTACAAATTAACTGGCATTCAAATTTAGTTTCATAGTTATCTCTAACCGAATCATTCAGGAGACGCTAAAACGATTTTTTACGCAAAAAAATTAATTAGAATTATCATTTTGCTTACATATATATAAATATTCCACCAGTAGCCGTAAATAGCTGCTGATAGGACGCTCATACAAATCATAATGTGTATATATTATGCCTACAACTTGAATGACCATGAAAAAGCTGCACATGACATAGTTACACTTCAACATTAATAACAAAATGTGAAATAACTTTTGCCATCAACTGAAATAGTACTTTCGATAAATAATATTTAAACCACCAGACACTCCTAACAGTGATAGAAACTGCCTGCACTTATTGCAATTGCGGTACTGCTATGTAGATATTCATGCTTGCAGTTTATATTCTTTATTTTTCTTTTTTTCATAAAATTTACCCTAAGCGTGGATTACTAAAAACAAATCATTCCGCCCAATTATTGTCGTCATATAATCTCCTTTATGACAAATTATTCTGATGTGAAATCTGAGCTGTTTTGTTTATTACAGACTTTTTAAACTGGTAATAAAATAGCTTGTACAAAAATAATATATAGAATACTGAATGTTGTTCAGATTTTATTCGATTTGGTAAAAAAACCATTTATCCATCATTCATTTTCGATAATGGTCAATAAAAATAATACGAGTTGGCAAATAGCTATTGCTTTTAAAGTGTTAACTGTCAATTCTTGGTGGAAACGCATTATATTTTAAAAATAAAACACAACATGATTTGTACTACTTTCACATTTCTATAATGATCATATTCGCTCATCGCGAGCATTATAAACTAATGATAATGAGCAGTTGACAATGCTCGTGACAAACGAAACCGGTCCTGATCATTATAAAAAATAGTAAAAATCAAATTGTGTTTCGTTTAAAAAATATGGAATATACCTGTACTCATTCTTTTATCTTGATGAAATTCCTATAATGATTTCATTCAAATACTTTAATGTTTTTCACCAAATATTTACAGCAATGAGTTCAAAACAATTGCTTCGTAGAATCCAACGATGTTTTTGTGTAACCATGCCCGCTTCCAACATGTAGCATATAGACTCCTAGTGTAGCTTATCGCAACAGACATTTTTCTACGAGAACTAGTCGCTATCGCCGCGCCCCGTTTACAGTATCGGACGGGTTGCAAAATATTTAAATATACATCCATCGTATTCACGACAGGCTCCGTAATGGGATTGGAACCTGTGAACACCGCAGCTAAAGCCAACGACGTTTGCCAATCGCCTACGGGCCTGGAAACGATACTGAGATAAACTAAAGCGGAAGTAGCCTCGTATATATATTCGAGCTCAGTAAAAAAGATGATGTCTTGGCGGCGTGCCAAAAGTAAATTGGGTAAACTGATCCACAGCGTGTTTGTGTTTTTTAACCTGTCACCGACCATTTCTTACGGTCACATGATCGCATCAGGCAAGGGGAGTCGGGAAGGTTTGTCGGATAAGCTTCACAGGGATCGCAAAGCCTCTAACCTCCCCATTCTCTCCCCACACGGGCTGAGCCTTCGCTGTATCGATCTTCGACCAAGGACACGGAAGCGATATGATATTAGGCGTAGAGAGTGTTTACAATCGCGCTACGCCACACTGGCTCTCGAAAATTCGTAGAAGATTAACCCACGCGAGAAATAAATAAGTATGATATAAATACTTAACAAAAAAAAATATTTATTACGAAAAACATTTACAAAATTTGAAAGTACTTATCATTTATATCGGTTTGAACGAAAATTTTGAAATATAATAAATATTGTATTTACTATTTATTTTAAAATCGATAGTCTTAGATGCAATTGTATTTTTAGGATGGTACGTTTAAAGATTTCTGTTTGAAATAGTTTGAAAAGTTCATTTATTTATATACGTTGGACAGGGAATCGAGTATAAGCCCGTCAAAAGCGTAAGTTTACTCAGTTTGATGATCAAGAGTTATATCATCGCCTGGTAACTTTCATACATTTATTAATGATCGATTTATGGATTTGTATAGGTATAAAGTAATGAATGTCTGAAACGTTTACATGCCGTCTCGCATCCTCGTCCAATCCACACCAACCTGAAAATTGAATGTAGAAAGAGATTACGCATATACTAATCATTTCTTAACGTCACTCTTCTACCCTTGCCGTGTCTGAAAAAAAATATGGAGAAAATCATTCACAATACTTTTTTAAACAAATACCTTGTATTAAAATCCTCCATTACGATTCCACATGATCCATAAAGGAGTGGATATGTACTATTTTATTATTATTTTCTGTTATAATATACCATTGTCATCTGCGACATTGAATTGATTTTGCAATTAATATCTATCCTCTCATATCAAAAGTGTATATTAATTATTTCCTAAGCTGTAATAATCACAAAGGTTTAACAAAATCATTAGTTTTTTTTATTCCGAAATTAAAGTATAGTGGACGAAAATTGGTTAATTTGACAATTTGTCCCAAAAATATTTTTTTATGCCACGCTATATATACTATCTTCATTACATTATTATAAACATTTTACGTATGTATATATTGTATACGGTAAATTATATATACAATACACAACTATGTACCTTCGTTATTTGTAAATATGAAATGATCGGCGTCATTTACAACATTTCGTCAAATTAAGAGGCTTTGTAACACTTAACAATATTCAGAATGTCTTCTAGTCGAGTCGTTAATAATTGACTCACGTTACCGTGTGAATAATTTTTCCATCAATCAACTACAATCACTTTTCTGGTCCTCTAGCTCACTAGACTTATTCGTTATCAATATAATTTTTTTTTATTTATTTCAAGAAACAGTATTATTTTAATCTTCAATATTATTTTTGTCGTTCAAGAAAGTTGTTAAAAGTTTTATGGGATGTCTGAATATATGTGTAAATAAAACAAGATGTGTAGTATTTCTTTCTCAGCTTAAAATATTAGCAAGACCAATTTCCTTTTTTTTGAATTGTGACTCATATGGGGTATGAATTATTGATTATTCCGCACAGAATTAACACGATGAATAATATAAATGACGGGACTTGATTCTACTTCCAAAACCAATATTCAGAAGATTCGGTGGAGTAGAAGGGTGAAGTCTTGGCAGATATCGATTCCCTTGCTACAAATGAAACGCTAGAAATTAAAAGATTGAAATCATACACAAATTTCCAGTAAAAAATGTGAGCGCCGGACCAAAAGCCCTTGGCATGTTTGCTACAAAATTTATATTGGAAAATCATCAAAATATTCAGCCAGTATGTATCAAGACACCAATATTTCCATTACATTCACATTGAAAAAAAAATTTCTTGTCCGCTCCCAATGTGGAGCACATGGTCTCCTATTTGAGGTTTCATAACAGAATTTTTCTACGAGAACTGTTTGTTACTCAGTTGCTCAACCTCTCTTTTTTTCGAAGAGAGTAGGGATAGAAGGATAGTTTTTTTTTTTTAAATAATAAAACACAATTTGTTTGTACTATTTCCACATATTTATAATGATCAGGACCGGTTTCGCTCATCACGAGCATTATCAACTGATAAAAATACAAACATAACAGGCGTATTTATATAAAATAATTAATATTTGATTATATTAATTTATATAATTTATATAAAATTTTCATATAAAATAATATAAAATAGTCGAAACCGGTCCTGATCATTATAAATATGTGGAAGTAGTACAAACAAATTGTGTTTTATTATTTAAAATATAATGTCTTTCCACCAAGAATTGACAGTTAACACCTTAAAAGTAAATAGAAGGATAGGGCTAGGACAGGACTGGTGGTTAGCTAATCGCTCTCGCTACGCCCCGTGAGGATAGGATGGGAGGGAGGAAGGACTCAGACTACATACAGAAATCCATACATCGATTGAAAGATCAATATATGAAAACCGTCCGCACCGGGAATTGAACCCGATACATCCGTAACCCGCTACCAACTGCGCCATGGACGCCAACAAAATTAATACGTGTAATCGAACTTATACTGGCAAATTCAAGCACTGGATTGGACCAGTGGACATAAGCAATTAGCATGTCTCCTATTTTTGATTTCATTCAATATAATTGTCATTATCGGAGTAAGGTACGATCGTTTTCAACCGCCAACAATCACAGTCTATCTGAAAATCAAGATATCATACTGTTTTAAGAATGATAGGGGCTGATGTGTGGCTGACACTCATACTCTTGGATACAAATTATTATTATTTTTTTAAAAAATTAACTTAAACATTTATAGGTATATGGTAATTTCAACAATATCACTTGTTTTTTTTTTTTTTTTTAAATAAAACACAATTTGTTTGTACTACTTACATATTTATAATGATCAGGACCGGTTTCGCTCACGAGCATTATCAACTGACAGTTAACACCTTAAAAAATAAATATCACTTTCCACTCGTTAAAATATGTTTCCATAGATGTTGTGCGTGTTTTTATATTTATGGCGACGTAAGGATTAAAATTTTAATTTCAACATAATTGTATGTATTCCAACATCAACATATATAAACGTAAAAATGTCGGGGTGGCGACTCAGGGCAGGTTCATAGAACTGTTATTTTTAAAGTCAGTAATAGGTTAGTGAGCTTTAAGCTGCGCGA